>JAGIQG010000001.1:37455931-38055931 GCA_024679065.1 Sphyrna mokarran
TGTTCTATGTTCTAATACAGGGGAGGTTCCAGAGGACTGGAGAATAGGCAACGTCGTTTCTTTGTTTAAAAAGGATAGCTAGAATAATCCAGGTAATTACAGGCTGGTGAGCTTTACATCAGTGGTAGGGAAATTATTAGTGAGGATTCTTTAAGATAGGATTATTCCCACATGGATGTAATGGGCGTATTAGTGAGAGGAAACATGGTTTTGTGAAGGGGAGGTTGTGTCTCACTAGCTTGATCGAGTTTTTGAAGGAAGTAATGAAGATGATTGATGAGGGTAGGGCAGTGGATATTGTCTACATGGATTTCAATAAGGCCTTGTTAAGATCCCTCATGGCACACTGGTACAGAAAGTGAAGTCGCGTAGTTGGATTTGCAGATAGCAATGAGGACCATCAGAGGATACAGCAGGGTATAGATCAGTTGGAGACTTGAATGGAAAGATGACAGATGAAGTTTAATCAGGACAAATGTGAGGTAATGTCTTTTTGGAAGGTCTAATACAGACAGGAAATATACATTAAATGGCAGAACCCTTAAGAGTATTGATAGGCAAAGAGATCTGGGTGTACAGGTACACAGCTCACTGAAAATGTCAATGCAGGTGGAGAAGGTTGTCAAGAAAGCATATGGCATGCTTGCCTTTATCAGCTGGGGCATTAAGTTTAAAAATTGGCAAGTCATGTTGCAGCTTTATAGAACCTTAGTTAGGCCTTACTGGTAATATAGTGTTCAATTCTGGTCACCACACTACCAGAAGGATGTGGCAGCTTTGGAGACGGTATAGAAAAGATTTACCAGAGTGTTGCCTGGTATGGAGGGCATTAGCTATGAGGAGAGGTTGGAGAAACTTGGTTTATTCCCACTGGAACAACAGAGGTTGAGGAGCAACGTGATAGAAGTCTACAAGATTATGAGAGGTATGGACAGAGTGGATAGTCAGAAGCTTTTTCCCAGGGTGGTAGACTCAATTATTAGGGGGCACAGTTTTAAGGTGCAAGTGGCAAGATTTAAAGGAGATGTACGAGGCAGATTTTTTACACAGAGAGTAGTGGGTGCCTGGAACCCGTTGCTGGGGGAGGTAGTGGAAGCGGATACAGTAGTGACTTTTAAGGGGAGTCTTGACAAATACATGAATAGGATGGGATTAGTGGGATATTGTCCCGGGAACTGTAGGGGTTTTTAGTTAGATTGGGCAGTACGTTCGGTGCTGGTTTGGAGGGCCAAAGGGCCTGATCCTGTACTGTAATTTTCTTTGTTCTTTGTAAGCCTGAGCTTCTGCTGCCCATTCCCCGTGCTATATATTTACAACAAAATATATCCAGATCTGTGGCTGATTTGAGTGCTACTGTGTTGCCTCTGGCTTGCCCTGGCTACCTCAGCTACCATTTGGCCAACTGTTTCTTTTCTGCCCATCTCAAGTATGCAGCTGGTCAGGGGTGTGAACGAGGCCCAAAAGCACAGTCATAATTTCAAATGTGAGGAAAATTGGGCCATTCTTTTTTCAGCCCCTGAGTATGTTCTTCATTGCAATTTCTTGTCACCCACCATCATGTAAAGCTTCTTCTGACCTAAAGTTTGGCTTCTGCTTTCAGGCAGTGCTTTGATAATAATATTAAAGAGTATTCTTGTTTTTTCACTTCATCTTGTGTGTTTATATCTCTTTGCTTTTTTGTGATCATTAGCCATACGTGATGTGCAGATCATGATGCAGAAAAGACTCCTCCACCCTAATTATAACGATGGATAGGCTGAAAGGTCATTTTTAATTACAGTAATTTTTGTGTTCACTGAAGCAAAACTGCTGCAGTCAGATACTGTAGGGGTCCGTAGATGTAACACAAACACTTTTGTTATTCGAAGCTTTTGTGTCTTGTATAACTTAAAAGGCAGTTGAAAACCAGAGATTAACACTGAACTATAAGACTGCATGAATGCTATTGATCTATCACATGATATAGGAAGACAGCTCCAATTGGAAAGATCTTTTACAGATTTCCCTAATAAATTGGCCAAAGAGTTTTTTGTTGCTCTGAGGAAATTGTCGGGTCGTATCGGTTTGATGGGGAGGGATAGAGGTAATAATGTGATCTTGCCATATGGCTTAGGATGTTAAAATTTGCACCCACTCCCTCTCTCCTGAACCTCATTTGCAGTTTAATAGAATCATGGCTCATCAAGCATTCTTCACATCCACTTTCCTGCCCTTTCCTTGTGATCCAGTTTCCTTAGTAACCAAAAATCTATCTAGCTCAGCCTTAAATATACACAATGACTCTACCCCCTCAGCTCTCTATGGCAAGGAGTTCAAAAAACTCACAACATTCTGAGAGAAGAAATTCCTCCTCATCTTAGTCTTAAATTGATGCCCCTCTTTATTCTGAGGCTATGCCTCCTGGTCCTGGAGTCTCCCATGAGGGGAAACATTCTTTCAACATTTACCTTGTCAAGCCACTTAATAATCCTCGATGTTTCAATGACATCACCTCTCATTCTTCTAAGTTCCACTGGATAGAAGGCCAGCCTGTTTGACTTTTCCTCATAAGACAATCCCTCCACACCGAGGATCATCCTAGAGAACCTTCTCTGAACTGCCTCCAATGAAATAATGGTGGCAATTTTCCTGTCCCACCTCCCATAGAATCATAGTGGGTGGGGGGGCAGGAGGGGGAGCTATGCAAAGGTCCTTTGATGGTGGGTGGGATTACCAGTTTTTAGGGAGAGAGCCGCCGGAAAATCTCACCCAATATCTTTCCTTACATAAAGGGACCAAAACTATTCACAGTACTCTAGATGTGCACTCAACAGTACCTTTGATTGAAATAGTGAATCTATATAAATGCAAGTTAGACCTGATGAAGTATCAGATTTTGATTCCTTGTGTCTATATGTTCACATACTCAACATTGTCTGAATAATTCTCAGTTTCCTACAGTCCACCTTCAAAAACTTTAATTATGTCTGGAAAGTTATGGCCATTCGCAGATGGGATTTTCCCATTCTGTTTCAGAGAATGGAGATTTAATTGGGTGCTAAATTCTCTGACCTCGCCACGGCAGTATCGTGGCGTGAACAGCTGGTAGGACGGATGTCAGAGGCAGGTTCTTTACACAGAGGGTGGTAAGAGCGTGGAATGCCCTGCCTGCAGCAGTTGTGGACTCGCCTACTTTGGGGGCATTCAAATGTTCGGTGGATAGGCATATGGATGCTATTGGAATAGTTTAGGTTAGAGGGTCCGCTGGCCGGCGCAACATCGAGGGCCGAAGGGCCTGTACTGCGCTGTAATGTTCTATGTTCTATGTTCTATGTTCTATGATTGCACCTACTGCCTTTGATCACTTAGCCTCAATTCTTTTCCCATTCTGACAATTGTTTTTTATTATCCTCTTGAAGTACACTTACTGTGCTATAAGTACTGTATAAATCAAAGTTATTGTTAGAAAATCAGGTTAAATTTCAACAAAAGTTTAATACTCAAGCCAAGAATGAGAATGATTTAGATACCAGTACATTGAGCAATATCAGCTCTGCTGTTCACTGTTAGGATTCATTCCCTTCAAAGACCAGGAGCGCAGATCACTGAGTAACACAAGTGCAATTAGATAATATAAATTATACCCTCTTTTTGTGCGTGTATTAACAATTTCCATAATCAAAAATTCATTCAATGCCCATTAATATGCAAGCAGCAAATTCTGTCTTGTTGCATCTGGTGGCAACATATTACACAGCTCAACACCTTTGAAAGGATGAAATCTAATCTAGTTAAATACTTAGATAAATGACAGTTTGTTATGAGGAGAACTGATAGGAGGAGGAACTGTTTCTACTGAAAGCTGTAGGTCACCCATGATAACACTTATAAGATAACTTTTAAATGAAGTAAGGGAAAGGGTGCTTTTGTGCAGCAAGTTATTACAATCTAGAAAACAACACCTAAAAGGATTGAGGGACCAGATTCAACAATATCATTTGTAGGAGACAGAATATTAACTTAATGGCAGGTGGAGTTTAATCCAGACAAATGTGAGGCAATGCATTTTGAAAGGTTTAATACAGGTAGGAAATATACAGTAAATGGCAGAACCCTTAAGAGTATAGATAAGCAAAGGGATCTGCGGTACAGGTACACAGGTCACTGAAAGTGCAATGCAGGTGAAGAACATAGTCAAGAAGGCATACGGCATGCTTGCCTTCATCGGCTGGGGCATTGAGATTAAAAATGGTAAATCATGTTACAGCTTTATAGAACCTTAGGCCATACTTGGAATGTAGTGTTCAATTCTGGTCGCCACACTACCAGAAAGATGTGGAGGTTTTGGGGAGGATACAGAAAAGATTTACCAGGATATTGCCTGGTACGGAGGGCATTAGACCTGAGAAGAGGTTGGAGAAACTTAGTTTGTTCCCACTGGAACAACGGAGATTGAGCGACGACCTAATAGAAGTCTACAAGATTATGGAAGGCATGGACAGAATGGAAAGTTAGTTTTTTCTCAGGTGGCACAGGTTTAAGGTGTGAGGGCAAGGTTTAAAGGAGATGTACGAGGCAAATGTTTTACACGGAGGTGATGGGTACCTGGAACTAGCTGCTGGGGGAGGTAGTGGGAGTGGATATGATAGTGGCTTTTAAGGACCGTCTTGACAAATATAGGAATAGAATGGGAATGGAGGGATATGGTCCCTGAAATGGTAGCAGGTTTTAGTTCAGTCAAGCAGCATGGTCGGTACAGGCCTGTGCTGTAGTTTGCTTTGTTCTTTGTTTCCTTTCTTTAAAAAGGGAATATTTGGAGTGCTTTG
The DNA here is from genome assembly GCA_024679065.1 of Sphyrna mokarran. Classification (NCBI taxonomy): domain Eukaryota; kingdom Metazoa; phylum Chordata; class Chondrichthyes; order Carcharhiniformes; family Carcharhinidae; genus Sphyrna; species Sphyrna mokarran. The sequence goes on from JAGIQG010000001.1 coordinate 37,460,737, forward strand.
GTTAAGAAACAGGGAAGTGTGACTTTTTTGGAAGTTCTTTCAAAGCTGGCACAGACATGCAGAATGAACTCAATAATTCTATATAAAAAACTGTTTCTTGATTTTGTAAACAAACTATATGAAAAGGAACATTTTCCTACAATGTAATCCATTACACACTCATTCACTCAGCAGTATCTCAAAGCAACCTGCTGAACTTTCCCTCAAGTAACTTAAGTGAAGAAAAAGCAGGCTTGAGGATACCAACTACCCAATCAAACACAGACAAGAGACAAAGAAACTCTCCTCCCCAGCTACAGCCGTCTTGACACCAAGGATCACTACATTTGGACTGGATAGAGGTTCTGTGCTCTGAAACATTTGAAAACATATTCAGATCTCACCTTCATTCCCATTGGTTCCATCACAATGTGAAAATACAGGAGCCAACCTTTAATTCAATGTTTGATGTTATTTTAAAAGTTAGTTTACAACGGTTAGATGTTGATTTGATTTGATTTATTATTGTCACAGGTTTTAGCGTGCAGTGAAAAGTATTATCTCTTGTGCACTATACAGACAAAGCATACCAGACATAGAGAAGGAAAGAAGAGGATGCAGAATGTAGTGTTACAGTGAGGTGGCATGGCGGCACAGTGGTTAGCACTGCAACTTCATAGTGTCAGGGGCCTGGGTTCGATTCCTGACTTGGGTCACTGTCTGTATGGAATTTGCTATTCTCCCCATGTCTGCATGGGTTTCCCCTGAATGCTCCGATTTTCTCCCACAGTCCAAAGGTGTTCAGGTTAGGTGGATTGGCCATGCTAAATTGCCCTTTAGTGTCAGGAGGACTAGCTAGGCTAAATGCACAGGGTTATGTGGATAGGGTCTGGATGGGATTATGGTCAGTGCAGACACAATGGGCCAAATGGCCACCTTCTGCATTGTAAGATTCTATGATTCAGTCATAGCTAGACCGTAGAGAAAGATCAACTTAATACAAGATAGTTTCATTCAAAAATCTGATGACAGCAGGGAAGAAACTGTTCTTGAGTTTGAGTCGATGTAATGCCAAGTTATGTCTGAACCCAAGATCAAGATATCCCATTCCCTATCATTCTGGTGTATTCCATGTGCCTATCCAATAACCGCTTGAAAGTTTCTAAAGCGTCTGACTCCGCTATCACAGGAGATAGTGCATTCCACACCCCAACTACCTTCTAAGTAAAGAATCTATCTCAGACATCTCTCCTATATCTCCTACCATGAACCTTAAAGTCATGCTCCCTAGTAACAGCGAGGAAATAGTTTCTGAATGTCCACTCTATCTATCCCTCATCATCTTATAAACTTCTATTAAGTCACCTCTCATCCAAATAAGTTGATGAGAGACGTAGTGGATATGCCAAATTTCCTTAGCCTCCTAAGGAAGTAGAGGTGTTAATGGGCGTTCTTAACTATAGCGTCTGAGTGGAGAGACTGGGATAGTTGTTGGTGATCTGGACACCTAGGTACTTGAGGCTCTCGACCATTTCCACTTCGTTCCCATTGATATACATAGGGGCATGTCCTCCACTATGATTCTTGGAGTCAATGACTAACTCTCTTGTTTCACTGATATTGAGGGAGAGATTATTGTTGTCGCACCAGTTCACTAGATTCTTTATCTCTTTCCTGTATTCCATCTCATCATTGTTTGAGATCCAACCCACTATGGTCATCAGCAACCTTGAAAATTAATTTGGAGGGAAATTTGGCCATAAAAAGAGTTCTATGGATAATTCATTTTTAAACAATATTTTTAAATAGGAAAACAAGATAAGATGGAATAAATTTAAGACAGGATGAGGAGAAAATGCAGGATGCAGTGATTGAAGATTAGACTAGGAAGTACATAAAAGGTTTACAAAGGCAAAGTGTTGCGTTGCGTTGGTTCCAAGAAGCGAATATTGGGCCCCAGAAATATAATTGCCTCTTTTGACAGGGAATGCAAAGCTTTGAAAAAATGATTGCATTTTCTTCAGGATTTCAGGCATGCCTAGACTCCAGGTATGTTCCAATTTGACTGTTTGCTGATCTAGTATAGTATATTATCTGATTTCACATCACCCGCTAGTTACATACAAACTTCTGACCTGTATGCCCCAGCCCCCACCAATGCCATAGGAATCTGCCCTGGAATTCCTGCTGTTTATCAGTAATAAGGGAACAGAATGTCTGTAACAGTCATTTTAACTGCACTGCAGGCAAAAAGCTATGTGGGCAAATGACAATTATTTCAGAAATTCTGTCTGTAAAGAGATTAGACCAATCATATAATTGGCTGACATACAGTAGATGGATGTCATTATGGAAGAAATTAGGATATTGCATGTAAGAACCATTAGACATGTGTAGAACATTAAAGAACCTCCTTGTACAGGCCAATACAATAATAAGTCCAAAAACATCTAACCATATTACATTTTTATAAGTGCTTTCTCTTAAAATTATATGAGTAATGTATTGTTGGGGTGCTGGGAATTTGGCCAACATTATAACATAATAAGCAAATTAAATTGATAGATTATCTTTAAATAGAATGAAAGGATTTTCATCATTAGACGATAAAAGGAAAAAACATTTCGAAATTCATCAGATTCCAGATCCGTCCCTGTGGATTGAAAGGTAGCAAATGTAATTTATGCAGGTTTGCTGACAATGCAAGGTTAATTGGGAAAGAAAACTGGGAGGAGCACACAAAGAGACTGCAGGAACTACAAATAGGATGAGTAAGTAGGCAGAAACGTGGCAGATGGAATATAATGTGGAGAGATTGAATAGATTGGGCCTGTACTCTTTGGTGTTTAGAAGGCTGAGGGGAGAAGCCTTGAAGGGGCTAGATAGGGTAGAGACAGAGAGATTCTTTCCACTTAGAATGGAAAACAGAACTAGACAGCACAGCCTCAAAATAAGGGTGGGAGAGACAGTTTAGAACAGAGTTGAGGAGGAACTTCTCTCAGAGGGTATTGAGTCTCTGGAATCCTCTGCCCATTGAAGTGGTTGATTATGTTTAAGACATGGGTAGATAGATTTCTAACAGATAAGGAATTAAGGATTATGGGGAGCAGGCGGGTAAGTGGAACTGATCTATTCAGATCAGCCATGATCTTATTGAATGGCAGGGCAGGCTTGAGGGGCTTAATGGCCTACTCCTGCACCTCTAATGTTCTTATGTGGAGAAATGCTAGGTATCCACTTTGATAGGAAAAAGGAAAAAACAGACTATTTTTTACATGGTGAGAACAGGAGAAGGTTGGCATTCAGGCAGAGCTAGTTTTATTGTACATAGGGTACAGTAAGTTAGCTTGCATTTAAGTTAGGAGGGAATTTTCTCATTCCACTTGTCACAGGAATTGTCGCGGGTGAGGGATGGACCATACAAAATCCTGCTGGTCTTGGGCAGGATTTTCCAATTCTGGGGCTCCCAGCAATTACAGCAATTACTGGGATAATGCAATCCTTGTGTGATTTAATAAGTGGAATTTTCCAGCTGGATTGCATTATAAAGATAAATAAGTTTTGCTGTAATTGTACAGGGTTTTGGTGAGTCCGAGAGTAATGTGAACAGTTTTAGTTTTCTTACCTAGTTGAAGGTATATTTGCTTTGGAGTTGGTGCAATGAGGATTCACTGAATTGATTCCTGGGACATAAGGTCTGTCCAACAGGAGATGTTGACTGAATGTGATTAGAAGAAATTTTTCCACTCAATGAGTTGTTGAACTTCTGGCATTCTGCCCTACATGGCTGAAAATGCTCAGTCGAGATACAGGTTTTGTCCATTACAGAAAGCAAGGCAAATAGGGGTGAGATGAGAAAGTGAAGCCTATGTAAAATTTTAGCCATGATCGGGTTGTTTGACTTAGTCCTGCTCCTATTCCTTAGATTCATATATTATCATCTGTCATCTGTCTGCTAATCACCAGGCTGATACTGGAGATGAGGGGGTTAGCTTAAGAGGAGAGATTAAATAGACTGAGCCTGTACTCAGAATTTAGAAGGCAAAGGGGAGAATCTTATAGAGATATACAAGATAATAAAGGGGCTAGATAGGGTAGAGGTAGAGAGATTCTTCCCATTTAGAAAGGAAAACAGAATCAGCAGCACAGCCTCAAAATAAGGGGTGGAGGGGTAGTTTAGAACGGAGTTGAGGAAGAACTTATTCACTGAAAGGGTGGTGAATCTCTGGAATTCTCTGCCCATTGAAGTGGTGGAGGCTATCTTGTTTAATGTATTTAAGTCATGTGTAAATAGATTTCTGATAGACAAGGGAATTAAGGGTTATGCGGAGAAAGTGGGTAAGTGGACTGATCCATTTCAGATCAGCGATGATCTTATTGAATGGCGGGGCAGGCTCGAAGGGCTAGATGGCCTACTCCTGCTCCTATTTCTTATGTTCTTATGATCAATCATGGTCAGTCATTTTGTCTTCGTGTCTTTCATAATCTTCATTACAACTTGAAATTTTCCCCAATTTGGTGGCATCAACAAGTTCTGATGTTGTTCCCACAAATTCTAAGTCCAGATCATTCACATATATAATAGGTAACAACTGTCCTAAACACAGACCCTTCTTGAATAACATTCAGGGGAAATTTTCCCATGGCACAGATGGGTGGACTATACAAAGGTCCATTGATTTCAGGCAGGATTTTCTGGTTTTTGGGCAAGTGCAGCCAGAAAATCACACCCTCACATTTCACATCTGTCCAATCTAAAACATTTAATTTTGCTCCACTCTTATTTTTGACTTTCAACAAATCCTCCACTTTCAACAGTTTTCTCCATCCATATGGTCACAATTCTCTCCATCTTGTGTTGCTATTACTTTTACCATAAATCTGTGTAATAGAAATAAATCCTTTTTGAAAATCTTTTTGAAAATCCATTGCATTTCAAAGCAACACTGTTCAATATTAAAGGAATGTGGAACTTATAAGTGGTTCCATGTATGGGCTCAGAGGCTGAATCGGAAGGAGGAACTGAGGCTTGGTTAAAAGGACAGTTCAAAGATGTACAGGTCGGGTGGACTGGCCATGCTAAAATGCCCCTTAGTATCAGGGGGACTATGGGATTATGGGGATAGGGCCTTGATGGGATTGTGGTTGGTGCAGACTTGATGGGCCGAACAGCCTCTTTCTGCACTATAGGGGTTTGCTCTTTGTTTTTTGATTCTATGATGCTATGACAGACAAACTGTATGAAATCTGTGTGCAAATAGCAGACTACTGCCACAGATCTCCTGGCTGGTGTAGTAGACATGCTATGCACAGTAAGTTGTAAGAGGGCATGCTGTGCTTAGCACTCCTTTTCACACCTACCATCTCCTCTTAAGCTACCGACCATCATCCACAAATCATAGAATTATTAAGGTAGAGGGAGGCCATTAAGCCCATAGTGTATTCACTCCAAGATCATTTTCCTTTCTACAAGGTTCTGGAAAATCATGAACATCACTACCATTATTTCTTTCCCACTTTCCCTCCAGATCCTCAACAATTCTCACAATGTAATGACCTGTCTTGTGTTTTTGGCTAGTAACAGAAATGTACTGAACATTATAACAATGTTGGTAATCAAAAGGAATGGTTCTTCATGAAAGGATAATAGGAGGGCATGTTACCTTTTGACCAATACTCCAACAACTATATCACATTAACAACATTCTCTTTCCCGGTGCTGATTCTATCAGTAGAGAGGAATGTAGCATTCAGAAATGTCAACATATTCAGCATATTCAATGATTTGGCTCTGAGCCATCTGATTGCAGCCAGAACATTTCTCAAAATGGCTTTTCTTTCACCACCACCCTTCCTGAGCACTCTCAGTTACATAGGATTTGTATTTTGTCCATTTCCTCTCCTCTTCACTCTGCCATCATTTGTCCCCTCAGTCACCTCCACTTCTGTCTTTAAAATCCAACTCTGACTAAGCTTTTAGGTAGCCATCCGACTTATCTTATTCTCAGAAAATTTTTCTTTAATAATGTCTCCTTGGATAGGATTTCTGTGTGAAAGTGCTTTATAAGTTCAAGGTCCATTCAGCACCAATTCCATGAACCAAAAATAGTCATACCTTGACGTCACCTAAGAATTTCATAAACAAAGAACATAGAACATAGAACATTACAGCGCAGAACAGGCCCTTCGGCCTTTGATGTTGTGCCGACCAATTATGAAAAAAGCAATGACCCTCCAAACTAAACCATTCCCTTCTCTTCCATATACTTATCAACTAACCTCTTAAACGCCACCAAACTTGGCGCATCTACAACTGCTGCAGGCAGGGCATTCCACTCCCGAACCACCCTTTGGGTAAAGAACCTACCTCTGATATCCGTCCTATAACTATCACCCCTTAATTTAAAGCTGTGTCCCCTCGTGCTAGCTTTTTCCATCCTAGGAAAAAGGCTATCACTGTCCACCCTATCTAAACCTCTAATCATCTTATATGTTTCAATAAGGTCCCCTCTTAGCCGCCTCCTTTCTAACGAAAACAACCTCAAATCCCTCAGCCTCTCTTCATAAGACCTGCCCTCCATACCAGGCAACATCCTGGTAAACCTCCTCTGTACCCTCTCCAATGCCTCCACATCTTTCTTATAATGTGGGGACCAGAACTGCACATAATACTCCAAGTGCGGCCGCACTAGAGTTTTGTACAGTTGCAACATGACGTTGCGGCTCCGAAATTCAATCCCCCTACCAATAAAAGCTAAGACTCCGTATGCCTTCTTAACAACCTTATCGACTTGACTGCCTACTTTCAGGGATCTATGCACATATACACCAAGATCCCTCTGTTCATCAACACTATTAAGAATCCTACCATTAGCCCTATACTCTACACATTTATTATTCCTGCCAAAGTGCATTACCTCACACTTTTCCACATTAAACTCCATTTGCCACCTCTCGGCCCAGCTCTACAACTTGTCCAAGTCTCTCTGCAAACTATAACACCTCTCTTCACTATCTACCACTCCACCGACTTTAGTGTCATCCGCAAATTTACTAATCCATCCTTCAATACCCTCATCCAGATCATTTATAAAAATTATAAACAGCAGGGGCCCCAAAACAGACCCCTGAGGTAGGAAAAGTTACGACTGTCAAGGTACATGTGCCAAAGAATAAGTTACAAATTAGATTCAAGTTTGTAACAACTCAGAATAGACTCAAATCCAGTTGAATTCGATGAGCCAAAAGTGTTTGCCTGCCACCCCCCCGCCATCTTTTAAAAGGTAAGGTACATTTTCACTGTGTTAAAATGTCCCCCTTATCTTTAACCAAACTGTACTCAGTATCAGATATATTTATACATACTTCACTTTTTAAAAAAGCATGTGTCAGAAGAATATGTCAACATGAAAGGGTATAGTGTGCCTTAATGATTAAACAAAGCCAAAGTCCTATTATTATGAATACTTGTCAACATTGGATAGGCTACAAAGGCCGAGGATACTTACACAATGTCACCTTCCCTCATTTTAATCATGAATAAAAACAAGATTATTTTTTATAATTAGTGTTTTATGAATCCAGCAAGAAATAAAAAAGTTAGTAAGCTTTAAGTACTTCTTGAAGCGTTATGATATTGGAAGACATGTTTATCCATAGGTGGTGCCTCTATAAACCTATCCTTAAACCATTGTAATGTTTATGGTGATGGGATCCCATAATGGTGCTGATTGCATGCTGTTAGTGCATGTAATATATATGTGCTTATTCTTTTCCCACAGTGCAAATAGGATTGAGAGTTGTGAGATCGGGTGTTAAATCTTTGTCAGTGATCAAACTCAACACACTGCTGGGAACAATCTGCAAACTCTGCTACCTTAGATCCATGGTGACAGACGACCTGCTTCTTGTTTAAGGACTCAGCACAAGCATTGGAAAAGCACTCACCAACTTTGGCTGACTAACAAATCAGGCAGGGAAAAACAACAAGCTAATCCACAGAACCGAGACACATATCTACGAGATCTGTTTCCTCAGCACATTGCTGATGGCATGAAGCTTGGATAATCTACAACTTCTAAGAAAAAGGACTCAATAACCTCCATCTCCAGTATCTGCGAAGCCTCCATGCCACTGTATGAAAAGATAAAGTTACCAATGAAGCAGTCTTTTCTCGGACAAACATTCAAGTAAAGAATGCTTTGCTGGCTTGGACATGTGCACAAGATGGGAGATGCACAGGATGGGAGATGATTGCATCCTTAAGAATATGTTATAGTGGGAGATAGCCGATGCCAAGAGACCAGCAGTGTGCCCAATATTCCAATTCAAAAATGCTGTCAAAAGAGACATGAAAGCCCTCACATAGATGGAAATCTCTGGCCTTCAAGTCTTCAAGAGCCTAAGATCTATATTCCTTCTCAAAACCTTTCCAACACATGTTCCTCCTTTATGGCCCTCCATAAAACTCACCTCTTTGATAAAGCCTTTTCTCTTTGGTTCACTTTCCATTTTTTAACCTCAATGAAACATCTTGGGACATTTTTCCACTTTAAGACATTATATAATGACATATTCTTTTTGTATTCCACAGCATGAACTTTATCACACGATGCACACAATATACTTATTGTGCATCAACCAATGTCTGCAAACACTGTATGATAATTTTTGAATAGTTTGACGTTGCAATCTTTGACGTCAGCTTTCTCTAGCATTTGTGTGCAATGCATTGCCACCCACTGACACTGTAAAAGAGTTGTATAATCAGCCACTACATTCACATTGATTGCCATTATTAAGCCCACTTCATCTGTGCTGGTTGCTGGAACATAGCAATCACGTTCATTGCTTCTCATTATTTGGGAAGCTAAGTTACAAGGGACTGACCCCTCATCAGACAACCTACTCTAATAATAATCATTATAAGAGACTGGACTTATATAACCACCTTAATAGCAGGAAATTGCCAAAATCACTTTACTGGTGGGGCTAAGTGGACATCATGCTGAAATTAGAAAAGAGATTGGGGATGTAAGCAAAGGTGTGAGTTTGGGTTTTAAAGATCAAGGGAGATGAAGAAAAGCAATGTGTTTGGAAGGAAAAGTCCAAAATGCAGAACCACGCTATATTTAAAATGCTGCAATGATGTGTAAGATGAAAGAGCCAGCTGGGTAAAGATGGTACATAAATTATTGACTGGATGGCTGAATCTTTACTACCAGAATGGAAATCCCCACTGGCCTCAGGTAGGATCTTATGATCTTGCCCAAACAAGGCTGTAAGACCCTACCTGATATCGTAACTGATATAACAGTGAAAACCTGAAAGGGTTAATCCACAATCCTGGCACAAGCTTACTACAGAAGCCCTGGTAAATCGAGTCTTTCAGCAAACGCAAACTATATTTTAAAATGCAGATCATTAAGTGAATGTATTGCTACCAGAGGAAGATTTAAAGCATATTTTGGGAATGGAGTTGGAAACTCTCTCATGTGACAAACATCTGGGGGGATTCTGAGGAGAAATCCACAAACACTAACTTTATGTAACAATGAGACCACTGTAGCTTCAAATGGACCATATCATCCATGTTAAGCTTAAAATCTGTGTGTATTGTTAAGCTAGAAGAGGACAAAATAAGTATTGTTTCAGGGTCCTATGGATTGCCAAATCTATGAGATTGAACTAGAGCATTGTTAGAGAGTTTAAAAAACTTAGGGTGGTGAACTGAAGAGAGCAGGAGTCGGAGGAGTGGTAGACAGTGTGGATGGATGTTACGGTTTGCAGAGGACATAGATAAGCTGCAGAGCTGGGCTGAGAATTGGTAAATGGAAGTTTAATGCAGAAAAGTGTGAAATGATTCACTTTGGAAGGAGTAACAGGATTACAGAGCATTGGGCTAATGGAAGGACTCTTGGTAGTGTGGATGAGCAGAGAAATCTCCGTGTACATATGCATCTGCCATGGATCTAAGGTAGCAGAGTTTGCAGATTGTTCCCAGCAGTGTGTTGATTAAAGATTAAAGAGATTAAGATTAAAGAGCAACACAGCACGGGAAACAGGCCCTTTGGCCCAACGAGCCCGCGCCGCCGTCATAACTATATAGTAGCAAATCCATTATCCTATTATATTATTCCTATATAATAATATATATATTATTCCTAATATGGAAAATTCTCACTATAGGGACAATTTGTTTCCCAATCAGCCTAAGAGCGAATTTTTGGGTTGTGGGAGGAAACCGGAGTGCCCGGAGAAAACCCACGCAACCACGGGGAGAACGCGCAAACTCCCGCAGACACCGGCCCAATTCCAAGTGTCTGCACAGCCACATCGATAGTCTCTGAGCTGTCATGGTGCCCTTCAGATGGTCCACATAAAGCACTCATTTACGACATGAGGTACCAGGCAACCCATGAATCAACATCCAAGAGCTGTACCCGCACCACCTGCCGAATGCATGCTCAATGTTGGTCAAGTATGGACCGAATTACCTGTGGAAAAAGCCGTAGTTAAACAGTCCTAATATATCCCTCTATCTGCATACCGCTCACGTGGCTGTCCAAGAGACCCTTAAACAGCCCCAGCGTGCCTGCTCCCACCACCTTACTCGGCAGTGCATTCCACACCCCCACTACCCTTTGTGTGAAAAACTGCCCTCTAATATTCGTCCTATACATAGCCCCCCTCACCCTATGGCCATGACCCCTCGTCCTATCCATTTCTAAAGGCGGAAAAAGTTTACCTCCATTTACTCTATCTATACCCCTTATAATCTTATACACCTCTATGAGATCCCCTCTAAGCCGACGTCTTTCAAGGGAAGGTTGAGTTTGATCACTGACAAAGATTTAACAGCCTGATTCATAACTCCAGTTTTCTTGACACTATCGGTAAGCATGAGCATGGGACAGATGACCCATGAGTCTTTACGCTGGTCTCTGTCTGGGCAACTAATGCAGACTCATCAGCATACTAAGGTCCTCTGATCAGGAAATGCCAAACTTTTGTCTTGGTTTTCAGTCTTGATAAATTGAGGAGTTTCCCAACTGAAAGTTGGCACCCAGGTTGATAGAGTTCTGAAGAAGGCGTGCGGTGTGTTACTTTTTATTGTTGGAGGAATTAAATTTCGGAGCCGTGAGATCATGTTGCAACTGTACAAACTCCAGTGCGGCCGCACTTGGAATACAGCGTACAGTTCTGGTTGCTGCATTATAAAAAACATGTGGAAACATTGGAAAGGGTGCAGAGGAGATTTACCAGGATGTTGCCTGGTATGGTGGAAAGGCTTATGAGGAAAGGCTGAGGGACTCAAGGTTGTTTTTGTTAGAGAGAAGAAGGTTAAGAGGTGATTTAATTGAGGCATACAAAATAATCAGAGGATTAGATAGGGTAGACAATGAGAACCTTTTTCCTTGAATGGTGATGGCTAACACGAGGGGACATAGCTTTAAATTGAGGAGTGATAGATTGAGAACAGATGTCAGAGGTACATTCTTTACTCGGAGGGTAGTAAAAGCGTGGCTTTCCCTGCCTGCAGCAGTAATGGACTCGCCAACTTCAAAGGCATTCAAATGGTTATTGGATAGACATATGGATAATATTGGAATAGTTTAGGTTAGAGGGTCATTAGATTAGTTCCACTGATCCCAACATCAAGGGTCAAAGGGCCTGTACTGCGCTGTAATGTTCGATGTTCTAGCACAGGTTTAAGGTGACAGGAGGTACATTTAGGGGGATGTGCTGGGCAAGTTTTTCACACAGAGGATGGTGGGTGGGTGGAAGCAGGCAGACAAGCAATGTTCGAGGTGTATCTTGACACATGGATGGGAGGTGAACTGAGGGATAGCAACCATGTATTGGTACAGGCTTTCTGGGCTGCAGGACCAATTCCTGTGTTATATTGTCCTTTGTTCTTTGTGCACAGAAAATGAAGGAATCAAGTGCGAAGCCAATCTGAAGACCAAGTGTGGAATTCTCTTTTTTTTAAACTAAGTGCTGCAGTTGGTGTTGTCTGGCAGCACTGTCCTCGCTGGGGACTTGCACCCAATTCTGCACACGGAACCTCACTAATTATGCGAGTATCTCTCTGACTTATTTGGTACGTGAGAAGCTGATTCAACCTCCTGCCCTTACGTGAAGGTTTGAAGGTCCTGACACCATACTTAAATGCCAGTCCAACAGAAACATCTTACTCTTTTTAACCCATCTGTTGTCAGGAGAACTGATAAAGAAGGCATCTGGCCAGAAGCAAAAAGTTACCAGCTTGGTGAAGAAGGCAGCATCTCACTTTAGCCACCTGGCCCTCAAGGCCTCAATTTGAAGAATTCAGGTGCAGAGTCATGTCCTTTACCCATGGGATGGTTCAAGAAGCATCTAATGCCACCACAGCAGCTACGAGGCCATCACCCAGGATGTCAGTATAGAACATAGAACATAGAACATTACAGCACAGAACAGGCCCTTCGGCCTTCGATGTTGTGCCGACCAAAATAAAAAGCAATGCCCCTCCAAACTAAACCATTCCCTTCTCTTCCATATACTTATCAATTAACCTCTTAAACGCCACCAAACTTGGCGCATCTACAACAGCTGCAGGCAGGGCATTCCACTCCCTAATCACTCTTTGAGTAAAGAACCTACCTCTGATATCCGTCCTATAACTCATCCCCCTTAATTTAAAGCTGTGTCCCCTCGTGCTAGCTTTCTCCATCCTAGGAAAAAGGCTATCACTGTCCACCCTATCTAAACCTCTAATCATCTTATATGCTTCAATAAGATCCCCTCTTAGCCGCCTCCTTTCTAACGAAAACAACCTCAAATCCTTCAACCTCTCTTCATAGGACCTGCCCTCCATACCAGGCAACATCCTGGTAAACCTCCTCTGTACCCTCTCCAATGCCTCCACATCTTTCTTATAATGTGGGGACCAGAACTGCACACAATACTCCAAGTGCGGCCGCACTAGAGTTTTGTACAGTTGCAACATGATGCTGCGGCTCCTAAATTCAATCCCCCTGCCAATAAAAGCTAAGACTCCATATGCCTTCTTAACAACTTTATCCACTTGACTGCCTACTTTCAGGGATAGCTGGCATCCATGCCCAAAGGACTGCATTGTTGAAAGTTGGTGAACAACCTCATTCTAATAGACTTCAAATGTATATAAGTCAGTGGTTTCAACAAGCGCATGACCAGTGAGCTGTGCACGCCAGTGGGAGAGAGACTGCAGCCGGAGTGAGTTTCAGCCCAAGTGTGGGCATCAGGAATTTGGAACTGAGTCGGGTAACTATTGGTAAGTGTTTGTCTTTTGTTATCTTTAAAAATCAGGAGTCTAGTTTAAATTTTAAGAAGCAACAGACCCAGTTAGCTAAGTGGCAGTTATCTGTCAATCAATTGAAGCCTAATTCGTGCTGTGCCTTCACAGCCAGCAGGTAAGAAATTAGTTGGCGACTGATAAATAATTAAATAATAAATAAATAAATAAATAATTTCTTCTTTTCACTCTTGGCATTGTTGTTGTTGTTGTTGTTGTACACCACAATAGTGTTTCCATGTAATTTCTGTGGTTTATAACTTGTAAAGGTTATATTCGGTAGTGACAAGGAGCAGGAAAGGAGGGCCCTAGAGAATTGGGTAAAATCCAAAACAAAACATCTTTCAAAAGTTTAATTTAAAGGGGTAAGACATGACAGGAGAGCTCCAAGCTGTGGTTTGCTCCTCTTGCTTCATGTGGCAGGCTGGGGACAGTTTCAGTTCCCCCCCCCCCCCCCCAACCCCCCGGTCAGCATCTGTGCAGGAAGCGTTTCCAGCTACAGCTCCTGAAAGCTCAAGTTTCAAGCTCAAGGGCAGCATGGTGGCATAGTATTAGGGAACTGGGTTCAACTCCGTCTTGGGTCATTGTCTGTGTGGAGTTTGAACGTTGTCTCAGTGTCTGCGTGGATTTCCTCCAGGTGCTCGTGTTTCCTCCCAGATTCTGAAAAATATGCTGATTAGGTGCATTGATCCGAACAGACACTGGTGTGTGTGGCGATTAGAGGAATTTCACAGTAACTTCATTGCAATGTAAGCGTTACTTATGACTATTAAATAAACTTTACTTTTTGTCAGAGCTGGAGCAACAGCTGGAGACACTGGAGTATCTGCGAGTCAGAGAATATCATTGATAGCACGCATGGAGAGGTGGTTACACCACAGGCTCAGATTCCGCAGGCACAAAGTGACCATCAGACAGAGCAAAAGAGATAGGCGGGTAGTGCAGGAATCTCCTGCGGCCATTTCCCTACGAAACAGATATACTGCTTTGGATACCATTGAAGGGAATATCCTCTCTAGGAAAAGCAGCAGCAGTCAAACTCATTGCGCCATGGCTGGTTCTGCTGAAGAAGGATGGGGTAAAAAGTGTCCCAATGCAATAGTTATAAGGGTTTCAACTGTAAGGGGAATAGACAGGCATTTCAGTGGCCACAAACGAGACTGCAGAATGGTTTGTTGCCTCGCTGGTGCTAGGGTCAAAGATGTCTTAGAGCAGATCCAGGACATTCTGAAGGTGAAGAGTGAACAGCCAGTGGTTGTGGTACACACCAGTACAACAATATACATTAAAAAAAAAGGATGTGGTCCTAAAGGCAGAATACAGGAAGCTGGAATAGAGTTAAGAAATGGACCTCAAAGGTAGTGATCTCAGGATTACTACTGATGCCATGTATTAGTTGGAGTAGAAATGGCAGGATATATCAGATAAATATGTTGCTGAAGAGATGTTGTAGGGGGAAGGTTTCAGAGTCCTAGGGCATTGGGACTGGTGCTGGAGGAGGTAAGACCTTGTACAAATTGGATGGGTTAAACTTGGCAAGGACTGGGACTGATGTCCTAGGGGGAGTGTTTGCTACAGTGGTTGGGGTAGGTTAAAACTGTTATGCCAGGGGGATGGGAACCTATGTAAGGAGTCAGAGAAGGAAGATCAAGGGCAAAAATATAAGCTAGAAAAGGAAATAAGAGGAGTAATAGGCAGAGACACCAAGGACAAAGTTCAGACAGGGCTATAGAGAAAATTATTGGGAGCGGGGCAAACAAAGTTTAAAAAGACAAACTTAATTTGTGCCTTAATACACGGAGTATTTACAATGAAGTGGATGAACTATCGCGCAGATAGATGTAAATGGATACAATATAATTAGGATTACGGAAACATGGCTGCAGAGTGACCAGCGTTAGGAATTAAATATCTCAGAGTATTCAATATTTCGGAAGGACAGGATAAAGGAAAAGGTGGCAGCATGGCACAGCTGGATAAAGAGTCAATTAACACAATAGTGAGAATGGATTTGAACTCTGAAAACATGGGATCTGTATGGGTAGAGTTGCGAAATACTAAGGGTCAAAAGACGTTAGCAGGTATCATACATAGACCCCCAAACTGCAGTGGTGATGTTAGGAATGACATTAAACTCGAAATCAATGATGCATGTGATAAAGGAATATTGGTGATCATAGGTGATTTTAACCTGTAGATGATTTGGGCAAATCAAATTAACCACAATGCCCTAGAAGAAGAATTCCTGAAGTGTAAACAGGATGATTTTCTTAACCAACGTGTGGAGGAACCAATTAGAGAGCAAGCTATCTTAGACTGGGTACTGTGTAATGAGAAGGGAATCATTGCCAATTGAGCAATATGAGACCTCTTGGGAATGAGGGGCAATAACATGGTAGAATTTTTTATCAAGACGGAGAGTGAAGTAGTTGATTCAGAGACTAGAGTGCTGAATCTTAATAAAGGAAACTATGAGGATTGGAGCAATTTAGAATTCAGCAAAGAAGGCAGTTGCAGTATAATTTGGATAAATGTGAGGCTATTCACTTTGGAAGCAAAAACAAGAAGGCAGATTACCACCTGAATGGCTGTAAATTGGAGAAGGGAATGTGCAGCGGGACTTGGGTGTCCTTGTGTACTAGTCACTGAAGGTAAGCATGCAGGTGCTGCAGGCAGTAAAGAAGGCAAATGGCATGTTGGCCCTTCTTTGTGAGAGGTTTCCAATACGCAGGGATCTGTTGTTACAACTATATCAGGCCTTGGTAAGGCCACATCTAAAATATTGTGTGCAGTTTTGTTCTCCTTTTCTGAGGAAGGATGTTCTTACTCTCATAATCATTGTCCTCTCTGAGTTGGAGAAGTCTGCAGCCAACCTTGCTTAGGAGGACAAGGATAGATCCTGTGGGGAAAGAGAAATCGACTTCTCTCAGCCACCCAACTTGGATTTCAGTTCCACCAAATCATTAAATCCTAAGCATCACAGTGGCTCAAATATATTCTGATACAGCTTAAGCTCATCCACGAAAACTCTACAGCCTCTTTTCCTGCCACCAACTGATCGAGGCCACCCAGGCGGCAGAGCAGCACTCCAATACCCCAAAGCATGTCCAAGGACAAGGAGGTTCCTAGAGGAATCATAAAAACGCTCACCCACACACTCCGCCAGTGACAAGACAAACATCTTGGTGGGGTATAGTTCTAGATTAGATTCAGGATCACTTTTTGTAGAATATCTCCTAGAGCCAGCCCCACAGCAGTTGGAGTCAGGGACATTCCCAGGGGTCAGACATTTGGAAGACAGATGGAGATCAGCCTCTGCTCAGTCAGTCAGTTAGTCAAATGATGAGCTTCTAAAAGTGGTTCCTGGCTCACTGGTGGGGATTCAATGATAGGCAATGGAAATTCCAGCAATTTCCATTCAGCAGTCATTCAGCAGACTAGAGCTATATGTGTTGCAATCACCTCGAGGTCTTGAGTGAACTGAGGTTTGACATGTGCATGCCACTGCTGGATTTCAGACTGTCATAATTTCCTGCTGGCGTGACACAAGATTGGAAGGTGTGGGGAGATTCTGGTGAGCGATTACTATAATGAGCATTCATGGGACGCAAAGGACATTCATGCCACCAGACAATGGGATAACCGAGCTGCCACTAACCCGCCATTGGGACAATTGCAAACTCTTTTTACACCGGCATGTTTCTGGCTTTTCGGCTCTTGCTAGATTCTTCTCTTCCATTCAATATCACGGCAGGCAAGATGAAAAAATTCCACCCCAAAAATTAAATGTGGTTTGCATAGGCCTCACTTGTTTCCACACTGAGTTCCCTGTTGCCCCATAACGACCTTTGTGCCATCTAGATTAGCTCCTATGCCACCTGATGCAGCAAGGGTTCAGAGCTGACATGGCGGTGAGGTCCAGCTTTCAAAATGGAACAGGTTTCTCGCTGGTAGGATTGGACAGCCCACTGACACTAAGCCACCTGAAAGTTCAAACCTACCTGTTTGAAATTTCCATTCAGTGATACTCTTGAGGGAAAGAAGACACGATATAGCAGCAAATTCAAAAACAAAATGATGATATGATGATAGTGCTATCACACTGCTCTTGAGATCAGACTATATATATATATATAAATATAAATATATATATAATATAAAAAATAAGGGACAAATAAATGCTGTTCTAAAATCGACATTGCCACGTGTCCTTCCACTGTTCAATTACAGTTTTGAATGCATCTATTTAATAATGAGAAACTATTTCCTGTTACAAATCAATTAAATAACAATTAATTTTTCTGGCTGTATGACATGTAATATAAATGGAAACTTTTCCTCCTCCAGTTTGTCCTTTGTGAAATTGAATCTAACCAATATTGACATTATTCAATTTGAGAAAGCAAAATACCCACTGCAATTTTCTGTTAGGCAATTGGATCTGATATGAGCTCACAGACGTAGATTTACATCTCGTAGGGCACCAGCATCGCCTTCATTACTGGCCCCCCCTCCCTCTCAATTCCATCACACCCTTCTCCCAATGATGTCATGCACCTCCGATTCCGTTCACCCTCACCCCACAGAATGCTAAGGTGCAAGCCATAAAAATACACAAGTAGATCATTGCTTGACTGATTTAGTACTTCTGAACTTGTAAAAAACGTTTGCATGAATAAATGCCGAATTAAAATCGAAGCTTGCCTCTTGTCAGTATAACTGTAAAGGTGATGAATATTTTGACCTGTGAGACAAGCACACATGGGACTTGCTGATTAGCAATGAGATGGAGAAATTAGCCAATGACAACACTGTAGCAAATGCTAATGGAAGGCAGAATGGTCCCATGCAGGAACAAGTTCTCCAATCATCAAGATGCATATGATACCATTCAATATATTTCAAAGCCTCTCAATGTAAGTTTACATTAGCACTCAATGAAGTTACTATGAAAATCCCTTAGTCACCACACTCTGGCACCTGTTCGGGTACACTGAGAAAGAACTTAGCACGACCAATGGAGCTAATGTTGATGTCTTTCAGACTGTGGGAGGAAATCGGAGCACCCAGAGGAAACTCACACAGAAAAGGGAAGAATGTGCAGACTCTGCACAGATAGTGACCCAAGCTGGGAATTAAATCCGGGTCCCTGGTGCTGGGAAGCAACAGTGCTAACTATTGTTCCACCACATTGCCTGGTGGTGCAATTTCTCAGTCCCTCAGTTTGTGTGATCCAATTTTCTAATAACGCACGGCAAACCCATTTTACGATTAACTTAGCAGCTTGGTTTACCATGTGCACATACAATAGCACGGGCAAAGGTGAAGGGGAGGGGGAATTAAAAAAGGGGTTTATAAATATTAGTATTACAAATTTATATTTGTTCAAGCGATTTCCAGACTCATAACCTCATTGAGAAATGAGTTCGAGTTCAGCTGGCTGAAGACAGGAGTTATAGGGTTGACTTTATAGTTGTAGATACTGTCGATGAAGTAGGTACACAGAGACTGGATTAGATCTTAAGGCGATGGGAGCTTCTTCCAGCAAGGACAGGCTTGAGAATTGAGAATTGAGAATCTGAGAATTGGTAGCTGATTGCTTGCTCAGTCAGGCAGTTTGAATCCTTTCTAGTTGATGTTGAAACAGCATGCCATCCATTGAGGAAACCTATGTCACAACTTTCTTTTGGGCCAAAACATTGTGTGACTTCAAGAAGAAATTAGAAACAGCTTTTGGGGTGAAAGGGATTCAGGGAATTGGGGGGAAGGATGATGGGGGGTGGGGTAGAGAAGGCGAGATCAAGATATTGAATTTGATGTTCAGCCATGATCATAAAGAATAGCAGAGCAGGTTCAGAGGACCCAATGGCCCAGTCCTCATTCTATTTTCTATGCTTGCAGGGCAAAGACATTTACTATTCTAGATACAAAGGATGGTTACTGGCTAGTGGTGTTAGATAAAAGTAACATTTTTCTGACTACTTTCTGGATGCCATTCAGAAGAAGTTTTGTGCGTGCACAAGGGCCCAAAAAGGTATCACCACAGACAGTATAACTGAGCACAATCCAAATTAGTGTGACTGCTGGAGTGAGCTCTCCAGTTGAATCTAAAGCTGCACAAGATAAATTGAATATATTAAGGATTCTTGAAGTCAAGTATATGGGGTGGCATGATGGCACAGCAATTAGCACTGCTGTCTCCCAGCGCCAGGGACTTGGGTTTGATTCCAGTCTCAGTCACTCTCTGTGTGGAGTTTGCACATTCTCCCGATGCCTGCATAGGTTTTCTCTGGATGCTCCAGTTTCTTCCCACAGCCCAAAGATCTGCGGATTAGTTGGATCGGATGTGATAAATTGTCCTTTTGTGTTAGGGGAATTCGTAGAGGTTACAGGGATAGGAGTTGGATGGGATTATTGCTGGTGTACGCTCGATGGGCCGAATGGCCTCCTTCTGCACTGCATGATATTCTACGATATGATTAAGGATTATGAGGAAAAAGTGGGAAAGTGGAACTGATCCACTTCAGATCAGCCATGATCTTATTGAATGGCGGGGCAGGCTCGAAGGGCTAGATGGCCTACTCCTGCTCCTATTTCTTATATTCTTATGATTCTATGTCCTAATAGCAAAAGGTCTTTGCCTAGATCCTGACAAGATGAAAGCTGAAGTGGCAATGCTGTAACAGGTGTGAAAACAGTACAATGATTCATTCAATTTGTGAACTATTTAACAACATTTGTGCCTAATTTGTCATCAGAGTGTGAACCATTACACAAGCTCACTGCCAAAAATGTGCATCGCTACTGAGGCGCAGCATAAGAAGCAGCATTGACTAAAATTAAACAACTATTGATGACAGCACCAGTATTGAATGATGTCAACAGAGATGCCACTCTGCAGTGTGATACCTACAAGACAAGTCTTGCAGCATGTCTATTGCAGCAAGGCCAACCAGTCACATTTGCATCCACGGCACTAATGTAAAGTTTTTCTTTAATTTATTAGTCACAAGTAAGGCTTACATTAACACTGCAATGAAGTTACTCTGAAAAATCCCCATAGTCACCACTGTCAGCACTGCTCAGATCAATGCACTTAACCAACATGTTTTTCAGATTGTGGGAGGAAACCAGAGCATTCGGAGGAAACCATGCAGACAGAGAACAAACGTACAAACTTCACACAGACAATAACCCAAATCAGGAATCAAACCTGAATCCCTAGCGCTCTGAGGTAGCACTGCTAACCACTGTGCCACCACACTACCTCGAATAACACTGCATTCAGACCAAGAAAGAATGCTTATTGTCTTTGCTTGTGAGCATTTTCATCAATACCGGTTTGGAAGAGACTGAGTGATAGCGAAGTTCAACCACAAGCGACTTCAAAGCATTTTTCTCAAACTGTTACAATCTGCTCCAAAATGCTTACTAAAAATATAACTCCATTTACCAAAATAGCATCTAGATGTGACATACAAATAAGGGAAAAACAGATGTACTTCATTGATACGCTGTCGATAGCAGCATTCTCAAGAAAGAAGTTGAATAAGCTGAAACAGAATGTGAAATCTTCCAGATTCAGCAGCTGGACATGCTCTCAAAATCATCAACCAATGCAGAAACATGACTTGCTCCTTGCTCAAAATGAACCATCTACTCAACTATCCAAGCACTGCAGGAAGTAATGAAGAAAAGATGGTCCAAGAGCATCAGTTACACACCTGTGGCAACAAGGGTGTACTGAGAACATGGAGATGAATTGACAATAGCATCCTGTAACAAAGGAAATAGAGTCATTTATACAAAGGGGATTAGAGGAGAAATTCTGAAATACATCCATGCAAAGGGAATTCAATTGAGCCCAAGGAACTCAAAAGAAGGGTCTGGCTGACCGAATAAGGGCAATAAAATTAAGGGTTCTATCAGCTAGTGCAGTGCTAATAATGGTATCAAGCTAAACAAGCTAGAGTACCGTGGATGATACAACACAAACCAGGATATGGATGAAACTGGGAGTAGAATTCTTCACTACAGTAGTAGCTGATTATCATGTCACTATTGACTACTATTCAAATTACTATGAGTCAGACCAATTGACTTCAAAAACTATCAGTGAAACAAAAGAATGTTTGAAAGTACACATCAGTCTTTACAGCATTCCAATCATTGTGATGAGCGGTAATGGCTCTCAGTTCATAGAATCAACCCTTGAATTACGCTGGGCTTCCACCTAAACACCACTCAGCATTAAGAAGTAACCCTCAGACAGGAAAGCCATCAACTTTTCCAGATTCTCAGCCAAGAATTAAAAGCCACCAATGAATCTTTTAGCCTTTCAACTCCCTTTCCCAATACTTAATTTAAAAGATTTTTGTTTTTATTTGGAAAAGTTTTGTTAGATGGAATAATATAATTTCAAGATATGACTGTACATGGCAATTCCAATATTGCGCTTATTCATTTTCTTATAAACAGATGATGTGATAACCTACATCAATGCTGCTGTTTAATTAGCATCCGTTGTCATTAAATATTACTTTAGATTATTATCATGCCTTCAAATATTATGTGAGCATCTCCTCCCAAATCATTAGTACTTTTTTGGGCAGAAAAGTATATACAGTTCTATAATGGAGTTTTTCATTATCTTGAGAGTTCAAAGAGTTCAAATAGCCACATTTTGAATGGTGAATAGTCAAACCTTCATTTAATTTATTGCAATTAAGTAACCTAATTTGCATAATAAAACTTAAAACAAATCTGTAAATCCAGTGGGATGACCCCTATCAATAAAGCAGTGGACAAAGGTTTCTTAAATGTGAGGAAAACACATAAGCCATTGCTTTTTTTGGGGGGAATACAGGAAAAAGATTAACTCTTTTGTATGTTCCAGAATTTGATAGCAATATATGGGAATATATGGTAGACAATCCTGTCCACCTCCTTTATTACACTTGGCTGTGCAATAAATTTGTTGACCTCAGATTTAAAATCATATTAATTGAATTGACTCCTCTCACACTTTGAACGGACCTCTTAACTTCCCTTCTCTCCCATACCGTCTGACCCTAACTTTATGGCTATGGTCCCTCATTCTGATCTTCCCCAGCAACTAGAAACATTTCTTTCTATTTAATCTATCAATTCCTATTTAAATTTGTATTTCCTCCCTTTCGTATTCCAATTTTCTAATTATAAATTGTAATAATCAGATAGTCTTCTGTAGCAGGTGCCTACTGATTTTAGTAATCTGTGTATACGCTGAATCTTTGGACATTTATTATTCCTAGCTTTTTCACCATATAACAAAGTAATTGTATCTATCCTTTTTTGGTTCAAAATGGATGAGATACAACTGAAGTAAAACCCATCTGCCACAGTTTGGTCTCCTTGCTTTATAAATGAATAAAGGACACGAGAAGACTTTGGCTGATAGGATTAAGGAGAATCCTAAAGCTTTCTTTAGATATGTTAAAAATAGAAGATTGGTTAGGGCAAGATTAGGGCCAGTCATAGACAGCAGTGGGAAGTTGTGCGTGGAGCCTGAGGAGATTGGAGAGGTACTGAATAAATATTGCTCTTCGGTATTCACGCAGGGTGATGTAAATGTAGTTATGGAGAACACTGAGGTACAGGGTAGCAAACTGGAAGGTATCGAAGTAGATAGGGAGGATGTGCTAGATATTCTCGAGGGTTTGAAGTTGGTTAAGTCCCCTGGGCCGGACGGGATTTACCCTAGGATTCTGTGGGAGGCAAGAGAGGAGATTGCAGAGCCTCTGGCTCTGATCTTCAGGTCGTCGTTGGTTACGGGTGTGGTTCCGGCGGACTGGAGGATAGCGAATGTGGTCCCATTGTTCAAGAAGGGGAAGAGAGACCTTCCAGGGAATTATAGGCCAGTGAGTCTTACTTCTGTTGTGGGCAAAGTATTGGAGAGAATTATTAGGGCTAGGATTTATAGTTATTTAGAGAGAAATGAATTGATTGGGGATAGTCAGCATGGTTTTGTGAAGGGTAGGTCGTGCTTACTAACCTCATTGAGTTTTTTGAAAAAGTGACTAAAGAGGTGGATGGGGGTAAGGCGGTTGATGTGGTATATATGGACTTTAGTAAGGCGTTTGATAAGGTGGCCCATGGAAGACTTCTGCCGAAAATGCAGATGTATGGGATAGAGGGTGATTTAGCTAATTGGATTAGGAATTGGCTAGCAGATAGAAGACAGAGGGTGGTAGTTGATGGGAGATATTCATCGTGGAGTTCGGTTACAAGTGGTGTACCTCAGGGTCTGTTTTGGGGCCCCTGCTGTTTGTAATTTTTATAAATGATCTGGATGAGGGTATTGAAGGATGGATTAGTAAATTTGCAGATGACACTAAAGTCGGTGGAGTGGTAGATAGTGAAGAGGGGTGTTATAGTTTGCAGAGAGACTTGGACAAGTTGCAGAGCTGGCCGAGAGGTGGCAAATGGAGTTTAATGCGGAAAAGTGTGAGGTAATTCACTTTGGCAGGAATTACAAATGTGTAGAGTATAGGGCTAATGGTAGGACTCTTAATAGTGTTGAAGAACAGAGGGATCTTGGTGATATGTGCATAGATCCCTGAAAGTTGGCAATCAAGTTGATAAGGTTGTTAAGAAGGCATATGGAGTCTTAGCTTTTATTGGTAGGGGATTGAATTTCGGAGCCGCAACGTCATGTTGCAACTGTACAAAACTCTAGTGCGGCCGCACTTGGAGTATTGTGTGCAGTTCTGGTCCCCACATTGTAAGAAAGATGTGGAGGCATTGGAGAGGGTACAGAGGAGGTTTACCAGGATGTTGCCTGGTATGGAGGGCAGGTCTTATGAGGAGAGGCTGAGGGATTTGAGGTTGTTTTCGTAGAAAGGAGGAGGCTAAGAGGGGACCTGATCGAAACATATAAGATGATTAGAGGTTTAGATAGGGTGGACAGTGATAGCCTTTTTCCTAGGATGGAGAAAGCTAGCACGAGGGGACACAGCTTTAAATTAAGGGGTGATAGTTATAGAACGGATATCAGAGGTAGGTTCTTTACCCAGAGGGTGGTTAGGGAGTGGAATGCCCTGCCTGCGGCAGTTGTAGATGCGCCAAGTTTGGTGGCGTTTAAGAGGTTAGTTGATAAGTTTATGGAAAAGAAGGGAATGGTTTCGTTTGGAGGGTCATTGCTTTTTTCATAATTGGTCGGCGCAACATCGAAGGCCGAAGGGCCTGTTCTGTGCTGTAATGTTCTATGTTCTATAATACTCTCATCTGCGCAGCTCACAGCTCACAGTATGAAAGTTTATTTATTAGTCACAAGTAAGGCTTCCATTAACACTGCAATGAAATTCCCCTATCAATGTTTGTATCAGTAGCACACAATCAATATTGTTTTATCCGATTCATTAATATATAGATATGTGAACATGTGACAAACGAACACAGATCCCTTGGAAACACCACTCGTCATTTCCTTCTAATTCAAATAATGGTTATTCACAATCTTCTACTGCTTAACCAAGCTCCTAACAAGGTCAATAATTTGCCTTCAATTTCATGAGCTTTACTTTTAGTCGACAGTCTCATATGTGGAACATTTACATTCTGGAAGTCCATTTGAACTACATCTGTAGACATTTGTCTGCCTGCTACTTCAGTTTGTTCCTCAAAAAAAAATTCAGTCACATTTATTTTTTCTGACCCACTCTTTACAAGTCCAAGTTGGCTCACTCTAACCAAAATTTCTCATGTTTTCAAATCACTCAATTACTCTGTACTTGATAGAATAACGTTCATACAATGATTAGAGTCATAAAGTTATAGTCATAGAGATTTACAGCATGGAAACAGGCCCTTTGACCCAACCTGTCCATGGTGCCCTTTTTTTCAAATGCCTAAGTTAATCCCAATTGCCTGCACTTGGCCCATATCTCTCGATAGCTATCTTACTCATGTAACTGTCTAAATGCTTTTTAAAAGACAAAATTGTACCCATCTCTACTACTATCTCTGGCAGCTTGTTCCAGATACCACCCTCTGTATGAAAAACATTGCTCCCTGGACTCTGTTGTATCTCTCCCCTCACACCTTACACCAATGCATTCTAGTTTTAGTCTCCCCTATCTTTGGGAAAAGATATTGACTGTCTAGCTGATCTATGCTCCTCATTATAGACCTCTAACACCCTCACCCTACGATGCTCCAGAGAAAACAGTTCCTGTCTATTCAGCCTCTCCTTATAATTCAAACCATCAAGTTCTGGTAGTATCTTTTCTGCACTCTCTCTAGTTTAAAAACAGTTAACAATTTAACAGTTGTTAAATTAATATTCTATAAGTTCCTGGTTTCTCTCTCTGGTGCTGCACTTGCAATTTTCCTTTTTGTCGCAAGGGGCTATTCCTGAATTGAGAGATGTTTGAAAGGTTATGACTGAAGCATCTGCAATTTTCTCAGCTACTTCTTTTAACACCCTGGGCGCAAACTAACAAGTGCTGGGTATTTATCAGTCTCATTTTTTTAAAAATATTGTTTTCTTGTTGATGTTAACTTTACTGAGTTCCACTCTTTGATTCATTAATAGGTTCCCTAGCATTCCAAGTTTATCACCTTCAATTGAGAAAAATTTCACAGAAGTCCTGATATTTACTGGGACAGGATTTATATCATGATGTGGAGATGCCAGCGTTGGACTGGGGTAAACACAGTAAGAAGTTTTACAACACATGGTTAAAATCCAACAGGTTTATTTGATAGCAAAAGCCACCAGCTTTCAGAGCGCTGCCCCTTTGTCAGGTGAGTGGGAGGTCTGTTCACAAACAGGGAGGTTTGTTCACAAACTAAAGACACAAGCTCAATTTACAAAATAATGGTTGGGTCCGTGCTCTCATCCCACATACTCCCCGCATTGCAGATCTCTACTGTCTCCCGAAGGTACACAAGGCAAACACATCTAGCCATAGCACTGGGCAATGGGACCTTGTGCGAGAACCTGTCCAGCTATGTCTGGAGCATCCTGAAACCCATTGTACAAAGGACCTCCAGTGCAACACTATGGACTTGCTACAGGAACCCAGCTTATATGGAGCAGTAGAATCAGGAGCACTCCTAGTCTCAATGGATGTCTCGGCACTCTAAACCAGTGTCCCTCACAACGATTGCATTATTGCAACTGCCTCAGTACTCAACACTGACAATTGCCAGTTTCCGCATGCAATTTTACAACTCATACGTTTCATTCCAGACCACAATGTCTTCACCTTCAACAGACGGTTCTTCATCCAAACACACAAAACAGCCATGGAGACCAAACTTGCACCTCAATATGCCAACACTTCATGTACAAGTTCAAACACGTCTTCTTCACTACACAGGACCTTCAACCAATGCTATACATTAGATACATCAATGACATTTTCTTTCTTTGGACTCATGGTGAACAGTCACTGAAACAACTCTATGATAACACTAACAAGTTTCATCCCACCAACAGGTTCACCATGGAGTACTCTCTGCAATTGGTTGCATTCTTGTATGCACGCATCTCCATTAAGGACAGTCACCTCAGCACTTCACTGTACCGCAAGCCCACAGATAACACCACGGTGCTCCATTTCTCCAGCTTCCACCCTAAGCACATTAAAGGAGCCATCCCCTATGGACAAGCCCTCCACATACATGGGATCTTCTCAGATAAGAAGAATTGCAACAGATACTTCCAGACACTGAAAAACACCGTTATAAGAACAGGATATGGCGCTTGACTCATCGATCAAAAGTTCCAACGCACCACAGTGAAAAACTGCACAAACCTCCTCAGAAAACAAACAAGGGACACGGTGGACAGAGTACCCTTGGTCATCCAGTAGTTCCCCAGAGCCTTCAACATGTCATTGACGAAGATGAACATCTCGTGAAGGCCATTCCCACAAACCCCACTTCTTATCATCAAACAACCGCACAATCTCAAACAAATCATTGTCAGCAGCAAACTACACAGCCTTCAGGAGAACAGTGACCACAACACCACACAACGCTGCCACAGCAAACTCTGCAAGACATGCTGGATCATTGATATGGATGCCATCATCTTACGTGAGGACACCATCCATCAGGTACACAGTATGTATTCTTGCAACTTGGCCAACGTTGTCTACCTGATGTGGCAAAAGATGTTCCGAGGCATGGTACATTGGAGGAACATGCTGATGCTATGACAATGGATGAATGAACACTGCTTGACAATCACCAGGTAAGAGTGCTCTCTTCCTGTTGGGGAACACTTCAGCGGTCACGGTCATTTGGCCTCTGATCTTTGAGTAAGCTTTCTCCAAGGTGGCCTTCATGATACACGACAACACAGAGTTGCTGAGCAGAGACTAATAGCCAAGTTCTGCACAAATGAGGGTGGCGTCAACCGGGATCTTGGGTTCATGTCACACTATCTGTAACCCCCCTAATTTGCGAGGGCTTGCAAAATCTCACTAACTGCCCTATATGGAGACAATACACATCTCTTTAACCTGTGCTTAATGCTCTTTCACTCACATTGTCTGTACCTTTAAGACTTCTTTACCTGTAAAGACTCGCAATACAATCATCATTTTGTAAATTGAGGATGTGTCTTTATATGCCCGGTTTGTGAATAGAACTCCCACTCACCTGATGAAATGGCAGTGCTCCAAAAGCTAGTGGCTTTTGCCCACAAAAAAAACCTGTTGGACTTGAATCTGGTGTTGTGAGACTTCTTACAGGATTTATGTGCAGGGAGATGAGATATGTTGCTGAGACCCCAAAGTCCTCAGTGCCCTGAATACCTTGCCACGGTGTGTTTTTTTCAAACTGGTTCCCTTGCCAAAAACCAGTCTGATTGAAACTCTTAGCTTCCTGTTGAGTGGGAAATACTGCTTAAGGGACTGCAGCCCCAGAAGGTGGCAAATCCTTTTCTGATGAATGGGTGGTACAGCATGATTTGGAAGGTATGGGTAACATGAGCAGTTGGAGAGAGAACAGAGGATGAGATAGAGGAATCCAGGAAAGATTGAAGATAATAATGAGAGATCAGGGAGATGATGGAATCAAAATTGGGTTTCAGGAAGAAATTGGAAGCAAAAGAGATGAGGATTTGGGACCAATATTGGGAATTGGGGAAAGATCATTGGCCGAGGAAGGGGCTGGGGAGAAATTGGCATCAGAACTTGAAGGATCATGGAGAGATTGGAGGCAAAAGTGGGAAAAAAGAGGGTGAGTCAGGCACCAGATGAAGAGTTAAGAGGAATCGGAGATTGAGTCAGAGATTTTGGAGTGTTGGTGATCCTACTTACATACAACATAAGAACGTAAGAAATAGGAGCAGGAGTAGGTCATCTAGTCCTTCGAGCCTGCCCCGCCATTCAATAAGATCATGGCTGATCTGAAGTGGATCAGTTCCACTTTCCCACTTTCTCCCCATAACCCTTAATTCCCTTGTCTGTTGGAGATTATGGGGAAAGCTCAATGATCACAGAGGTTGTGAGGGCGGGGCTGTGGATTAGGAAGTCAGGGGCTTAGTTTGTCAGGCTGAGAAGATATACTCCTACTTCTCCTAACAGTTGAGGTAAGTGCCATTCTATCAACACTTCCTGGCATGTTAGCTGCAATGCATTCTGATGTTTCTGCTTTTCCTTGCTCTCCTTCACCATCTTTCAAATCATCCTTGTCTGGCCATTTGTCTTCCTGTTACCATGCCTTCTCCATAATCAGCAGTTTACCATGTTATGCAAACAATAGCCTGTCACATTGCAACCCACTTGGAACATAGTTAGGGATCTCATTCCTCAATGTCCCCATTCTCCTTCTCTTACTTACATGATTAAATCAGAACCTTTCAAGCCACGTAATGCCAAAGCTACTTAAATTGGAAACATTTCTGTTTGAATACATAATTTGTGATATGATTCATTGTTTATTGCATGTTAATAACAATCAGTGATAAATAGGAAATTATAGATTTTTTTGGCCAGTCTTACTAATTATGATTTGCCAGAGGGTGGAAATGCACTTATAATGCACCTCACATTGTTGCCATACTGATAGTCAGTGGTTCACAGACACAATCAACCACAGTGGTTTTCAGTATCTCTGGTATTCTCCTACACTCGTGTATTTGTCTGACCTTGTTTAATTATTAACTGAAGAATATCCTGATGCTGCAATCCTGCATTTCACTGTGCAGAATATAAAAGCACAGCAGAAATCTTTACAAGGGAAAGAAAATTGAAAAGTGCAAATACACATGCGAAGAGCAATGATTAAAATTTAAAAAATCATTATCCTTCTGATGAATATTCAATCCTTCCTTTCTCCAATTTAAATAAACAACACGATGAAAGGATTTGGAATGAACTTTACATGAGATCAAAATATAAGCCAATTCATTTGAATTTGACACAGTGGTTATCACAATGGCTTCACAGCATCAGGGTTCAATTCCAATCTCAGCTCATTGTCTGTGTGGAGCTCTGCACGTTCTCCCTGTGTCTGCTTAGGTTTCTTCAAGGTTCTCCAGTTTCCTCCCATAGCCCAAAGACATGCATGCGGGGTTAAGTTGATCCTCTATAGCAAAGACATTCTTTCTCAGATGACACCAAAACTGCAAACTGCACTTGCACATTGATTCCTCTAGCCCCCAGAGCTATATCTAATTTCTTCTTGAAATCACACAATACTTTGGCCTCAACTATTTTCTGTGGTCATGAATTGTACGGACCTACCATTCTCTGGATGAATAAAAGTCTCCTCATCTCAGCCCTAAAATGCTATCCTAAAACTATGATCCCTAGTTCTGGATTCCTCCACCATCAGGAACATTCTTTTTTAATCTATCCTATATAATCCTATTAGAATTTTGTATGTTTCTACAAGATCTCACTCTTCTATAATCATAACAATTTAGTCTCTCCTCTTATAATAGACCTGCCATCCTAGGAATCAGCCTGGTAACCTTTGCTGCATTCTCCTTCCAAACAAGGATATTTTTCCTCAGATAAGAATACCAAAACTGCAAACAATACTCCAGGTATGGCCTCATCAAGGCCCTATACAATTGCAGCAAAACATCCATACTCCTTTAATCAAATCCTCATTCTCTGAAAGCCAACATGTCATTTGCCTTCTTTACGATGTGCTGTACCTGCATGCTTACTTTCAGGGACAGATACACAAGGACTGCAAGGCCTTGCTGAGTGTCCACATCTCTCAATTTACACCAATTCAAGTAATAATCTGCTTTCCTGTTTTTGCCACCAAAATGAATAATCTTACATTTACCCACATTATACTGCAGCTGCCATGCATATGGCCATTCAATCAGCCTGACCAAACAAATTGAAGCATCTCTGCATCTGCCTGCTAGCTCACCTTCCCACCCAACATTTTATGATTGGCAAATTTGTAGATACTACAGTTAGCTCCCTCTTTCAAATCATTCATATATAATGTGAACATTTAGGGCCTCAGCACAGATCCTGTGGTACCCCACTAGTCACTGTCTGCCAAAAAGAAAAAAAATTGATGCTGACTCTTTGCTTCCTATCTGCTAACCAGGTTTATATCCATCTCAAGACGTTACCTGCAAACACATGTGCTTTAACTTTACATAGTAGTTTGTTATGTGAGGCCTTGTCAAAAGCCTTCTGAAAGTCCAAATAAGCCACATCCACTGGTTTTTGATCCACCCTATTAGTTACATCTTAAAAAATTCCAATAGAATCATCAAGCATGATTTTCCCTTTGTAAATTCATGCAGACTTTGACTGATTATACCAAGGCTTTCTAAATGCCAAGTTATGAAATCCTCGACAATAGACTCTAGTAACTTCCCCAGTACTGACATTAGGCTCACTGACCTATATCGCTGTTTTCTCTTTAACTCCCTTTTTGAATAATAGGTTTATATTAGCTACCCTCCAATCTGCAGGAACAGTGCATAGTTCAAAAAATTCTGGAAAAAGACCACCAATGAATCTATTATTTCCAGAGCCACTTCCTTCAGTTACCTGGGATGAAGACTATTAGGCGTTGGAGGTTTATCTGCTTTTAATCACATCAATTTCCCCAAAACCATTTCTATGCTAGTACTGATTTTCTTCAGCTCCTCACTAAAATGTATTTCTCTCAGAACTTCTGTACATTATTCCTTTTGCATACTTGTACAGGAAGATATTGACCTGATGGTTGTGTGCCAGGCCCTTCAACATCAGAAAATCATTAAACACCTTATTCTGTCTGTTATCCCGAATGCACATTAATGACACAAAAATTCCTTCCACTCTGTCTTCTATGACTGAGCCAGTTTTGTATCCACATTGCCAGCTCATCTGTGATTCTACATGATGTAATTTTTTACACCAGTCTGCCATGAGGGACCTTGTCAACAACATCCACTATCCTACCCTCATCAATCATCTTTGTTACTTCCTTGAAAAACTTGATCAAGTTAGTGAGACATAAATGTCCCCTTCACATGTTGCCACTCACCAATATGTCCATTTATTTCTAAGTGGGAGTAAATCCTATCTCAAAAAATCCTCTCCAATAATTTCCCTACCACCTATGTAGGATTCGCCGGTCTGTAATTATCTGGATTATTTTTGCTACCGTTCTTAAACAAAGAACAACATTGGCTATTCTCCAATCCTCTGGGACCTCTCCTGTAAGAAGTCTGACAACGGTTAGGTGTAAAGATTCACATTCTAATCAGTAATCTGTAAACTGTCTGTGCTGATATGTGTGCTATTGGAGACCAGAACACCTCATTTGCCTGATAAAGGCCATAAAGCCAAAAGCTTGCCAGTTTACTACCAAATAAATCGATTGGATTTAAAACTGGTGTTGTCAGATCTTTTACTGTGTTTACCCCAGTCCAACACTGGCATCTCTACATCATGACCTCCACTGTAGCCAGTGAGGATACGAAGATTACTGTCAAGGCCCCAGCAATTTACTCCGTCTCTCAATATTCTGGTATATTCCATCAGGCCCTGGAGACTTGTCTACCTTAATGTTTCTCAAGAATTCCAATACCTCCTCCTTTTCAATCGCAACGTGACTCAAACTATCTACACACCCTTTCATAGACTCATCATCCAGTAAGTCCTTCTCTTTGGTGAATATTGATGCAAAGAACTCATTTAATATCTCACCCATTTCCTTTGGCTCCACCCACAGATTCCTTCCCCTGTCTTTGAGTGAGCCAACCCTCTCCCTGGCTATCCTCTTGATCTTTATAAAAAGCCTTGGGTTTTTCCTTAATTCAGCTGGCCAATAATTTTTCATAACACCGTTCAGCTCTCCTTACTCCTTGTTTAACTTTCCTTCCACATAAACTTATTTCAGACACAGAACCCTAAAGTACTGAAATAGTACATCCAGTATCTAGGATAAACAGAATGCCTGTTATCATAAAGCAGAATCTCCACAGGATTCACCCGATTGCCTATCTAACTTCAAAAGTAAATTGATGGAACTCCTAAAGCTATAATTTTTCTACCGTCTTTTTTTTCGAAGGCTACTCCCACCATTTTCTGAAGTTATGGCAAAAAAATCAGGAGAATCCCTGTGGAAATTTGAAGCATGGATATTTTTACATCTGTGGTATATCATTTCATATCAGGAAGTTAAAGATTGCAACATCCAGTGTAAAAACGTAAATGCATCTCTTACTATTGTAATAAGTTATGAAGGTCCTGGGAGCAGTGAATAAATCACAGTTTTTAGTATATGGGTTAATATACTGTTGACCTGGTCTCTTGTTCCTAATCACATCATCATGAAAATATGTTTAAATTGAACTTAGCTGATCTTTCGAGCTCATAACTGTTTTGAATTTCAATGTAGAAATCTAAACTCCCTTCGTTGAACAGAAACATATAAATGTTCCACTTCAGCTGAGTTGCAATTTAAATCTTCTGGGATGAAACCACTAGTGTAAACTGATCGGTACATCATGATGCTGGTTGTGGTCAAAAGGGCACACAGATAGCTTAGGAACTGAGAACATATCAACATTGTCTGTAGATATCCACTTATTAAAGATGTGTTCGTGAACTGCAGTCGTAAAAAAAACTTATGTTCCTCTGACGCTGCCAGCCTGGTCTAAAGTCTACTTCTCTGAGTCTTAAAAGTCTTGGGATCAAAGTCAGTTGCCAAAAGTTGAGCATGTAATCGAAGCTAACGTTTCAGTGCAGTCTTGGAGGAATGCTTCATTCTCAAAGCTGCTGGCTTTCACATGAAATGTTAAATTCCTTTCTTGGCTACTTGCTGAGGTGGATCAATTAGATTCCATGGAACCATTCAAGTTCTTTCAATGTTTTGGTCTAAAATTATCAATTAAAACAAATCTATTGATGACAATTTGTTTTGTGTGACCTTGTTGAGCTCAATTAGATTACCCCTTCTCCTCAAGAGAAATTTGTTGGATCAGAAACACTTTAGAGCATTTATTTCTTTCAAAGGCAATGGCATTGGGGCCATTTTTGAATGTATTGCTCATACTAGGAACTAATACTCTTCATCCGAGTTGTAATGAATGAATGAGAATGAAAATTGTCCAGCTGATATAATGTCAGCTGATTCTCATCGCATTAAAAGCTTTCCAGTTATTTGTCCCATTGAGTTTTGAAGCTGAATTAGATTGTGTTCATTCATCTGAATGATATTGGGACTGAAGGGGTTGAATTCTAAATACAGCTTCTATTCCCTTGAGTACAGAAGATCTAATCAAACTAGTTAAAGTGATAGAAGAATTCATTTAGGTTATTGCAGGGAAGCTATTTCTCTTTGTCAGGAAGACAAATGTCAACACCCAACATGTTGTCATACCACTATTGATCAACATTGACAACTTGATGCTGGAGGTTGTTGACAGTTTCACATATCTTTGTTCCCCAATCATCAGCAATCTGTCATTTTATCCTGAAATCAACACACCCAGCTTTATATCCAAGAACTGCAGCTGTTATATCCAAGCTGAGTGAAAACGTGTGGAAGATGCTGAGTTGGTGCCTCCAGAGATAACCTTTCCCAGACCCGTTCAGCAACTGCTTATAGATTTTACTACTATAAAAGTCCAGCAACCTTTACCATGCAATGCTTTCTGTGTGTTCTGAGGCTAGCAGAACTGCTTGCTGAAAATTTTATTATTGATTCCTGCTGTCTGCTGAATTCAAAAAACTACTCTGTTCATGGGTTTCAGCATCTCCTTAAATATGTTCTTTCCTTTGATCTCATTATTGACTCATCCAGTGTCTTCAGAACTGCTATCTCCCAGTGTTTATTAATCACAATTTTTTGCTTTAGCTTTTAGAATTTAGGAGTAAATTGACTCTATCACCTCTGACACTTTCCTTTAACATCTGCATCTCTCCTCCTTTGAATCATAACAACCTATTCAAAACCACATCTGTAATATAAACATCATTATCAAACTGCCTGACATAAACATCTGTATAAAGTCTTTCTCAGGTCATTATCATATCAAAACCATAGTGAAGATTTGCACAGTAACTCTGTCCCCTGCTTTAATTACTACTCAAACATTCCCAACAGTTTAAAAAAAGATACAGATATTACCAATAGAAAATAATTACAGATTGTTCAATATTCCTGACACTTGTCAGGACAAGGTCAACAATTCAGAAGTCCAGCAACATTATCTCACGGTTAATTCAACAATGTTTGCACTGGTTCAGCTATGTTCATGACATGGATAACAGCCATTTACCCGAAGATCTTCTGTATGGTTGAGGAGTGACCTGATAGACAATATTTTTCACTATGTTAACAATAATAATCAAGTTTTGCACCACTCTACAACTTTCACTGAATTCCTTTGTCATGCTGTAGATCCAGAGGCACAGCAGACACAGTCGCTATACCTCATGCAGAGTGGGTCACCAGGTCTTGTTGCCTTCCTGAATGAATACTACAGCTTTCTAAAACAAGCAGTTCCACTCATTTTGACTGAGCAGAAGCAAATCAAAATCACCTAATCTGAAGCTTGATAACCTACCCTTTAGATAAGTGTTGCTCAACATCAGCCCAGGTGTACAAATGAACAGGTATTCTTGTACACTTGTATTCAGTTTTTAGTTCAAGTGCAGACCAAATTAATGAAATAAGCTTCAAATCAGCAGGAACAGCATCATGGTGGGAACTTTTCCAGTGTACACATTATGCCCACACTTGTGCCCTTCACAGCAAGGGACAGTTTCTGAGCCAGATACTTGCCAGGGTTTCCTCAATGATAGCACCAGTGAGTCTAATTCCATATCTGAGTTCAAAGTCATTTATCCCTCCTAATCATGCTACACCTACTATGTGTCATATCTCAAAGATAAAGATTCCAGCATTGATTCATAGGACACCTCACAAATCACTTCTGATCACTAAACTTCTGGCATAAGAATTCAGCATCTGTTTAAATGCAGCCAGTTGACAGCAAGCAGCTGCCGATAACACTGACTTCTACCTTGTGGACTAATCACTAACCTACAGACAAATTTCAGCCACTGGCTACTGATTACCCAACTGAAAAATGTGCAGTCGGAAGTTCAAAATTGAGGGGACATTTTGGCCACATCATTGGCACCTTTTTATACAAAGATTCCTAAATGTCCTTGGCAGAAGTTTGCTGAAATGAATAAATAAAGGCTTTCTGCTGGCTGTCAAAACTGGCAGTTTCATGTATTTAGGTACAAATGGTTCTGACATGCATCACATATGCTCTGCTCATGTGTACCAGGTTTTGAGTGGCTTCGTCAGCAGTCCTTCCAGAGGTTGCTATCTGTGAATAAAGCTCACTAAATGTTTTACATTTTATTCTTATTGTTGCCACCCGCCTACATTTGCCTAAAATGTTCTGGTCTAATTAGCAGGCACAACATCCTGACTTCGGTTAAATGGGGTTTAAATGGTTTCGACCTCCCGATCTGGTTTTGAGTGCATTAACTGAACTTGTAAATAATTAAAAAATAGTGTCGTGCGAACCTTTTTGATTAATTTCCTAGCAAAAAATGTCATGGGCTATATTTGCTCTTGGAAAATCTCGAAGATAAGAGATGAATCACAGGGTACATGTTGAACTAGCATTGTTTTGATTCTTGTATCATTTGATCCAAGTTCTAAATATATTAGGAACACACTGGAAATTTTACTGGATTTGGCTGACTGAATTTTTGGCATAGCTGCTATCCAGGGAGTAGGATGAGCTGCCTCAGTTTTGGATGAGCTGCCTCAGATGTCAAATAGTGGCTCAGACATAAACAAACCAATAGGACATGCCAGTGGGTCAAACATTCCTCTGCATTGTTCGAACAAATGAGGAGTTTTTGTTACCATTCAGTCATGACTAAGCCAATCAATTTACATATGACGTAGAGGAAATTGATAGTCACTTTACATTTGGTTTTGACAGCAATCAGCTTCAGGTTTAGCACATATACATCTTGAGAGATAAATTTTCTTATTCAATGGAATAGATAGAACATTCTTTTCAAGCAATTTAGAATAGAAGACATTCAATTGAAAGCTATTTGGCACAACAGCTGTTTTTGTTCTGTTACTGGCCAATTTTATAACGAGGTGACAAAAAAATTTATATCAAATACCTAAGCAGAATCTCCTGGCACACCAAAAAATATTTTTTGAATCTGCAGACATTTGCCTGAATCTTCTGCTCTTTAAAAAGTTTTAGCTGTCAAGGTCATTCTGGATTCCAGCTCTTTCAGTGCCTGGGGTCCACCAAAATGCATGATCTTCCCAGAGGCGGTTTAAATTTAATGTCCAATTCGGAAAGGAGAAACCTGATGTCCAAATATGAAGGAAGATCAGAGTGCCCAAGGTGAGACTAGGGGAGGGGTTGGGTTGGAGGAAGGCGGAGGGTGTCAGCTCCATAGTGAAGGCTTTCTGCCAAAAGTAGCACAAGATGGAGCGATTCTTATGATGTGACTGGCAACCTGTTCCTCTCGCCTAGCACTCTCTGCTGGATCCATACATGTGAGGTGAACCCCACTTGAAAGCCTTTACGAGATGCCTGAGCTTTGCTAGACTGTACCCTCAAAATTAAAAATTCATATTGATTTCATGAAGTCCTGACCTCTTGCTCTGCTGTTATCTCATGTGAGTAGGCATGTTAGAGATCCGTATGCCCTCAAGCAAAATCTCAGACTTTTCAATAAGTAGACAGTAATTAATTCCTCAACTATCTGCCCATGTGTCACAGCTCCCACGTTGACCTCACCTCTGGGAAGAATGCACTGGGTAACAGACCAGGTGTACAACTTTTTAAATTTACTCTCAATCTCATCTCCAAAACATGTTTTCATGGCTGGGAAGATTCAACCCACAATCAAACTTATTTTTGACGTTCACCCACAGCATCTGCCCACTAGCCTAAAAATTAAGGTCCTTAAGTGACCACTTGAGGGTCTTAATTGGGGAAAGGACAGCTTCCCATCTGAGACCTGGCCTGGTCCGGCCCAGCATAAAATTACTACCAGGTCAGGAATCCTGCTTGTGCAATTTATATGCCGAAATTTGAATGTATAGCAAACAATATGGCTCATGGTAAATGATGCTTGGTTAGTGGAGTTTAAAAAAATCAAAAAGCATAGCAGAGCTATTTGGGAAATTTGCTTGTTCACTTGAAATCTTCACACAATTAATCAGAATGAAGCAGCTGGGAGCTGAAGTAATCATGAAAAAAACAAATATTAAAGCACCAAACTATTATGAAAAGAAGTTTAGGAGCTGAAATTGCTTTGGTCCGCTCTTTGTGATTTTGGGGAAGCCTCTTTAGAAATTGTGCACAGATTTAAAAAGAGAATTGATGTCGGCAATGAGAACATAGAGACCTTAGGAACACAATTACGCAATTGCTATCCAATTAGATCATGACTGATCTGCAAATTTCCATCTCTGAGTATGGTTGCTATTGATGCATTCACTTCCTTTGGTTCCAGCTAAATTGTACTTGAGCAGCCAATATGGTGTGTGGTGGTTAATAAAGGCCACTTTATTTGGACCCCACGTTCCACGTGCAATTCAAGCACACAAACTGCACAGATGTTAATAAATAATTCCTTTCTTTCACCAGCGTCGATGTTGAATAAACTCTCAAGGGAAAGCTTATCTTTCTCAGACGAACTGTTTACAGGGGATATTCATAGCCAATGCTCCAGATCTCTATCTTATTTGTGGCCTCAGCTCCTCAATGCAATGACTCACCGGTCTTGAACTTCTACTCCAGCTCTTGGCTGCAGTCTATCTCTCTCTCTCCATCTCTCTCACTCCCTTTTTCACTCCTACTCCATCTCTTCACAAGTTCTTCTAGTCAGTCCTTCTCCACCAGCCCATGTTCTAGGCTCAGATCTTGTCTCCAGTTCTCTTCCGACAGCTTTTCAGGCTTTGGCTGTGTCCTTGGTTTTTCTGAGATCTGCCTCCTGCTTCAAGAGGAGCCCCAGGACCAACCCAGGCTGATGACCTCTGCTGGTAGGGACCTAATATTCTGCAGGGAACTCCAGGCTCCAAAGTTGCATGTCAGAAGTCAGAGCACCAAAGGACTGCTCACCTCACTTGCTACACATACACTGCCACAGAGTGTAAGGGCATGTCAGCAGGTTCCAGCCACACTACCCTCTAACTCAATTTTGATGACACTACTGTAGTGGGTTGATCTCAAATGATGATGAGATGCACTAGAGGAAAGAAATAGAGAATCTGATGAACTAGTGAAATGACAATAGTCTCTCTTTCAATCTCCACAAAATGAAGGAAATAGTCATCAACTTCAGGAAGGGTTGTGGAGCACATGCCCCAGTCTATACCAATGAGGACAAAGCAGAAATGGTCAAGAGCTACAAGTTTTTAGAAGCCAGATTACCAACAACCTATCCTTGTTCCCCATGCTGACATTATAGTTAAGAAAGTTCACCAATACCTCTATTTTCTTAGAAGACCAAGGAAATTTGGCATGTCCACGATGGCTCTCACCAACTTTTACAGATGCATCATAGGAAGCTTTCTCTCTGGTTGCACCACAGCTTGGTATGGTTCCTGCTCTATCCAGAACCACAAGAAACTACAAATGGTCGTGAAGCCCAATTCCTCACTCAAACCGGCCTCACACCCATCGTCTCTGTCTATACTTCCCCACTGTCTTGGAAAAACAGCTAGCGCAGTTAACGAACCCCCACTCTGCAGACATACTCTCTTCCACCTTCTTTTGATGGGAAGAAGATGCAAAAACTGGAGACACATGCCAACTGACTTAAGGATAACTTCTTCTCTGCTGCCATTAAACTTTGAATGGACCTACCTGATCTCCTTTTCTTGCTTATGTACTGTACGTTTTGTCTTAATAGTGTGCGAGAAACAATACTTTTCATTGCATACTAATCCACATGACAATAATAAATCAAATCAAGTCGGCAAATTTCAGAAGTGAGTCCTTGTGTATGATTCTCAAAATAAATGGATGTAAAGCAATGTTTGCATCTTCATACAATCACTTGATTTTAACACACGGGAGAATATGATGAGATACTGCTAAATGGACACATATCGTTCGTAATAAACTTCTGTGATGAAACGCAGTAACATTTTCAATATTATCCATTTAAAAAAAATTACTATGAAAATGCCTCCATAATTGACTAAAACTGAAATTATTCCACTGTCATAGATGCTGACACAAAAATCTTGACATAAAATATTTAAATAGTAATTCAAAATTTAAGATCTGACGAGGGCTGTGGATTTTCTAATGATTAGCAATTGGAAATGTTTTTTCTCTGTGGCTACGACACATTCACACAATTGAAAAATCAGGGTCTGAGTGCTGGTTTGATGAAGTTGATAACTGGGTTGTGCTGCAAGTTGATCTGCTAGGCTGCATGGGCCTCATTAATGGAATAATGATACAGAATTGAGGCAGAGCTACCCTTGCTTGCATTTTCTGGTGAGTGATGTGTTGCAGTACAAAACAGTCATACTGATAAACTGATTTCTACATCTTCTCCATTGCTATTATTAATGATGACCATTAATTGCAGATTTGTAGCTCTAAGGGCTAAAGGGGTCAAGGGATGTGGGGGGAAATGGGGGAATCAGGATATCAAATTCGATGATCAGCAATGATCACGATGAAAGGTGGGACAAGCTCAAAGGGCCAAATGGTCTATTCCTGTTTCTAGTCTCTACGTATTTATTGCTGTTTAAAAATTTATTGTTCCATTTTGCGCTTTCCCTTTTTTTTGCCCCACATGCAGCATCATAGGGACTTGCTCCTGTTACACAGGTGGCAAATATTTTAGGAAACAGCCTTTTTCATAAAATTTCTACAGCACATAAGGAGAACATTCAGACCATTGAGTCTGCACCAACTCTTCAATAAGGCATTCCACCCACGCACTATATCCATAACCCCTCACTGATTCTCCTAACCTACACCAACAGGCAATTTAGCAAGACGAATCCACCTAACCCGTACATCTTTGGACTGTGGGAAAAAAACCAGAGGAAACTCAGGCAGACATGGGGAGAATGAGCAAACTCCACACAGACAGTAACGTGAGGCCAGAGTCAAAACCTGGTGCTGTGAGGTGGTAATGCTAGCCATTGTGCTGCTGTGCCAGCTATTTTTCTGGCAGGACCTTTCATAATATTTATAATGTTGATCAATGTTATACTCTGTTGGTGGCTCCAATTAAAGAGGAAGAAAAATCAAAGGATATACATAGAAACATAGAACAGTACAGCACAGTATAGGCCCTTTGGCCCTCAATGTTGAGCCGAGCTATGTCCAAACCCAAGATCAATCTATCCCACTCCCCATCATTCTGGTGTGCTTCATGTGCCTATCCAATAACCGCTTGAAAGTTCCTAAAGTGTCCGACTCCACTACCACAGCAGGCAGTGTATTCCACACACCAACCACTCTCTGAGTGAAGAATCCACCTTGGACATCCCTCCCAGATCTCCCACCATGAACCTTAAAATTATGCCCATTAGTAACAGCTACATCCACCCAAGGAAATATTCTCTGAATGTCCACTCTATATATCCCCCTCATCATCTTATAAACCTGTATTAAGTCGCCTCTCATCCCCCTCCCCTCTAAACAAAAAAGCCCCAGCTCTCTCAACATTTCTTCATAAGACCTACCATCCAAACCAAGCAGCATCCTGGTAAATCTCCTTTGCATTCTCTCCAATGCTTTCACACCCTTCTTATAGTGAACTACACACAACATTCCAAATGTGATCTCACCAAGGTCTTATATAGTTGCAGCATAACCCCATGGTTCTTAAACTCAAACCCCTTATTAATAAACGCTAATACACTATAAACCTTCTTCACGGCTCTATCCAGTTGAGTGGCAACCTTCAGAGATCTGCGGATATGCACTCCAGGATCTCTCTATTCCTCCACATTCGTGCCATTGACCCTGTAATCTGCATTCAAGTTTGTCCTACCAAAATGAATCATTTTTTATTCAAAATGAATCACAACTCCCATGCAGTTGTCAAGATATTCTGAAGGTACAATCTTGCTGTATTCTGCTCAGTAATCTAGAAGGCACAGGAACATTGCTGGCCAATGATATCAGTGCAGGACCTGTCCTGGACTGCCCCAGGCAGACACTATATTTAAGAAAATGCACCTACGCCTCTATTTTCTTAGAAGACTAAGGAAATTTGGAATGTCTGGTACAAGTCTCACCAACCTTTTCAGATCCACCATCGAAAGCATTCTTTCTGGTTGTATCACAATTTGGTGTGGCATCTGCTCTGTCCAGGAACATAGAACATAGAACATAGAACAATACAGCACAAACAGGCCCTTCGGCCCATGAGTTGCACCGATCACATCTACCAATCCACAGACCTATCTATAACCCCCATCCTATTCTTTTCCATATACTCATCCAGAAGTCTCTTAAAAGACCCCAGTGAGTTTGCCTCAACAACCTCCGACGGCAGTCGGTTCCATCCACTCACCACCCTCTGAGTGAAAAACCTACCCCTGACATCTCCTTTGTATTTGCTTCCCTGCACCTTAAATCTGTGTCCTCTCGTAGTGACCATTTCAGCTCGGGGAAATAGTCTCTGAGAGTCCACCCTATTTATTCCTTTCAACATTTTATAAACCTCTATCAGGTCGCCTCTCAATTTACGTCTCTCCAGTGAGAAGAGTCCCAGCTCCCTCGACCTATCTTCATAAGGCCTGCCTCCCAGGGCCACAAGAAACTACAAAGGATCATGAACAAAGCTCTGTTCTTTACTCAAACCAGCCTCCCATCCATTGATACTGTCCACACTTCCTGCCACTTCAGAAAAGCAGCCAGCATAACCAAGAACACCATGCATTCCTTACATACTCTCTTTCACCTTCTTCTGCGGAAAAAAGATAAAAAAAAGTCTGAGATCACATACAAACCAACTCACTCAAGAACACCTTCTTCCTTGATGCCATCTGATTTTTCAAAGGACCTGTCTGGCATTATGTTGATCTTTCTCTACACTCTAGCTATTACTGTAACGCTACATTACACTGCACTCTCTTCTTTCCCTCTCTATGTAGGGTACGCTTTGTCTGTATAGTTAAAAGTTAAAGTTTGTTTATTAGTCATGAGTAAGGCTTACATTAACACTGCAATGAAGTTACAGTGAAATTCCCCTAGTCGCCACACTCCGATGCTTGTTCAGGTCAATGCACCTAACTAGTATGTGTCTCAGACTGTGGGAGGAAACCAGAGCACCCAGACGAAACCAGGCAGACACGGGGAGAATGTGCAAACTCCACGCAGTGACCCAAGCAGTAATCGAACGCAGGTTCCTGGCACTATGAGGTAGCAATGCTAACTACTATGCCGTTGTTCCACCTATCTGTGCAAGAAACAACACTTTTCATTGTCACCAGTACATGTGACAATAATAAATCAAATCACATCAAAATGACCTAGTAATGAGGCAAACTCAAAAACAGCAATTCCATGAGCACCAAATCACTGATATATCTCTACAAAAATCATGAGTTATTTTTGTAGATTCTTTTCCTAAATAAAATAGACAAGCACATTGAATCGAGTATTTTTCATAAATTTTCCAAGGTAGCCCGCAGAAATGGCACATGGGTCTTATTGTACTCTTTCTGAGCTGAGCTGAGCTGCAGTACTGCCACTGAGAGCGATGTTATAATTGAGCTCTTGGTAATGGTCGATATGGCCTGCTAACAAGTTTCTGCTTTTCCCTTATCCGAGTGCCTGCTGGTGGGATCATTAGTGGAAGCACGATCTTTGGATGATAGTTGCATTTCTACTAACTAAACCAGATTTAAAACACGGAGCATCACACTCCAGATGGCCAGCAAAGTAACTTACTGTGGCCATATGGCATGGATAGCATTTTATAATAGA
Source organism: Sphyrna mokarran (assembly GCA_024679065.1). Lineage (NCBI taxonomy): Eukaryota > Metazoa > Chordata > Chondrichthyes > Carcharhiniformes > Carcharhinidae > Sphyrna > Sphyrna mokarran. The sequence continues at coordinate 37,504,479 of JAGIQG010000001.1, forward strand.
ATGATTACCCACAGGAACTGAATCCATATAACTCTGATTTATGCTCAAGCTGTTTCCAGTGGAATCTGATATCGTGACAAACTGCAATCAATTTCACAGATTAAATGTCTGGGAATAAATATTATATCAGACTCCAATACCAACCTTTGTTCCTGTGACTCCAGGTAAAGATAGCAATCAGAATGCGTGTGTGTATGTGTGTGTGCCTGCACAAGTTTGCAAGTACACATGTTTGCGTGTGTGTGTGAGAGACACAACACACACACAGGATGTGCTATGTCTCTCTCACTCACACAGGGTAAGACTCTTAGCAGTGTGGAAGGTCAGAAGGATCTTGGGGTCCGGGTTCATAGGACTCTCAAATCGGCTTTGCAGGTAGAGGATGTGATTAAGAAGGCATATGGCGTACAGGCCTTCATCAATTGAGGAATTGAGTTTAGGAGTTGGGAGATAATGCTGCAGCTGTATAAGACCCTGGTCAGACCCCACTTGGAGTACTGTGTTCAGTTCTGGTCACCTCATTACAGGAAGGATGTGGAAGCCATTGAAAGGGTGTAGAGGAGACTTAGAATGTTGCCTGGATTGGGTGGCATGTCTTATGAGGATAGGTTGAGAGAGCTCGGTCTTTTGTCCTTAGAGAGACAAAGGATGAGAGGTGACCTGATAGAGGTGTATAAGATGTTAAGAGGTATTGATTTTGTGGATTCTCAGATGTTTTCCCAAGGTTGAAATGGCATGGACAAGCCCTCCATATACACAGAATTTGCTCAGATGAGGAGGATCGTGACAGACACCTCCAGACACTGAAGGATGCCCTCATGAGAACAGGATATGGCGCTCGACTCATCGATCGACAGTTCCGACATGCCACAACGATAAACTGCACTGATCTCCTCAGAAGACGAACACGGGACACGGTGGACAGAGTACCCTTTGTTGTCCAGTACTTCCCCAGAGCGGAAAAGCTACGACATCTTCTCCGGAGTCTTCAACATATCATTGATGACGATGAACATCTCGCTAGGGCCATCCCCACCCCCCCACTTCTTGCTTTCAGACAACCGCACAACCTCAAACAGATCATTGTTCGCAGCAAACTACCCAACCTTCAGAAGAACAGTGACCACAATACCACACAACCCTGCCACAGCAACCTCTGCAAGACATGCCTGATCATAGACATGGACGACATCATCAAACGTGAGGATACCATTCACCAGATGCACGGTACATACTCTTGCAACTCGGCCCACGTTGTCTACCTAATACGTTGCAAGAAAGGATGTCCCGAAGCATGGTATATTGGGGAGACCATGCAGACACTACGATAGCGGATGAATGAGCATCGCTCAGCAATCACCAGGCAAAACAGTTCCCTTCCTGTGGGCGAACACTTCAGCAGTCATGGGCATTCGGCCTCCGACCTGCGGGTAAATGTTCTTCAAGGGGGCTTTTGTGATACACGACAGCGCAGAGTCGCTGAACAGAGACTGATAGCCAAGCTCCGCACACATGAGGACGGTCTTAACAGGGATCTTTGCTTCATGACACACTATCTGTAACCCCCGTAACTTGCCTGGGTTAGCAAAAAACCTCACTTACTGTGCTGTCCGGAGAAAATACACAATTCTCTAACAATGCTCAGGATTCCCTTCACACACATTGTTAGCCACTTTAACACTTGAATAGCAGGTTAGATGTAAGGATTCGCATTCTAATCAGCAATCTCTGACTGTCTGTGCTGATGTGTGCTATTGCAGACCAGAACACTGCGTTTGCCTGAGGAAGACACAGAGTGTTGAAAGCTCACGGATTTACTATCAAATAAATCGGTTGGATTAAAAATTGGTGTTGCTAAATTCTTACTGAGTTCTTGCCACAAGAGGACACAGATTTAGTGATAGTGGGATAAGTTTTTCACTCAGAGGATAGTGAGTGTGTGGAATCAGCTGCCTGCGGTGATGGTGGAGGCAGATTCGATAGGATGTTTCAAGAGATTTTTACATAAGTACATGGGGCTTAGTAAGATAGAGGGTTATAGGTAAGCCAAGTAGATAGGGAAATGTTCGGCACAACTTGTGGGCTGAAGGGCCTATTTATGCTGTAGTTTTTCTGTATTCACTCTTCAGATAGTGCCATAGGATCTTTCACTCTCACCTGACTAGGGACACGTAGCTCTGTTTAACATCTCATCCAAATGGCAGCATCTCCAACAATGTAACACCTCCTTAGGCAATGAAGGGTCAGCTAAGGGCTCAAATTCTGAAAGTGGTGGCATGAATCCACATTTTTCTGACCTGGAGGTGCAGGTGTCACCATTGAGAAAAGGATGGTGCCTGTTAAAAATAGTTCATTAAGTACTAAACAGCAGATTCTACTTCAGGCAGGATTGACTGCCCAACAGAAAAGATACACATTATTGTGAGAGCTGTGGAACTGCTTAACTCTTTTTATCTTCCTTTTCTTCCCACAGTCCAAGAAATATATTAACTTAAGCTGAGCAGGTTATCTTGTCTATATTTGCTATAGTTTTCAACCATATTGTGCTCTACCTGAGGCCATGGTGAAATTCAAAATTAACTGGACACCTTGTAATTTATTTTAGTTACTTAATCTTCATATGATGGATGATGCTAAATAACTGCCGATGTATCGCAAGACAGTAATCCAACTGAAGAGTTTGGATGGTGTGGAAGTATGTACTCAATATCAATCGGTGGATTCTGTCATGACATTCTCAATTGTTTTTCATCTTCAATTCTAGGCGATGACTCAAACACCTTGTCGTATTACTAATGGAAACTATTATTTAGAAAGGGATTAGAACATAGAACATAGAACATTACAGCACAGTACAGGCCCTTCGGCCCTTGATGTTGCGCCGGCCAGTGGACCCTCTAACCTAAACTATTCCAATATCATCCATATGCCTATCCACCGACCATTTGAATGCCCCCAAAGTAGGCGAGTCCACAACTGCTGCAGGCAGGGCATTCCACGCCCTCACCACCCTCTGTGTAAAGAACCTGCCTCTGACATCCATCCTATAACTACCACCTCTTAATTTAAAGTTATGTCCCCTCGTGTTGGTCATCACCATCCGAGGAAAAAGGCTCTCACTATCCACCCTATCCAGTCCCTTGATCATCTTATACACCTCAATTAGGTCACCGCGTAACCTTCTTCTCTCTAATGAAAATAACCTCAGGTCCCTCAGCCTTTCCTCATAAGGCCTTCCCACCATACCAGGCAACATCCTGGTAAACCTCCTCTGCACCCTTTCCAATGCTTCCACATCTTTCTTATAATGCGGCGACCAGAACTGTACGCAATACTCCAAGTGCGGCCGCACCAGAGTTTTGTACAGTTGTAACATAACCTCACGGCTCCTAAATTCAATCCCTCTACCAATAAAAGCTAACACACCGTACGCCTTCTTAACAACTTTATCAACCTGGGTGCCAACTTTCAAAGAGCTATGTACTTGTACCCCAAGATCCCTCTGCTCGACAACACTATTAAGGGTCCTTCCATTAGCCCTATATTTCATATGCCTGTTATTCCTACCAAAGTGAATCACCTCACACTTATCCGTATTGAATTCCATTTGCCACCTCACGGCCCAGCTCTGCAACCTATCTATGTCCCTCTGCAAACTGTAACATCCATCCTCGTTGTCTACAACTCCCCACACTTTGGTATCGTCAGCAAATTTACTAATCCAACCCTCTACACCCTCATCTAGATCATTTATAAAAATAGCATTTTATAGCAATTATAAAAATAGAAAAGGCACCTGAGTGTCTTTGGGTCCACATGGACAAGATGGGCCAAATGGCCTCCTTCTATGCTGTATCATTTCTATGTTTCTGTTGCCCTGAAATGTTAACTCTTATTTCTCTCCATTGATGCTGTCCAACCTGCTGAGTGTTTCCTGCTTTTGTTGTCCTGCTTATAAAAAAAGAATTGCATCTAAACTATTGAAATAATTATTTCAAATATATAACTACATTCCCAAGGTCTAAACACTGGACATTTTTGTGTGTTTAGCAAAATATTTAATTGTAATCAGAACCATTTCTTATTGAGCAGACATTCCTTCACCTTATTTGCACTTGGTCATTCAGTAGTATAGAACCTAAGTACTGTTGAAAAAGAGACATTCCATCAAAGCTTTTTGCCTTATGCTCATACCTATGAGGTAGCACATGGTTAGCACTGCTACTTCACAACTCCAGAGACTAATTCACAGCTCGGGTCACTGTCTGTGTGAAGTTTGCATGTTCTCCTTGTGTCTGCATGGGTTTCCTCTGGGTACTCCGATTTCCTCCCATAGTCCAAAGATGTGCAGGTTAGGTTGATTGGCCATGCTAAGAAATTGCCCCTTAGTGTCCAGGGATGCATAGGTTAGAGAGATTACTGAGTATAATATGTAGGGAGGTCAGAGTAGGGCCTGAGTGGGATTGTGTTCGGTGCATACTCGATGGGCCAAAGGGCCTCTTTCTGTACTGTAAGGTTGTATGATCCTTATAAGGGCAAATTCCCAAAAATATCAAATCATAAAGAGATCAACAATTTATACTACACAGTAAGAAATTCCTGATTAGTTGGCAGCAAACTCTGATTGGTAGGGGCATTGTCACAATGAATGCACCAGAAAACAGTTAACTGTCAAATTTTCTTTTACATCCAAACCAGACAGATCAACTCTGATAGGTCAAGACATTTCCATGGGCAATGAAGTGGAGAATGGCTGTTTCCCAAGGTTATTTTAGTTGAAAAACTCACAGGGCTTGGAAATACTCTTTCTGACAGGACCATGTGTGACAATATATGTGGCTTCAGAATGCATAAATAAACCTCACTGCGAGCCCAACTGATAAATCTGAAATTGGTTGTCAGTGTAATTCATAACACAAGCAGGATTGTTTAACAGGTGTTATCAAATCACAAAATCTTATCTGATGTTAAATGTTATTTCCTAAGTTCTGCCAGCACAAGTTGGTTGAGTACAGACAGTACGTTGCCAGTTGCAAACTGCCTAAGATTTTTGATACAATCTCCACAATCATTGGGACATACAGCCTACATACTGGCATTACACTGGCATTAAAACTCATATACCACATTATTCATTTGTATGATATCAAAACAAAGTTTTGCCTTGACAGCTAAATCCTTTTAGTGGAGAATAATGCTTGTGTGGCTGCTTCATATTAGCACTGTGAAACTCGAGTTTCACCTATTATTTTAACGTACCTTAGATGGCACAGCGACACAATGGTTGATGGAGAGCAGCGAGATTCCTCGGTGGTTGTTGCATAGTTGCCGATTGCCCTTCCTCTTGTAGAGGTGTACAGCAAAAGCATCTTTAACTTCCTAGGGAATGAATCTTGCTTCCAGAATGATTGGAACAACTCAATTCTCGATAAGTATAGAACCAGCAGCTTTGTAGATCTCTGCAGGTATGGCATCTGCCCCTGGGGCTTTGCCACTAAATAGCTAGCTGACAGCTTTCATGACTTTGGCTACTATCGGTGGGTCATCCATGGTGCTGTTGATATCGGTCTGGGGAATCCTGTCTACGACAATCAGTTGAGGACAGCTCCACTGCTCAGTGTCTTAAGTTCGCATGTGTCTTGTTTGGAATATAGCCTGTGCCTCCTGTTTGACCCCTTAACTTGGCTTACGATGCATGGTAAGTATGTACATTCTGGGATGAAACATTAAGGCCAACTACTCATACAATGATAACACTACATTGCTGAAAATGCTTGCGGATGGACATCTGATATGCTGAGTATTTGCAAAAGCATGCACTTTAATACACCAGATTGATTTACACACTGAAATCTATGGAATATACATTTTTTTAAAGAAATTTGACTTAATTGATAACATAAAAACTATACACCATATCATCTCCGCTAGTCTATTTAGGCATGTCATATTGAAGCCTTTTATATCTACAGTGCTTCATATTGGCACAAGGTAATTGGCACAATGTCAGGATAGTGTCAGAGTAATGTTCAGGATCCAATAATATTCAGCTGCTTCATCAATGACCTTCCCTCCATCATAAGATCAGAAGTGGGGCTGTTCACCAATGATTGCACAAGGTTCAGCACCATTTGCAACTCCTCAGATACTGAAGCAGTCCATGTTCAAATGCAACACGATTTGGACAATATCCAGACTTGGGTTGACAAGTGGCAAATGACATTTGCCCAACACAAATACCAGGCAATGACCATCACCAATAAGAGACACCCTATCCACCACCTCTTGACATTCAATGGTGTAACATCACTGAATCCCCCACTGTCTTCATCCTTGAGATTACCATTGACCAGAAACTCAACTAGGTTCACCACATAAACACAATGGCTACAAGAACACGTCAGAGGCTACGAATATTGCAGTGAGTAACTCACCTTCTGACTCCCCAGAGTCTATCCATTGTCTACAGGGCACAAATCAGGAGTGTGATGGAATCATCTCCACTTGCCTGGATAGCTGCATCTCCAACAACACTCAAGACGCTTGACGCCATCCAGGACAAGGCAGCCTGACACTACCAACACTCACCAGCAGCAGTGTGTACTGTCTACAAGATACACTGCAGCTATTTACCAAAGATCCTTAGACAGCATCTTCCAATCCCACGACTGGTTCCATCTAGAAAGACAAGGGCAGCAAATAAATGGGAAGTTCTCCTCCAAGTCACTCCAAGTCACTCACTGTCCTGACTTGGAAATGCATCGTCGTTCCTTCACAGTCGCTGGGTCAAAATCCTGGAATTCCCTTCCTAATGATATTGTGCGTTTATCCAGAGCATGTGGATTGCAGCAACTCAAGAAGGCAACTCACCACTACCTTCTCAGGGACTAATGCTGGTCAGCCAGCGACATCCATGTCCCATGAATGAATGAAAAAAAAAACTCTGCGCCCAGTTGTCAAATTTTGTCATACTTCTTTTCATATTGTTTTGTCATCTTTTTCTATCATAAATTCCTAAATTGACATTTATATTGGAAAGTTAATGTCAGCAAAATACTCTGATGAACTGGAGCTCTAAACTGAAATCAAGAAAACAGAAAATGCTCAGCAGAACAGCCAACATCCCCAGAGAGGGAAACAGAGTTAATTTTTCAGGTCAACTATCAGATCATTGACTTGAAACTCCAAACTGCATCTTCTCACATGATTTTTTTTTCTCTAGTTGGAGTCATTTATGAGGTAGAATTTTTGGTCCTTCACTCCAGCAGGATTTTCTGGACTGCAATGATTCAAGAAGGCAGCTCACCACCATTTTCTCAGGCGCAACTCAATAAATGTTGGCCAGCCAGCAAAGTCCATGTCCCATAAATGAATGAAAAAAAAGACTCTGCTCCTGGTTGTCAAACTTTATCTGGTCCTGCTGCAGTGAACAGAGATTTGGTGTGGGTTTCTCCATGTGCTCCATTTTCATTGAGTCATAGAGGTTTACAGCATGGAAATAGGCCTTTCAGCCCAACTTGTCCATGCCAGCTCATTTTATTAAACTCTAACCTAGTTCCAATTGCCCACGTTTGCCCATATCCTTCTATACCCATCTTACCCAAGTAACTGTCTAAACGCTTTTTGAAAGACAGAATTGTACCTGCCTCTACTACTACCCCGGCAGCTTGTTCCAGACACTCACCACCTTCTGTACGAAAAAAATTGGTCTCTGGGCCTTTTTATATATCACTTTAAACCTATGCCCTCCAGTTTTAGACTCCCTACCTTTGGGAAAAAGTATTGACCATCCAGCTAATCTATGTCCCTCTTTATTTTGTAGACCTTTATTAGATCAACACGAAGCCTCTTACGACCCAGAGAAAAACGTTCCAGTGTTGTCAGCCTCTCCTTATAACTCAAACTATCAAGTTCCGGTAGCATTCTACCAAGACTTTTCTGCACTTTTTCTAGTTTAGTAATATCCTTTCTACAATAGGATGATGAGAACTGTACACAGTTTTCTCCCATAGTCTGAAAGTGCTAGTTAGGTGCATTGTCCATGCTAAATTCTTCCTCAGTTTATCGGAACAGGTGGCGGAATGTGGCAACTAGGAGATCATCGCAGTAACTTAATTGCAGTGTGATGTAAGCCTACTAGAAATTCATAAATAAATTTTAATTTCAGAAAAGGAAATCTGAGTAGACTTGAATGTAAGTCGTTGAGGAAAAACCAGCCCTTTCTGCTGACAAATGCATGCAGCTCATCTGCTGGCATTTTTATAGGTACATGCGCGCAATCTATGGTTCCCTGGATGTGAAGAAATCCAACATTTGCAACAAAGCCTTTTGCACACTTAGCTTCACTGGCTTTGTCAGTCCAGACATGAATAAGGTTACTGACCATCTGAAGACAGCATCAGTCTACCATTGTCTGTGCCAAGATTGGCTTGTGCTTGATACTACAATTGGCAGGATATTGGAAAATTAACCATAGATCTGCCACTGAGCCCTGGAAAGATCCTTCAGATCACAATGTCCCTAGACAAATAGAGTCTTTTTTGATGTTGGACCTCAGGCATGCCCAAAAGCACTGCCTATAAACTCTGCCTGCATGATAACAGCACATTCTCAAGCCCTTTCTGCCTTCCTGCTGGCCCTGTACCCCTATTTCGCTGTTCCTCTCTCTTTCCACAGGTCTGGGATGCTGCCTCAAAGCACCTGGCCTCCTCTCCCTTCTTGTTCTCTCCTCCTCTGTTCATAGCCCCTCCAGCAGAGTAGACATTTGCTGAAATACAGATTACACAGGATGGTGCACTGAAGGGAGCTCATGGGAGAAAGCTGCTGAAAATGATGGTAAAGCAAAGAGTCCAAGTAAGGTGGTGGAGCCAGGCACGCTGGAATTACTTAAGAGATACTTAGATAGGCACATGAGTATAGGGATATACTCTATATATCCCTATAGGATATAGAAGACTGGAGGGATATAGAAGACTGATTTAAAATAGGGATCATGAACCTTGGGACATCCCTGGGAATTGTGTAAGTTGTGCATGATATTGATGTATTTCTCTTTTATCCTACAGGTACTTCAGTCCGCCTTGTTGTCCAACAAGGGGCATACACGCGATAGGTCGTGAAAGGGATACTCTTAGATTTTTTGAGAGTAGCCCAGTGCTTCACGTCGTTAGTGTACGCTTGAATTGGACCAGTTGATGGTCAGTGACTATCCCTGTTGCTGTGCAAATACATGGATTTGGGCTCGTATCTGTGGAAGTTTGCACATTCTCCCTGTGCTTGCGTGGGTTTTCTCCGGGTGCTCCGGTTTCCTCCCATGCCCCAGAGATGTGCTTTTAGACTGATTGGCAAAACAAATTCTCCCTAAATTGTCTCACAAATTTGGTTCCAATGCAGATTTCTATAAACATAGACAAGGGTCATGGGTGGTAGTGGGAACATCGAGGTGACAGTGCGGGCTCATTGGGCCGAAGAGCCTATTTCCCATGCTGTTTTGTTCTTTGTTTCTTTGGTTCATTGTTTCCTCCAGAGAAAATGCAATGAACAGTCAGAAAACCCACTCCCAACCAATTCAGAGCAGAACTCCCACCTTACCAACTTGACAAGATCCAGATTGACGTTTATCCTGCCCAGGATCGAGTTTTAATTAAAAACATGATGGCTGTCGATTGAGTGTCCCATACACCGAACATTAAATAACATGTAAGAGCCCGGTGAATTGCCTCTTTAATTGGTCTAATTGCCCCTTTAACTATTTGCAAGTGGGTTTCCAACATACACGTAAACCCACCAATCATAATATAATCAGACAGCACAATGTCAGGACTGCCATCCTCCTCTTTGTTCAGCTGCATGATTTTATGTAAGATCGGAACGACCCCACCCCCACTCCAACACTCAAAATTTGTCTTCAGGTAAAGCAATATTAAATGGTCTTGATAGTTTTTATTGAAACATTAACCTCAGCATAATTATGGCTTAACTAATGGCCGCCTGATTTAAATAAGCATCTTACACAGTATGCTCAGCAGCTTTCATTTGAATACGTGTGGTGTAGACTGAAGCACAAAACCCTGTTTTCAAACCAATTGACCACAGAGAGAGTTGACAAATAATAGAGGCATTGTGTTCAAAACCTATGAGGTTTCCCAGCATCCCCACTGCTTCACATTCAGATTTCTGGGAAGAGGTGCATAAACCAGAAATGTCGTAAGCTGCGGTTGCAGAGCGGGTGCCACTGTCAATATTCGCAGCTTGAGTTGTCATCGTCATGTGCAACAAGCACATGTGGACTGGGGTGCTATGACAGCTGTGGAAAATCCAACAAGGCTAGCCTGATGCTTTTTCCAGATCCGCTTTGGAATGTTAATGGCCTCTCTTGGGGAAAGAAAAACAATATCGTAGGCTGACAGGCATCTGACATGAATGCTGGACCCGCCACATCTGGCAGGGCTGAGGGGATCCGTTCCATTACGTTCTCACCTCAGGGACAAAAGTTGTGTAAGAGATAACTGTTAATATTCCATCTTAATGAGAGGAGAAATAATAAATTCTAGTCATTTTACGCATTGACCTCTACATTATTGCAAAGGCAAGCCCTGAACTGTGCAGAAGATTGTGTGCACAAGACCAATTTCCTCCCATAGTCTGAAGGATGTGCTGGTGAGATGCATTGTCTTGCTAAATTCTCCCTAAGTGTACCTGAATAGGTGCCGGAGTGTAACGACTAGGGGATTTTCACAGCAAATTCATTGCAGTGGTAATGCAAGCCTACTTACGGCACTAATAAATAAAACTTAAAAATGTTAAACTTTAGAAAAGGTTAATGGGTCAGATTCACCAAGTTTGACTGGATTGAATTGTAAACCTTCTCTTTCTAGATTTCATATCACTAAGCCGCACAGCAAATGTGATTCATGCTTGCAGGACCCAAACTTAAGTCCATTATTTAAGGGGTAAATACAGAAATGGAATTTCGAGGAGCCAGAAGATGTTTATAATAGATCCAGAAAAAATAAGAGCAGCACCCAAATTCAATGATGTTTCCCTTGAATTATTGCTGAATGCAGTCAAGGGTATGAATGAGATAATTGCCACCAGCAGGAGGAAGAAACCTCCAACTATGTTGTATTTTATGCATGAAGATATTCAGAGATGATACACTGGATCTTCTGTGTAAGTAGAAGATTTATTTGCAATGTTTTTCAAAACGTCTACTCTCACACTTACAAGAATTTAGTTTCAAGTTCTCCTTGTAACTAAACCTCCAGGCTTGGCTAACAGCACAGGGAACAGTCAACTGACACACATAAACACCGAACTATTGAATAATGTGCTCTGAACAAAAAGATTTGGTTAGAAGGAAGTAGCTGAGTCAGTAAGCAACAGGAATACTTTAACCCAATCTTGAATCAAGTTCAGGAAGGAGTTTAAAGACTGAACCACATCAAGGAAAATGAGTACATTGATCATTTCACTTGCATCCAGTTGTGCAAAGCCCCCACCCACATTCTGACTTTTCTTACCAAGTATACCCCATTAGTTTAAGCTTTCCTGACCTTAACCTTTTGTTCATGTGGGTTTTTTCTACAATAAATTACTATAAAGTGCAGCAAGTGATCAGGGCAACATGTGGAATGTTGTCATTTATTGAAAAGCAAATAGAATTTAAAATCATGGGCATTTTACAACAATCGGTGAGGCAACATTCTAGACGACTGTACAATTTTGGTCTCCTTATTTAAGAAAGTATTGGAAGTAATGAAAGGAAGGTTCACAAAATTTATTCCTAAAATGAAGGAATCATTTATGAAGAAAGGTTGGATAGGTTGGACTGTATTCATTGCTGTTTAGAAGAATGAAAGGTAATATATAAGGATATAAAGAGGCGGCACTGTAGCACAATGGTTAGAATTGTTGCTTCACAGCTCCAGGGACGTGGGTTCAATTCCTGGCTTGGCTCACTGTCTGTGTGGAATTTGCACATTCTCCTTGTGTCTGCGTGGGCATCCTCCAGGTGCTCCAGGTTCCTCCCGTAGTCCAAAGATGTGTGGGTTAGGTTGATTGGCCATGCTAAAATTTCCCCTTAGTGTCCATAGGTTAGAGGGATTAGCAGGTAACTGTGTAGGGATTTACTGACAAGATGTGTAAGGATAGGACCTGGGTGGGATTGTGTTTGTGCAGACTTGATGGGCCCGATGGCCTCTTTTTATACTGTAGGGTTTCTATGATACATATATGTAAGGAAACATATAAGATCCTGAGGAGACTTGACAGAATGGGCACTGGAAAGATATTTTGGGAGAGTCTAGAATTAGGGATGGAGTTCAAAAGAACGGGTCTTTCATTTAAAAGAGAGATTAGGAGAAATTTATTTTTCTCCCAGAAAGTCACGAGTCCGTGGAATTCTGTTTTACAGAGAGCACTGGGGACCGAATCATCGAATGCTTTTAAGGTGGAATTTGAACTCATGTCTTTTGATTTGATTTGTTATTGTCACCATATATTGGTATACAGTGAAAAGTATTGTTTCTTGTGCACTGTACAGTCAAAGTATACCATTCATAGAGAGTGAAAGGAGAGAGTGAAGAATGTAGTCTCACATTCATAGAACATAGAACATAGAACGTAGAACATTACAGCACAGAACAGGCCCTTCGGCCCTCGATGATGCGCCAACCAATTAAGAAAAAGCAATGACCCTCTAACCTAAACCATTCCCTTTTCGTCCATAAACTTATCTACTAACCTCTTAAACGCCACCAAACGTGGCGCATCTACAACTGCAGCAGGCAGGGCATTCCATACCCTTACCACCCTCTGGGTAAAGAACCTACCTCTGACATCCGTCCTATAACTACCACCCCTTAATTTAAAGCTATGTCCCCTCGTGCTAGCTTTCTCCATCTGAGGAAAAAGGCTATCACTGTCCACCCTATCTAAACCTCTAATCATCTTATATGTTTCAATAAGGTCTGAAATCCAGTTTAAAAATCAAATAAATACGAAGCTTGCTGGGGCTCTCAGACATTCAAAGTTTATTGATTACAAGATTTCAGAGTAGGGTGTAGAGGAAAATCAACTTTTTCAGAGTCCTAAGGATTGCCAAATCTGTAAGAGGATGAATTAAAGCATTCAGAGAGCTTATAAGAGAGTAGAGTTGTAAAAGTATAGAAGAAGAATAGAAGTTTGAATTAGAGAATATGCTAGGCACAGCTTGTAAGAAATCACCTCATTCTGGTGCTATCTTTGGAGCTCCTCTTGAGGAGGATAGTGATGCGTGCTTCAGGGACCCAGCAATAAGGAAGAAATTGATGAATCACATTATTGATTATACGAAGTTTGAAAAACCTGTCAGAGAGTTTCAGCAAGAAGTTTCACATCACCAGCTTCAGCAAATGGCTGACATTGTGGAGGAGTCCATTTTGATGCAATATGGCAATATGCATGTAATATGGCATCATCACTCAGCAATCTATCTTGGTGACAACAGTCACTTCAGGGAACATTATATTAGGGGGTCAGTGCCACCAGTGTTTTAGTTCTGTTGGAAGCTCAAATTGCTGCCCACCAGGCTCTGAAATCCAGTTTAAAAATCAAATAAATACGAAGCTTGCTGGGGCTCTCAGACATTCAAAGTTTATTGATTACAAGTAAGGCTTACATTAACACTGCAATGAAATTACTGTGAAATTCCTCAAAGCACCACACTCCAGCACCTGTCAGGTCAATGCACCTAACCTACATCTTTCAGACTGGGAGGAAACCGGAGCACCCAGAGGAAACTCACACAAACACACAGAGAACATACTAATTCCATGCTGACAGTGGCCCAAGCCAGGAATCAAACCTAGGTCCTTGGCACTGTGAGGCAGTAGTGCTAACCCCTGCATCGCCATACATCTATCCACAAGACTGGCAAGTGCTTACTGGAGCTATCAAAGCACAGATCACAAACTGAACTAAAGGCAAAAGATCAAGCATTCATGATCTCAGCCTCATTTAGTTGTTGTTAGACTGGGGCTAGACCCACAAATCAGACAAAAGCAATCAGAAAATTTATCCTACTCCATAACATCACATTGTCATGGAATCTATATGACTATTTAATTTCCTGAAGAAGGGCAATTAAAGATATACAAGATTTTCCAGGAGTAAGTCGTCAAAATAACTATTGCATATATGGGAAGTAATATGTTTATAAAGTAACTAATTACAAAACAGCCCTATTTATGAATTGGTTGGAGCCACACTGTCTAGAATTTGTTCCATTACTGTTTAGTTAGATTATATTGTATTTGTCTATGGAATGCCATGGCAGAATCAAGCAGTTTTATCTTTATTTTATTTGGTTTTGTAACGTGAGCATCATTGGAATAATTTATTGCTCATCCATGAACGCCCTTGGAAAGAACTGCTGTTGTCCTCCCTCTTGCGCCCCTGTGCTCAATGTCCTTTGAATCAAAGGAGTATAAGGGGAGATTTGACAGTGGGGTGGGGTGGGGGGGGGGGCGCAATGTTAAAGATTCTGATAGATCTGGACAAAACAAAACCCTTCTCATTAACTGATGGTACAAGGACAAGTGGAAAAAGTTTAAAGTTTTGGACAAGAGGTGTGAGGAAGAATATTTTTTATGCAGTGAGTCATATTGATCTAGGACTCACTGCTTTCTATATGGTAGTGGGAGTGAACATAATTTGAAAAGGAAATTGGAAAGTTGAGGTCAATGAAGTTGCAGGGCTCAGGGATTGGACCAGGGGAATGGAACTGACTAGATAGCTCTACAAAGAGCTAGTCTGGACTCAATAGACCAAATGACCTCATTTTGTGCATTAATGATTTCAAGATTCTATGACAATAATTTTGATTTGATTCTTTGATTTGATTTATTATTGTCATATTAGTATGCAGTGAAAAGTTTTGTTTCTTGCGCACTGTACAGACAAAGCATACCATTCACAGAGAAGGAAACAAAAGAGGGCAAAATGTAGTGTTACAGTTATAGCTAGAGTATAGAGAGAAAGATCATCTTAATGCAAGGTGTAGGCACATTGACAGTACTGTTAGGGAGAGAATAAAAGATTTTTATTGAGTGACAGTAAAGGAATGGCATAATGGAATAGTTCCAAGTCATGGTGCAGGGTGTTCCCAGGCATCCACCTTTCTTGTCCTTATATTTGGCAGTGATTGCAGGTTTGGAAGGAGCTTTAGTGAGTTGCTGCAGTGCATCTTGTATATCATGTTTGATGAATTTATTGGAATTCTATGAGGAAGTGACTAGTGCGGTAGATAGAGGGGAACCGGTGGATGTGGTGTTTTTGGGTTTCCAAAAGGCGTTTGATAAGGTGCCTCACAAAAGATTGCTGCAGAAGGTTAGGGTGCAGGGAGTTGGGGGTACGGTGGTATACTGGATAGAGAATTGGCTGTCTAATAGGAAGCAGAGCGTAGATATTAATGGGTGCTACTCTGATTGGCAGCTGGTGACTAGTGGAGTGCCCCAGGGGTTGGTGCTGGGGCCTGAACTATTTACCATTTACATAGATGATCTGGAGGAAGGGGCTGAATGCAGGGTGACGAAATTTGCTGATGACACGAAGATAAGTGGAAAAGCAAATTCGTGGAGGGTGTGGAAAGCCTGCAGAGGGATCTGGATAGGTTGAGTGAGTGGGCGAGGACCTGGCAGATGGAGTATAATGTTAGCAAGTGTGAGGTTATCCACTTTGGTAGGAGTAATGGTAGGAAGGATTACTATTTAAATGGAGAAAAGCTGCAGTATGCAACAGTGCAGAGGGACCTGGGGGTCCTTGTGCATGAATCGCAAAAACACAGTATGCATGTGCAGCAGGTGATCAAAAAGGCGAATGCAATGTTGGCCTTTATAGCTAGGGGGATAGAATATAAAAGTAAGGAGGTACTTTTGCAGCTGTATAGGGTACTGGTGAGGCCGCAGCTGGAATACTGTGTGCAGTTTTGGTCGCTGCATTCAAGGAAGGATATGGAGGGATGCAGAGAAGGTTCATCAGGCTGATACCGGAGATGAGGGTGTTGGATTATGAGGAGAGACTAAGTAGGCTGGGTTTGTACTCTTTGGAGTTTAGAAGCCTGAGAGGGGATCTTATAGAGACATACAAGATAATGAAGGGGATGGATAGAGTAGAGGTTGAGAGACTCTTCCCGCTTAGCAAAGATAGCAGGACTAGCGGGCACAGCCTCAAGATTGGGGGAGGGGGGGTGGGGGCTGTGGTTCAGATCAGAGTTGAGGAGGAATTTCTTCACACAAAAGATGATGCATCTTTGGAATTCTCTGCCTGTTGAAGTGGTGGGGGCTTCCTCGCTGAATATATTTAAGTCAAGAGTGGATAGTTTTTTGATTGACAAGGGAATTAAGGGTTACAGGGAGAAAGCGGGAAAGTGGTACTGAACCACTGCAGATCAGCCATGATCTTATTGAATGCTACTATTTCTTATGTTCTTATGTATCATATACACTGCTGCAATGATAGTAGAAGGAATAAATATTTGTGGATGGGATGCCAATCAAGTGAATTGCTTTTTCCTGGATGGTGTCAAGCTTCTTGAGAGTTGTTGAAGCTGCATTCAACCAGGCAAGTGCAGAGTATTTCATCACATTCTTCACATGCATCTTGTAAATGGTGGATAGGCTTTAGGGAATCAGGATGTGAATTACTCTCCAAAGAAATCCTAGCCTCTGACCTGCTCTTGTAGCCACAGAATTCACATGGCTAGCCCAGTTCAGTTTCCAGTCAATGACAAGCCCCCGCATGTTGATGGTGGAGGATTCACCAATGCTACTGCCGTTGGGTATCAAGGGGTGATGATTAAATTCTCTCTCGTTGAAGGTCATTGGCATGAATGTTATTTGCTTAAAGGGCTTACTCGTGTTCCTATGTTCAAAGGTTGACTGATCTTCATTATATTTTCAGTTTCTTGATGTCTTTCTACTACATCTTTGATTAAGGATTCTACTATTTTTCCACTTTGTAGTCCAAATTCTCCACACAAGAAAATTAATCACTTTGTATCTACAAAATGCTGGAAGACCAGGTACGATAAATTGAAACAGAATATATGAAGCCCAGGAACAGCTTTCCTCCTGCACCAAGTATTTTCAACATATTAGTTGACTCCTCCAACAGCCTATTCTCATTACTGTTGACCCTGTCCTGCTCTGTGTGATAGAATCAGCTAAAAAGTAATTTAAAGGGGAAATTGAAATGCTGAACAGCAGAACGCAATCACGGAAATGTACCCTCCAAAAACAACAATAGCAGCTGATAAACTATTTGGCAACTGGAAAGTTTTTCAAAGAGCATAGCAAAATTTACAAGAGTGCATAATCACACTTCATTATGTTGGAATTGCTGTACTGATTACCTGTTTGGACAGGAAGGCAGGCTGTGCTAAAATTGAAAAGGAACTCTTACAACCTCTGGATAAAAGCAAATTACTGTGGTTGCTGGAATCTGAAACCAAAAGAGAAAATGCTGGAAAATCCCAGCAGGTCTGGTAGCATCTGTAAGGAGAGAAAAGAGCTGACATTTTGAGTCCAGATGACCCTTTGTCAAAGCTTTTCTCTCTGACAGGATTTCCGTATGTCTCTCCTCCCCCACCCCCCAAAATTCACCTTCACTGCTTTTCATTTTCCTCTTAGTGTTGGTGAGCTTTGACAAAGAGTCATCTGGACTTGAAATGTCAGCTCTTTTCTCTCCTTAAAAATTGCTGCCAGATTTGCTGAGATTTTCCAGTGTTTTCCCGTTTGGTGTTATAACCTCTAGTTTCCAGAAGTTGAAAATAATCACATTTTTTGTAAAGATGTATTCCTAGAATTGAACAAGCAATTTTATTTACAAGGTTGTTTCATTAGCTGCATGCTGCAAGTTAGTCCATTGTACACTTTTTTGACTCCCAGGGTTGTTCCCTGTGTTAGGTTTTGATTTCTTGTTCATGTTAGATGAACTTCACTCACTAAGCCTGGTCCTAAAAGTGACAATCACCACAGTTTTAGATTCAAAATGAAGGAGCTCCATCAAAGTTTTTCTTACAGTTCACCATGCGGGTGATGGACTGATAGGGTGACATGGTGGCACAGTAATTAGAACTACTGTCTCACAATGCCAGGGGCCCACGTTTAATTCTTGGTTCGGGTCACTGTCGGTGCAGTTTCTATACATTTTCCCTGCGTCTGTGTGGTTTTCCTCTAAATTCTGCCTGTGTCTATGTGGTTTTCATTCCAAAGATGTGCAGATTAGAGTGAGTGGCCATAGTAAATTGATCCTTAGTGTCAGGGGAACTAGCAGGTAAATAAATGGAGATAGGGGAATGGGGGTTAGGTGTGATTGTAGTTGATGTAGATTTGATGGACTGAATGGCTTCCATCTGCACTGTAGAGATTCTTAGATTGGTACCTGACTACAGTACAGCAACTAATGTGGCACCCTGAATGTACATTTGCATAACAATTAGATCCTATTTATTTACCAATAATTGAATAATATAGCCTCAATGTAATTTTTACGACACCATTGCCAGTTTTATTTTTATTTTAATTTAATTCTTTTCTTAAAGTTATACAGCCAATGTGCAAGCTCTTAATCCATCTCTTTGCCTGGTCCAAAAACCAATGCAAATTCAATTTGATTCTTGGCCCCACAAGAGTGACTTACAATATCCAAGTTAAGAAAAGAGTTTACACTTGATCTTGGGCCCGATAATCAACGTGATGGGAAGAAGTACAAATGTAAAAATTGTCCCACTAAAAGGCCGAATGTCATTTATGCAGAAAGAAGAATCACTTTCAGGCTGTATGTTGCAGCAAGAAGCTTGTACAAAATAAACAAAAACAAAAGCCTATGAAAGGTGGCAAGACCCATGAAATACAAGATGTCAATAATTTTGAGATGCCTTTCCTTGGAAAGATCTAGAAACAAAGTGAAAGCTACTGGGGTGCTGATATCCCTGTAGAGGGAAGCAGGACACACTTTTAAATTAGGCACAGCTGCAGCAGTTTCGGTTCTTCCTGATCCTGAACTGGGATTGGAGTTGTTTTCTTCAGCAATTACGCAAGAAGGTACTTGACCAGGAGATATGGAATTCAACATCTTAGGAACCGAATGCAATCTTTCAATATAGAGAATGCAAAAGCACTGAAATCTTATACATGATCCTGAACATAGAACAGAACCCTACAGTGCAGAAACAGGCCCTTCAGCCCATCAACTCTGCACTGACCACAATCCCATCCAGGCCCTATCCCCATATCCCTACACATTTATCCACTAATTCCTCTAACCCACACATCCCAGGACACTAAAGGGCAATTTTAGCATGGCCAATCAACCTAACCCACACATTCTTGGGCTGTGGGAGGTAACCGGAGCACCCGGAGGAAACCCATGCAGACACTAGAGAATGTGCAAACTTTGCAGAGACAGTGACCCGAGCCAGGAATCGAACCCAGGTCCCTGGAGCTGTGAATCAGCAGTGCTAACCATTGTGAACCAGAGTTGTTCACAGTTCAGCAGGAAATTTTGTACTGACTTACCACTGATTTACAGAATAGAGATCCTGAAAAGCCAAGGAGATGGAATAGAATCATCAAATCCCTACAGTGCAGAAAGAAATCATTTGACTCATCATGCCTACACTGACAACCATCTCATCCAGGCCCTATCCTCACCTATTAACCTTGCTAATTTAGTATGATTAATCCACCTAACCTGCCCATCATTGGAGTATGGGAGGAAACTCTCTCAGACACAGGGAAGAATGTGCAGAATCCACACTAACAGTTACCCAAGGCTGGAATTGAACTCAGGCCCCTGGTGCTGTGAAGCAGTAATGCTAATCACTGTGCCAATGTGCTGCCACATGTTTGTCAATCTAAAGGTCAGCCTTAAAACCAGCCTTAAAAGCTGGATTTCCACAGCAATTCAGGATACTAGGAAAGATGAAGAAAGCATAACAACATAATAAGCAGTGGTTTGTACTGCTGCTTCACAGCACAGAGGCATGGGTTCGATTTCCATCTTGGGTCACTACCTGGATGCAGTCTACTTGTTCTCCCTGTGTCTGCAAGGGGGTTCCCTCCCACAATCCAAAAGACATGCTGGTTAGGTGCATTGGCTATGTTAAATTCTTCCTCAGTGTAACCCCAATAGGCACCAGAGCATGGCGACTAGATGATTTTTGTAGTAACTTTATTGCAATGTTAATGTCAGCCTACTTGTGACTAATAAATGATTTTTTTAATACATCACGTTACATCTTAAAATCAAACCACTCTCTCTGTTTAGACTCAGAACGTTCCTCATCTACTCTGGCTAATGATAAAGAGGTGAATTGATTCCATACTAAATTTACATCATTGTTTAAAAAAGATAGCAGGCAAAAGGCAGGGAATTATATGCCGGTTAGCTTAATGTCCATAGTTGGAAAAATGCTAGAATCCATCATCAAAGAAGAAATAGCAGGACACCTAGAAAAAAATGATCAAGCAGACGCAGCACGGATTCATGAAGGGGAAGTCCTGTTTAACAAATTTACTGGATTCCTATGAAGATGTGACTAGTGCGGAAGACGTAGGAGAACCGGTAGATGTGCTGTTTTTAGATTTCCAGAAGGCGTTCAATAATGTGCCTCACAAAAGGTTGCTGCAGAACGTTAGGGTACAGGGAGTTGGGGGTAAAGTATTAGTGTGGATTGAGGATTGGTTATCTAACAGGAAGCAGAGAGTTGGAATCAATGGCTGCTTTTCTGGTTGGCAGTTGGTGACTAGTGGAGTGCACAGGGATTGATGCTGGGCCTCAACTGTTTACCATTTACATAGACAATCTGGAGGAGGGGGCTGAGTGTAGGTGATGAAATTTGCTATGACATGAAGATGAGAGGAAAAGCAAATTGTGTGGAGGGCACGGAAAGTCTGCAGAGAGATCTAGATAGGCTGAGTGAGTGAGGAAGGATCTGGCAGATAGAGTATAACGTTAGCAAATGTGAGGTTATCCATTTTGGTAAAAATAATAGTAGAGGGTTATTATTTAAAGGTTGAAAAGCTGCAGCATGCTACTGTGCAGAGGGACCTGGGGGTCCTTGTGCATGAATCGCAAAAATTCAGTCTGCAGATGCAGCAGGTGATCCAGAAGGCGAATGGAATGTTGGCCTTTATAGCAAGGGAGATAGAATATAAAAGCAGGGAGGCCTTGCTGCAACTGTATAGGGCATTGGTGAGGCTGCAAATGAAGTGCTGTGTGCAGTTTTGATCCCCTTATTTGCATAAGGATATATTAGCCTTAGGGGGAGTACAGAGAAGGTTCACCAGGCTGATACCGGAGATGAGAGGGTTAGCTTATGAAGAAAGATTGAATAGACTGGGCCTGTACTAATTAGAGTTTAGAAGGCTGAGAGGGGATCTTATAGAGACTTTCAAGATAATGAAGGGGCTAGAAAGGGTAGAAGTAGAGAGATTCTTCCTGCTTAGAAAGGAAAACAGAACTAGAGGGCAAGCCTCAAAATAAGGGGGGACAGTTTAGAACGGAGTTGAGGAGGAACTTTTTCAGTCAAAGGGTAGTGAATTTCTGGAATTCTCTGCCCATTGAAGTGGTGGGGGCTACCTCGTTGAATATATTTAAGTCAGGGGTAGATAGATTTCTAATGGACAAAGTAATTAAGGGTTATGGGGTGAAAGCGAGAAAGTGGAACTGATCCATTTCAGATGAGCCATGATCTTATTGAATGGCGGGGCAAGCTCAAAGGGCTAGATGGCCTACTCCTGCTCCTATTTCTTATGTTTTTTTATGAACCAAAGGGTAACAAACCAAAGACCTGATTTTTGGGGTTGGGCCCAGTGCCAAACCCAATGCATCTATTAAATTTTGTGTGGATCATATCCAGCTGAACAAAGCAAGTGGAGTCTAGAATCAACAGCTAGCAAAATTGGGAAACAGTTCAATCTCCATGAAGTTAGATGAAATTGGTTGCTTTTGAAAGCTACCTGCTGATGAAGACTTTGGGGGTTGACTGATGGATCTCGGAGCCAGGTAAGCCTGATGTCTTATGTGGGAAAGGTTTCAGCAATTTAGGGAGAGGAAGAGGTGGTGTGTTTTATTGATTTAGTGGATAGAAAGAGGGGTACTATTTAGGGTGATGCTCCATCTCCAGTGCAATAATAGCCCCCTCCTTCCTTCTCATCTTTTGAAATGAATTTTTATAAAGCTGCCTGACTATTCTCACCTGATGGCCCATGCCAACCAATTTATGGAGCAGGCAGTCTTTTATCAATACCAGTTGGTTCTTAACAAGCTCAACTAATCTCTAATTAGTTATTTCAATGTGACAAGTTGGCTGCCAGTTTTGGTACATTTCTAAGAAATCATTCATCTCCAGTCTACTGTGGTTTAGCATTGTGTGAACTCCTCTTGGGAAAAAGTCTGTAGACTCAACTTGCTGCTCTCCCACACACAAGCTGATGACTCAGATAAGATGAGTGAGAAAAAGAAAAAGTATTTTTCCAGCCAGACAGACGTCACAAATCATGCAAACTGCCAAGCCTTCAATTAGGAGAGCCAGTTTAGGCATCATCATGCTTCTTCAACAATACTTTGATGAAAGACATCGTCTTTCAGCTTCAACAGTTTGGATCCAAGACCAAGCTCCCCTATGAACAACAAACGTTACATCCACAGTCCAATCTCATCTGAACAAATAATGGTACAGTGAGATTAACAAATATGCAATTGTTACCATATAGGCAAAGAATCTACCAAAATGAACAGACCAGAGATGCTGCCTTCATTAAGAGTTCCAGATGATAACCAGATTGGTGAAGCCAAGTTATAGAACATAGAACATAGAACATAGAACAATACAGCACAGAACAGGCCCTTCGGCCTTCGATGTTGTGCCGACCAAAATAAAAAGCAATGCCCCTCCTAACTAAACCATTCCCTTCTCATCCATATACTTATCCACTAACCTCTTAAACGCAACCAAACTTGGCGCATCTACAACAGCTGCAGGCAGGGCATTCCACTCCCTAATCACTCTTTGAGTAAAGAACATACCTCTGATATCCATCCTGTAACTCATACCCCTTAATTTAAAGCTGTGTCCCCTCGTGCTAGCTTTCTCCATCCTAGGAAAAAGGCTATCAATGTCCACCCTATCTAAACCTCTAATCATCTTATATGCTTCAATAAGATCCCCTCTTAGCCGCCTCCTTTCTAACGAAAACAACCTCAAATCATTCAACCTCTCTTCATAGGACCTGCCCTCCATACCAGGCAACATCCTGGTAAACCTCCTCTGTACCCTCTCCAATGCCTCCACATCATTCTTATAATGTGGGGACCAGAACTGCAAACAATACTCCAAGTGCGGCCGCACTAGAGTTTTGTACAGTTGCAACATGACGTTGCGGCTCCGAAATTCAATCCCCCTACCAATAAAAGCTAAGACTCCATATGCCTTCTTACAAACCTTATCGACTTGACTGCCTACTTTCAGGGATCTATGCACATACACACCAAGATCCCTCTGTTCATCAAGACTACTAAGAATCCTACCATTTGCCCTATACTCTACACATTTATTATTCCTGCCATAGTGCATTACCTCACACTTTCCACATTAAACTCCATTTGCCACCTCTCGGCCCAGCTCTGCAACTTGTCCAAGTCTCTCTGCAAACTATAACACCCCTCTTCACTATCTACCACTCCACCGACTTTAGTGTCATCTGCAAATTTACTAATCCATCCTTAAATACCCTCATCCAGATCATTTATAAAAATTACAAACAGCAGGGGCCCCAAAACAGACCCCTGAGGTACACCACTTGTCACCGAACTCCAAGATGAATATCTCCCATCAACCACCACCCTCTGTCTTCTATCTGCTAGCCAATTCCTAACCCAATTAGCTACATCACCCTCTATCCCATACATCTGCATTTTCTGCAGAAGTCTTCCATGGGCCACCTTATCAAACGCCTTACTAAAGTCCATATATACCACATCAACCGCCTTACCCCCATCCACCTCTTTGGTCACTTTCTCAAAAAACTCAAGGAGGTTAGTAAGGCACGACCTACCCTTCACAAAACCATGCTGACTATCCCCAATCAATTCATTTCTCTCTAAATAACTATAAATCCTATCCCTAATAATTCTCTCCAATACTTTGCCCCCAACAGAAGTAAGAATCACTGGCCTATAATTCCCTGGAAGGTCTCTCTTCCCCTTCTTGAACAATGGGACCACATTCGCTATCCTCCAGTCCTCCGGAACCACACTCGTAACCAACGACGACCTGAAGATCAGAGCCAGAGGCTCTGCAATCTCCTCTCTTGCCTCCCAGAGAATCCTAGGGTAAATCCCGTCCGGCACAGGGGACTTATCCAACTTCAAACCCTCGAGAATTTCTAACACATCCTCCCTATCTACTACAATACTTCCCAATTTGCAACCCTGTACCTCAGTGCTCTCCATAGCTACATTTCCAGCACTCTGCGTGAATACCGAAGAGAAATATTTATTCAGTGCCTCACCAATCTCTTCAGAGGGAGGATTATCTAGAAATCCTCCCTCTGCCCAGCAGAATCAAGGGCTCACACACAGGACTCAAATCCCCAATATCCACCAAAAGAGCAGAGGAGTGTCAGCAAGATTTCTGAAACTACCAAACTGGGTGTTCTTGTGAAAAGAAGAAAGTCAGAGATTTTGGGAAAAGATATGCTTTGATAAGTAGAATCAGAGAATTAGGGAGAGATGTTATATAAGGGGTTAGGTACAGTGCGACATAGTATATGTCATCACAAGAAGTGATTTTAGAATCCCTATAGTGCAGAAAGAGGCCATTCAGCCCATTGAGTCTGCACCTACCACAATCCCATCAAGGCTCTATTTCTGTAACCCCACATATTTACCCTGCCAATCCCCTAATATTAGGGTCAATTTACCATGGCCAATCAACCTAACCCACACATGTAGGAGGAAACTGGAGCACCCGGAGGAAACTCAAGCAGACAGGAGAATGTGCAAACTCCACACAGACAGTCACTGGAGACCAGAATTGAACCCAGGTCCCTGGCACATGCTAACCACTGCTGCTTCACTATACCACTATGCCACTCATGCAATGCCTTAAGATTCATCATGGTTGGAAATGTTCTAATTAATTTTGTGTTCCTTAGCTCAACAGATTCTTTAAATAGTCTGTATTGGCATGAAACAAGAAAAATTATAATCACGGTCACCACTTGCTCTTTGTTCTTTGTGGTTCTATTACAGAGTCTAACTTTACTCTCCAGATATAGTTGTTGAAATTAAATCCCATCAGTTGTCATTATAGGATTTTGTACATTTAGCAAATGTCATCCAATAATTTGGCATTGCTCTCACCCACAAACTAAGTCATGAGGCCAAATCATTGATATTAATGGTGAAGAACAATGAGATATCCCTTCTTTGTTTATTCACTGATGGGATGGAGACATCACTGGCGAAGACACATAATGAAAAGCTTGCTAAACCAGTTCAGAAAGCAGTTAAAATGGCAACCACATTGTTGTAGATCTGGAGTCACATGTACCAGACTAGGTAAGGATGGCACATTCCCTTTTCTGAAAGAGTATCAGTGCAACAGATGGGCTTTTATGACCATTTCATGGTCAGCATTACCAAGACTACCTTTCAACCCCAGACTCTATTAATTGAATCTAAATACTACCAGCTATTGTACCTTGGACCTTTGGATTATTAGTCCAGTAATGTTATCACTACACCTCCATCTGCCCCTTCAAAATGCCACTTAGCATCATTTGTCAATGTCAGTAACTAGCTTTACACTCTACCCTTTGTTTTGTTTTGCAGACAGTTGCTGCCCACTCTGTTGCTTATTTCTTAGCCCAGTATGTTCCAATCTTTGTCAATATATCACAAAGTGGTATATTAGGGGAGGTGGTGACGTGATGGCAAAGGCACTGGGCTAGTAACTCAGAGACCCAAAGTATTGTTCAGGAAACTTGAGTTTGAATCCCACCACAGCAAATGTGAAGTTTGAATCCAATTTAAAAAAAATGAAGAATTGAAAGTCTAATGATGATCGTGAAACCATTATCAATTGTTATTAAAAACCCATCTGGTTCACTAGTGTCCTTTGGAGAAAGATATTTTCTCTCCTTACCTGGAATGGCTTACAATTGACTCCAGACCTAAACAATTGTGGTTCACTCTTAAATGTTCTCCAAAACAGTCTGGCAAGCTACTTAGTTCAAGGGCAATTGGTGATGGGAATAAATGCCAACCCAGCCAGTAAAGCCCACATCCCAGGAATAAATAAAAACAAACGATCAAAAATTTTAAAAACCCACATATGATACATGTGCTGCATTCCCCTTAGCTACTTTTTTTTGTTATTTTTCTAAAGAATTCAATAAGGATGTTCAATCATAAATCTTCTCACGTTTGTTTTGAAATTTTGTTTTGTTAAGTTTCAAAGTTTTTTTAGTATCACAAGTATGCTTACATTAACACTGCAATGAAGCTACAATGAAAATCCCCTGGTCACCACCCTCCGGTGTCTGTTCGAGTTACACTGAGGGAGAATTTAATGTGGCCAATGCATCTAACTGGCACGTTCATACTGTGAGGAAACTGGAGCATCCAGAGAAAACCCATGCAGACACAGGGAGAATGTACAGACTCATCTCAGATAGCGACCCAAGCAGGAATCAAACCATGGCTCTGGTGCTGTGAGACAACAGTACTAATGACTGTGCTGCTGTAGTGCCCACATCATTGAATAAAGATTCCACTGGGGTGCATTTTGAATTTTTTCTCAGTGCAAAAGACTTAATCAGAAATGCATATGGGTTGGCTCCCATCTTTTTCACTTATAGACAATTCTCCCGTATCTGCACTAAATGCCCATATCAACGGGAAAATAAGAGGGTTTCCTGCTGGCATTGGGAGCATCTCTCAGGTGAGTTTTGCCAACCTGATAGATGTAAATTCATACATCCTGAACAACTTGCTCGCCCAGCCCCAGTGTTCAGATATCAGGTCGCCATTTTTAGAGGACATCCCAATCACCATTCTCAGAGATAGGTGCCACTATCACCAAAAGAATGAAATGGTAAACATTTATTCCAATCCTTTGCTTCATAGCTGCTAACCAACTTTCAATCCATCTCAAGACACTACCAGCAATCCCACGCGCTTTAAATTTACACAGTAATTGGCTATTTCAGATCTTAGCGGAAGCCTTCTGAAAGTCTAAATAGACCACATCCATCAGTTGTCCCTGGTCAAACTAATAGTTTTGTCCTCAAAGAATTCCAATAAATTTGTCGAGCATGATTTCCTTTCATAAATCTGTGCTGTTTTTATCTGATTATATCATTGCTTTCCAAATGCTGTGCTATGGAATCCTTGCTATTTTACCATAATATAATTCACAAGAATATATTTTAAGAGAAAGCAACAAATTTATACTATATGAGAAAAAAGTGTTGATTGGTTGGCAAGTGGACTCTGATTTGTAGGGATAGTGTTGATGCACCAGTTGAAGGTGACCAACAGTTGACCATGAAGCACTGTTTAAAATTTAAAACAGGCAACTTGACCAAGTTAAGTCAAGACATTCATAGAATCCTTACAGTGCAGAAAGAGGCCATTCAGCACAAATGTTGACCTTCACCTCATTACAAATATTGCAATCTGTGTACCCTGTAGGCATTTGCATTTTAAACATCCAAGCACTGAACACAAAATCAGCTTTTAAAGAGACCGCACTTAACAAACTCAACTTCACAAGACATTAGGCATTTTGTAGTGGGTAACTCACTTTCTGACTCCCCAGAACCTTTCCGCAATTGACAGGGCATAAATCAGGTGTATGGTGGAATCCCCTGCACTTGTTTGATGTTTGCAGTTCCATTAATACTCATAAGGTTCAACAGTATCCAGGATGGAGCAGCTTGCTTAATCAGCAGCCATCCATCACTTAAACATTCTTTCCCTTTGCACATGGGCACCATGGCTGTGATGTGTCCTACCCACATAATACATCCTCTGGCTCTGATCTTCAGGTCGTCGTTGGTTACGGGTGTGGTTCCGGAGGACTGGAGGATAGCGAATGTGGTCCCGTTGTTCAAGAAGGGGAAGAGAGACCTTCCAGGGAATTATAGGCCAGTGAGTCTTACTTCTGTTGTGGGCAAAGTATTGGAGAGAATAATTAGGGATAGGATTTATAGTTATTTAGAGAGAAATGAATTGATTGGGGATAGTCAGCATGGTTTTGTGAAGGGTAGGTCGTGCCTTACTAACCTCATTGAGTTTTTTGAAAAGTGACTAAAGAGGTGGATGGGGGTAAGGCGGTTGATGTGGTATATATGGACTTTAGTAAGGCGTTTGATAAGGTGGCCCATGGAAGACTTCTGCAGAAAATGCAGATGTATGGGATAGAGGGTGATTTAGCTAATTGGGTTAGGAATTGGCTAGCAGATAGAAGACAGAGGGTGGTGGTTGATGGGAGATATTCATCTTGGAGTTCGGTGACAAGTGGTGTACCTCAGGGGTCTGTTTTGGGGCCCCTGCTGTTTGTAATTTTTATAAATGATCTGGATGAGGGTATTGAAGGATGGATTAGTAAATTTGCAGATGACACTAAAGTCGGTGGAGTGGTAGATAGTGAAGAGGGGTGTTATAGTTTGCAGAGAGACTTGGACAAGTTGCAGAGCTGGGCCGAGAGGTGGCAAATGGAGTTTAATGTGGAGAAGTGTGAAGTAATGCACTATGGCAGAAATAATAAATGTGTAGAGTATAGGGCAAATGGTAGGATTCTTAGTAGTCTAGATGAACAGAGGGATCTTGGTGTGTATGTGCATAGATCCCTGAAAGTAGGCAGTCAGGTCGAGAAGGTTGTTAGGAAGGCATATGGAGTCTTGGCTTTTATTGGTAGAGGGATTGAATTTCGGAGCCGCAACGTCATGTTGCAACTGTACAAACTCTAGTGCGGCCGCACTTGGAGTATTGTGTGCAGTTCTGGTCCCCACATTATAAGAAAGATGTGGAGGCATTGGAGAGGGTACAGAGGAGGTTTACCAGGATGTTGCCTGGTATGGAGGGCAGGTCTTATGAAGAGAGGCTGAGGGATTTGAGGTTGTTTTCGTTAGAAAGGAGGCGGCTAAGAGGGGACCTTATCGAAACATATAAGATGATTAGAGGTTTAGATAGGGTGGACAGTGATAGCCTTTTTCCTAGGATGGAGAAAGCTAGCACGAGGGGACACAGCTTTAAATTAAGGGGTGATAGTTATAGGACGGATATCAGAGGTAGGTTCTTTACCCAAAGGGTGGTTCGGGAGTGGAATGCCCTGCCTGCAGCAGTTGTAGATGCGCCAAGTTTGGTGGCGTTTAAGAGGTTATTTGATAAGTATATGGAAGAGAAGGGAATGGTTTAGTTTGGAGGGGCATTGCTTTTTATATTGGTCGGCGCAACATCGAGGGCCGAAGGGCCTGTTCTGTGCTGTAATGTTCTATGTTCTATGTACATTGAAGCATCTCACCAAAAATCATCCCTACAAACTGGTGACCCCTTACTCCCAGAGGAACAATGGTAGCAGATGCCTAGAAATAGCAAGCTTTGTTTATGATGCTATATCCCATGAATTATTCAAAAAAATTGTCACCATACGACTTTTCCCATCTGTGCACACATTGGTGCCTACTACTTCATTTTCAGACTGAATACAAGTCATGGGACTATTGCATCATTTGATTTGATTTGATTTATTATTGTCATATGTATTAGTATATAGTGAACAGTATTGTTTCTTGCAGGCAATACAGACAAAGCATACCATTCATAGAGAAGGAAACGAGAGAGCATAAGATGTACTGTTACATTCATAGCTAGGGTGTAGAAAAAGATCAACTTAATGCATGATAGGCCCATTCAAAAGTCTGATGGCAGCAGGGAAGAAGCTGTTCTTGAGTTGGTTGATGCGTGACACCTGACTTTTATGCCTTTTTCCTGATGGAAGGAAATGGAAGGGAGAACGTCCAGTGTGTCTCTGGTTCTTAATTATGCTAGCTGCTTTGCCGAGGCAATGGGAAGTTTAGACGGAGTCAATGGGTGGGAAGCTGGCTGCCTGATGGATTGGACTACATTCACACCCTTTTGTAGTTCCTTGCAAACTTGAGCAGAGCAAGAGCCGTACCAAGCTGTGATACAACCAGAAAGAATGCTTTTGAAGGTTTACCTATAAAAGTAGGTGAGAGTCATAACTGACATGCCAAATTCCCTTTGTCTTCTGAGAAAGTTAAGGTGTTGGTGAGTTTCTTAAATATAGTGTCGGCATGGGGAGACCAGGGCAGGTTGTTGGTGATCTGGACAGCTAAAAACCTGTAGCTTTCGACCACTCCTACTTCATCCGCATTGATGTAGCATGTTCTCTTTTATGCTTCCTGAAGTCAATGACAATCTCCTTCATTTTGTTGACATTGGGGGAGAGATAATTGGCATTGCACCAATTCACCAGATTCTCTGACACATTCCTCTACTCTCTCTCAATTACAGTGGTGTGGTCAACAAATTTGAAAATCAAGTTGGAGGGGAATTTGGCTGCACATCACAGCCTGCCAAGGTGGTGATGATTGGCACCAGTGTGAGACATGCTGTCTTAAAGGTACTTGCACATTATATCACAACAATCCCTAAATAGCTGACTTTCTTTATCTGGCAGTCAATTTGAAAAATAAATTAAATGCCTACTTTTATTTGTTACACAAGTAGTGAAATTTCTGTGCATTTAAATTATGCAGCCATGGGCTGGGGTGGCATGGTGGCAAAGTGGTTAGCACTGCTGCCTCACAGCATCAGGGACCTGGGTTTAATTCACTGGTTTGGGACACTGTCTTGTGTGGAGTTTGCATGTTCTCCCTGTGTCTATGCGAGTTTCCGCTGGGTGTTGCAGATTTCTCCCAAGTCTGAAAGACACGCTGGTTTGGCGCATTGATGCAAACAGGTGTTGGAGTGTGGTGACTAGGGGAATTTCACAGTAACTTCATTGAAGTGTTAATGTAAGCCTTACCCATGACGAATAAATATACTTTACTTACGTGTTATGTTTTAATAATTCAGAATTGACAGATTTTAATTGTAATGAGTTACAAATTGTAATGACTTACATCTTTATAAGACCTTTGTCAGACCCCACTTGGAGTACTGTGCGCAGTTCTGGTCGCCTCACTACAAGAAGGATGTGGGAGCTTTTGAGGGGGTGCAGAGGAAATTTACAAAGATGTTGCCTGGATTGGGAGGCATGCCTTATGAGGATAGGTTGAGGGAGCTAGGTTTCTTCTCCCGGGAAATACAAAGGTTGAGAGGTGACCTGATAGAGGTTCATAAGATGTTGAGAGTTTTAGATAGGGTGGATTCTCGAAGGCTATTTCCCAGGGTTGAAATGGTCGCTACAAGAGGACACAGGTTTAATGTGCTGGAGAACAGGTACACAAGGAAATGTCAGGAGTAAGTTTTTCACTCAGAGGGTGGTGAGTGGGTGGAATCGGTTGCCGTCGGTTGTGGTAGAGGTGAATTCATTGGGGTCTTTTAAGAGACTTCTGGACAAGTACATAGTATTTAATGGGATTGAGAGTTATAGATAGGCCTGGTAGGTATGGTTATGATCAGTGTAACTTGTGGGCCGAAGGGCTTGTTTGTGCTGTAGTGTTCTATGTTCTAAGTTGACTGACAATTCTCTTCATTTTATTTATTCATTAGTAAATGAATCTTTATGTGATCCATGAAAATGAATCATTACAAAGTGTTGCATGTTTATTATTAATAGGCCAAACAATGAGATTTATTGTTTCCCGCAACTTGAAGAATGGAATTTCATCCTTATTTTTATTTTTGATGGAAGACTTCACCAAATCACTAAGTTTCAATATTACGAAAGGAGACTATTCAGCCCATCGTGCCAGTGCCAACTCTTGGAATAAGAACTCGCCTGCCTTCTCCCCAAAACTCTGCACATTTTTCATTTTTCAGATAAGTTTAATTCTCTTCTGAATGCCTTGATTTAATTTGTCTTCATCACACACTCAGGCAGTGCATTCCGGACATTAACCACTCGCTGCGTGTGAATGATTTTTTCATATAGCTTTTGTCAATTTCTTTAAATTTGTAATCTATAACCTGCAGTCTTAAATCTTGCACTTACAAAGTGTTTTCCATGACCTTGAGACATTTCAAAGTGCTTTGCAGCCAATAAAGCATGGTCAGTGTTGCAATGTTGAAAATGTGGCTGTCAATTTGAACTGAGCAAAGCCCCACAGAGTTTTATTTGTTCATGAAACATGAGCATTAATAACAAGGCCAACATTCACTGCCCAGCCTCAACTGCCCTTGAGAAGGTGATGGTGCCCTGCCTTCTTGCAACGCTGCAGCTCATGTGGTGTAGGTGCATCCATGGTGTTGTTTGACAGAGTGACAGTAAAAGAATTGTGTTAGAGTTTTCCAATTCAGGATGTGTGTGAGTTGGAGAAGAACTTCCAGGTTTTGATGTTCCCCTGCATCTGCTTTCCTGATGTTTGTTGGTGTAAAGAATGTGGGTTTGAAGATGCTGTCGAAGGAGCATCTTGTGGCTGGTACTCTGATGCTACTGTGTGAGTTAACGAAAGGAGTGAATACTTAATGTGCAGGCTGAGATGCAATCAAGCAAGGTGCTTTTCATTGGATGGTGCCAAGCTTCTTAATGATCCAGATCAGATAATCCATTTTAATGATGTTTCTTCGTGTTTGATAGAAACATATCTTGGGGTATTGAAAAACTGTTGCTTATGAATGTGTTCTTTATTTCTCTTTGAACTTTAATGAAATTAATTATCCTTAAATACAATAATAAATATGTCTGCAAAACCTTAAAACTAGTCATTAAAAATTGATAAATCTTCTTTATTCCACAAGCTATCTGTAACATTGTAATGCTGTTCGCCTTCATATTTCTTCAGTCCTGTCCATTGCTTTGCCATTTGACATAAAAATAGAAACTTCATGAATAATGTATATAAAACATCGTTACTGAAATCTTCTCATCTTCTTACTTGCTGTCTCCAAGGGCAACAATGTGGCGCCATTGTTCACTAACAAGAAGACTGCAAGTGTCATAATCTGCATCATCTATAGGTCTGAATCTACATCATTACTGGTGTCAAATGCACAGAAGTGCTCCTTAAAATCTGTTCAGCTTTGAGATACCATTACCATCAGCCTGTGACGTGACAAAATACTGCAATCAATCCCATAGGTTTAAAAGGATTCCAGATTCTCAGCTGCTCCTTTTGCTCGGTGCCCATTGCATTCTTTTCCAAAAAATATAATGCTCAAATTGCAGAAAACAATTTCCAAACTGCTTTAAAACTTTCACCGTGAGTTATTGGATGGTGAACACACGTTAACAACAAAGTTGCACTTTTTTTTACTCCATCTTTGAAAGCGTTTGTTTTCTACTCCAGGCCGCTATTCCTTGTGATGCTGATGATGAGCAGGGTCCAATCGCAGTCGGCTTTCACTAATTTTTGCAACATTTTCTGAAATACTAGAGTTCCATCTGAAAAATATTTGCTTTTAGATAAGGGCAATTAATAGTTGAGCTGCAATTTTTTAAAAAATGAAGTTTATCTGAAAAATTCATTGAGCAATATCCTTATTAGATCATGATCAACCAGTTTGGTTCCAGCCATGAAGAAAATGCAAGTCTGTTATGCCAAAATAACCAAAAAATAAAGGACAAAAATATCACAAGCCAACACAAGTCATTTCTTAATATTTTAGAGAACAGGGTAGATGATAAACATGTTACATTTGGCAACAATATACAAATGGCCATTAGTTATGACTATTTATATAGAACTGACATCTGGAATTGCTAAGAATAAAAGCCAGTCTCTCGTTTGGAAAACACATCTGAGTCCTAAATATTGCAGAAAATTGCAAATTCAATCTACATGAGGCGTGTTCTTTATTTGGTTTGGGCAGCATGGTGGCATAGTGATTAGTTCTGTTGCTTCATAGCGCCAGGGACCTGGGTTCAATTCCGAACTCAGGTGACTGCCTGTGGGGAATTTGTACATTCTCCCTGTGTCTGTGTAGGCTTCTTACAGGTGCCCCATTTTTCTCCCATAGTCCAAAGATGTGCGGGTTAGATTGACTGGTCATACTAGACTATCGCGTAGTGCCAGGGGAACTAGCATGATAACTGTGAGGATAGGGCCTGGGTGAGATTACTGTTGATGCAGTTTCAATGGTTAAATGGCATCCTCCTTCACTGTAGGAATTCTATGATTCTAAATTCATAAATGATCTGATAGTATATATTTATACTAATAAGATGGAACTATCCAGGCACGATTCTAAAAATGGGTTAATTCATACTTATGACTGTTTTCCACATGTATTGAAAAATCTATAAATGCTTTCACTGGCAGAAGAAATTTCAATGCACATTTAAGAAGTTAGTCTTTTTAAGAATGTTTTAGACCTTATTCTTTCATGTAATCTGGTACACAGATTGTAGAACAAGCTAAGGGTAAATAAATTCAGCCTTCTTATACATTGGTTTGAAAATGTCATTGAGGCCAATATCCTGACACTACTTTTTGTTTTTACATTAATAACTTGTAT
Organism: Sphyrna mokarran; assembly: GCA_024679065.1. Taxonomy (NCBI): domain Eukaryota; kingdom Metazoa; phylum Chordata; class Chondrichthyes; order Carcharhiniformes; family Carcharhinidae; genus Sphyrna; species Sphyrna mokarran. The sequence continues at coordinate 37,539,177 of JAGIQG010000001.1, forward strand.
TTTTTTTTAATTCCAAAAAAAGTCCTAAGGAAAGGCAGGATCATGTAGGTTCAAAGAGAAATTGCATAAATAACTTTAAAAGAAAGCGATTACAGGACTATGGTGAAAGGGTGGGGTAATGAGACCAATTACATTAGTGCTTCTGTGATGTAATTCTATTTTATGCTTCAACCGAAGGGGAAGAGGGGATGTTTCCTGGAATGGGAATGGGGGAACTGATTCCCCAGTATTGCAAGACTGACATATGAAGAAAGACTGGGCTTCTAGTCACTGGAGTTTAGAAGAATGTGAGTGGATCTCATAGTAACATATAAAATCCTGATGGGACTGGATAGCTAGCTATGGGAAGAATGTTCCCAGTGTTGGGGAAGTCCAGAACTAGGGGTCACAGTCTAAGAATAAGGTATGGAGAGAAAGCAGGAGTGGGATATTGAAAGTATTGATCACCCATGGTCATATTGATTAATGATGCAGGCTGAAAGGGCTGAATGGCCTACTCTTGCACCTATTTTCTATGTTTTTATGTTTAGCTTCTGAGTGAATTATCTTCTGAGTGGAGAGGGAAAGGTGAAGGGTGATGGAGGAGGAGCTCAGCATGATAAGAATGGTTTAAACTGCGGGGATTTAGGGAAAAAAAAGCTGTTTTCAGGCATTTTGCAGCAGCTGCAGCAAGAAGGCCTTAAAGATTTACCCATTTGGCCATGATCACCATTGAAGAAAAAGATAAGGAATTAAAGGGAGCTCACCACTATTAATGCTCAGTCTCAGCTCCATGGCAGACATTGCTGCCTTGGAGATCACCATCCCAAAACCTTACTCCTGATCCCACTGTCTGGGAACCTTCAAATTAGATCACCCTTTCAAAGAGCTAGCAGAAAACGATTGACCAAATGGCCTCCTTTTGTGCTGAATGATATCGATCTCTTCAGTTCTGGACAAGAACTTGGGGAATAAAAACTGCAAATCACAATGTGAATAAAAAGAAGTTATTTGACCTCAGCATGCCAACAACTGAAATACTCCAGTGTCAAAATCAAGTGTGACCTTTACAGTTTGCAAATAAAAATTTGCAAACTCGTGTTTGCTAACTACATTGTATGAAGAATTTTAATCCTTATGAAGGCCACAGATGCCAGGAAACAAGCATAAGACATTTTGCAAGGAATGCAATAACAGATTGTTGGATTAAAAGGAAAGCAGTTGAACAAGAGTGTATCACGGTTATACTCAATTTTCACACTTTAATTAGTAGGAATGCTATATTTGTAGCTGTGTGGCAAAAGGCAGAGTGAGAGAAATAAACCATGGACAAAGCAAGAGCATGGTGCTGTGAGAGAAAAATGCCATTCATTACATGTAGCTCTGTAGTGCCTACACCCTTGGTGCAGTAGGTGCCGTTTTAGACCCACAGTTAATGGCTTACACCTTATTCTTATAGTGTTACCCCTAGTTCTGGACTTCCCTAACACTGGGAACGTTGGGGGCTATTCAGGAGAAATTCATCCCAAAGAGGAGGAACAATGCTCAGGGAAGGACAAGACATCTGGGCCCGATGAGCTGAAATCAAGGACAGCATAAAAGCGAAAGAAAAAGCATACAACATGGCCAGGATCAGTGGGAAGCCTTTAGAAGAGAGCAGAGGGCAACTAAAAAACAATAAGGAGGCAGGAGGTAAAATATGAATTTAAGTCAGCTGGTAGTATATAAGATAGAGAGAAATTTTTTTCAATATATAAAAGGTAAGAGGGAGACAAAAATAGCCATTGGACCACTGGAAAATTAGGCTGAAGAAATAAAAATAGGAAACAAAGAAATGTCAGAAGAATGGAATAATTATTTTGCATCAGTCTTTATGATGGAAGATGCCAGTGGGCTGCCAGAGCTCTAGAAGAGTCAGGGGACACGGGTGAGTGTAGTGGCCATCACTAAGGAGAAAGTTCTTGGGAAACTGAAAGATCTGAAGCTGGGTAAATCACCTGGACTAGATGGATCACACTTCACTATTTGAAAAGAGATAGATGAGGAAATTGTCGAGACGTCGGTGGTGAGCTTTCAGGAATCACTGGAGGTAGGGAGGGTACCAGAGGATTGGAAAGTAGTGAATGTAACATCGCTGCTAAAGAAGAGAGCAAGACAGCAGATGGGAAATTATAGACTGATTAGCTTGACTACAGTTATTGGCAAGATTTTTGAGTCCATTATTAAAGATGAGATTGCAGAGTACTTGGAAGTGCATGATAAAATAGGACTGAGTCAACATGGCTTTGTCAAGGGGAGGTCATGTCTGACAAATCTGTTAGAGTTCTTTGAGAAGATAACAATGCAGTTAATAAAGGAGAGCCAATGGACATGATTGATTTAGATTTCCAGAAGGCTTTTGACAAGGTGCCACATAGGAGACTGTTAAATAAGTTAAGTGCCCATGGTATTAAGGGTAAGATCCTGGCACGGATAGGGGATTGGTTGACTGGCAGAAGGCAGAGGATAGGGATAAAGTGTCTTTCTCAGGATGGCAGCCAATGACTAGTGGTGTGCCTCAGGGACCACAACTTTTCACAATATACGTTAACGATTTGGAGGAAGGAACTGAAGACACTGTTGCTAAATTTGCAGATGATACAAACTATGCAGATGGACATGTAGTGTTGAAGAATCAGTGGGGCTGCAGAAGGACTTGAACAGGTTAAGAGAGTGGACAAAGGAGTGGCAGACGGAATACAATGTGGAAAAATGTAAGGTAATGCACTTTGAAAGGAAGAATGGATGCATAGACTATTTTCTAAGTGGGGAAATGCTGAGGGAATAAGAAGCACAAAGGGATTTGGGAGTCCTTGTTCAAGATTCTCTTAAGATTAACGTGCAGATTCAGTCAGCAGTTAGGAAGGCAAATACAATATTAGCATTCATGTCGAGAGGGCTAGAATACAAGAGAAGCGATGTATTTCTGAGGCTGTATAAGGCTCTGGTCAGACCCCATTTGGAGTATTGTGAACAATTTTGGGCCCCACATTGAAGGAAGGAAGTGCTGGCCTTGTAAAAGGTCTAGAGGAGGTTCACAAGAATTATCATATGATGAACGGTTGAGGACTCTGTTGGAAGTCGCTGGAATTTAGAAGGGTGAGGGGGATCTTATCGAAACTTATAGAATACTGCAAGCCCTGGATAGAGTGGGCATTGAGAGGATTTTTCCACTGATAGGAAAAACTAGAACCAAAGGGCATAACTTCAGACTAAAGGGATCATTCTTTATAACAAAGCTGAGGAGAAACTTCTTCAGTCAGAGAGCAGTGAATCTGTGAAATTCTTTGCTGCAGAAGGCTGTGGAGGCCAGGTCATTGAGAGTATTTGAGACAGAGATAGATAGTTTCTCTGTTAATAAGGGGATCCGGGGTTATGAGGAGAAGACAGGAGAATGGGGATGAGAGAGATCAGCCATGATTGAATGACAGAGCAGACTCAATGGCCAAGTGGCTTAATTCTGCTCTTATATCTTATAGTCTTATGGTCTTATGGTTGGGGGTTTATATAAAATCTTGAATAGAGGACTGGCTAACTAACAAAAAAGTAAGAATCAGTTAAGTGGCTCATTTTTTGGTTGGCAAGCTGGTGGAGGCAGACATGAAAGGGGATAGATAGAAAACTAAATTGTGGAAGAAAATTTGATTGACAAATATGGAGAGGAAATCTTGAAAAAATATTGCTTATTGAAAGATGGAATTGTAATTGCGCAAAATGGAATTATTATTTATTGTCTGTTTCTCGGGCATAAAATTGCTGGAAAATGTTCCAATTTAGCAATGGGATGATCCACAGCTATCTATGTAAATATGGCCTGAACCCTTCTGCTTAGATGTGTCATACCTGCACATCACCAAGTCCCAGCCCAAAGAAAGGCTTAGACTAATATCTATCCTTGGGAGAGGGAAACCAGCTTTATCCAAGTGAGCTTTTTTTTTTCAATTCTTTGCTGGGATGTAGGTGAAGTTGGCTATGCCAATATTTATTGCCTAACCCTAATTGCCCTTGAGAAGGTAGTGGCGATCTGCCTTCTTGAACCGCAGCAATCCATGTGGTGTTGTTACACTCAGTGCTGTTAGGGAGGGAGATCCAGGAGTTTGACGACCATCAATAAATGGTTGAGTATTTTGCATAATTGAAAATTTCTATGTTGGTAAAGCATTTTTTTAGACTTGTTTATGCATATAAAGTAGTAAGAAAAGATGCTTTAAATTTGTGTGTGATTCTTACTTTAGTACATTTGGTATATTGTGAAAGAAACAGCAAAAAAGAAGGCTTATTAATGTGATAAGGAAGATACAAAAACAAACTCCTAATCTTTATATCCTGTAGAAACAACACTCATACACATGGGGTTAACTGGATGAGTTAGTAACCAAAGAGTGTCATTCAAACCTGAAAGATCCTTGGATTGCCCTTTGATTTTTGATGCTCAGATAGATAAGTCTGGAAAAGAAGAAGGATTTTAATGCCCCTTGGAATAGTGAATGAAGAAGGCATCTAGAGTTCACCTTTGAGACCAAGGGGCAGGGGGATGGGGTGAGGAGATAAGGTCAGTGGAGAATGTAAATTTATATGCACAAAGTTTCCAGCATTAAGCACTGTTAAAATGCATGTAGAACTATTTCCAAAAGCTATTTCAAATGAAAAACAAGGCATCTGTAAAGATAACATAACATTGCAAATAATGTTTGTTCAAATCTTAGTGGAATGACTAATTAGTCAGTAATATATAGAATTCTCCCTTTAAATTAGACGTAACCCCAGGAGTTATTACCACAAGGCAAGGTCTGCTTCTCCCTCAAGAAAGAATAAAAAAGGCCTTCACAAAATCTCTTGATGTTATCACATGTTCCTGAAAAAACTCTTCTGAAGAGTTTTTGCCATATTGATTGCTGAAAAATGTGAATATATTTCTCAATGTGGCAGAATTGTGTTAAGCCAAGGGAAATTAATCTTAACGTTTATCACAGCAAACATTTTCTCAATTTTATTTCACTACAAATCCTACTAGTGTGTACATATTTTCGTAACATTCATTTCTGCTCGTCAGGGGCACAGGACAGGGAACATCTGGTGGAATAATTGCATGCCCGGTAGGCTTTTCACAGATAAAAATTGCCAAACAGGCAAGAGTTACACCCCGCACTAGCATGCAGAAACATCCATCAGCTAATCCAAATGCAAGTTAATGTATTGCATTGGATAAACAAACAAAGTAATTGAAAAAGTGGAACTATTGCAAGTAGAACTACCAACATACTCAATGTCATAGGCAGGACTATGATCATACTAGGACGGAATGCAGGTTGGAGGCCTGCTAAGAGGTTGCAACTAAGAGGCACAGTAAGTTGTAGGAAAGAACATTTGGATTGTTCACCCAAATATCTTTCTGAACAGCCTTTTGGAAACCTGCTACTTTTTCAAATGGCTTCTCTATGTACAGGAACATATTGACTAAAGTGATTGAGAGATTAGTCACAAACACAATACAACAGTAACTTTGGGTAGAACTGGGATAAATGGTGAATCATTTCATCTTCTAAAAAATTTATGCACTTACTGACCCAGATTTTCTGCTCAGTGTTCACTAGTTCCTGTATTACTTGGGTACATTAAAGCAGAAACTGCACCAGGAGTCACCCTGCCAACTAGGGACTCTCGTTTGTCACTTCCAGAATTCACTGGCAAACCTCTTGAGAGACAAACCTATAGAGAGTACATTGTACTACCATGTCAATGATGAAAAGATATTACCCAATATTATTTCACTGATTTGTTCTGCAATTACACTTGATGCAAAATACATCTATTTTGTCTTGATGCTCTGCATTCCAATAAGCAATGGAGTGATTTTTTGAATTTTAAAGGGCCAAAGAGTCCATGTAATTGATTTCTGCAACCCTTCCGACAGACTCTCTTGAGGAACTGAGGGAACACACTACCAACTGTGAATGGAAAAGTGGCTGGGACATATATTAAGTTACAACAGAAAATCCTAGGCAACTTGTATCTACATCAGTAATTTAGGTTGTACTGAAGTGTGATGAGTCTTCACCAGTCAAGTATGTAGAAACACAAGCTAATCTGTCACAGTTCATTTTGTGATGTAGAGATGCGGCGTTGGACTGGGGTAAACACAGTAAGAAGTCTGACAACACCAAGTTTAAATCCAACCAATTTATTTGATAGTAAACTCACAACTTTTCGAGCCTTTGGCCTTCGTCAGGCTTTCACCTGACGAAGGCCGGAGGGTCGAAAGCTTGTGAGTTTACTACCAAATAACTTGGTTGGATTTAAACCTGGTGTTATCAGACTTCTTACACAGTTCACTTTAACAGGTTTTGTCTGATTTGTTTTTCTTTGAGAATGTTTATTCTCATTAAAGTTAAAATATGTTCGTGCTGGAGGATGAAACATTTACCAATGTGCACATCCATTGTCAGCACCGTGCACTCTCGGTCAGCTTGTGTAGTTTAATGCAAAGTAAAGCCCCCTGCATTCTATCCTGACAACATCCTGCAGAAAAGCACCTCCAGGCACACAAAAGCAATGTTTGTCCATTTCCCACATCAGCCTTCTGGGCCTCTCTGACTGAGATTAGCCATTCATTTCAATTCGTGACAAATTAGGGATCTATTTCCACAGGGACCCGCAACGAGATTGCCCAAACTCATTTTATGGAGGACTTTTGGAGTTAGCAGACAAAGGCAACATTTATTCCAATAGCTGGATATGAACCAGATCAAAGGCCAGTGTATAAGCTACTGAGATTTAATGCAGAGAGCTGTGCAGTGCTTCATTTTGATAGGGAAAATGAGGAAAGACCACAGTTTCACATCTATTACTGCTGGACAACCATAGGATAAGTTGTGAAGAAAGCACTTGTTTTCTATGGTTTTATTGATAGAGGTAAATGGGAGAATTTTAATATAATTGGCCCTCACATTGTAGACAGAGGTTGTGGTGACCAGAATTGAATACGATATTCCAAGCGTGACCTAACTATGGTTCTATAAAGCTGCAACATGAATTTTTAAACTCAGTACCCCAGCTGATAAAGGCAATCATGCGTATGCCTTCTTGACTACCTTCTCCATCTGTATGGCCACTTTCAGTGACCTATGTACCTGTACACCCAGCTTCCTCTGTCTATCAGTATTTTGAAGGATTCTGCCATTTAATGTATATTTCCCATCTGTATTAGACCTTTCAAAATGCATTATCTCACATTTGTCTGGATCAAAAGTTCATTTGCCATCTCTCCACTCAAGTCTCCAACTGATCTATATCCTGCTGTATTCTCTGATCATCACTATCCACAAATCCACCAAACTTTGTGACATTTGCAAACTTATTAATCAATCCAGTTACATTTTCCTCCAAATCATTTATATATATATTACAAACAGCAAAAGTCCCAGCATTGATGCCTGAATAACATCATTTGTCACGGGCCTTCACTCAGAAATGCACCCTTTCACTACTACCCTCTGTGATCTATGACCAAGCCAGTTCTGTATCCATTTTGCCAAATGGATCCCATGCGACTTCACCTTCTGCACCAGTCTACCTTGAGGGACCTTGTCAAAGGCCTTACTGAAGTTCATGTAGACAACATCCACTGCCCTATCCTCACCACTGATCTTTGTCACTTCCTCAAAAAACTTGACAAAGTTAGTGACACATGGCCTCCCCTTCACAAAACCGATTGTCTGTCGCTAATACATCCATTTATTTCCAAGTGGAAGTAAATCCTGTCTTGAAGAATCCTCTCCAAAAATTTCCCTACCAATGATGTAAGGTTTACTGGCCTGTAATTACTGAATTATTTTTGCTACCCTTCTTAAACAAAGGAATAACATTGGCTATTCTCCAATCTCCTGGGACTTCTCCCATAGCCAGTGAGGATACAAAGATCTCTCTCAAGAGCCCAGCAATTTTCTCCCTTGCCTCTCTCAGTATTCTGGGTGAATCCCATCAGGCCCTGGGGACTTATCTAACTTAATGTTTCTCAAAACCTCCTCATTTTTGACCTCAACATGAGTCAAACTATCTGTATATCCTTTCCCAGACATATCATCGACCAGATCCTTCTCTTTCGTGAATACTGATGCAAAGAATTCATTTAATACCTCATCCGTTTCCTTTAGCTCCATGCATGGAAACCCTCCTCTGCCTTTGAAAGAACCAATCCTCTCCCTCATCCTTCTCCCTCTTGCTCTTTACATGTATAAAAAGCCTTGGGATTTTTCTTAATCACGCTGGCCAATGACTTTTTGTGATCAATTATTACTCTCCTTACTCCTTGCTTAGGTGTCTTTCTACTTTCCTTGTATTCCACATTTGCTTTGCACATTTCTAACTTTGACAAATGCTTCCTTTTTCTCTTTGACTAAGCTCAAAATATCTCTTGTTGTTTACTTCTGCCTTCAAATATTTAGTGACGCTGCTTCTCCCATTCTCTGGAGAACAGAGTTTCATAGACTCTCATAATCTAAGAGGAAATAAATCCTCTTCTCCATCTTAAACAGGCAGGTCCTTATTTTTAAACAATGACCCCTAGATTAGGTCTCTCCAAACAGAGAAACTGACTTTCAACATCCACAAGCCCCCTCAGGTTCTTACATGGTTCAGTAAGATCACTTTTCATTCTTCTCAACTCCAATGGATACCGGCCCAAACCATTCAACCTTTTATCATCCCAGGAATCAATTGAGTGAACCTTCTCTGAACTACTTCTAATGCAATTATGTAATTTCTTAAACAAGGAGAACAAAACTACACACTACCCTAGATATGGTCTCACCAACATCCTATACAACTGCAACAAAACATCCCTACTAAATGATAACATTCCATTTGCCTTTCTAATCACTTGCTGTACTTGGATAAGAACATTTTACCATTCATGTACCAGTGCTGCAATCCCAATCCATTTAGATTTCCATTTTATTTATTTCCCCATGCAATGTGGGTGTCACTGGCCAGGCGAACACTTTCTGTCCATTCCTAACTGCCCTTGAGAGTATGATGGTGAGCTACCTTCTTGAACTATTGCAGTCCATGTGACATGGGTACACATATTGTGGAAAGGAGTTCCAAGATTTTGATCCAGCAGCAGTGAAAATCGTAGTTCCAAATATGTGGCTTGGAGGGTAAATTACAGGTGGTGGAGTTCCCATACATTAGATGACCTTGGTGATAGATATTGCAGGTTTGTAAGGTGTTGTACAAGGATCTTTGATGAGTTATTGCAGTGCATCTTCTAGATGGTTTACACCGCTGTAATCTGCATTGTTGGAAGTTGTCCGTGTTTAAGGTGATGGATAGGGTGCCAATCAAGCAGGTTGCTTTGACCTTGGAAATAATATGTCATTTTTCTATTTTCTTACTTGATATTCTATCTGCCTATGTTAGTGCTTTGCTGCAATGTATGGCCCAGTGATTATGACTATGTCAGGCTGTGAGACTATTCTCCCAATTTTAGCACAAGTTCCTGGATGTTAATGAAGAGAGGTTTGCAGGGATAACAGGCAGTGCCTTTGCTGTGTCTGGTGCTTAGGTTGATACCAGTTGTCCATTCAGTTTTCTTCTTATTCAACCTTTCTGCAACAGCTTGATACAACTGAATGACTTGCTCAACCAATTCAGAGAACAGTTAAGAGATAACAACATTGCTTTGGTCTGATATTGTAAGGAAGCCAGACCAGGTAATAATGGCAGATTTTTGTGAAATAAATGAGGTAATATGGCTGGATGATTTTTGGCTTATTCAATTGGGAACCTTCAATAAAGAATTCTTGGCAGATCATTCTTTTTTATATCTGGATAGAAATATCATGCAGGATTAAATTGCCAGTTAGTTTACAAGTGAAAAGTAATGAATCTTCATCTTTTCCACACATTTTTGAAGGAAATAGTAACCATGAGTAAGAAGTAGATTTTACATCTAGATTTTATATCTAGATGTAGTTTAATATGATGAAAGTCAACTAATAAACTTCACTTCAATTGAAAAGAATTATATTTTGATCTATGTGAAACTCATTTCTATAGATGTCTGCATTGTAGTAAAGACTCTTTCATTGATCATGACATGATGCTTTTGAAGATTTGACGCAACCTCAATCTTCATGAGCTTTCTCACTCAAATTAATTGTAGATTGTTGGTCAAAGGCCATGGATAAGAATATATGACAAGAAATAAGGAGCTGGGAGTAGATGCCACTACTTAGCCTTTACATTGTCAACACACCAGCTTCAGGAGAGCTGGGAGCATAACTTAACTCAGAACTCCTCTTCCACTGTAAATATTTTGATATGTAGAAGGGTGTGTGTCAATTTGAAGTGGCCCAACTGACGGCAGGGAAAGAGCTTTTATTAGCAGTCCAGTTAATGTTTTGCACTCATATTCAAATAGGGGTGGGCATGGGAATAAATAACTTTTGTCATATTTGTTAATGCTGGCATGTTTGAGTCAGTTGTGGCCTTTTTCTAATCCCGCACACATTTGCCCTGATTTTAATCTGAGCCCTGAATTCATTGTGCTGAGCCTGTGGCAGATGAAAAATCATCTAGACCTCGTGGCTATTAAATCATACTTCATCGAATGAGACTCAGCACGTCTAATTTTATATTGTTATTCAATGGCAATATTGGTACAGTTGTAATGTCACTAAACTAGTACTTCAGAGACCCAGGCTAACATTCTGGAGACATGGGTTTAACTCCCACTGCAGCAGCTGGCAGAATTTAAGTTCAATTCATAACATACAAACAAATGAAAGAAGAGCAGCAGGAGGCTATTTGGCCTCTTGACTCTACTAAAAACAAAATCCATGGCTGATTGTTCCACGACCGACATTATTGGGTGTCAGTCATCTCAGCACCAGGACATCGATGTAGGAATTCTTCAGGGTAGTACCTTAGGCCTAATCATCTTCAACTGCTTCATCAAGGATTTTCCTTCCATCATAAGATCAGAAGTGAAGATGTTCACTGATAATTGCACAATGTTCATATCAGTTGCAACACCATGTTGCAGTCCATGTCCAAATGCTATAAGTCATGGACAATATCAAGGCTTGGGCTAATAAGTAGCAAGTAACATTCATGTTACACAAGTGTCTGGCAATAACCATCTCCAGCAAGATAGAACTAGCCATTGTACCTTGATTCAATGGCATTCCCATCACTGAATTATTTACCTTGGGAGTTAACATTTACCAGAAACTTAACTGAACTAGCTACACAAATATTATGACTATGAGAGCAGCCAGAGGCTAGGAATCCTGCGGCAAGTAACTCACCTCCTAACTCCCAAAGACTGTCCATCATTGACAAGCAAGTCAGGAATGTATTGGAATACTCTACATTTACTTGGATGAGTGTAGCTCCAATAACACTCGAGAGACTTGATACCATCCAGTTGTGAAGAAAAAAAGACTGGTGAAGACAAATATTTTACAGTTAGAATTAAGTAAATCCATAATGGGCAACAAAGAGATAGTAAACAGCAGATCAAATATTTTGGATCAATCTTCACCAAGGAGAACACAAATAAGCTTCCAGGAATATTAGGGTGCCAAGGGTCTAGCATGAAGGAGGAATTGAAAGAACTTCCTTTTATTCAGGAAATTGCACTGGGGATTAAAACTCGATAAGTCTCCACGGACTGATGCTCTGCGTGCCAGAACACTCAAGGAAGTGGCATCCCAGAGCACTCAAGGAAATAGTAGGCTCATTGGGTGATCATTTTCCAGCATTCTATAGACTCTGGAAGAGTTCCAATGGATTGGAGGTTAGCTAATGAGCTCCATTTTTTATAAAATGAGGGAGAGAGAAAACAGGGAATTATAGACTGGTCAGTCTGATATCAATGGTGAGGAAAATGCTGGAGTTAATACTTTAAGAACATAATAATTAAGCATTTGGAAAGCGGTGACAGGATTGGTCCATTGGCATGGATTCACTAAAAGGAAATAGTGCTTGACAAATCCTCTGGAATTTTTTTGAGGATGTGACCAGTAAAATGGACAAGAGTGAACCAGTGATGTTGTGTATCTGGACTTTCAAAATGCTTTTGACAAGGTCCCATACAAGAGATGCATGAGCAAAATTAAAGCTCATGGTATTGATGTGGATAGAGAACTGGTTGGCAGTCAGAAAGCAGAGAGTGGGAATAAATGGGTCCTTTTCAGAGTGACAGGTAGTGATTAGTGAGGTATCGCAGGGGTCACAATATACGTTAATGATGTGGATGAAAGAATTGAGTGCAATATCTCCAAATTTGCAGATGACACTAAGCTGAGTGGCAGTGTGTGCAGTGAGGAGGATGCTAAGGGGCTGCAGAATGACCTAACAGGTTGGCTGAGTGGGCAATATTGGCAAGTACAACACAATATGGATAAATGTGAGGTTATCCACTTTGATGGCAAAATCAGGAAAGAAGATTATTATCTGAAAGGTGACAGTTTAGAAAAAGGAGAAATGCAACATGAGCTGGGTGTCATGATGCAACAGTCGCTGAAGGATGGTGTGCAGCATCAATTGATGGTACAACAATTGGTCAGGAAAGCTAATGGCATGCTGACCATCATAGCAAGAGGATTTGAGTATTGGAGTAAGGTTGTCTTGCTGCAGTTATACAGAGCCTTGGTGAGATAACACTTTGAGTATCATGTCACAGTTTCAGTCTCCTAATCTGAGGAAGAACCTTCTTGCTATTGAGGGAGTCCAGCAAAGATGTTTGAGGGGTGAGTAGCCTGTTCCTGTTTATAGGATCCCTAAGTTTATAATTGTACTCCAGGAATTATTTTATTACCTTATACAGATTTATATGTCTTGAAAAATGTGCATAGAGATGTGACAACTGAACTACAAGCAGGATAAAAAACAGGTAATTGCTTAGAGTCAAAATGCTAAAGTTTTCACTTCATTCATCTGGAAAAAGTGCACAGCTTCATGTGTGTTTTATAGAAATGTCTACAGTCAGTTGTTAAAATGCAAAACAGAAATCTGAACTTTGCTTTATTTTGTGTAAAGTCACAGAATGCCAACAAAGCAGAAGGAGGCTATTTAGTCCATCGAGACCATACCAACTCTCTAGCAGAGCATCTTATCCATTTTACATATCTTTGCCACCCCCACATATTTATCTGATTAATTTTCCTAATCTTCATATCTTGGGACTTTAAGGGGCAATTTAGCAAAGCCGATCTATCTAATTTGCACATCTTGGACTGTGCGAGGAAACTTACACAAATACGGGGAGAACATGAGAACTCCACACAGACAATCACCCAAGGCCGGAATTGAACCCAGCTTCCAGGTGCTTTGAGGTCGCAATGCAAATCACTGTGCTATCGTGCTGCCCCAATGAGCTTACTATTAGCTTCTTCATAACCTTATCCCAATTCTTGATATAATCTAGACAAGAGTTAGAATGAAAGTCTTCAGTATTGGAGTGATATATTGAACTGATCAATACAATTTCACATGTATGACTGAATATGCAATGTAGTTCAGTAAAGGCTGACAAATTGAATTATTGACAGTCAAAGAGCAAACAAAACTGAAATTCAATGATATCCAGCCTGCAGACATTAGTGAAACACAGCAAGCTTTTCTATTAACACAACGAAGAGGTTAAGTTACCTCAAGAATGTCTGGCTGCACATTTGTTCCAAGAAAAGAAAATTATGTTGAGGGGATTTAAAGCTGCTGTTTGTTCTCAGGCCAAATTTTATGAGCAATCAGAAAACTGTTAAGGCAGGCATTTTTATTTTGTCATAAAAGAACAGCTAAATATATCAGTGGCACTCCTCAATGTTTTGCTGGGAAGTGATACCTGACATTGCCACTAGTTAGGCATTTCCTTTGATCCTTTCTACTTAACTGAAGTTTGTGGTCTTGGTAAAGTATTCTTTTCCAGGAGAAAAGAGGAAGACATTCATCTTTTTGGTGGGAACATTGGAACAGATGTACGTCATCTGGCTTCTTGATAAAGATAGAAAGTTTCCTCATTTGATGCAATGGAATTCTGTCAAATTTGTCCATCAACTAATTCTCCATTCCCCAAGAGTTGTTGTCTTTTATTTTGAATAAAATTTATTTGTGGGACATGGGAGTGTCTGGCTGTCCAGCATTTATTGTCCATCCCTTGTTGCCTTTGAGAGTGTGATGGTGAGCTGCCTTCTTGAAATGCTACGGTCCACATGCAATGAGTTGACCCACAATGTCTTTAGGGAGGGAATACCACTTACTGAATGTAAGTATCCCATGCCAATTGACTCTATAAAACAATGGTTGTCAAACTGGAGTCCTCAGAGGAGCTTCCAGGGTCTACATTACAAGGCCAGCCTTTTGGGTGAGTAACCACCCAAAGCACCGTGGTCAAGTATAAGTGACCGAAAAGCAGACAAAACATGTGTTACCACATCACCCCATTCCTATCACCTTCTAACATTTCCCCTCCCACATTTACCCATCTGGGTCTGCTGCTTTCTCTCTATTCATCTTGTGCTCCCTTCATGCTCTGCTTCCCAAGCATGTTTATGCTCTACCCGTGCTCTGGCATCCCCAGTGGGATCCGCTCGACAGAATCTCATCTTTAAATGCCTGTTGTAAGCCTCATCGATCTGACATCACATAGCCAAGATTTGAATATTAAATGAGAGGGGGTTAAATGGTGGGGAGACCAATATTACAATTCATTAAAAGATATTTGAACAATGTTCCCACTCTTTGTGGGTGGGAACCTCTTTATGTCACTGGCAAGGGGTGAAGAAAACAGGGAAATAAGGTCACGTTGGTGATTTGGTGTCTGCGTCACCATTTATGCTAGCGCCAGATGTGGGCGCAAAATAATTCCCTTTGAGCTGAAAAGCCTTTATCAGCATATTTCAGAATGCACTGGAAATATTTGAATGAGAAAGGAAAGTTTCAAGGGGGTGACCCACCATCAGAGGTTAACTTTAGAAGTTAAAGGTAAAACTAAACTTAAGGGAAAATGCATATCATTGTGTAAAGATAGGTGGCAAGTCAGTAGATTGGACAGGAAATAAAAAACAGCAAGGAATAACTGATCAGTGGTGGGGGTGTGTGGTAGTGAGAAAAGCTGACACCAATTAAAGTTGGGGAAGGGAGTCCCTGAGACCTCCATGGTGGGTTGAGGGTGTAGTTTACTCCTGTTATAATCAGGATGCATTATTACGATGGCCTGACCTCAGTGCAGCTGGGCTTTGCCAGTACCTTAAGACCCTACCCTGCTGCACGACGGAATGAAACACACTTCCTTGATTTGGTTTGGGAAGAGTATGGTAAGATCTGAAGAGAAACAGGTCAGTTTTCTCCCCGGAACTAACATTCTACCATATTTTGGTGAGATTTCATCCACAATGTCCCTGTGTTGGATGGATTGTAAAGTATTCACATAAAGAGTGATTCTATCTGACTTAAATCGTTTTTGATATCTTATTTCCAAAGCAATCAAACACTTAATCAGCATTTAACAAGGCTCATCCATCGACACAACTTGCCGTGCCTGTAGCATTGTTACTTCACTTATATAGACCACTGAACCCAGGGTTCAATTTTCTCGGCTACTGTCACTAATAGAGAATCTAACTAATTGATCAGAAACAGTCAATTATAACCTGAGAGTGATACAGTTCAACCGTGATCGTAACTATCATGTTGTGATTTCTATAATGAGGTTGGGACAGGGTGAAGTTATAATTTTCTTTAAATAATTCACTTCAATTACTGAATTTAATGGCCATGTCCGAAACCCAGGACTCCGAGGGAATGAAATGCCTAAATCAGGCAGTTAACAGCCGATCATTTGTTCTTGTGCCGTTGGAAGTGAATTTCTCATCTCTAAGAGTTGCTGATCGATCAGAGGGGGCAGGCAGCTCCTTGGTCCTTGCTGCCAGTTGCAGTGATGACTGCTGAGATTGCAACAGGCCCTGGAGCAGTAGCCATGATGGAGGGCCCAGAAGACAGAGATAGTCAGGCAGGTCCCAACGAGGGGTTGGAGGGATCATTGTGGCACAAATAAAGATTATTATGGTTGTTAGAGCTCAAACATCTCAGTTTCAGGACATCGCTTCAAGATTTCCTCAGGATAATGTCTGAAGTACAACCAACTTCAGCTGCTTCTTCAATGACCTTCCCTCCGTCCACCGTAAGGTCAGAAGTGGGGATGTTCATTGATGATCGCATAATATTCAGCACCATTTGTGATTTCACTTCTCGGCCTTTGTCTGTATGCAGCCAGAACTGGATAGTATCCAGGCTTGGGCTGATAACCGGCAAATGGCATTCGTGCCACACAAGAACAAGGCAATGACCATCTCCACCCAGAGAGAATCCATCCATCACTCGTTTGACATTGTCTGTCAGCTGACGCTTGTTCCAGGGAAAAGTTTAGATTGGGGGGCGGTTCAGGACAGAGTTGCTGAGGAGTTTCTTCACCCAAAGGGTGGTGAATCTTTGGAATTCTCTGCTTGATGAGGTAGTGGAGGCTTCCTCATTGAATATGTTCAAGTCAAGAGTGGATAGGTTTTTGATTGACAAGGGAATTCAGGGTTATGGGGAGAAAGCGGGAAAGTGGTACTGAATCACTACAGATCAGCCATGATCTTGTTGAATGGCGGGCCAGGCTCGAGGGGCTGGATGGCCTACTCCTGCTCCTGTTTCTTATGTTCTTATGTTCTTATGTATAAGGCACTTGGGTAAATTCAAGGCAACTAGGCAGAGCCAACATGGTTTATGAAACAGAAATCAAGTTTAACCAATTTATTGGAGTTGCTTGTGGAAGTAATTTATGCTGTGGATAAAAGGGAATCAGTTAATTTAATGTACATAGATTTCCAGAAGCACTTGAAAATAACAGTCAGGGTATTGTGGGATAACATATTGGCATGGATGGAAGATGGACTGGCTAACAGGAAGCGGAGACTAGACATAAATTAATCTTTTTCAAGTTGGCAAATGCAATGGGTGATGTGCCATAAAGATCACTGCTGGGATCTCAACTGGTTATACATTTATATTAATGACTTGGATTAAGGGTTGGTCACCAAATTTGATGTTGGTACAATGATATGTAGGAAAGTAAGCTGTGAAGAGGACAATAGAAGGCCATAAAAAGATATATATAGGTAACTTTCTGGCAAATGGAGTATAATGTAGGAAAATGTAAAATTATCCATTTTGACAAGAAAAATAAAAAGACACATGTTATTTAAATGATTTAAATGGAAGCAGTTCATGGTTAATACCTAAGATGGATCAGTTGTCTTACGAGGAAAGATTGGACAGGTTAAGCTTGTATTTGCTAGAGTCTAGAAGAATAAGAGGCAACTTGATTAAAACAGGTAAGATGCTGAGGGTCCTTGATAAGGTGGATATGGATAGGGTGCATCCTATGCATGTGGAAGAATCTAGAACTAGGGATAACTTTTTAAAAATAAGGAAGTATCCAATTAAAATGAAGACAAGGCAAAATATTTTCTCCCAGAGGGTCTTGAGTTTTTGGAAGTCTCTTCCTCAAAAGGCAGTGGAAGCAGAATTTTTAAAATATTTTTAAGGCAAAGGTGGAGAGATTCTTGATAAGCAAGGGGGCATGGGGTTGTCAGGGTGGGGTGGGGATACACGGGCGGCGGTTAGTGATTATTTGGGACAGGTGAGATGCAGATTTGAGGTGACTATCAGATCAACTATGATCCTATTAATTGGCTGTGCAGACTCAAGGGCTGAATGACCTAATCCTGCTCCTTGTTTGTATGTTTATGTTCAATGGTATTACCATCACTGAAACATCCAATATCAACATTGACCAGAAACTGGACTGGGCGCCTGGAATGCATTGCCAAGTGAGACAGATAAGTTAGTGACATTTAGGACTTATTTGGATAGGCCCATGAACAGGTCGGGTACAGAAGAATACAGGCAGTTGGTCTAGATAAAATAATATGATCGGCACAGGCTTGGTGGGCCGAAGGGTCTGCTCCTGTGGTCTTAATTACTTGATCTTTATTCTCACCATCAAGTTATCAAGCTGCTGGATGAAGGAAGAAAACAACTCAAAGATATAAGGAGAAATTCTCGATGTTAACTGTAGCATGGTGCTTTATCTCGTGCTTTGAGTCAGAAGATTATTATTTCAAGATAGTCCAGAGACTTGAGTATGCAGTCTCAGCTGGCACGCCGGTGCTATGCTGTGGTATTGCATTACTTGTGGTATTACCTTTCATATGAGACATCAAAGCAAAAAAAATCAGTGTTTGCTCTTAAGCCAAAGTGAAAGATCCCACAACTCTACTTGAAGAATTTCAGGGGTGGTCACCTCAAAGCATTGGCCCAATATTATTCCTCAGCTAACATCACTCAAACAGATTAGCTGGTCATTTAACTGATTGCTGTTTTTGGAACTTTGCTATGTGCAAATTGGCTACTGTGCCTGCGTGGAACAACAGGGACTACACATCAAAAACCCTTCACTGCCTGTTAAGTGTTTTGGGATGTCGTGGGGATGTAAAAGGCGTTAAATGCATAACATTTTTCTTAATGTGTTAATATTGGGGTAAAAAAAGGTTTGCATGACTCCAGAGCTTTATTCTCTTGCCAATTTTCTTCAATAACACTACTGAATGGTGGAAACATATCCTTTAATAACAAGTGAAAAGGTTAAATTAAAGTTTTGATGTTGGACACACATAGAAAGGAAGAGAATTGAAGTTCTAATATTTTTGTGTTTGCAGTCTAAGTGTTTTGGTTTCATATCTTGGCATTTTAGGACTTGAGCAACACTTTGTTAGTTGAGGGTTTTAAGCACCCAGTGACCTCTATCGGCTCTCTCTCCCAGGTCCTGGAAGATTAACTGCGCTTGTCCTTTGATATCAGGCAATTGGGTGATAATTTAAGAAAGCCTTTCATCTGACTTTTACAATTGTTTCCTCTGCATCCTTCACCATGGCAGTGGATGGGACTTGTATGTTAGCTGACCAATACCAGCAAGGGTCTTGGTTTAAGTTAAGAACTAGGGAACATTACCATCAGGTTAGCAGGCTGAAAATGCCAATCGCTCCACTGCAACTTGCCATCTTTACCCTATATAATCTTGGCCACAAAGGCAAGTTGGCTGGAGACCAGAGGGCTCAATTGCAGATATGTAAAGCCCAGTTCAGCAGTGGTTCTCAATATCCTTATGGAGTTCCAAGGAGAATTTTTGCTTTTCTCAGCCCTCAATTTTTTATTTCATTCATGGACATCGCTGGTTGACCAGCATTTCATTGCCACCCCTAATCGCCTGAGGCCAGTTGAGAATCAAACACATTGCTGTGGCTCTGGAGTTAGTGAATCAGATGAGTTTTTCCAATAATCGACAATGGTTTCATGGTCATTAGTAGATACTTAATTCCAGATTTTTTTTACTGAATTCAAATTCATCTGTCACAGCAGGATTCGAAAATGGATCCCCAGAACATAAGATTAGTTTCTGGATTAATATTCTAACAATAATACCATAAGGTCATTGTCTCCCCTAAAAAGTACATAATGAAAAGTACATCAGCTTTTGTCTTTCAGCTAAACTACTGAACAATATAGCCACTTGTCTCCCTCAATGGCAGTCAGGTCATTGGGCTTAACAATTCACCTGCACTACATCCACTTATCAAGTGCTAATTAGCCTTAGCGAACAGTATGGAGGTCAGAAAGCACATGCATATTTATACCAGAATGTGCACTAATACCATGTTGGGAAAGGAAAATTATATTGCCCTTTATCCACAACTGAAGCCTTTGCATATATAAATAATATTTTTTATATTCCACTTCAGAATTGTTTTTCCTTGAGACAAAATGATCGAAATCAATAAGAACAGACCGTGGGTTCACCAGTAACTTAAAAAGTAAACTTTTGACATTTAATTACCAGGATGTGGAGCCTCAAGAAGCAACATCAGTCTTTTTAACTTAACGTTTAACAATAACTTATCAGAGGACACAACCCCTGCCCTGCCCAATCGTAGGAGCATACAGTTCTCCACCACCTCCAACCCACTCTACCATTCCACCAGTCTCTAATCCCAACCCCTGATATCCACCTCCCACGTCCCTTCCCAGCTGAGTTGTACTTTAGGAAGAATGCTGTCACCAAAACAGCTCTAGACCCAACAAGAATGTCCACTGGTCCTGGCAGAGTTTAATATGTTACTCACAGTGATGGACTGAGCAAAGAGATTTGTTTGCCAGGGATAAAGCTTTGAGTGCTGATTCCATACTGCCTGTACTCATCAAGCACAGAAAATTGGCACTCCTGCAGGAACAGCACAAATTTCTCTGTTTGCTGGTGTGCATGACACAAACGTTATGACTCTATGAAAACAAAAGTGACTGCAACAACTACATAGTCATCTGCCTGCTGAACATCATGGGAAAATAATTTGCCGATGTTGTTCTTGTCAAATAGCTAATCTTGGCTAGTCCAAATCTTAGTGTGGTTTCAGAACTGGAAGATCCATATTTGACATGATTTCTTAGAGTGGCAACCAAATTCCATGAACAAAGGAGACCACTATTAATTACTTCCATCACTCTGAGCAATGCATTTAACCATGTGAACAGAGGGGTTTATTTAAGCTACTGGAGAAAATTGGCTTCTCACTTTTGGTGCTCAATGTAACCTCAATGATAGCATGATAGGTAAGGTCAGCTATAACAGGGCAAAGTCAGAAACCACATTGATGGGTTGAATGGCCTATTTCTGCTCTTATTTTCCTATGTGGCTATGTTCCCAACTCTTTGAGGACCACAATAGGGACAATGAGGGTTGTGTTCTCACACTGACATTCTTTGACATATTCTTCACTTTGCAGCTGTCATATTCCCTCACGTCATCTGAAAAGGATGCTTACTTATGTACCAAGACTGACATAAAGCTTGTCAGCTTCCCTTGCCTGAGATCCAAGATGAAGGTATGCCAAGTCATCATCAGAGAGATAATCTATGCTGATAATGCCATACTGAAGAACAACTGCAGTGGGAAATGAACAGACTCTCTGATGCCTGTAGGAAGTTTTTTTTTAGCATTAGCCACAGGAAGGCTAATATCACAGTTCAAGACATTGTCAATGCTGATAAATAGCGGCATGCCAATGAGATGCTGAAATGAAGGAGATTGTCATCGATTTCAAGAAGTGTAAAGGAGAACATGTCCCTGTCTACATCAATGGGGCCAAAGGAGAAAGGGTCAAGAACTTCTAGGTGTCCAGATCACCACCTACCTGTCCTGTCCCCCTTGCTGATACTATAGTTAAGAAAGCCCACCAATGCCTCTGCTTTCTCAGAAGATTAAAGAAATTTGGTATGTCAGCAATGACCCTCATCAACTTTTACACATGCACCATAGAAAGCATTCTTTCTGGTTGTATCACAGCTTGACATGGCTCCTGATCTGCCCAAGACCGCAAAAAAACAACAAAAGGTTGTGAATGTAGTCCAATCCATTATGCAAACCAGCCTCCTGTAATATAAACAGGGCATAGTTTTAAGGCTGATAAAATTTGATATCCTAAATTAAAGAATTGGGTATATTAAAAATCAAACACAGTCAAACCTCAAGCAAGCCAATTGTACAATACACAAACCTGTCTAGGCTGATTCATCAATCTCCCATCAAAGGTCGTTGTACCCTACTGATACTTAGCAGGAGATCATTGCACCCCATTGAAATGCACCGAACCATTGTTAAAAGCCCAGATCTGGACAGACTTTCTGTCACCATAAGTTCCTGCAGTTGGCTTAATCTGATAACAGGTTACATGTAAGCAACAGCATGGAGATGGACACCTGCAGGTGGACCCTGGTGTCCTGTCAGACAGACATCAAGAAACCCACTGGGTATTGGAACCCTCTCCTGAGACCTCATTGGCCGGAAGCCAGAGAAGTTTCTGGAAAGGCAAGCAGGCAAAGATATAAAGAGACACATTTTTAGGAGGGAAGACTCAATGAAGGAGGTGACCCTTGACCATTTGGAAAGCTGACCAGAGAAGGAAGGAAAGAAGAAGTTGCCATTGAAACTCACCTTCGTGATGACAGACCAGAGAGACTCAGAGAATCGAGCCTGCAGTTTTAATCAAACCATCTTTGTAGGTAGTATATTTGAATCTGGGTTATCCTCTTGTTTTATGTGGGTAATTTAAGGTTTAGTAATGTTATTGTTAATAAACTTGTTGAACCTTTACTTGTGATTGTCCTTTGTCCATCTCGCAAATAAGGGCACTGGAGTAAAACCTTAGAGTTAGCAAACTGGTCAAAAGTATCTGAGATTTTAAAATCACAACACTTCCCATCCATTGACTCTGTTTAGACTTTGCAATGCCTCAAAAAAGCAGCCGGCATAATTAAGGATTCCACACACCTACAGGAAAAAGATACAAAAGTCTGACATCATGTACCAACGAACTCAAGAGCAGCTTCTTCCCTGCTGCTGTCAGAACTTTAATGGACTTACCTTGCATTAAGTTAATCTTTCTCTACACCCTAGCTTTGACTGTAACACTACATTCTGCACTGTCTCGTTTCCTTCCCTATCAACGGTATGTTTTGTCTGTATAGCTTGCAAGAAACAATACTTTTCAATATATGTTGGTACACGTGACAGTAATAAATCAAATCAAAGATTGTTGATAGCTCCACATATCATCAGAACCATCAGGGTTTTAGACACACTGAAGGATCTGGGTGTGCAAGTCCACAGATCCTAAAGGTGTCAATACAGATGGAAAATGTGGTGAAGAAAGCATATGGCATGTTTGCCTTTATTGGACAGGTCATAAAGTATAAAAGTTGGCATATGATGTTGCAGTTAAATAGAACATTGGTTAGGCCACATTTGGAATACTGCATCCAGTTCTGGTCGCCATACTACCAGAAGGATGTGGAGGCTTTGGGGAGAGCGCAAAAAAGGTTTACCAGAATGTTTGTTGGTATGGAGGGTCTTAGCTATGAGATAAGATTGAGTAAACTAGGATTATTCTTCCTGGAAAGACAGAGGTTGAAGGGAGATCCAATAGAAATTTATAAAATTATGAACGGTGTAGATTGAGTGAACAGTTGGAAGTCTTTTCCCAGATCAGAAATGACGAACACAAGGGGTCACAAGTTCAAGGTAAGGTGGCAGCAAGGTTCAATATAGATATGTGGGGGACATATTTTACACAGAGGGTGGTGGGGACCTGGAATGCACTACCAAGCAAGGTGGTTGAGACAGACATCATTTAAGACTTACCCAGATAGCCACAGACTGAGAATAGAAGGATACCATCGGATGCCCTAGTTAGAAACACATGATCGGTGAAGACTTGGGGGGCCAAAGGGCCTGTTCCTGTACTGTATCATTCTTTGTTCTTTTGTGCTATCTTGGCTCCACAATCACTAACAATCTGTCACTTGGTTTGCAAATTAACACATGCATTGCAAAAGCTGCAGCTGTTCTGTCCAAAATGAGTAAGAGAGTGATTCCAGCAACATCTTGATTGAGGACTCCAAACTGTGAAAGTACCAAGCCTGTGTTCTTAGAGCACTCCAGTACAGTGCTGAGACCTGGACAAATATGCCAGGCAGAAAAAAGGCGGAACATTTTCCACCATTGCTCTCTCAGATAAATCCTTGACATCTCTTGACAGGACAAGGTTACCAACTCAGACAACTTGGAGCATGCTATTCCATTAATATACACTTTTTGCAAAGATGAACTGGCTCAGCTACGTACATCGAATGGACGATGGTCGTATATCAAAAGACCTTCCATATGGTGATAAAGATAAAATACTATGGATGCTGAAATCTGAAACAAAAACAGAAAATGCTGGAAAAACTCAACAAATCTGACAGCATCTTAGGGAGAGAATAGAGCCAAAATTTCAACTCGAGATATTGTCCATCTTCCATCAAAATCACATCATGGGATCAGGAAAACCCTGGGGAAATTTAGGGTTAAATCCTTTTCACCAAACTGCTGTTACTTTTCCTTCCCAGAAATTACTAAAATCTCAGATATTAAACAAAAATGATTTTTCAGCCTGTTCAATGAAAAAAGGAACTCACAGCAACAAAATGCTGTTGGTATTTAGTTCATAATAATTGACCCGGAGAATTGATAATAATGTTTTGATGGTGCAGTCGACAGATATGGCTGTGAGTCAACCATAAGACTTTCTTTGCTTTGAGAATTAGAGCTGGACTGTTTGAAGCCACAAAGTAAACATGTTGCTGCCAAGTCTTCGAGTTTGCTTATTTTGTCTGATTTCCAAAATTCTATTCAAGACCGTAATCCATTAACCTTTCCAGCAGAATATTTCACAAACTTGCATATTGGTTCCATGCACGGCCATCGTGTGAGGCTTAAATGCTTCCTGTTTACGGCCAAGTGCAAACTACCTTTCTATCTCTTGAATTCACCTGAGCCCTGCTGTGACTGGAAGTAATTCTCTTCATGTACCCCATAGGCAAAAAAAATATCAGGAGGAGCAGGAGTTGCTCTCTGCACCATTCACTGGCTGGACGTACTCCCATGCGTGACGGGAGAGAACTTCAGGAAAAATGAATGGCAAAGAAAAAGGGAAGTGAAGGGGCAGAAACTGGAAGAGGCACTTTGCAGTGAGCAATAGAGGGAAGTGCCAGCCGTAATTCAATCAGATTGCTGGGACTTGGGACAGAGTGCTGATGTGAACTAAGATGAGGATGGGCCTGATGTGGGGATGGGGTGGAAGGGGTGCTGCAGAATACCAGCACAACTGGAGCAGGAAAGGAGACAAAGGATGGGATTTTCCATCCACGCTCACCCCAAGACCAGAAAATCACACCACAGTCAATGGACTTTTGTGTGGTCCGTCCCCGCCCACTACAATTCCCGTGGCGGATGGGACAGGAAAATTCCACCCAAAATATCACTTCCGCAGGTCTGGAGTCACATATAGGCTGGATCAAGTAAGCAGGTTTCCCTTCCTCAAAGGTATTATCACAGTAGATAACGATCTGGTCATTATAGATGATCATAGATCATAAATCCTACAGTGCAGAAGGAGACCATTTGGCCCATTGAGCCTGCGTTGACCACAATCCCACCCTATCCCCATAACCCCATGCAGTTACCCTAACAAATCTCCCTGACACTATGGGGCAATTTTGCATGGCAAATCCATCTAACCCATACATCTTTAGACTGTGGGAGGAAACTGGAACACTCAGAGGAAACCCATGCAGACAAAGGAAGAATGTGCAAATTCCACACAGACAGTGCCAAGCCGGAATCAAACCCATGTCCCTGGAGCTGCGAGGCAGCAGTGCTAACCACTGTGCCACCATGCCTCTCTATGATTTCTATGGTCATCTTAAGTGATACTAACTTTTTATTCCTCATATATTTAACAAATTGAACTTAAATTGTCCCAATGCTCTGGTGGATTTTGAATCTAGCTTCCCATTGTTGCCCACCTCGTTCCTCCTATTGTTACAATTCATCATGTTTTTGGTATTTTCCATAGTTATTTCAAGTTTCAGAAGTCTACAGGGAATGACATAGTAGGTTTTCTTGTTAATTTCAAGACTTCTGCACAAGCCAGTTGCTCCCATGCATAATTGAAATGGTAGATATTCCTCTTAGTATTAAGCATGTCTGGGAGAATGAGCGAAGGCCATGCAAAGTAGGATAAGTTGCTAGACAAGAAGGAAATAGGAAGGGATGGGGGGGAACGCCAATTGGGAGATCATATTCATCCAGTGTGTTCAGAGAGAAATTCTCCCTATAAAACTCAATAACAAGCAATGTTTAATATATCTGTACTTCACTAAGGAGATCCTCACTGAAATCTGCCAATTACTGTGGCTTAATTCCAACATCAGGGCAATTTAAGGACAGTCTAGCTATGAAGTTGGCTGTGGCCTGAATATATGTGTTTGGTTCCTTGGTTGAACCTAGAGATATTTTTGCAACATCTTACAGTTTGCAGTCCACTTTAATATAAGGGAAATTACTGAGGCTCTGTATTCGAAGAGAGGCAATTTAGTTTAATTCCCTCTTGTCAGAGGCAAGCAAGTAGAGATCGGCAGCCTTTCCATGAGTATCCGGTGCCACTGACTATTGCATATTGCTTTGTGGTACTATATATCAACTCTGCATATATCAGAAGCAAAAGCAGTTTCCCTTCTCAATGTCCAGTTGGTGTTTTTCCACAGGCAGTACACCATATACCCAGTATCTGTCATGATGCCTTCATTCCACTGCAATACACTGTGCAGATGTATTTCAGCCACAGTTGCAAGCCAAAGGATGGTTACTGGGTATCAAGGCCATCCATTAATGACATGGCTCACCAATATGGTTCACAGCACATTCATAGGTGTGCAGCATACATATTAAGAAAGCCTGACTTCCATAAGAAGTATGATAGAGATCACTGATGTCTGAGACAACAGTTCTGTGACTTAGTGTGCTCTTGGGAAGCCCTGCCATACTTGTCTGAGTGGATCTCAAGGCTCATGATAGTACGTGAATTCAATACAATCTGGTCATCATTAGGGAATAGCCATTGACACCATCCATTAGAATAGATACTGAGGAGCAAGAGCACAAGGAAAAGAAGGAGAAGGGGAATGAAGAAGTTGCAGAGAAAGGAAGGCAGCAATCTATACAGCCCCATTCTACTTGCATTGTATATATAAAGAACTAATTGAAGTGCGTTGTCAGTAATTTCAACCTCAACTCATCATTCACTATCCATCCAACCCAAATGATTTTGACAGAATTTTCACAGTAACTTCATTGCAGAGTTAATATACGCCTGCTTGTGACAGTAATAAATAAACTTTACCTTCACATTGACTACAACAACATTCTTTGACAATACAAAACAAAAAAAACCAACACAAAAACATTCCAAACCAAATTTGCTAATCAAATAATGTCAGTTTGCATAAAAACTTAAAAATCTTGTGCATTCTTTTCATGCCTGCCTTCCCTGTACTTTTGCCTATCTTTTTGCCCCTGCACTAGTGGCTGCAGCATGGCTATCTTTCAGTAATGGCAAGTGCAGATAGTTTCAGAGGATGACCTGGAGGTTGGAATTTCAGACTGCACTACCTCAACATGGGTAGCAACGGGCTAGGCTGGCTGTTCAACAGCAGAAAAGGCACTGATGGAATGACGATGATAGGAGTATGAATGCTGTCATTTTGAGAGACAACAGCAGGCTCATCTTCCATGGAATTACCAATCTCTGGGGTTTGATTTCTCAGCCATTCCTAGCAATCTGCTGGAGTACTGATTGCTAGACTACTATGACAGTCTGATAATCTCTTTGAACACTGGGGTCCTGACAGCAACTGTCTGACTTTACATGACTCTTACATACTGCAACACTCTAACCATTTTAATGGAAGCTGAAACACCAGCTGAGACCTTGCATCATGGTTGGGTTCACAAGTGTTAATGGTATGTCTAAAACTAGAAGGATGGGCTCCAACTGCTGCACATATTCTTGTGCCAAGACAGTGCTCATTGACTGTAGGCCTTCTGACAGGCTTCCAACGCACCATGTATTTAGTTGTGCACGCATATCAGCCTTCTTCTGCCTCAGTAAAGACTTTGTTTAAGACCTCTGCAGTAGAACTCATATGCAACTATGCCATCATGTGGGTGGGTACCTGACCTCTGCCGTCACTGCAGTGTGCTTGGAG
The DNA here is from genome assembly GCA_024679065.1 of Sphyrna mokarran. NCBI lineage: Eukaryota > Metazoa > Chordata > Chondrichthyes > Carcharhiniformes > Carcharhinidae > Sphyrna > Sphyrna mokarran. The sequence continues at coordinate 37,566,945 of JAGIQG010000001.1, forward strand.
TCCAGTATCCACTATGTATAAATCCAATCTTCAATCTATTCTCTGAACTAAATGTGGTCTCGATATCGGAACTGCTCGCTGTTAGTGCAAAATCACGTGAGGTATCCTGCCTTCTTGATGTTCCTGCACTGCCTGGTAAAGTTGCAATTTTTTGCAGCATTTTTTCCAGCCATAATGCAGGCTAGCTTTAAATTGCACAGACTTGTTACTTTTAAATAACACGAGCTAATATTCCCTGCTCATTCCAATTCTCTTTGTCCACTTTTAATGATCAACTTTCATCAGTTTCCCTCGCTAACAGTTCACTTGTCTGTCACCAGGGATTTATAGCTTGAGGATTATCACTCCACATCAAGAGTGGCTGACTAGGAGTCTTTCCCACTCTTACTATCAGCCATTGTCATATTAGAAGGATTTTCAGGTTGACAGATTCAACTTGCTTGACTGTGTTATGAATGCACCTTCGTTGGCCATCAAATCTTGGGGTGGTACTTGAACCTGATTCAGAGGCAAGGATGCTACCCATTGCACCACAAGACCTTATTCCCTGCTGATGTCTATAACTAACTAACAGTGTGGTTAGCACTGGTTAAATCATGTTGACAGGCAGCATGAAGATGACGCACATATAAATATATGAATTAGGAAAAGGAGTAGGCCGTTCGATTCCTCAATCTTACTTCACCATTCAATAAAATCATGGTGAATCTAACTCAAACCCACATTCCTGCCTACCCTCAATAACCTTTTCACTTCCTTGTTAGTTAATAATCTAAAAGTTTTAATTGATCCTACCTCTACTGCGCTCCAGAGAAAAGAGCTCCAAAGATTCATAACTCTCTGATTTCTTCTCATCTCCATCTTAAATGGGTAATTCCTTATTTTAATCTGTGTTCTTTAGTTCCAGTCTTTCTTACAAATCTCCTATCAGCATCCGCTCTGTTAAGTTCCCTCAGAATCTTATATGTTTCAATTAGATCACTTCTCAATCTTTCAAAGTAAAGTTTATTTATTAGTCACAAGTAAGGCTTATATTAACACTGCAATGAAGTTACTGTGAAATTCCCCTGCATTGATCCAAACAGTCCAGTGCCTGTTTGGGTCAATGCACCTAACCAACATGTCTTTCAGAATGGGGGAGGGAACCAGAGCATCTGGAGGAAACCTATGCAGACACACGGGGAGAACATGCAAACACCACACAGACAGTGACCCAAGCCGGGAATGGAACCTGGGTCCTCTCGCTGTGAAGTGGTAGTGCTAAGCACTGTGCTACTATGCTGTTAAACTTCTGAACATCACTATTCCAGGTTTCAGTCAAGTGATGAGACGCAGTCTGCTTTACATTAGCTCAGAGCAATTATATATTATAATTTCAGCCTCCGTTTTTAAGGAATATCCATTAAAATGCAGTTTTTAGTTTAAATGTTGAAAGTTGCTGGTCCCTCGCATGTCACCATCCTCAAATGGTAAATGCAATCAGCTACTTCTATCTTCAGTGACAGTAGCTATGTTAGAAAATAAGTCCATTTTATCAAAGTGAAAATTGTTATCAACTTTGTCAAGTCATTCTGCCATCGAATGCAGTGGATGTGATTACATTGTGCTTGTCTGTTCAGCTGGAAAGAGGATTGTGATAATCCTTGTCAAGAGATGAGAGATAAAAATCGTGGGCTATATATTGGAGAAAGGATCGTCATGAAAGAGCGCTGCATACTTCCAATTGATTTTGACATTTTCAGATACTCGATATTTCTTCCAGCTTCTTGCATCTGCTTAAGAAAATTCTTTGAATGTACAGGTGCCTATCAATGAAATCCTGAGCTCAAGAGTCGTTATTCACTCACTTGTTTGTTTTCATCTTTATGCTTTCATTTATCTTTACAATATTGAATTGTCAGGACGGTTGCAATGAAGGCAATTGTGCATTGGAAAGCAGAACATCATGACAAGAAGATGCAAATCTGTACATGTAAACATCAACATCACAGTTAAGATGTTCCAACAATTTTGTTGCAGTTTCTAGCTGCTTACAATGCAAGGTAAGGATGGAGCGCTTAGATTTGCAGTAGGGATGGGATTGGAAAATCCCGCCCTCTGTTTCTTTCTTTCTTTCTCTGCAGTTGCTGACAGATCTGATGAGTATTTCCAGCATTTTCTGTTTATATTTCAGTTCTCTGTCTTCTGCTTTTCAACCTCAATAGTGTTTCAACAGCTTGCTATTATTGTGCTATATTTTGCAGGTTTTAGTTGTTGCCAGATACAGTGGTGTAGCAATTCCCTCTGGAGTGGATCTGTGGATCATGGCTGCCTGATAGTGCCAGTGGAATCACTGCTCCATTCTGAGGTTTGAGCCTGACTCATTCTGAAACTGCAGGCGATTCGAGGAGCTCTCCTTTATACAACCGTGATTGGATTCCCAATGTAATGCATCATTAAGGTTACCCTGGTGTTTGGCGTACTTGTGCTGGGCTGCGATAATATTAGACATCTCAATCTTTGGGCCTGAAGAAGATACGGACAGGGGTGGGAAATGGTGAAGCAGAAAGGTAGCAACTCAGAATGGTTCTGTAAAGTCTGGAGGAGCATTCCTGCTTTTCTCAGCTCCATAAAAATGACAAGATGCTTATCCAAGTTCGCTTTCAGCCAGACCGCTCATTGCTGTTGGTCAGATCATGCACTGCACACTCTTCATCTATCTTGACTATTGGGATCCATTGTATGTGATAGCATGATACTGCTAGTAAGCCAATTAGCATTTTAAATGGGTTTCCCTGCCTGATTCAAGACTCTTCTGATTTTCTTGCAGTGAATCTCAGAGGACTTTGATGCAGCCACACTTAAGGCAGGAGCAGAGAAGTAGGTCAGTCCTCATTATATTCAGCCTGCTGCCATCATGTTTCTATTGGGCAGAAGGCCCAAAAATTCTATCATTTCTCTGTTTTCATTCATCATTTACAAGTTTGAGGCATAAAATTAATTTTTCAGACAATGCCTCCAATTCCCTCAACTAACTTATAGTGACATAGCAATTTATAGCACGTATAGAGGCCATTCTATCCATTGTTTATGCTGACTGTCTGCTATAGCAATCCAAAATAAATCCCACTGTTATGTTTTGCTGCTTCACATAGCTTACCTGTAATTGCTTTAATGGCCACTGATATTATTCAATCAAGAAGTGAACAGTCTGCATTATTTATAATCGGTTCCTTCTGTGCTAGTCCAACAGACAGAGGCTGTTGTTCCCATTCCGAATTGCACCTTGAGAATGATTGATGCTTTATTCAGGAGGACCAATATCTTCTTTCACGGTGAAAATCAAAACAGCATGGCAGAGCTGTCCAATTTCATTAGACTGCTGCCTTCTCTAAATTTCACAGACTGATTGGTAAAACTGGCCATCAGGGCTTTTGGGAATGCAGGAGGACTTCACTCACACAGTTTGCAGCTCATGTGTGTGATGGCTAACACTGTGTCAATGTTCTTTCACAAATAGTTCTCCTAAATGTTTTCATTTTGCAACAATCATCTGTATCAGGCTCACTTAAAAGCAAAACATGACATGAAGGATTGTTACTGTCAGGTTAAAGCTATGCTTTACTACCCAAGCTAATGACAACTTTACACATTCATGGACAGGAGCAAAGTGAAAGCACAAGAAATTGAAGCATCAGCATGATCATAATTAGGAATAACATTAAAACCTCAAAGCAGCGCAACAGATGCCAGGACAGATGTCACACAGGATTTCCAAAATCATCATGAGCTGCTGCATGTTTGATAATGTTTCTATTTAAAGGGACGTAATGGTGTCAGAGGAGGATGAAGCTGGGAACATTTTTAGGGCTTAAGTCAGACAGTGAAGATGAGTCAGTAGTATTTCATGTACTCCTGCAGGGCGCAAGGTGGCACAGTGGTTAGCACTGCTGCCTGACAACTCCAAGGACCTGGGTTCAATTCTGGCCTTGGACAAATGTCTGCGTGGAGTTTGCACATTCTCCCTGTGTCTGCATAGGTTTCATAGAACATAGAACAATACAGCACAAACAGGCCCTTCGGCCCACGAGTTGCGCCGATCACATCTACCAATCCACAGACATATCTATAACCCCCTATCCTATTCTTTTCCATATACTCATCCAGAAGTCTCTTAAAAGACCCCAGTGAGTTTGCCTCAACAACCTCCGACGGCAGTCGGTTCCATTCACTCACCACACTCTGAGTGAAAAACCTACCCCTGACATCTCCTTTGTATTTGCTTCCCTGCACCTTAAATCTGTGTCCTCTCGTGGTGACCATTTCAGCCCGGGGAAATAGTCTCTGAGAGTCCACCCTATCTATTCCTCTCAACATTTTATAAACCTCTATCAGGTCGCCTCTCAACCTACGTCTCTCCAGTGAGAAGAGTCCCAGCTCCCTCAAACTATCTTCATAAGGCCTGCCTCCCAATCCAGGCAGCATCCTTGTAAATCTCCTCTGAACTCTCTCAATAGCCTCTACATTCTTCCTATAATGAGGCAACCAGAACTGCGCACAATACTCCAAGTGGGGTTTGACAAGGGTCTTGTAGAGCTGCATCATTACCTCCTGACTCCTAAACTCTATTTCTCGATTAATGAAGGCCAGTACACCATATGCCTTCTTGACCACTTCCTCCACCTGTGAGGCCAATTTAAGAGTCCTATGGACCCAGATCCCGAGATCCTTCTGCTCTACAACACAGCTAAGACTCCTACCCCTTATATTGTACTCCTTCATCCATTATTCCTGCCAAAATGGACCACTACACATTTATCCGCATTGAAGTCCATCTGCACTTCTCCACCTAGTCTTGCATCCTGTCTATGTCCCGCTGCAACTTTTGACATCCCTCCAGACCATCCACAACACCACCAACCTTTGTATCATCAGCGAACTTACTAGTCCATCCCTCCACTTCCTCATCCAGGTCATTTATGAAAATGACAAACAGCAGGGGTCCCAGAACAGATCCCTGGGGCACTCCACTGGTTACCGATCTCCATGCAGAACAAGACCTATCCACAATCACTCTCTGCCTTCTGCCGGCAAGCCAGTTCTGGATCCACGAGGCCAAAGCCCCTTAGATCCCATGCCCTCTCACCTTCTCCAGAAGCCTTGCATGGGGGACCTTATCAAACGCCTTGCTGAAGTCCATGTACACTACGTCCACCGCTCTTCCTTCGTCAATGTGTTCAGTCACATTTTCGAAGAACTCAACTAGGTTCGTAAGGCATGACCTGCCCTTGACAAAACCACGCTGACTATTTCTAATCAGTCCAAACTTCTCCAAATGTTCATAAATCTTATCCCTCAGAAGCCTCTCCATCAGCTTACCAACCACTGAAGTCAGACTCACCGGTCGGTAATTTGCTGGACTATCCCTGTTCCCTCTCTTAAAGATAGGAACCACATCCGGGTTTCCTCCAGGTGATCCGGTTTCTTTGCACCATCCAAAGATGCATTATTTATGTTGATTGTTCATGCTAGATTGCCCCTTAGTATCAGGGAATTAGCAGCGTGGATAGGGCTGGGATAGGATTGTTATCAGTGCAGGCTCGATTGGTCAAATTGCTTCCTTCTGCATTGTAGGGATTCTATAGTTCTAAGGAAGGATGTGACTGATTGTTGCTTTTCAGTGACAGCTAATTTAACTTTCTGTCCCTTGTATTTTCATGGGTTGTTTCATGTATTGACCTGACAATAAATTCAACCAGATTTTGCTGCACCAAATTGGTCCTGATAACTTTGTAGCCAAAATTCTGGCATTTTAATTTGTTCTGAGATGTGGGATTGTCAGTTAAGCCAATATGTATTCCAATCCCTAATTGCCCCTTGAGATGGTGTGCTGAACTGCAACACTCCATGTAGCATAGTAACATCCATAGTGCTGTTTAGAAGGAATTTCCAGGATTTTGACGTAGCGACAATAAAGAAGTCCCAAGTCAGGATAGTCTATGATTTGGAGGGAACTTACATGTGATGGTGCGCCCATGTGTCTGCTGCCCTTGTCGAGACTGTGGATTTAAAAAGTGCCTCAGTGAGTTGTTGCAGTGCATCTGATAGATAGTACATACTGTTATCATCGTACGCTAGTGATAGAGGGAATGTTGATGATAGCGGATAAGTGCTAGTCAAGTGGGTTGCTTTGTAATAGATGATGTTGAACTTCTTGATTGCTTTTGAGTTGCACTCGGGCAGACAAGTAGAGAGTACTTTGCAGAACTTCCATCATCTGGCTTGCTCTTGCAGACACAATAATTAAAAAGCTAGTGCACTTCAGTTTCTGGTCAACAGTCAGGCCAGGATGTGAATAATGGAGGATTGTATTGCCCTTGAATTTCATGGGGAGGTTAAATTCTCTCTTGTTGGAGATGGTCAATGCCCAGGGCCTGTCATATTGGCAAATGTGTTTATATTATTGAGGTAGAACTTAAAATAGAAACAAAAAATCGAAGGGTCTTGATGTTTAAATTATTTCACATTGTTGGTATAAGGTATGAATGAAGAATAAGTGATATCGTGCAACCTTTTTCCAATGATTGAGAAGTTCGAGGGGTCAGATGTCACTAACTCTCAGTCAAAACATACCTAAATATCATTCTGAGCAATAAAGTGGAAAATCAATGATTAAATGAACTATGTCACTGCCTTGCAATAATAAAGAGACTATCTCTCTTGACAATAGGATGCCACATCAAATTGAATTGTTCTGTGTCGAAAGAGTTATGAAGGGATTCTTATGTACAGATTGGATGGAGCATTTCAAAAGGATAAATTAACAGCCTGCTTTACTGCAGTTTGTACAACTTCTGCCTTTCTTCAAGTTGTTCATAGAATCACAGAATCCCTACAGTACAAAAGGAGACCATTCAGCCCATACTGACAACAATCCCACCCAGAGCCTATCCCCATAAACCCACACATTTGCCCTGCTGATCCCCCTGGCACTAAGGTCAATTTAGCATGGCCAATCAACCTAACCCACACATCTTTGGACTGTGGGAAGAAAGTGGAGCACTCAGAGGAAACCCTCTGGGGAGAATTTCACACAGAGAGTGACCAAGGCCAGAATTGAGCTCTGAAGCTTCAGTGCTAACCATTTGCCACCATGCTGCCTCGAAGCTCTTGATAGTGTCTGACAAAATGGACTGAGAAAATGCTTCAAGTTCCATTTACATATTTGCACGTCATGTTCAAGGACTGTACTTTGAAATTTTATAAGTGATGCAATTACAGTTTATCAAAGACAAATGATAATTTTGAGAGAAAGCTGATTTCTCACAAGAGGTGGTTACAATTGATGCAACCCATATTCCCACTCTGGCAATACTTGTAATGGAAATATGAAAATAAATTAATCATACCAAACACATTGACATTTCAAAAATTTACAGTGCTTATCTCCAATTAAAGATTTACTGCATTGGAGGAACATCCAATTGGAAATGGAGAAATAAAACATGTTGACTTGGCTCATGGGCAAAGCTCCAAGAAAATCCATAAGGAATGTTCTCAGGGGCAGAAATATTACTGTTGCCAAATACCTGCCAATGCCAAAACTTCCCTCATTTGCTGGAGGGATATAAACAAGCCTTGGTCAGGCCTTCCAATCAGGCAGAACTTTTGGATGTTCCTCCCTCTGTGTGTTCTCCCTATCCACTTAGAACATGGATCATAGAACATTACAGCACAGAACAGGCCCTTCGGCCCTCGATGTTGCGCCGACCAATTAGAAACAAGCAGTGACCCTCTAACCTAAACCATTCCCTTTTCATCCATAAACTAATCGACTAACCTCTTAAACGCCACCAAACTTGGCGCATCTATAACTGACGCAGGCAAGGCATTCCATACCCTTACCATCCTCTGGGTAAAGAACCTACCTCTGATATCTGTCCTAAAACCACCACCCCTTAATTTAAAGCTATGTCCCCTTGTGCTAGCTTTCTCCATCCTAGGAAAAAGGCTATCACTGTCCACCCTATCTAAACCTCTAATCATCTTATATGTTTCAATAAGTCTCCTCTTAGCCGCCTTCTTTCTAACGAAAACAACCTCAAATCCCTCAGCCTCTCTTCATAAGACCTGCCTTCCATACCAGGCAACATCCTGGTAAACCTCCTCTGTACCTCTCCAATGCCTCCACATCTTTCTTATAATGTGGGGACCAGAACTGCACACAATACTCCAAGTGCGGCCGCACTAGAGTTTTGTACAGTTGCAACATGACGTTGCGGCTCGAAATTCAATCCCCCTACCAATAAAAGCTAAGACTCCATATGCCTTCTTAACAACCTTATCGACTTGGTTGCCAACTTTCAGGGATCTATGCACACATACACCAAGATCCCTCTGTTCATCAACACTATTAAGAGTCCTACATTAGCCCTATACTCTACACATTTGTTATTCCTGCCAAAGTGAATTACCTCACACTTTTCCACATTAAGCTCCATTTGCCACCTCTCGGCCCAGCTCTGCAACTTGTCCAAGTCTCTCTGCAAACTATAACACCCCTCTTCACGATCTACCACTCCTCCGACTTTGGTGTCATCCGCAAATTTACTAATCCATCCTTCAATACCCTCATCCAGATCATTTATAAAAATTACAAACAGCAGGGGCCCCAAAACAGACCCCTGAGGTACACCACTTGTCACCGAACTCCACGATGAATATCTCCCCTCAACCACCACCCTCTGTCTTCTATCTGCTAGCCAATTCCTAATCCAATTAGCTAAATCCCCCTCTATCCCATACATCTGCATTTTCTGCAGAAGCCTTCCATGGGCCACCTTATCGAACGCCTTACTAAAGTCCATATATACCACATCAACTGCCTTACACCCATCCACCTCTTTGGTCACTTTTTCAAAAACTCAATAAGGTTAGTAAGGCACGACCTACCCTTCACAAAACCATGCTGACTATCCCCAATCAAGTCATTTCTCTCTAAATAACTATAAATCCTATCCCTAATAATTCTCTCCAATACTTTGCCCACAACAGAAGTAAGACTAACCGGCCTATAATTCCCCGGAAAGTCTCTCTTCCCCTTCTTGAACAATGGGACCACATTCGCTATCCTCCAGTCTTCCGGCACTATACCCATAACCAACGACGACCTGAAAATCAGAGCCAGAGGCTCTGCGATCTCCTCTCTCGCCTCCCAGAGAATCCTAGGATAAATCCCGTCCGGCCCAGGGGACTTATCTAACTTCAAACCCTCAAGAATATCTAGCACATCCTCCTTATCTACTTCAATACTTTCCAGTTTGCAAACCTGTATCCCAGTGTTCTCCACAACTACATTTACATCTCCCTGCGTGAATACCGAAGAGAAATATTTGTTCAGTGCCTCTCTAATCTCTTCAGGCTCCACGCACAACTTCCCACTGCTGTCCATGACTGGCCCTAATCTTGCTCTAACCAATCTTCTATTCTTAACATATCTAAAGAAAGCTTTAGGATTCTCCTTGATCCTATCAGCCAAAGTCTTCTCATGTCCCCTTTTAGCTCTCCTCAACTCACTCTTTAGCTCCCTCCTGTCTAACCTATAGCTATCCATTGCACTAACTGAGTCTTCAAGCCTCATCCTGACATAAGCTTCTTTTTTCCTTTTAACCAGCAAATTAACGTTTTTAGTACACCATGATTCCCTTACTCGACCATTTCCTCCTTGCCTGACAGGGACATTCTTATCAAGGACTCGCAGTAGCTGCTCCTTGAATAAGCTCCACATTTCAGATGTTCCCAGTGCCTGTAGTTTCCTAGTCCAACCTATGCACCCTAATTCCCTCCTTATGGCCTCATAATTACCATTCCCCCAGCTATAACTACTGCCCCCAGCTTCATGCCTATTCCTATCCATCACTAAGGTGAACGTAACCGAATTGTGGTCACTATCACCAAAATGTTCACCAACTTCCAAGCCTAACACCTGGTCTGGCTCATTGCCCAGCACCAAATCCAATGTAGCCTCACCTCTAGTTGGCCTATTTACATACTGAGTCAAAAAACCCTCCTGCACACTTTGTACGAAAACTGACCCCTCTAACGAGCTAGAGCTATAGCTATTCCAATCAATATTAGTAAAGTTAAAGTCCCCCATAACAATTACCCTATTACTTTCACTCCTGTCCCGGATTGACTTTGCAATCCTTTCCTCTACCTCTCTAGAACTTTTAGGAGGTCTATAAAAGACTCCCAACAGGGTGACCTCTCCTCTCCTGTTTCTAATCTCAGCCCATACTACCTCAACAGACAAGTCCTCATCACACTTCCTTTCTGTCACTGTGATACAGTCTTTAACTAATAATGCCACTCCTCCCCCCCTTCTACCTCCTTCTCTACTCCGACTGAAGCATTTGAACCCCGGAACCTGCAACAACCATTCCTGTCCCTGCTCTACCCATGTCTCTGAAATGGCCACAACATCGAAGTTCCAGGTACTGGTCCAAGCTGCAAGTTCCTCCACCTTATTGCAAATACTTCTTGCATTAAAGTATACGCATTTCAAACCATGCCCTACTCCACCCGTACGCTGCTGTGTTTTACAGTTCTCATCTATGTCCCCCCTGTTCTCATCCCTCTTAACATCCAAACTACTCAGGATCCCACCCCCACTCTGAATCAGTTTAAAGCCCCCTGCATAGCCTTTGCAAATTTTCTCCCCAAGATATTGGTTCCCCTCTGGTTCAGGTGAGACCATCTCTCTTGTAGAGATCCCACCTATCCCAGAATGAGTCCCAATTGTTCAGGAACCTGAACCCCTCCCTCCTGCACCATCCCCGCAGCCATGAGTTCAAACATTCCCTCTCTCTGTTCTTCTCTAAACTATCCCGTGACACAGGCAAGAGTCCAGAGATAACCACTCTGTCTGTTTTGGCCCTAAGCTTCCACCCCAACTTCATAAATTTCTGTTTAATATCCCCTTCCCTTGTCCTACCTACATCATGAGTCCCTACATGAACTATGACTTGGGGCTGACTCCCCTCTCCCAAGCCTCAAAATCATCAAATAGATACTTCCCTGCCTCAAAATCAGCAAATAGGTACAGCGGGCCAGAAAGACATTCCCACCACCAAGGAGAGTCCTTCACCATCAATCTTAAGGCAATGCTGGCAAAACCTCAGTGGGACTAGATGTATGAGGCCTTGGTCAAGGCTGCAGTTTTTAGCCCTCCACAAAGAATGGAATCCATACAGGTAAGTCTTTTGCTATCAGCATTGTGAATGAGGAGACCACTACAAGGTCTATCCCTTTCAGAGGAGTACCCCTCAGGGCCATTATCATTATTTTGTGAATCCTACCACCATCTTCTCCAACTGACCATAGGAAATGATGATAACATGTGCAGAAATTTTCATGTATCGGCAAGAAAGGAAAGGCTAACAGTGACTCGTTTTGAGCAAATTTTTTGTCTTGCCTGCTATGATTCCTGCTATGATGTGATAGGTAATTTCTAGCCACAATGACCTTAAATTTCAGGGATATTTCAGGGGAATTTCACAATAATTTAATTGCAATGTTAATGTAAACTTACTTGTGACTAATACATAAACTTTAAAACTCATTCTGCACTCTCAAGCAGATGGACTAACAAGGCACAGAACGAAAGTCCATTGCAATGCTTTATAATCTGTCTCTTTACCACTATTTACCGACACAAAGCTGCCTGTTCCATCAGTGGGATAGAGCCATGTTTCTTTCAGTAAAAGTCTGCAGCCTCAGGGAACCTGCAGTTATCAGAATCATAGTGACAGAAGCGGCGTTACAGGTCCTGTGCACTGATTTCCAATATAATAAAATGTTAACAGACTTGTTCAGCAATGTTACTAAAGCCACCTTGTAAATGGAGCTGGATATATTAATTTCTTCAAGCCAAAACTGAAATATATTTATTTTTACTGAATCTCAGTGAATGGGTCATCCGAGGGAAGGTGAGCCTCCACAAGTGATGCTTTATGAATTCCATATCCGGCCTCAATCCTGCACTCCTCTAGATAAAGTTACATGACAACAGAAAACATGTGTCTGCTTTTCTAATCTAATAGCAGGAAAATCCAGCATGATCTCAGTCCCAAGGGAAATTAACATCAGTCTGTACATATGGTAACATTTATCAAAGTACATTAAAAAGCAGATATATATATATATGTATATATGATGCATTATATCTTAATTTATAACACACAAATTTTCATGATTATACATAGAATGTTGCCATTAAGCTTTATTGCTGTTTTGTCTTTGTTGGGGTCATATTAATTTTCAAATGTTAAAATGGAATCATGTTAAAAAATAATTTGGGTAGCACATGATTCAGAGAGAATGACAACTTCAAATGCATTTTCAAAGTTCAATTCCCTTGATGAATTTGAACACATGATTAATTCTAGGCTGTTAAATATTTCATCCTTGTCCAGATGCCTTAGCTTCATTATCAACAGTATTGGCCTTGCCTCCTGTGCCTGGGCATACTTGTATAGTGCAGTGTCAATGATTATACGTAGAATTGAATACATAATTAAATGAGTGCACTATACATTATCAGCTCCTGTGCTTCTAGGAACGGGAGTAGATCATTTAGCCCCACGAGCCTGTTCCACCACTGAACAAATCACATTTCATCTGTGACCGAACTCCACAAACGCCTTATTGTCCATTGCCCCATATGTTAATCAAAATGCAAGTTTTAAAATTAAAAATTTGCCCAGTGGTTTAGAGAAAAGTTGCAAATTTCTGCCACCTTTTGTATGTAGACTTTTTTTTTTAATTTTTCATTTTTGCGAGTATTCTGGTCTGCCAGTCATAAATGCCAACATTCCATTTGCCACTTTTACTTGATGTTTTCGATCTTGGGAGTAGGATTTTAAGGACAATGATTGATTGCCGCTTGTATTCCCAAGAGTCAGTGTGTGATGCACAGTCATCGACTCTCAAACACCCACCGCCATGTAACTCCCACTTGAGCATTGGTTTGTTGCAGGCAGGACTTCCAATCATCTCTGGAAAGAAGTCCAGCCTGAGTTTTCAGCCAATAAGGTAGCTCTCCTACCTGCCCAAGCACAACCCTGCAAAGGCCAGAAATGGCTTTGCCTGGAACTAAGTCCAATAACCATTGGAAAGGTAAGGTCCCGGAGTCCCAGGGCAGGAAGTGGCATCAGGCATAGGCTAAAGAGAGAGAGCACCACAGAGTTCCAACATTTTAGAGAGGAGGATGCCCTGAAATGGAGGGATCTTCAGAATGAGGCACCACCCTTCCCACACAAAATAGAGAAAGGCTTTTTTGATATTTTCCCACCCTACTCACACCTGGTCTCACCAACCTAAAAATTGAGTTTGAATGGGCTAAGACCCTTAAAAGAGGTGTCCATTGGCATTCCAAGATCCCTCTTCTGTGTTGCGTACCTTGGCTTAGAGTCATTTCGTTTTATATTCCCTTCGCAGCTATCCTTCAGTTTGCATGCCTATTGTGTTCGCAAACAACAGCATGCTGAATGAAAACATGCCAAAACAAGCATAATTTTCCCATAAGAAAATAAGTAATAGGCGTTGATTTTATTGACCTTTAGATTAAGTCTACTTACATAATGACTAAACACTGAAAAACATGAATAAGTAACAAAATGCTATGAAAGTTATTTTTTCAATTCACCATGAATAGACATTTTCTGAGTGAAATTGACACTTGAAGGATAATGAAGATTGGTAATTGAGTGAGTCTGAAGGAGATTCATTGCTATCTGACTTAATTCATTTGAAGCGACTTCATCCTCCCCCAAATACCATGCATTGACAGCAATGCACTTCTATTAGATTGGTCAATGATCATTCTTGGTAAAGTACTGCAGTGGTTTGCCATTGCCTGAGGTATGGCTGGCCACTGCAACCTGCCAAAAGACATATTGGAAGAATTTATAAGCCCATATCAACCTGTGAGACCACATTATGAACACAAGTTCCATGCCCATCAAGTTCTCGAGTGAGACTTGAACCCAGAACTTCAGGCACCGAAATAGGGACACTGTCACTGTGCTACAACATCCCCTGTGAAGCTGCCACATCCTCCTTTAATTTCAAGTTTTCAGAGACTCCTCGCTTTCTCCTGAATTAAAACAATGCTTTACCACTGGACTGATCTTCAATCCAAACACCCAGTCATTCACACGACCATATATAGAACATAGAACATTACAGCACAGAACAGGCCCTTCGGCCTTCGATGTTGTGCCGACCAAAATAAAAAGCAATGCCCCTCCAAACTAAAACATTCCCTTCTCTTCCATATACTTATCAATTAACCTCTTAAACGCCACCAAACTTGGCGCATCTACAACAGCTGCAGGCAGGGCATTCCACTCCCTAATCACTCTTTGAGTAAAGAACCTACCTCTGATATCCGTCCTATAACTCATACCCCTTAATTTAAAGCTGTGTCCCCTCGTGCTAGCTTTCTCCATCCTAGGAAAAAGGCTATCACTGTCCACCCTATCTAAACCTCTAATCATCTTATATGCTTCAATAAGATCCCCTCTTAGCCGCCTCCTTTCTAACGAAAACAACCTCAAATCCTTCAACCTCTCTTCATAGGACCTGCCCTCCATACCAGGCAACATCCTGGTAAACCTCCTCTGTACCCTCTCCAATGCCTCCACATCTTTCTTATAATGTGGCGACCAGAACTGCACACAATACTCCAAGTGCGGCCGCACTAGAGTTTTGTACAGTTGCAACATGATGCTGCGGCTCCTAAATTCAATCCCCCTACCAATAAAAGCTAAGACTCCATATGCCTTCTTAACAACTTTATCCACTTGACTGCCTACTTTCAGGGATCTATTGACACATACACCAAGATCCTTCTGTTCCTCAACACTATTAAGAGCCCTACCATTAGCCCTATACTCTACACATTTATTGTTCCTGCCAAAGTGCATTACCTCACACTTTTCCACATTAAACTCCATTTGCCACCTCTCGGCCCAGCTCTGCAACTTGTCCAAGTCACTCTGTAAACTATAACACCCCTCTTCACTATCTACCACTCCACCGACTTTAGTGTCATCTGCAAATTTACTGATCCATCCCTCAATACCCTCATCCAGATCATTTATAAAAATTACAAACAGCAGGGGCCCCAAAACAGACCCCTGAGGTACACCACTTGTCACCGAACTCCACGATGAATATCTCCCATCAACCACCACCCTCTGTCTTCTATCTGCCAGCCAATTCCTAATCCAATTAGCTAAATCACCCTCTATTCCACACATCTGCATTTTCTGTAGAAGTCTTCCATGGGCCACCTTATCAAACGCCTTACTAAAGTCCATATATACTACATCAACCGCCTTACCCCCATCCACCTCTTTGGTCACTTTCTCAAAAAACTCAATGAGGTTAGTAAGGCATGACCTACCCTTCACGAAACCATGCTGACTATCCCCAATCAATTCATTTCTCTCTAAATAACTATAAATCCTATCCCTAATAATTCTCTCCAATACCTTGCCCACAACAGAAGTAAGACTCACTGGCCTATAATTCCCTGGAAGGTCTCTCTTCCCCTTCTTAAACAATGGGACCACATTCGCTATCCTCCAGTCCTCCGTAACCACACCCGTAACCAACGAGGACCTGAAGATCAGAGCCAGAGGCTCTGCAATCTCCTCTCTTGCCTCCCAGAGAATCCTAGGGTAAATCCCGTCCGGCCCAGGGGACTTATCCAACTTCAAACCCTCGAGAATTTCTAACACATCCTCCCTATCTACTACAATACTCCCCAATTTGCAACCCTGTACCTCAGTGCTCTCCATAGCTACATTTCCAGCACTCTGCGTGAATACCGAAGAGAAATATTTATTCAGTGCCTCACCAATCTCTTCAGGCTCCACGCACAACTTCCCACTGCTGTCTATGACTGGCCCTAATCTTGCCCTAACCAATCTTCTATTCTTAACATATCGAAAGAAAGCTTTAGGATTCTCCTTAATCCTATCAGCCAACATCTTCTCGTGTCCCCTCTTAGCTCTCCTCAATTCACTTTTAGCTCCTTCCTGGCTAATCTATAGCTATCCATTGCACTAACTGAGCCTTCAAGCCTCATCCTGACATAAGCCTCCTTTTTCTTTTTAACCAGCAAATCAACTTTTTTCGTACACCAAGGCTCTCTTACTCGACCATTTCCTCCTTGCCTGACAGGGACATACTTATCAAGGACTCGCAGCAGCTGCTCCTTGAATAAGCTCCACATTCCAGATGTTCCCAGTCCCTGTAGTTTCCTAGTCCAATCTATGCACCCTAATTCTCTCCTGATGGCCTCATAATTACCCTTCCCCCAGCTATAACTACTGCCCCCAGCTTCATGCCTATCCCTATCCATCACTAAGGTGAACGTAACCGAATTGTGGTCACTATCACCAAAATGTTCACTAACTTCCAAGCCTAACACCTGGTCTGGCTCATTGCCCAGCACCAAATCCAATGTAGCCTCACCTCTAGTTGGCCTATCTACATACTGAGTCAAAAAACCTTCCTGCACACTCTGTACGAAAACTGACCCCTCTAACGAGCTAGAGCTATAGCTATTCCAATCAATATTGGCAACTAGAGACACTCTGACAATCTTATTTTGATTTCATCTAATAATGACAGTTTCATCTAATAGTTTCATCACGGTGACAAAGTAGTTAGCAGCCTGCCTCTGACCCAGGTTTGATTCCAACCTTAGGTGACTGTGTGGAGTTTACACGTTCCCCCAAAGACTTTGTGGGTTTCCTCCCACGTGTCCTTTTGCAGGTTAGGTGGATTGGCCATGCTAAATTATCCCTTGGTGTCCCAGGATATATAGGCTAGGAGGATTAGTGGAATTATGGGATAGGGTTGGGGGTAAGATGCTCTGTTGGGGAGTCAATGGGCCAAATAGCATTCTTCTGTTCTGTAAGTATTCTATGGATTCTAACACACAGCCCAGTCCATGGAATTAGCCATATCAATCACACAAGCACCTTGCTCAAGACATCTAAGTGCAGTAAAGCTAAATTAGTGGCTTTCCTTTTTTTCATTCATTATGGGATTTTGGATCTCACTAGCTCTGGTTATTGGTGCTCATCCCTAATTGCTCTCCATTTCAGAGTGCATTTGAGGGGCAACCACATGAGGGCAGCAAGGTCGCGCAATGGTTAGCACTGCTACTTCACAGTGCCAGGGAACTGGGTTCGATTCCCGACTTGGGTCACAGTCTGCGTGAAGTTTCCACATTCTCCCCATGTCTGTGTGGGATTCCTCTGTGTGCTGCAGCTTTCTCCCACAATCTGAAAGAGGTGCTGGTTAGGTGCATTGACCCCAACAGGCACCAGACTGTGGCAATTAGGGGAATTTCACAGTAACTTCATTGCAGTGTTAATGTAAGCTTTACTTATGTCTAATAAATAAATCTCACTTCATTGTTGTCTCGCAAATGGATTTTTCCAACAATCACCATTGTTTCATTAGACTTCACATTCAACCTGTTTTTTTTTAATTCAAATTTCACCATCTGCCACGTTGGCATTCGAACCTAAGTCCCTGGATCTCTGAATTACTAGTCCAGTGGCAATACCTCTATAACTTTGCTTTCACTTAGCAACTGTGGGAGTTGAAGTGGACTGTCTTGTTCATTTCAACATGATTTGACATGATCAGAATTTATACATAGTATTCATTATATAGCAAGGCTGAATATTGAGCTGTTCAATAAATGAAAACAATTCATTAGTATATATTCAGGAAACAATAATCCGCAGAGTGTTGCTGCCAGTAGATAAGTGAGAAGCAAACTCAATATTGGCATGCTTTTGATTGTGATGTGCAGTTCTATTTTACCTATTTTTGAAATACAGTTTGAAGTAACATTTATATTTATAACATGGTCATGTGAAACTATTTTAGAAACATTTATTTTATTTTTGTAAAGACATACAATAATATATGCAGCAAAGTACTGAATAATATACTGCACAGGCTGCTAAGTGTAGAACATAGAACATAGAACATTACAGCACAGAACAGGCCCTTCGGCCTTCAATGTCGCGCCGACGAATTTGGAAAAAGCAATGACCCTCCAAACTAAACCATTCCCTTTTCATCCATAAACTTATCTACTAACCTCTTAAACGCCACCAAACTTGGCGCATCTACAACTGAAAGTAACTGAAGAAATAACTGAAGAAACTGAAAGTGTAGTATAGTTCTAGAACATAGAACATAGAACATTACAACGCAGTAAAGGCCCTTTGGCCCGCGATGTTGCATGATCAGTGGAACCAATCTAATGACCCTCTAACCTAAACTATTCCAATATTATCCATATGCCAATTCACTGACCATTTGAACGCCCTTAAACTTGGTGAGTCCACAACTGCTACAGGCAGAGCATTCCATGCCCTTACTACCCTCTGAGTAAAGAACCCACCTCTGACATCTGTCCTATAACTACCATCTCTTAATTTAAAGCTATGTCTCCTCCTGTTAGCCATCTCCATCCAAGGAAAAAGGCTCTCACTGTCCACCCTATCTAAACCTCTGATCATCTTATATGTCTCAATTAGGTCACCCCTTAGCTTTCTTCTCTCTAATGAAAATAACCTCAAGTTCCTCAGCCTTTCCTTATAAGACCTTCCCACCATACCAGCCAATACCCTGGTAAACCTCCTCTGCACCCTTTCCAATGCCTCCACATCTTTCTTATAATGTGGCAACCAGAACCGTATGCCGTACTCCAAGTGCGGTCACACCAGAGTTTTGTACAGTTGCAACGTAATGTCTTGGCTCCGAAATTCAATCCCTCTACCAATGAAAGCTAACACACTATACGCCTTCTTAATGACCTTATCAACTTGAATACCAGCTTTTAGGGATCTGTGCACATGTACCCCAGATCTTTCTGCTCGTCGACACTACTAAGAGTCCTATCATTAGCCCTATATTCTATACACACATTACTCTTACCAAAGTGAATCACCTCTCACTTTTCCGCATTAAACTCCATTTGCCACCTCTCGGCTCAGCTCTGCAGCTTATCTATGTCCCTCTGCAAACTGTAACATCTGTCCTCATTGTCTACAATTCCTCCGACTTTGCTGTCGTCAGCAAATTTACTAACCCATCCCTCTACACCCTCATCCAGATCATTTATAAAAATGACAAACAACAGTGGCCCCAAAATAGATACCTGAGGTACACCAGTTTAACTGAACTCCAGGTTGAATATTTCCCATCAACCACCACCCTCTGTCTTCTATCAGCTAGCCAATTCCTGATCCAAACTGCGAAATCATCCTCAATCCCATGCATCTGTATTTTCTGCAGTAGCCTTCTATGGGGAACTTTATCAAACACTTTACTAAAAACCATATACACCACATCAACTGCCTTACCCTTATCCACCTCTTTGGTCACCTTTTCAAAAAACTCGATAATGTTTGTGAGCCACGATCTACCCTTCACAAAATCGTGTTGACTATCCCTAATCAATTCATTTCTCTCTAGATTACTATAAATCCTACTCCTTTTAATTCTTTCCAAAACTTTGCCCACAACAGAAGTAAAGCTCACCAGTCTATAATTCCCAAGATGGTCTCTATTCCCCTTCTTGAACAACGGGAGAACATTTGCCATCCTCCAGTCTTCTGACACTATACCTGTAGCCAATGACAACAATGATCAAAGCCGAAGGCTCTGCAAACTCCTCTCTAGCCTCCCAGAGAATCCTGTGGTAAATCTCATCTGGCCCAGGGGACTTATCTATTTTCATCCTCTCAAGAATAGCCAACTCCTCCTCATTATGTACCTCTATCCCGTCTAGTCTACAACCCTGTATCCCAGTATTCTCCTTGACTATATTGACATTTTCCTGCGTGAATTCTGACGAAAAATACTCATTCAGTTCCTCTCCAATCTCTTCAGGCTCCATGCACAACTTCCCACTGCTGTGTCTGACTGGCCCTAATCTTGCCCTAACCAATCTTTTATTCTTAACGTACCTATAGAAAGCTTTAGGGTTCTCCTTGATCGTTTCCACCAAAATCTTCTCATGTCCTCTTCTTAACTCTCTCTTTAGCTCCCTCCTGGCTAATTTATAACTCTCCAGTGCCCTAACTGAGCCTTCATGTCTCATCTTTACATATGCCTCCTTTTTCCTCTTCACCAGAAAATCAACTTCCTTAGTACACCACGGTTCCCTTGCTCAAGCATTTCCTCCCTGCCTGACAGGGACATACTTATCAAGGACTCGCAGTAGCTGTTCTATAATAAGCTCCACATTTCAGATGTTCCCAGCCCTTGCAGTTTCCTACTTCAATCTACGTATCCTAAATCTCGTCTAATAGCCTCATAATTACCTTTCTCCCAGCTATAACTTCTTCCCTTCGGTATATGCTTATCCCTTTCTATCACTAAGGTAAACGTAACCGAATTGTGGTCACTATCACCAAAGTGCTCACCTACCTCCAAGGCTAACACCCGGTCTGGTTCATTGCCAAGTACCAAATCCAATGTCGCCTCACCTCTTGTTGACCAATCTACATACTGAGTCATAAAACCCTCCTGCACACATTGTACAAAAACTGACCCCTCTAATGTGCTTGAACTATAGCTTTTCCAATCAATATTTGTAAAGTTAAAGTCCTCCATAACAACTACCCTGTTACTTCCACTTCTGTCCAGAATCATCTTTGCAATCCTTTCCTCTACATCCCTGGAACTTTTTGGAGCCTATAAAAGACTCCCAACAGGGTGACCTCTCCTCTCCTGTTTCTAATCTCAGCCCATACTACCTCAATAGACAGGTCCACATCAAATATCCTTTCAGCCACTGTAATACATTCTTTGACGAACAATGCCACACCTGCCCCTCTTCTCCCACCTACCCTGCTCTGACTGAAACATCTGAACCCTGAAACCTGCAACAACCATTCCTGTCCCTGCTCTATCCATGCCTTTGAAAAGTCCCAGGTACCAATCCAGGCTGCAAGTTCGTCCGTCTTATTGCACATGCTCCTCGTATTAAAGTATAGACACTTCAAACCACTCTCCCGCCTAACAGTACACTGCTGTGACCTAGAAACCTTATCCATGACCTCCCTATTCTCATCCTCCTGTACATTTGAGCTACTCAGTTTAACAAACTCCTCCCCCCCCCCCCCCCCAATAGCATTGGCAAATTTTCCCCCCAAGATATTCCCCCTTATCCTACCTATGTCATGGATGCCTGCGTGAACCATGACTAATTTATTCTAAAATTTAATATATTCTAATCTAACATATTCTAATATAATTCTAATTTATCATAAATATCTGTATTGCACCATCTACACTTTTGTGGAGAATTCATATAAAAATGAGCACAATACTGAGAAATAGGTTTGAAAACATTGATTAGACACGACTAACCAACCATGTTAAACTGATATTTGACATTATGGCTGGAAATGCTATTGACAAAGGTTATAGAAAACCCCTCTAGAATGAAAACATATTATTAAAGTGTTTTAAACAAGGAAAAGCTATTTTTTTCATCTCCAGTCTCTTTACCTTGCATTCGACTACACAAAATGGCCCCTTTTTCAGCTCAACCAGCTATCCATCATACAGATCCCTTTTGAGTTTGTTTCCTCTTTCTATTGTTCGACCCTCATTTTCTTAAGTTCTATGTGGGAATTACCACAATCCAACGGATGAGAGTCACTTTGAAGAGCCTTATAATGGCCTTGTGAACAAATATCATAACAGACATCAATTCTGTCTTGGGCGGGTCCCCTCACAGAGTGGTTCAGCCTCCCATTGGAGAAACCCCTTCAAATTCTGATTCAATTGCATTCCATTCTGAATTACATAGGCAGATCCTTCAACAGCCAAATTCTGCTAGGTAACCATCCCAGTGAACGTGATAATCAGCTCCCAAATTTGGTGACACAATGGAAACTAAATACCTACTGATTTCTTTTTTGTTACACCTGGGAGGATGCCCATTTAAGCAGTGGCATTTTTTGTTTCAAATTTACTCCCCCTGCCATGTCAGTATTATTTTTCCCACTCTCTTCCAATCTGCCCACCCCACCCCCCATCCATTAGGTAAATAGCCCAGTTAAAAGAGCTAAAAGCTGGTGCATTAGTTTCATTAAAGTACTGATTCACTCTCCATCTGCCAGGGAATCATTAACTTTATCTCTTGCTGCAGGAAATATGCCCAGCACAACAGATCCTAACAGACCACAGTAATCATTCACAAACCTTATTATCTTACCAGATGGTCTGTCTGACCTTCATGTCCTTTCAGGATCACAATTCTGATGATTTTTAATTATTTAACACAATTCACCAATTATCAGCATTGACCAGTGCAAGCTTTTCTAACATCATTGATCTGAAGACTGGCTCTAAAGAGGTGGCTGTGACAACTGCACCTCTCAATTGTAACTATATTAGCTCAATATTTCAAGAAAAAATTATTTATTGAAACAATATGATCAAAACTCAATTTCCCGAGCCTCTGGCAAAAAGCAAGAGAAAGTTAGACAAAACATTGTTTGCGTGTGCACAGGATTTATTATCCAGCTTCTGTTCCTTTCTCCTTGGGTTCGACTGGAAATAATAGGCTGATTTTTTTTCAGCAAATTGTATTAAAAGAGATGCTATTCTAAATAGCATTATCCTTTGTGGAATATAAGTAAGTATGCTGCTGGATACTGTGCGCTAACACGGTGTGTTAGTGTGCTGTGCCATCACGTTTGGGAAGACAAACGTGACTTATTCCATTTGTTAGAAGGATGGAACAAGTGGGGGAGGAGCAATAAACATTATTCAGATCTGCAATTTGACAGCGCTTCAATTCAATGCAGGCAGCTCGCAAAACGTAACAAAGATGATTTTCATCTTCCTGTCACCCTTTTACATTGAAAAACAGTAGAGGAAGATTTTAAACCAAACAGGCCTGACGCCCGATTTGATTATCAGGCCATTGTTGAAACGGGATACCAGGTCTCCTACGTAAAACAAGTGGTAGCTTTATATGCAGGCATTTGTGATTATCCACCATGACTTGCATGGGGAATCGCTAATTGACCTCTCTGTGGGACTCAAATACAAGCGCCCTGCGGACTGGTAATTAACCAGATGGAACTTGTACATTGAGCCCTGGGTGGCATGGTGGCACAGTGGTTAGCACTGCTACCTCATGGTGCCAGGGACTCAGGTTCAATTCCCAGCTTGAGTCACTGTCTGTGTGGAGTCTGCACATTCTCTCCATGTCTGTGGATTTCCTCCAAGTACTCCGGTTTCCTCCCATGGTCTAACAGAGGTGCTGATTAAGTGCATTGGCCATGCTAAATTCTCTCTATGTACCTGAACAGATAGTATGGTGATTAGGGGATTTTCACAGCAACTTAATTGCAACGTTAATGTAAGCTTACTTGTGACAATAAATAAATAAACTTAAACTTAAATAAACTCAAGCTTGTATAAAGTAAGTCCCTGTGTAGGTCTGTTATTCCACAGTTCCTTTTGGGACCTATTGTGTTCACCACAGGCTTGTGGTTTTTGCGATACTTTATTTTGTGCTCCTTTACAGCTGACTCCTGGAGTTATCAGAGCATTACACAAGTTCTAGCACCCTAATACAGTTTTAACCTGCTGATGGACAAAGCAAAACATTGCACATTTCGCTGAATGTGGAGTAGCTGAACCAGCAACCACAGAAACCACAGTGTGACTGATTCTTTTCACATTTGCCCCTGACCCAGCCTCCAGCCCCCTGAATTTGCCTATTCCTCATACTTTCCCACAACTCTGTGGAGGAATAGTCTGATTGCCTTCACTGCCCACACTACCTCTAAGCTCCAACATCTTGGTGAAGTTTGTGGTGAGATAAAGTGAGCACTGGGATCTCCAGTTGACACAGTAAGAAGTCTCACAACACCAGGTTAAAGTCCTACCAGTTCATTTGATAGTAATCCCACAAATTTTCAGAAACAGTGTGCCTTCGTCACACTGGAACCTTCCACACACCTGACAAAGGAACACCGTTTTTGAAAGCTTGTGGGGTTACTATCAAATAAGAACATAAGAAATAGAAGCAGGAGTAGGCCATCTAGCCCTTTGAGCCTGCCCTGCCATTCAATAAGATCATGGCTGATCTGAAGTGGATCAGTTCCATTTTCCCGCTTTCTCCCCATAATCCTTAATTCCCTTGTCTATCAGAAACCTATCTACCCGTGAATTAAATATATTCAGTGAGATAGCCTCCACCACTTCAACGGATAGAAAACTCCAGAGATTCACCATCCTTTGACTGAAGATGTTCCTCCTCAACTCCGATCTAAACTTTCCCCCCCCCTCTTATTTTAAGGTTGTGCCCTCCAGAATGTCTCTTCCTTCACCCTATCTATCCCCTTCATTGTCTCGATAAGATCCCCCCTCAGCCTTCTAAACTCCAACGAGTACAGACCCAATCTATTCAATCTCTCTTCATAGGCAAACGCCCTCAGCTCCAGTATCAATCGAGTGAACCTTCTCTGCACTCCCTCCAAGGCCAATATATCCTTTGCAAGTGCGGCAACCAAAACTGCACATAGTACTCCAGCTGCGGCCTCACCAGTGCCCTGTACAGTTGCAGCAAGACCTCCCTGCTTTTATATTCTATCCCCTTCGCTATAAAAGCCAACATTCCATTCGCTTTCTTGATCACCTGCTGCACCAGCAGACTGAGTTTTTGCGATTCGTGCACAAGGACCCCCAGGTTCCTCTGCACTGTAGCATGCTGTAGCTTTTTGCTCTTTAAATAATAATCCCTCCTACTGTTATTTCTATCAAAGTGGATAACCTTACATTTGCTAACATTATACTCCATCTGCCAGGTCCTCACCCACTCACTCAGCCTATCCAGATCTCTGTGCAGACTTTTCACACCTCCGCGCAATTTGCTTTTCCACTCATCTTCGTGTCATCATCAAATTTCGTTACCTACACTCAGCCCCCTCCTCCAGATCATCTGTATAAATGGTAAAGAGTTGAGGCCCCAGCACTGATCCATGCAGCACTCCACTCGTCACCAATTGCCAACCAGAATAGCAAAATAGCAGAATAACCAACCAAAATAAACTGGTTGGATTTTAATCTGGTGTTGTGAGAGTTCTTACTGTGTTTACTCCAGTCCTACGCTGGCATCTCTACATCATCTCTGGTGACCACAGGATCTTTTTTAGCCAGCTGATAGAGCCTTGCTGTAGTATCTGATCTGAAAGGTGATATTGTGTGCTGAATGTGAAAATCACCATCAATATCTTTTTAACTCCTTCAGGAAGCGCAAAGGAGAATATGCCACTGCCGACATCAATGGGGATGAAGCAGAAAGGGTCAAGAGTATTGGACTGCTCTCTCCTTTCCTGACCAATATTTATCACATTGCCAAAACGTTATCTGATTGTTATCACATTGCTGTTTGAGGGAACTTGCTGTGTGCAAATTGGCTGTTGCATTTTCTAGATTACAATATGGACTGCACTTCAACAGTATTCCATTAATTCAAAAGTATTTTACAGCCTCATAGCTATGGGCGGCAAAGTGGCAGAGTGGTGCCACTGCTGCCTCACATTGTCAGATTTGATTCCTGACTTGGGTCACTGTCTATGTGGAGTTGGCCTGATCCCCCCATGCCAACATTATAGTTAAAAAGCTCATCAACATCCCTACTTTCTCAGAAGACAGGAAATTTGGCATATCAGCTATGACTCTCACCAACATTTACAGGTGCACTATAGAAAACATTTTTTCTGGTTGTACCACAGTTTGGTATGGCTTCTGCTCTGCCCAAGACTGCAAGAAACTACAAAAGGTCATGAATGTAGTCCAATGCATCACACAAACCAGCCTCCCATCCATTGACTCTGTCTATGCTTCCCACTTCCTCGGCAAAGCAACTAGCATAATTAAAGATCCCACACACAAGAGACATTCTCTCTTTCACCTTCTTCCTTCCGGAAAAACATACAAAAATCTGAAGTCACATGCCAACTGACTCAAGAGCAGCTTCTTCCCTGCTGCTGTCAGACCTTTAAATGGACTTACCTTGCATTAAGTTGATCTTTCTCTATACCTTAGCTATGATTGTAACACTACATTCTGCAGTCTTATTTCCTCCTCCGTGAACAGTATGTTTTGTCTGTATAGTACACAAGAAACAATACTTTTCACTGAATGTTAATACATGTTACAATAACAAATTAAATCAAATCAAATCAGTCTTCAACTGATAAATGACAAATAACAAATGACAAATAAACTAGGAATCTGCAGTCTTTTTTTAATTCCTGATATTCACTGCTAGAAAGCTGAATTAAATTATAATCCAGAATAAGTGCATCTTAACACAGCAAATAAATTATAACACTTGTTAATTTGACATAGACAGCTTATTTCACATACGATTCTGCTATTAGCAGAGCCTCAATGTGTTCATGCATTATGTGAAGATGCCAGCATCGAACTGGGGTAAGCGTAGCATGAAGTCTCACAACTCCAGGTTAAATTCCAACAGCTTTATTTGGTAGCACAAGCCACAAGCTTTCGGAGCGCTATCCCTTCATCAGTTAAGTGGGAGTTCTGTTCACAAATAGGGCATATAAAAACACAAACTCAATTTACAAAATAATGGCTGGAATGAGAGTTTTTACAAGTAATCAAGTCTAAAGGTTCAGACAATGTGAATGGAGAGAAGCTTAAGCACAAGTTAAAGACGTGTGTATTGTCTCCAATACAATGTCTCTCCAACTGTCTCTCAGTTAGTGAGACTTTACAGGCCCAGGCAAGTTGTAGTGGTTGCAGATAGTGTGACATGAGATCCTGGTTGAGGCAATCAACATGTGCACAGAACTTGGCTATCATTCTCTGCTCTGTGATTCTGCATTGTCGTCTGACATGAAAGCCACCTTGGAGAATGCTTACCCGAAGATCAGAGGTCAAATGCTTATAACCTATGAAGTGTTTGCCAACAGGAAGAGAATAGTCTTGCCTGGTGATTGTCAAGCTGTGTTCATTCATCAATTGTTGTAGCATTTGCTTGGTCTCCCCAATGTACCATGCCTCCAGATATCCTTCCCTGCAGTGTATGAGGTAGACAACATTGGTCGAGTTGAAAGTGTATATACCGTGTACCTGGTGGATGGTGTTCTGACGTGAAATGATGGCATCCGTGTCAATGATCCGGCATGTCTTGCAGAGGTTGCTGTGGCAGGGTTCGGTTGTGTGATGGTCACTGTTCTCCCGAAGGCGGGGTAGTTTGCTGCAGACGATGGTCTGTTTAAGGTTATGCGGTTGTTTGAAGACAAGAGATGGGGCTGTAGGTGAGATGCTCGTCTTCATTGATGACATATTGAAGGCTCCGGAGAAGATGTCGTAGCTTCTCCACTCCAGGGAAGTATTGGACAACAAAGGATACTCTGTCCACCGTGTCCCATCTTATAGAACATAGAACATAGAACACTACAGCACAAACAGGTCCTTCGGCCCACAAGTTGTGCCGAACACATCAAAACCTACCCAGCCATCGACCTACCTATAACCCCCAATCCCATTGGATCCGATATCTTCTGAGGAAGTCAGTGCGATTTTTCACTGTTGCGCATCGGAACTGTCAATTGATGAGTCGAGTGCAATATCCTGTTCTTATGAGAACATCTTTCAGTGTCCAATGGTGTCTGTTGTGATCCACCTCATCTCAGTAGATCCTAAGTACGGAAGGCTTGCTCGTAGGGGTTGCCTTCTTCAACGTGTTCAAGGTGGAAACTGGAGAAGTGGAGCATTGTGAGGTTATCCATGGGCTTGCAGTGCAGTGACATGCTGAGGTGACAGTCCTTGATAGAGATGCGTATGTCCAAGAATGTGACCGATTCCGGGGAGTACTCCATGGTGAGTTTAATGGTGGGATGGAACTTGTTGATGTCATCATATAGTTGTTTGAGTGATTGTTCACCATTAGTCCAAAGGAAGAAAATGTCATTGATGTATCCAGTGTATAGCATTGGTTGCAGATCCTGTGCAATGAAGAGATCTCATTCAAATCTGTGCACGAAGATGTTGGCATGTTGAGGTGTGAATTTGATCCGCATCACTGTTCTGTGTATCTGGATGAAGAACTGGTTGTTGGAGGTGAAGACATTATGGTCCAGGATGAAGCAGATGAAATGTAAAATTGCTAAATTGCATCTGGTGATTGGCGGTTGTTAGCGTTGAGTACTGAGGCAGTTACAGCAAAGTCACGCAGAGTGCTGGAAATGTAGCTGTGGAGAGCACTGAGGTACAGGGTTGCAAATTGGGGAGTATTGTAGTAGATAGGGAGGATGTGTGAGAAATTCTCGAGGGTTTGAAGTTGGATAAGTCCCCTGGGCCGGACGGGATTTACCCTAGGATTCTCTGGGAGGCAAGAGATGAGATTGCAGAGCCTCTGGCTCTGATCTTCAGGTCCTCGTTGGTTACGGGTGTGGTTCCGGAGGACTGGAGGATAGCGAATGTGGTCCCATTGTTTAGGAAGGGGAAGAGAGACCTTCCAGGGAATTATAGGCCAGTGAGTCTTACTTCTGTTGTGGGCAAAGTATTGGAGAGAATTATTAGGGATAGGATTTATCGTTATTTAGAGAGAAATGAATTGATTGGGGATAGTCAGCATGGTTTTGTGAAGGGTAGGTCATGCCTTACTAACCTCATTGAGTTTTTTGAGAAAGTGACCAGAGAGGTGGATGGGGGTAAAGCGGTTGATGTAGTATATATGGACTTTAGTAAGGCTTTTGATAAGGTGGCCCATGGAAGACTTCTACAGAAAAGGCAGATGTGTGGAATAGAGGGTGATTTAGCTAATTGGATTAGAAATTGGCTGGCAGATAGAAGACAGAGGGTGGTGGTTGATGGTAGATTTTCTTCGTGGAGTTCGGTGACGAGTGGTGTGCCTCAGGGGTCTGTTTTGGGGCCCCTGCTGTTTGTAATTTTTATAAATGATCTGGATGAGGGTAGTGAGGGATGGATCAGTAAATTTGCAGATGATACTAAAGTTGGTGGTGGGGTAGATAGTGAAGAGGGGTGTTTTAGTTTACAGAGTGACTTGGACAAGTTGCAGAGCTGGGCCGAGAGGTGGCAAATGGAGTTTAATGTGGAACAGTGTGAGGTAATGCACTTTGGCAGGAACAATAAATGTGTAGAGTATAGGGCTACTGGTAGGGCTCTTAATAGTGTTGAGGAACAGAAGGATCTTGGTGTATGTGTCAATAGATCCCTGAAAGTAGGCAGTCAAGTGGATAAAGTTGTTAAGAAGGCTTATGGAGTCTTAGCTTTTATTGGTAGGGGGATTGAATTTAGGAGCCGCAGCATCATGTTGCAGCTGTAAAAAACTCTAGTGCGGCCGCACTTGGAGTATTGTGTGCAGTTCTGGTCGCCACATTATAAGAAAGATGTGGAGGCATTGGAGAGGGTACAGAGGAGGTTTACCATGATGTTGCCTGGTATGGAGGGCAGGTCCTATGAAGAGAGGTTGAAGGATTTGAGGTTGTTTTCGTTAGAAAGGAGGCGGCTAATGGGGGATCTTATTGAAGCATATAAGATAATTAGAGGTTTGGATAGGGTGGACAGTGATAGCCTTTTTCCTAGGATGGAGAAAGCTAGCACGAGGGGACACAGCTTTAAATTAAGGGGTATGAGTTATAGGACGGATAACAGAGGTAGGTTCTTTACTCAAAGAGTGATTAGGGAGTGGAATGCCCTGCCTGCAGCTGTTGTAGATGCGCCAAGTTTGGTGGCGTTTAAGAGGTTAGTTGATAAGTATATGGATGAGAAGGGAATGGTTTAGTTAGGAGGGGCCTTGCTTTTTATTTTGGTCGGCACAACATCGAGGGCCGAAGGGCCTGTTCTGTGCTGTATTGTTCTATGTTCTATGTTCTATGTTCATCATTGTGGGGGATACTGATGTAGAGCGCCAAGATATCCATTGTGAAGAGGAATGCTCCTGGTTCTCACACGGGGTCCCATTGCCTGATACTTCATGCATTAAGCGGGCCTACTGGTAATAATGAATTTGTTGAAGTTCTTATTAATGTATATAACCATTTTTTATACCTATCTGTAGAATAGTTAGTCCTTTATGGCAGCAGTGCTTTATGGGCTCACACAAACCATATGATGGGGTGGAGTGATCCATATCCATGGGACATATGGGAGGCATGTATCCCACTGGATGTCAGCATTGTCAACCAAAGCCAGAGCTTCAATCTCAGTTTACCAGGATTGTCTAGAAGAAGTTTCAGACCCGGCAATTTCTGACACCAGCAAGAATACTGCCACTAAGGGACTTATTTTACCATTTTGATTCTAAGTACCGAGTGGACTTGAAACTGGGAATGTTTCAGATCTGACTTTTAGCCCTGTTCTGAGGCACTGCATACACAATCTGCATGCAAGAATATTAGTGAGTCTGAATCACACAAGCCTGTGGGTAGAATTAACGCGTCCGAAATCGTGCCATTCTTATAGATGCCTCCAACTGCGCATGCGCAGAAAGAAAGATAGAATGCTGCCATATTCCTCCCGGACCAGATAATGCTTTCCCCTGGCCCCCTCAGACATTGTCCTACCCCCACAACATTATTGACCTCCTTATCCTCCCACACCCTTGCCATCCAAACCGATCGTAAGCTGCTCTTCCCTTCGCTTCCACTGATCTCGGGCAGAATGGCAGCAGACCCACCCACCTCTCCACTGATCTCAAGCAGACAGCTGTCGGAGCAACCTTCCTCCCTCCACCCCAACTGATCTCAAGCAGAGAGCAGCTGGACTGTCTGGAGCACCCGAATCTGAATTATATGGAGCATGTCTGTTTTGCACTGATTCTGCATGTAAATACATTTAAATGGGCATTGCACCCATTTCGGTCCCAGCCCCGATCATGGCCATTTTTGGGCCTTGCTAAAGGAGAAAGCAGCGCAGAGGCAGGCATGGATCGTGCTACTCGCCTCACACTCAACTTTACCAAGTTTCTGTGCCCAAAAGCAAGCGCAAAGATATGGTAAAATCAGGCTCTAAGTCTCCAAATAAACATGATTAAGTGCCATTTTTCTGCCTTTTTTCCCATACCCCTGCATATTGTTTCCATGCAAATAACCATCTAATGTCCTGTTGAATGCTTCAATTGAACCTGTCTTCACCACATTTCTAAGCAGTGTATTCCAGGCTTAAACCACTCATCGTGTGCAATTTTTTTTTCTTATCACATTTGATTCTTTTGCAAATCAGTTTACACCTTTGCCCTCTTATTCTTGATCCTTTCACGAGTAGGAACAGTTTCTCACATCCTACTCTCTAGAGCTCCTCATAATTTTGAACATCGCTATCAAATCTCCTCTTTGCCTTCTTCTCTCTGAGGACAAAAGTTCCAACCTCTCCAATCTAACCTCATAACTGACACTTCTCATTCCTGGAACCATTCTCGTAAAACTTCTTCTGTATTCTGTCTAATGCATTTCTACTCCTCCTAAAGCCTGGTGCCCAGAATTGTATACAATGCTCCTGTATCTTGTATAAGTTTGGCATAACTTCTTTTCTCTTGTACCCTATGCCCCTATTAATAAAGCCCAGAATTCTATATGTTTTATTAACTGCTCGCTCTCCGTCTATCCTGCTACCTTCAATTATTTACAGATATATATACCCAGTTCCCTCAGCTCCTACACCCCTGAAGAATTGGACCCCTTATTTTATATTCTCTGTGCATTGTTTCTCCTACTAAAATGCACTGTTTCACACTTCTCCACATTGAATTTTACCTGCCACTTACATATCCGTTCCATTGACTTGTCGATGTCCTTGAAGGACTGCATTATTCTCCTCACAGTTTACAATGCTTTCAAGTTTCATATCATCTGCAAATGTTGCACACCAAGATCTAGATTATTAATATATTTCAGGAAAAGCGAAGGTCCCAATACCATTCCCTGGGAACCTCCGCTAGCTTGAAAGATATCCATTAATCATTATTCTGTTTCCTATTACTATGCCAATTTTGGAACCATGTTGCTATTGTCTCTTTTATTCCATGAGCTATAAATTTTCTCACACATGGAAACAATATTTAAACTTTGAAGTGCTTTGTGTGACCTTGAGGGGGGGTATAAATAAGCACACTAGTCCCACAGTCTCATTCACATAATGTGAATGAATTCCAGATATTAGCATGTTGAAGGAAATGAAAGCGGGAATTTCAAGGACACCGGCTGTAATCTACTCTTGTCTAGACTCAGGGGAGGTGCCAGAGAACCGGAGAATATCGCACTTAAGTTCAAAATAGGTTGCAAGGATAATCTCGGCAATTAGAGGCCAGTCAGTTTCACTTATAAAAATAATGGCCGCAATTCTCCCAAAAGCACTGAATGGGTGGGAAAACTATTCTAAATCCCGACTGTTTTGTCAGTTCAGCTTCTCACCTGAATTTCCCCACTCTGTGTACTGCAGACATCCCCAACAGGAATCTCATTGAAAACCCAGGGAGCTGGAGTCTGACAGTGCTGGGACCCTGCCCAGGAACCCCGCAATGCTGCCCCTCTAGCCAGGCACACCCCCCCCCCCAATGACTTGATCACAACCCTCACAACAATTCCTTGGTCAGTCCTGACCACCCACCGCAGCAGTTGTGATCGTTCCACCCCCTTACTCTGGCAGACCACCCCCCACCCTAGACCGCCCCAATCTCTGCCCTCCCTCCATCCCAGACTGATCCTGTCTGCAGAGTGACAGCAGGATCCTCCACTCCCACCCCCACCGATTGTCCTTAGGCCCCATCCACCATAGACCCTGTCCTTTTGGCAGTGCCCAATGCCCAATGAGCAGTGCCAAGGTGGCCCCTGGGCATGGGCACTTGGTCCCTTGTACTTGCCAGGATGCCTGGGCCTGAGGGCACTACCCTTGCCACCTGGCCCTCTGGGGAGTTCCTGATTTCCCCCCCTTCATTCCAGTGGAGTCTCCCATTAGTTCCCCAAATGTGTGGAGCTAGTGCAAATCCTGCCAGAATTAAATATTCCTGGTGGGTGGAAGGTTCAGTCGGAACCTGAAAGTTCCCACTAATGAACTACTAAACATATGTAAAATACATTTAAAACACATTCAAACGATTTACTTGTCTTCCTGACAGTTTCCAGCATGGTTGGACTAGCAACTGTTTGCAAGTTCTGGGAAATGCACATGTGTTTCCAGCGCATGCAGAAATCCCGGTACAAGGCTGGTGCCGTGCATCTCCCACCACAACCCACCAGAAAGGTTGCAGATCACGATGGGAGAATCACAACCAATTATTCAGGATAGTCACTTGGGAAAATGTAGATTGAGGAAGAGCCAGCATGAATTTCTGAAGGGGAAATTGTGTTGAACTAAGTTGCTGAAACTGTTTTCAAGAGATAACAGAGAAGGTAAATGAGGGTATCGCTGATGATATGGTGTACACAGGCATTCAAAAGGCATTCGATACAGTGCCACACAACAGACTTGTGAAATTGAGTTTTCAGTAAATATGCCTCATCTCCTCAGAATCTTAGAAGATCTCCTATTCAGTAAAAAACACTTCTAATATGCATCAATAAGGGGGAAAATGTCAAACAATAGAAAATCAGCTGTATCCCACTTCCTGTTCCTCAGACTCATTTTCATGCCTTCTCTAATTATAGCAGTAATAATAAGTTAAATTACCCTTTTGTCTGGATATAATTCCTTGTTAGAAGACAAGTTAAAGCATTTTTACAAGAGTTGAATTTTTAAGGGTAATATTAAATGTTCCTAGAATTGTGTAATATTGCGTATTCCCTAAACCACATTTTCAACTCCTCTCACTCTGGATTCCATGTAATCTACACACAATGATTTACCTTTCAATCCTTTAACCCATTCACTGGAACTCTTACACAATCGTTATTTCTTCTTTCAAAATGCTTTAAAAATGATCTCTTCAATAATGATTTTGTTTCCAAGTTACCTTAATCATAGAATCATTCCTACAGTGCAGAAGGGGGCCATTTGGGCCATCGGGTCTGCTCCAACTCTCTGACAGAATATTTTGCTTGGGTCCTCCTCTCTCGCCTTATTCCCATAACCCCAATATTTACCATAGCCAATCCATCTAACCTACACACCTTGGGGCAATAAGAGGCAATTTACAAAGAGCAAAGAAAATTATACCACCGGAACAAGCCTGCACTGACCATGCTACCCAATTGAACTAAAACTTACTATTTTTCCAGGAACCATATGGCTCCATTTCCATCCTATTCATGTATTTGTCCAGACACCCTATAAAAGGCACTATCATACTTCCTTCCACTGCCTCCATCTCACCATGGCTAATCCACCTAACTTTTCTCTTCTCAACACCTTCTTATCTCATTACCTTCATATTCCTCTTGAAAAGTGACCTGAATCATGAGGATTGATGCATAAATGCAAATTAGTGTAATATATTGGAAGTCACCTAAAATATGTATCATACTCTTAATGTAACTTAAGAATAGAAATATTGCTACTAACTGCATTCATAATAAGTTGAGTGATTCCTAAAATGAATATAATTTTTGAATCATCATTTCATAATTTGGAAATTTCGCTTTAACTGTGTAAGGCCATTGCAATCTTAGGTTATTCTTCTGGAGAAATTTATATTGAATTGACACTGGGCTTACTCTAAAGTAAGCTTTCAGCTATGTTTCTTACAGCTTGTGAAACGTGAAATAGCAAATAAGAAAAAAAAAATCAGAGATTTCATTTTCCTGAAACAGTTAGAAACAGTTCAGAGAAATTTTATTAAGTTAATGCCTGGAATGGGTGGGTTGGCTGATGAAGAAAGTTGAAGAGGTCAGGATTTTACTTACTTGAGTTTTGAAAGGTAAGAGGTGACTCGATTGAAATTGTTGAGATCCTGAAAGGATGTGACAGGGACATGTCGAGAGGATGTTTCTTCAAGTCAGAGAATCTAGAATTAGAGATCACTGTTTAAAATGGAGATAAAAGGACATTTTATCTCTCAGACTCTGTTCCTCAAAATTCAGTGGAAGTAAAGATATTGAATATTTTTGAGGCAGCTCTGGATAGAGTATTCATTAATAAGGGGTGAAAGGTTGTCGGGGGAGGAGGTAAGCCTAATGCACAGACCATAATCAGTAAGGATAAGGCAACACCACCTCCTCCGCTAACATCCTCAACACCGGTGCCCCTCAAGACTGTGTTCTCAGCTCCGTACGATACTCCTTACACACCTATGACTGTGTGCCCAAATTCCCCTGCAATTCAATTTTTAAGTATGCTGACGATACCACCATAGTGGGTCAGATCTCAAACAGTGATGAGACAGAGTACAGAAATGAGATAGACAATCTGGTGAACTGGTGCAGCAACAATAATCTCTCCCTCAGTGTCAACAAAACAAAGGAGTTGTCATCAACTTCTCGTTCCAAGAAGAGATAAAGCATAAAGCAAGAAAGCATAAAGAAGAATGTGCCCCTGCCTACATCAACAGGGATAAAGTCAAAATGGTCGAGAGCTTCAAGTTTTTAGCTGTCCAGATCACCAACAACCTGTTTTGGCCCCTCCATGCCAATACTATAGTCAAAAAAGCCCATCAATGTCACTACCTTCTCAGAAGACTAAGGAAATTTGGACTGTTAGCTACGTTTCTCACTAATTTTTACAGACGCACCATAGAAAGCACTCTCTCTGATTGTATCACAGCTTGTCTGGCTCCTGCTCTGCCCAAGACTGCAAAGAGCTACAAAAGATCATGAATGTAGCCCAATCTATCATACAAATAAGCCTCCCATCCACTGACTCTGTCTACACTTACTGCTGCTTCGGCAAAGCAGCCAGCTAATTAAGGATCCCACGCACCCTGGACATTCTCTCTTCCACCTTCTTCCATCGGGGAAAAGATAAAAAATTCTGAGGTCACTTACCAACCAACTCAATAACAGCTTCTTCCCTGCTGCTGTCAGATTTTTGAATGGACCCACCTAGAATTAAGTTGACTTTCTTGACACCCAAACTATGACTGGAACACTCAGCTTTCTCTCGTATCCTTCTCTATGAATGGTATGCTTTGTCTCTATAGCACACAAGGAACAATACTTTTCACTGAACGCTAATACATCTGACAATAATAAATCAAATCAAATCAAATCAAGATTGTTGACTTATGGTTACAATCAGATCATGATGTAGAGATGCCAGCGTTGGACTGGGGTAAACTCAGTAAAGTTTCACAACACCAATTTTAAATCCAACCAATTTATTTAAATCCAATTGATTTATTAAAAGCTTTGGAGACCAGAACACCTCATTCGCCCGACGAAGGCACAAACGTCAAAAGCTCGCAGATTTACTATCAAATAAATCGGTTGGATTTAAAATTGGTGTTGTGAAACTTTACTGAGTTTACAATCAGATCAACCATGATCTTTTGAAGGACAGAGCAAGCTCAAGGGGCTGAATGGTCAATTTCTTTTCCTACGTCATGAGTTTGTATGTTTATGTGTTCTTTGAAATGAAACATTTGATTTTATTTATTATCGTCATATGTATGAGTATACCATGAAAAGTGATAATTCTCACGCACTATATGGACAAGGCATACTGTTCATAGAGAAGGAAAGGAGAAAGTGCAGAATGTAATATTACAATCATGGCTAAGCTGTAGAGAAGGATCAACTTAATATGAGGTAGGTCCATTCAAAAGTCTGACAGCAATAGGAAAGAAGCTGTCATTGAGTTGGTTGGTACGTGTCCTCAGACTTTTGTATCCTTTTTGCAATGGAAGAAGGTGAAAGGGAAAATGTCTGGAGCGCACGGGGTCCCTGATTACGCTGGATGCTTTTCCAAGGCAGCAGGAAATGTAGATAGTGGGATGCTGGTTTGAGTGATAAACTGGGCTTCATTCACGACCCTTTATAATTTATTGAAGTCTTGAACAGAGCAGGAGTTATAATAAGCTGTGGTACAACCTGAAAGAATGCTTTGTATGGTGCATTCGTAGCAACTGGTTCTAGTTGTAATAGATAATTTCCTTAGTCTCCTGAGAAAGTTGAAGCGTAGATGAGCTTTCTTAACTATAGAGTCAGCATGGAGGGATCGCGATAGGTTGTTGGTAATCTGGAGACCTAAAAACTTGAAGTTCTCGGCCATTTCTACTTTGTCCCATTTGATGTAAACAGGGGCATGTTCTCCCCAGGCCATGATGAGTCTCATAGAAATAATGGTGTTAAAGACTGAGCTGTAGTCTATGAATACAAGTCTGACATAGGTGTCTTTGTTATCTAGGTATCTGAGGGTTGAGTGTAGGGTCAGGGAGTTGGAGTCTGCTGTGGACCTGTTGTAGCGATAGGCAAACTGTGGTAGATCGATGCAGATTAATGTGCGGCAGATTGGGATGCTCAATTTCAGGTTTCAGGTTAGATTTATAGTAAAGCTCTTTTCTCTGCTCCATTTTCAATCTTCTCTCCAAATCTCAAAACATGCACAATGACTACATCAATATAATGTTTTATATTGCAACAGATGTCATTTGGTAGCTTCTTGGAACGAGAAGAACAATTTTGTGCTGAGCCAGGGTCAGGTGTTTGTTAAGAAAAATCCATTAACTTATAACTGCTCAAATTCATTGCAGTTCCTTCATCCTTTGAATTTGAAGTGAAATTGTACTTAGAAATGAAAGGCCAGTTCCTACC
Source organism: Sphyrna mokarran (assembly GCA_024679065.1). NCBI lineage: Eukaryota > Metazoa > Chordata > Chondrichthyes > Carcharhiniformes > Carcharhinidae > Sphyrna > Sphyrna mokarran. The sequence goes on from JAGIQG010000001.1 coordinate 37,604,738, forward strand.
CAGTTGAACTACTGTGCTATTTCGTACATGTAGTCACATCCTGCTACATCTTGGGAGCCAAAGGATTTGATATAGAATACAGTATTTTGATAAAAATAAATTGCAATGCAATGTATTTAATAGGGACTTACAGTTAGGATAACTGCAGGGTTAGCACTGCTGCCTCACAACTCCAGAGACCTGGATCGATTCCCGGCTTGGGTCACTGTCTGTGTAGAGTTTGCACATTTTTCCAGTGTCTGCATGGGTTTCCATTAGGTGCTTTGGTTTGCTCCCATAGTCCAAAGATGTGCAGATTAGGTGTATTGGCCATCCTAAATTATTCCTTAGTGAAGGATGCATAAGTTAGAGGAATTAGCGGAGTAAATATGATGGGGTAGCTGGTGGGGAGTTACAGGAATAGGACCTGAGTTAGATTTTTGTCAGCACAGAATTGATGGGCCAAATGGCTTCTTTTGTATGATTCTATGATAAAGACAAAATATTGTGGATGCTGGAATCAGAAACAAAAAACAGAAAATGCTGCGGAAACTCAGTGGGTGGGATTTTATGGCCTCGCTCATCCTGAAACTTTAAAATCTCACCTGAGGTCAACAAACGTTCCCATTTCTCGTCCTTTGCCTGTTCCTATTCCATGGTGGTATTGAGGAGGGGGGGTCTTAAAATTCCGGCAAACATGTCTGACAGCATCTATGGAGAGAGAATAGAATAAGAAGTCTGACAACATGGCATCATCCACATCGAGAGAGAATAGAGCTAACATTTCGAGTCAGAATGACCCTTCATCAGAGCTGTCAATTAAGATATTGAATTTAGAAGATGAAAATACCAGCTGCATTTACAGGATTTCATCAAGTTTTCAATGCAAAATTGTAATTTACAATTCCAAAGGTTCAGTGAACAATGTCACTAGAATGCTTTTTAAAATACCATCAAGCATAAACCAAAATAAACAGGAATTGTTGGAATGCTTGTCTGTCTGCAAATAAAATTATTATACTTTCTTCTTCATCCCTTGGATCACACTACATTTGCAAAATGTTAGAAATGCAAATTGATAATGAAGCAGTAATATCATAGAACATAGAATACTACAGCACAAACAGGCCCTTCGGCCCATGAGTTGCGCCAATCACATCTATATCTACCAATCCACAGATCTATCTATAACCCCCTTATCCCATTCGTTTCCATATACTCATCCAGAAGTCTTTTAAAAGACTCCAGCGAATTTGCCTCTTCCACCTCCGACGGCAGCCAATTCCATTCACTCACCACCCTCTGAGTGAAAAACTTACCCCTGACATCTCCTCTGTATTTGCTTCCCTGCACCTTAAATCTGTGTCCTCTCGTAGTGACCATTTCAGCTCGGGAAATAGTCTCTGAGAGTCCACCCTATCTACTCTTCTCAACATTTTATAAACCTCTATCATCATCACATCTGCAACCTTCTGAAGTTCACACAGGATAGTCCATCTCCATAATGAATGAAATTTAAGTACAGTGGAAAAAAGAGAGAACAGGGGAATCAAGAAGCAAGGAAAGTGGAACTGACCCGGGTTCAGTTTTGGCCTTTGGTCACTGTCTGGCTGCGTGGGCTTCCTCCGGGTGCTCCAGTTTCTCCCCACAGTCCAAAGATGTGCAGGTTAGTTGATTGGCCTTACTAAGTTAACTCTAATGTCAGGAGGATTAGCAGTGTAAATATGAGAGGTGATGAGAATAGTGTCTTGATGGAATTGTGGTTGGGGTGCCAACCCAATGGGCCAAATGGCCTCCTTCTGCATTATAGATTCTATGATTCTATGAAATAGGATAAGTTAGATTCAAACTAGATACAACGAGCAGTAAAATGAGGGGAAAAGAATAAAAATAAGAAAGAAAGAGAAAGCAAAGCAGCAAGCTATTAGGAAGGCTAATAGAATTTTAGCCTTTAAAGAACAAAAAACAGCACGGGAAACAGGCCCTTTGGCCCAACGAGCCCGTGCCGCCACCCCGATGTTCCCACCTCTACCTATGATTCCTGTCTATGTTTATAGATCTATGGATTAAAAACCAAATTTGAGACAATTTAGGGAGAATTTGTTTTGCCAATTAGCCTAAGAGCACATCTTTGGGATGTGAGAGGAAACCGGAGCACCCGGAGAAAACCCACGCAAGCACGGGGAGAATGTGCAAACTCCCACAGACACAGGACCAAATCCATGTATCTGCACAGCACAGCGATAGTCACTGAGCTGTCGTGTTGCCCATCAAATGGTCCAGGTCAAGCGTACACTAACGACATGAAGCACTAGGATACTCTCGAAAAAATCCAAGAGCAGCCCTCTCACGACCCATCGTGTGTATGCCCCTCGTTAGAGAACAAGGTGGACCAAAGCACCTGTAGGGTAAAAACAAGTACATCAATATCATCATCTATTTAAAAACTTCCCAGGGACTCCCAAGGCTCATGATCCCTATTTTAAATCAGTTTTCTATATTCTTCCATTCCCATTCTGTTCATGTGCCCATCTAAGTATTTCTTAAATAACTCCAGAGTGCCTGCCTCCACCACTTTACTTGGCAGTGCATTCCATACCCCCACCACCCTCTGTGTGAAAAAACTCCCTCTAGCATCCAAATTATACCTTACCCCCCTCACCCTAAGCCCGTGACCCCTCGTGCTATTTGAGTCCATCCTAGGAAAAAGCTTAACCCTGTTTACTCTATCTATACCCCTCATAATCTTGCACACCTCTATTAGATCTCCTCTAAGTCTACGTCTTTCTAAGGAAAACAGCCCAATTTCTCTCCTCGTAACTCAGACCTTCCATACCAGGCAGCATCCTGGTAAACCTCCTCTGCACTCTCTCCAGAGTCTCCACATCTTTCCGGTAGTAAGGCGACCAGAACTGGACGCAGTATTCCAAATGAGGTCTAACCAACGTTTTATACAACTGCAACATTAAAGGCCAGCTCTTGTACTCTATACCCCTTCCTATAAAGGCTAGCATACCATATGCTTTCTTCACAACCTTCTCCACTTGCTCTGCCACCTTCAGAGACTTGTTCACCTGCACCCCCAGGTCCCTTTGCGTTTCTATACTCTTAATAGGTCTACCCTTTATCATATACCTCCCCACTACATTCTTTCTCCCGAAATCCATCACCTCACATTTATCAGGATTGAATTCCATCTGCCATCTATCTGCCCAAGCTACCAGCCTATCTATGTCCTGCTGCATCGCCTGACAATGCTCCTCACTATCCGCAAGTCCAGCCATCTTTGTATCATCTGCAAACTTGCTGATCACTCCACTTATTCCCTCTTCCAAGTCATTTGTATATTTTACAAAAAGAAGAGATCCCAGTACCGAGCCCTGCGGCACACCACTAGTGACCGACCTCCAGCTAGAAAAACACCTTTCCACTATTACTCTCTGTCTCCTATTACCAAGCCAGTTACTTATCTATCCAGCTGCCTGTCCTTGTATTCCATGAGCCTTGACCTTTTCAAATAACCTCCCATGAGGGACTTTGTCAAATGCCATACTGAAATCCATATAGACGACATCAACGGCTCACCCTTCGTTGACCGTTTTCGTCACCTCCTCAAAAAATTCTACCAGATTCGTAAGGCACGACCTCCCCTTAACAAAGCCATGCTGCGTATCCCTAATCAGATTGCAATGCTCTAAGTGCCTATACATCCTATCTCTAAGAATCCCCTCCAACAGCTTCCCTACCACTGACGTCAAACTCACCGGCCTATAATTTCCAGGGTTATCCCTACTACCCTTTTTAAACAACGGTACAACATTAGCTATTCTCCAGTCCTCTGGGACCTCACCTGTGTCCAAAGAAGAGACAAAGATTTGCGTCAGAGGCCCAGCAATTTCACCTCGCACCTCCCTAAGCAGCCTGGGATAAATGCCATCAGGCCCCGGAGATTTATCAGTTTTAATGCTACCTAGAAGCTCTAACACTTCCTCCCTCGTATGGATATTTCCCTCAACTGGTCCACAGCTCCCTCAGAGACAGGAGCTGTCAACAAGCCCCTCTCCTTCGTGAATACCGACGCAAAGTATTCATTCAGGATCTCCTCCATTCCCTTGGGCTCTAAGCACAGTTCCCCTCCTCTGTCCCTAAGAGGTCTGATTTTTCCTCTAACCACCCTTTTATTCCTAAGATAGGAGTAAAAAGCCTTTGGATTTTCCTTAATCCTATCTGCCAAAACCATTTCATGCCCCCATTTTATCACAAGAGGATTTGAGTACAGGGATAATGAAGTCTTGCTTCAGTTGTATAGAAGCTTGTTTAGACCGCACCAGGAGTGCTGTGTGAAATTTAGGTCTCCTTGCCTCAGAAAAGATATAATTAACTTAGAAAGAGTACAACAAAAGTTTGTCAGGTTTTTTCCAGGGATAGTAGAGAGTTTGGGCAAATTGTATTACTCAACATCCAAGGAAAGAGAGATAATGCATTGAAACTTATAAAATGCTTAAAGGAATAGACAAGGTAGATGTATAGAGTCTAGAACGAGAGGGCACAATTACAAAATGAGAGGGAAACCACTTAGGATTAAAATGAACAGAAATTTCTTCACACAAAGGCTGGTGAATCTTTTGAATTCTCTACCCTGCATGATAGAATGGAAACATAGTCATAGTGTATGTTTAAGGCAGACATTGATAAATTTCTGATTAACAGTAATGTGAAGTGTTAAGGAGATAGTGTGTATAAAAAGCATTGAAGTGTCTGATCGACCATGATCGTATTGAAGGGCAGAACAGGCTTGAAGGACTGAATGGTCTATCCTGATCATATGTTCCTATGTTCCAAAAAAAAGAAAGAATAATCAAGAAGAACAAATATAGTAAGAGGATATTATGTTGTATTATGTGTTTTTTATATATCTCAATGATGAGATCTTGAAACTTCTTTGTTAAACACGAACTGTTTATTATTAATCTTTAACTATTTACAGATCACAGATAATCGCCGAACAGAAACTAATAGCCAAGTTCTACGCTAATGAGGATGGCCTCTACCAGAATCTTGGGTTCATGTCACACTACATGTAACTCCCACCATTTGGTCTGGGTTTGCACAATCCTCCTAACCATTCTGGCTTGAGACAATTCACACCACTTTAATCTAAAATTAAACCTCTCCCCACTCACATTATCTGTACCTGTAAAGACTTGATTACGTGTGAAGACTCACATTCCAACCATTATCTTTCAATAGAGTCTATGATATGTTTGTGAACTCAACTCTCCACTCATCTAATGAAGGAGCAGCGCTCTGAAAGATTGTGATACCAAATAAAGCTGTTGGATTTTAACCTGGTGCTGTGAGATTTCTTACTGTGCTCCTATTTTCTATATTCCTATGATTTATCTGCATTACTCTGCTCCCTCATGGGGGTAGAACCAAACTTTCTTGTCTTTATGTTACAGTTCTGCCCGCTAACATTTAATTCCAATTTAAATGCAACAAATCCATTGTCACTCCATTGAAGTTGGCTCTCCACAATTAATAATTTGTACTCCAAATTATTCATTATTTCTTTCCTTAGTCAACCTAAACCCTAGAATACAATGGTCACTCAATGTTCCCTGCTGACACTATTTCTACTTGACTTATCTTATTCTCCAGAGCCAGATCCAACAAATCCTCCCCCACATTAGACTGGACAAGGGCAATTCTGCCAAAAAGTTCTTAGTGCCGAATTTGCACAAAAACTGGCATAACTGCCACCAATTTATTTTAGCGGAAGCCTGCTAAACAGCATCCGCTGATGTCTCCCCCCAGCCCGTTACACTGCTAGAGCAAAACAGCAGGCAGGAAGAATCACCCCCAACATATAGTGGTACAGCAAATTCACCTGCACATGCACTCAAAACTCTTGACCCTTGTTCCCTTTATACTAAGGGTAATTAAAATCTCATTATAAGAATTATATAATTTTTTCATCTCATTCTAAACTCCTTGCAAACTTGTTTACACTTAGCAATTTGTTGAGCGTTATGGAGCAGGGTGCATCCTTTCCCTGTCACAGATCTCTATGACAAGGTTCATATAATTTCATATGAAAGAAAGTGGATAAAAAGAGAGGAAAAAAGGGAGGCTTATATATTTATACCGCATATTTCACAACCACAGGACATTGCAAAATGATTCATAGCCAATTATTCCTTGTTGTTGTACAGTCACAGATGCAATATTGGGAAGGTAGCACATATTTAAAATAAGGAAGAGTCCACAAACAGAAATGTGCCAAATGAACAGATTATCTGTTTTGATAATGTTGCTCAATTACAATTGATTATATACTGGTACAGTGGTTAGATTCATAGAATCCTACAGTGCACAAGGAGGCCATTCAGCCCATTAAGTCTGCATCATGCGTTTACCCTAGTTAGTCCCCCTGACACTAAGTGGCAATTTAGCAAGGCCAATCCACCTAACCCACATATTTTTGGATTCCAGCCTTGGGTGTTTGTGTGGTGTTTGCATGTTCTTCCTTTGAGTGAGTTTTCTTGGGTGCTCTGGATCCCTCACAATCCAAAGGTATGCAGTTTTGGTGGTGGCCATACTAAATTGCCCCTTCATGACCAAAGATATATATATATATATATATATAAATGTATGGACTTGTGGGCATAAGGCAGGGGATGGTCATAGGTAAGACATTTTGTCAGAGAGTCAGTGCAGTTGCGATGGCCAAATGATCTCCTTTTGCACTATAAGGTTTCTATGATTCTAACCAAAATCAACAATAAGGCCTTGGACAATGTGGACCATTTTCCACATGTTGGGAGCCTACTGTCACCAAGGGAAAGGTTCAATGCTTTCGACATTCTGCCAGCCTAGGTTCACGACAAGAAGAGAGTGTTGGAAGACCAGGACCTCAGACCTAGAACATAGAACATAGAACAATACAGCACAGAACAGGCCCTTCGGCCTTCGATGTTGTGCCGACCAAAATAAAAAGCAATGCCCCTCCTAACTAAACCAATCCCTTCTCATCCATATACTTATCAACTAACCTCTTAAACGCCACCAAACTTGGCGCATCTACAACAGCTGCAGGCAGGGCATTCCACTCCCTAAGCACTACCTGGCACTAAGCGTATGGTCTATAGTCTCCTACATGGTTCAGAAATGTGGAGATGTGGAGAAGGTACAAAAAAACACCTCAAACCTCTGGAGAAGTATCACCAGAACTGCCTCCATTCAATTCTGTAAATCCATTGGCGGGATAGGCACACTGACATGAGTGTTCTCACCCAGACAACATTCCCAGCACCAAAGTATTGACCATGCTCGATCAGTTCCACTGTGTTGGCCACATCATCCACATGCCTAATGTAGGACTCCCAAAATAATGCCTGACATTAGACTCCTGAAAACAAGCATGCTATTCACAGCTTCAACATGACAAGTGAGACCAGGAGGGCAAAGAAACACTTCAAGGTTGCTGAAAGTCTCCTTGAAAAAGTGTAACGAACATCTGGGAATCCTTGGCCCAAGACCATTCAAAATGAAGGGGAAGTGTTTGGGATTGAGCTGAACACCTCGAGTTTCATCAGCGAGAACAAGCTGAAGCCAAGTGTCGACAACAAAAGGAGCACATGGCAAACTAGGCATTCCACCCATCTGTTGCTCAAATCACCACTACTCCAAAAACATGATCGAGACTGTGCGTAGGATTTTATGGCCCCACTCGAGCAAGACCAGACATTCCTGCCCCAGGTCAACAGCCATTTCCATCGCCTGCCCCTCACCCGCTCCAATTCCATGGCAGGTGAGGTGTTAAAATCCAGCCGTATAGTCAAGCTGTGGACTCCGCAGTCACCTGACAACCCATTTTTAGTGTGGAAGCGATACATTCTCCACTGTGAGGGAACTGCCTCAGAAGAGGAAAACAAATCTTATTATATTCTGAACAGCCTGAAGGAGAATATCTATGGGGTTAATCCAAAATAGTGCTGTGCTTTGGCTCTTCAGTTTAATCAAGACCTTCTGTAATGCATTGGGCTGCTCCTTGTTCTTTTCAGTTCAGTATCATCATGGTGAGAGGCCAGTGAAACCCACAGAGAAATGGTGCTGTTTATCTATTTATGCTATTTCTTCAGGGGTTCTGCTAATTATCTGCACAAGTTAGAGAGGGATCCCCGGCAGAATTTCATGTTTTTTGTCTCTGAAGTGGAAAGGCAGTGAGGAATGTGAATGTACTTGTTAATGTATTAACCTTCAGTGTAGCACCAGCAAGATCATTTGTGCAATGCCTGTTGCACTGATCTCCTGTTGTGATAACACATTAAGGTCTTGAGCCATCTGCTGCGACTTGCAATAAAATTTCAAATGTTTGATGTATTCAGTCCAATGATGTGAACAAGTCAAACATTGATATACTACAGACAACAGGAAAAATCAGCATTTGGAACTGCTATTTAGCCAACTGAACAACTGGTTTAAGAAATTGTAGATTTGTTTTGTTAGATCACAGGCCAGCAAAAACTTTGACAAATTGAAGAGTTTAGAATTTCAGAGCAACCAGAACTAAAGTCAGAAAGATAAAGGAATGGATTTTCCTGCTTTGTGCAGTGTGTAGAGGTACGTGGAAGCCAAGAATATTGCATGTGGAACCCACAGGACCAGTGGGCAGAACGGATAGCGCGCAAGTTCTTTCAAAGAGCTGTTGCTGGACAGTTAATGGTGAAGTGGACTATATTTCCAAATAGAGGCTGTTCTAGATGGGGACACTCCTTCAACAATCACCCTAACCTGAGTTCAAGGCACAACTTCTCAGACACCTATTTTGGGTTTGAGAAAGTGAACCATGTCTCCTCCGAGGAAAATGGCTAAGAAGAGATATTATCTTTCCTAGATAGGCTGTTAAATAATTTGTTGGCCAAGTTTATAACTACCTGGATGTTATAAAAGTCAAAAATTATATCTTCCCAATTTCAGGAAATATAAGAGAGATGGGTTCTTATTCTATATGTAGTAGATTACAAGAGGCATTATACTATACCAACTTCTTTGAAACATTAAGGTAGACAAGTCCCCAAGGCCCAATAGGATATACCCCAGAATACTGAGAGAGGCAAGAGATGCAATTGTTGGGGCATTGAGAGAAATCTATGTATCATCACTGGTTACAGTAGAGGTCCAACACGGCATCTCCACATCATGACTACCATAGATACAGTAGAGGTCCCAAAGGATTGGAGAATAGGCAACATTTTTCCTTTGTTTAAAAAGGGTAGCAAGGATAAACCAGTGAGTCTTACATCAGTAGTAGGGAAATTATTGGAGAAATTCTTTGAGACTGAATTTACTCCCACTTGGAAATAAGTGGGCATATTAGCAAGAGGCAACATGGTTTTGTGAAAGGACGGTTGTGTCTCACTAACTTTATCGAGTTCTTTGAGAAAGTGCCAAAGATGATTGATGAGGCTAGGGCAGTCGATGTTAACTTCATGGACTTCAGTAAGGCCTTTGACAATGTCCCTCACAGCAGACTGCTGCAAAAAGTGAAATCACCTGGGATCAGAGGTGAGTTGGCAAGATGGATACAGAACTGGCTTGGTCATAGAATACAGGAGATAGCAGGGGAACGATGTGTTTCTGAATGAAGGATTATGACAAGTGGCGTTGCTCAGGGATCAGTGCTGGGACATTTGCTGTTCGTAATATATATAAATATAATAGATTTAACATGCAATACACTTTAAAATGGATAGGACCATCACAGCATTAATGAATATAATGTAACTTTGGGGAAAAGTGTAACAGGTTTGATTAGTTAGTTTGTGGATGGCACAAATTTGGTGGAATTGCAGACAGCAATGAGGACCCTCAGAGAATACAGTAGGATATGGATCGGTTGGAGACTCGGGTGGAGGGATGATGGATGGAATTTAATCCAGCCAAAGGTGACTTATTGCATTTTGAAAGGACTAATGCAGATGGGAAATATACAATAAATGGCAGAATCCTTAACGGTATTAACAGACAGAGGGATCTGGATGTACAGGTGAACAAGTCACTGAAAATGGAAATGTAGGTGGAGAAAGTACTTAAGAAGGCATAGGGCATACTTGTCTTCATCGACCGGGGCATTGAGTTTAAAAATTGGCAAGTCATGTTATAGCTTTATAGAACCTTAATTAAGCCATACTTGAAATATAGTGTTCAATTCTGGTTGCCATACTACCAGAAGGATGAGGAGGTCTTGACAAGAGTACAGAAAAAAAATACCAGGATGTGGCCCAGTATAGAGGGCATTTGTTATGAGTAAATGTTGAAGAAACTTGGTTTGTTCCCACTGGAACAATAGAGTTTGAGGGGCAACCTGATAGAAGTCTACAAGATTATGAGAGGCATGAACAGCATGGATAGTCAGAAGCTTTTTCCCAAAGTGGAACAGTCAATTGCTAGGGGGCATAGATTTAAGGTGAGTGGGGCAATATTTAAAAGGCATGTACAAGGCAAGTTTTCTATACAGAGGGTGTTGGTCTTTGGAACGTGTTCCAGAGGAGGTAGCGGAGTCAGATACAATCGTGGCTTTTAAGAGGCATCTTGACAAATACACAAATTGGATGGCTACAGAGGGATATGGTCCATGGGAGAGTAAGGGGTTTTAGTTCATTTGGGCAGCATGGTTGGTGGAGGCTTGGAGGGTCAAAGGGTCTGCTCCTGTGCTGTATTTTCTTTGTTTTTTTTGTCCTTTGTTCTTATTTACAAGTTTATCACAGAACTTGCTTGCAGCAGTTGTGGACTCGCCTACTTTGGGGGCATTCAAATGTTCGGCGGATAGGCATATGGATGATATTGGAATAGTTTAGGTTAGAGGGTCCACTGGCCGGCGCAACATCGAGGGCCGAAGGGCCTGTACTGCGCTGTAATGTTCTATGTTCTATGTTCTAGAACTATTTAACATGCCATACACTTTAAAATGGATACGACCATCACAATATTAATGAACATAAAATATCAAAAAAGCTCAGGGCAGAATTTTCCCATCCCACATGGGAATTGTAGCAGTAGGACACAAACTATGCACAGGTCCATTGATCTAGAAAGGGATTTTTCAGTCTTGGGGTGAACATGGCTGGATCTAATATAGAATCCAATAAAACTTTAAAAATATAATGTCAATTCAAGAATACCCATCAAATTGAAAAGAATGTTTAATCTGAATCCTGAATTAAATCAATTGTTGAATAGAAAGTCTTTATGATATCCAACTCCTTGACAAGCGGAGAAACATTGAGGGGAGGCTCTCCCAGTAGCCTTTTACAATAATACTGCTGTTCTGAAAGCAACTGGATTAGTTGGACCCTTCCAAACAAGATTACATCATTCTTTAGCAGAAATGGGTATTTTCTTGTTGATTGAATCCTCCTGTTAGATGTACACTTATTATTCACTCTGTTCTAATTGCTGAAATGTTTTTTTAATTCACACTGTTAGCTTGATATGTAGTCAAGTGCTCTTAAATGTGTCCTCAATATCCTTATGGTTTGCCTCTTATTTTTTCTATTTTTATGGAAGAGGTTTTAAACTTTTAATAGGAGAATAAATTTTTTAAAGTCTGTTTTTCCAATTTGCTGAGATATGATTTAATAAGAATATCTCCTGAATAGGAGACACAAGACCATCGTAACAGATTTTAAAGTTCTTTTGAGAATGATTTTAAAGCTGTTTCTTATCTTTCCTCAGTTTGAAAAGAACTTTTCAAGCATTTACTTGATGCATTTCACAGACAAGGTGAGGGCACTTTGAAGTATCAAATTCACGTAAAAACTGGATTAAATCATGTTGGTTTCTTCAGCAGGAGTTTCAGAGTGAATTTGCATTCAGGCCGAGTGACAGAGAGAGGGAATTCAGCGATAGGGACCCCGTCCCAATCCCCACTGATCACCCCCCCAACTTGTCACCTTGACAGTGTCATGGGGTCAGACTGCCAAGGTGACAATGCCGGAGGGCATCCCCATCATCTAACCTTCGGGGGCGGGGGAGGGAGGGTCTTGATTGACCTCCCCCTCTTCAATCCAGCAGGGTTGGGCCACCAGCTCCCTGCAAGTGGGGCATTATATTAAACCCTGAAATGGAAATGATATTGAAGTTGTGGGGAAATAAGTGCTGAGTACATGAGGCAGCTCAGCACCGATGTCGGTGCTGGAAACCTACGGGTGGGAAAGATCCGGAGGCCGTGGCACTCAGTGTGGAGCCCCCAAAATGGCCGACGCTAGAGTTTCCCAGCCTGATCTGTTTAATATCTGTTGAAACTAAAACTGTCAGCTAGTGCTGCCACTGTTTTAAGGCTTCTAGGTAAAAAAAGCATTTACATGAATACCATAGAACCACAGTGGAGATGGAGGCCTGACAGATCATCTTGCCCAGCCCCACCCCCTGCTCTATCATCGTAACCTCACACATTTATCCCACTAATATCCCTACCTACATTCCTCGGGACACTAAGGGAGAATTTAGCATAGCCAATTTACCTAACCTGCACATCTTTGGACTGTTGGAGGGAACTGAAGCATCCAGGAAAAATCCACACAGACACAGAGAGAACGTGTAAATTCCATACAAGCAGTTACCCTAAACTGGGAATCGAACCCAGGTCTCTTGAGCTGTGAGGCAGCAGTGCTAACGACTGCGTTACCATGCCTGCCTCACTATGCTGCCGTGCCTCGTGATAATACCACTCGGCCATTGCCATCCCTAATTCTAAAGCATAATATCTAATAGTTTAAGGGTAAGAGAGGAGAGTTACAAAAAGATTCAGAGGATCAATTTTTTTTCACTTAGAGGGTGGTAAGTGTCTGGAATGAGCTGCTACTATCCACATTCCTGTTAGGAAATTTTATGAAACAAATGAACATACCAAATAGGAGCAGATGTCAGCTATTCAGCACTCATGCCTCGTCAGCCTTTCAATAAAATCATAGCTCATTTGCTAGTGTTTCATGTTCCCTTCAGCTAATATAACATAGAAACATAGAAACTAGAGGCAGTAAGTTAATACTGCTTCGCAATCTCTGCACACATTTTCAAGGGCAATCCAATTTTGCACCCATTGCCTTTTTATTGGGTTGGCACAGTGACACAGTAGTTAGCGCTACTGCCTCACAACTCCAGCGGTGTGGGTTCAATTCTGGCTCAGGTGACTGTATAGAGTTTGCACGTTCTCCCTCGTCTGTATAAATTTCCTCTCGGTGCTCCAGTTTCCTCCCACAATCCAAAGATGTACAGGTTAGGTTGGTTGGCCATTCTAAATTGCCCCTTAGTGTCAGGGGGATTGGCAGGGTAAAAACGTGGGATAACAGGAATAGCATCCGGGTGGGATTGTTGCCAGTGCAGGCTTGATGGGCTGAATGGCCTGCACTGTCAGGATTCTATGGTTCTCTTTATTTGAATCAGTTTGGCAAATGCTAATGCAAGCATTACTCCCACCGCTGGGGATAGGTGTTCATGGTTGAGATATTCAGGTAACACAGAAGCAAAGCAACTTGGTCCAGTCTGAACCATCAGAATTGAAACCAATTCACTGCTGTTCTGGAAAGTTGCAGGACTGTATAGATGTCTCAGGGATTACACCCAGGTGTTTTACAGACTCTTGATATTCAAGCCCAAGAGGCAGTTTCCTTTAAAACTCCCATGTCCTGAATTATTAGCAAATACTGTTTAAGCAGTGAGGGGTATTCAGGAAACGTTAATCACTTCTCTGAATAAAACAAACCTCTTGAGTTAGTACCATAAATCCCTTGAGCCCTTAACATTTTTATGGATAAGGATTAAATTGAGAGCATTGAGAATACCATCCAATTTATGTACCAAAATGGGTACAGGATAAAGGCAAAACGAACTGGCTGTGGTTAAGAGACTTGTCTTTCATTTGCAATGAAATAAACCCATGTTACAGGGGGTAAGTAGAATAGCACCTGCAAGTTCCCCTCAAGCCACTGGTCATCCTGATTTGGAACTATATCGCCGTGTCTGGGTCAAAATCCTGTAACTCCATCCCTAACACACAGCGCTGTGTGTATACTGACACCACATGCACTGCAGCAGCTCCAGAAGGTAGCTCACCACTACTATTTCAGAGATAATTAGGGATGAAGAATAAAGGCTGGCCAAGAACAATGCACACATACCTTAAATTAATAAACTTTAAAAATGCAAGGTATCCTGGCTACAAAAAAAGAGGGTGAATAAATAAGAGGGTGACAAAATAAGTGAGGGTTAAGGATAGCTACTGAGACGAGGCAACAATAATAAGAAATGTGCCACAATGGTTGGAAGTGGGAGAATAGCTGTTCCCCATTTGTTGTGATGGTGTTGGTTACAGAATGTGTCTACTCTTGGTTTTAATGCATCTCTGGCCAATATCATACTGTCCCTAGGTCAAGGTCATGTGCCTTCACACATCACTGTGTGGGCAGCCCTGTACTTAGTCTCACATTAACCCCGTATATACCAAACCCTTATACTACACTATTACATAAATGGCTGGAATAAGTCAGGAAATAGTTAGGAACAAAAAAGGCCATTTAAAAAATGGTGGCAACACCAAATTTGAAGGAACAACTGTGACAATTACAAGATAATAATAAATCTACAGAATGGATGTACAATGAGTTTCAATATAAATAAGTGTAAGGTAGTGAGTATTTTGGTCAGAAGGATAAGGAAATAACTTACTCCTTGAAAAATAAGAGTTCAAATGGGATAAAGGAGTAAAGGAGTCTAGGAATGCAAGTACATAAATTACTGAAAATAGCATCACTGGTTAAAAAAAATCAGCAGAAAGCACTGGTGACCATTTTGAGAGGGATAATATTGGATAGCAAGAAAGTTGTGTAAAACGCCACAAAATCTTGATCACATTTTGCATACAGACCTCTTTATCACAAATTTCTATTCAAGTAATCATCTAATCATTTAGCCAGTTTGTAATTATGTCAAGCAATATCCACATAGAGTTTATGCCGGAATATAAAGGAATCAGGATTTACATTACACATTCAGAATGTTCCTTTCTTAAATAACTGTGAGTTAAACTATCAGAAATTCCAAGGAATCCTTTGCACCCTGCTGCATAATTAAACAATCTTGGGCTGAAGACTGGTTTTGAATATGGTACTTTGGGGGGGTCTTTAATGCAGAATTAATTTGGACATAGGTAAATAAAAGCCTGTAATGGGTAAGGAAATTGATTAGTTTTCTCTGGATATCAAGATTACAAAGATAAATGACAAATTTGATCTTGGGAAATTGTCCACTGAATAGCAAAGGATTCAAGTGCCAATATTATAAAAGAAATTATAAAATGAAGAGGCTAAGTGAAGGCTGAATAGGAGAGACACTTATCACATGTTTTATAAGCTGAAGGCATTCTAAATGAGTTTGAATTTAGGAAAATAACCTTTACACATTTCCACTTAACAACTTATGGAATGCACTGCCACCTAGTGCAATAAATAATGACAGAGCCATGGCATTCAAACTTGAATATGATCAATTTGTTATATGATACTGAGTAGAAGAATTTAAAATTTTGGCAAGAAATTGACTTTTTATGAAGAGATCCTGATACAGACCCTGAAATCACGCTCCTTGGTTTTGAGCTGAATAAGCTTTCCTTGTCAGATGATCAAGAAGGCAAATGTAATGTTGGCCTTTATAGCGAGGGAGATAAAATATAAAAGTAAGGAGGTCTTGCTGCAACTGTTCAGGGTACTGGTGAGGCTGTAACTGGAGTACTGTGTGCAGTTTTGGTCGCTGCGCTTGGCAGAAAGATATATTGGCTTTGGAGGGAGTGCAGAGAAGGTTCACCAGGCTGATACCAGAGATGAGAGGTTAGCCTATGAAGGGAGATTGAATAGACTGGGTCTGTACTCATTAGAGTTTAGAAGCTAAGGGGGGATCTTATAGAGACACATAAGATAATGAAGGGGTTAGATAAGGTAGAGGTAGAGAGATTCTTCCACTTATAAAGGATAGCAGAACTAGAGGGCACAGCCTCAAAATAAGGGGGAGGAGGGTCAGTTTAGAATGGAGTTGAGGAGGAACTTCTTCACTCAAAGGGTGGTGAGTCTCTGGAATTGTCTGCCCATTGAAGTGGTGAGGCTACCTTGTTGAATATATTTAAGTCACGGGTAGATAGATTTCTGATAGACAAAGGAATTAAGAGTTATGGTGAGAAGGTGGGAAAGTGGAACTAATCCACTTCAGATCAGCCATGATCTTATTGAATGGCGGGGCAGGCTTGAAGGGCTAGATGGCCTACTCCTGCTCCTATTCCTTATGCTGTTATGTTCTTAAGTCACTAATAGCTTACAATTCTTGACTTTTTTACAAGTATAATATCGTGAAAATTAATCTTGTGACGCAACAGTTCCTACAACTTCAAGCTAGTCACCTTTAACATTGTGCAGCCTCAATAGGCCAAAGGGCTTCATCTACGCTGCAGTATTCTTTATTATTTATTCTCATTACTGCAAATATGGTTTCTCAAACAAATATATTTAAGATGGCCAAAGCAAAATACTGTGGATGCTGCAATCTGAAACAAAAAGAGAAAATGCTGGAAAATCTCCAGCATTTTCTCTTTTTATTTAAAATGATGTCCAATTAAGAATTAGGTTTCGTAAAGTTTTGTTATGCAAGAAGCAAACTATAGCAATTTAGCTTCATTGCTGCTGATGCTGACCTGATGTTAAGACACTCAAATATTAAGCACAACACAAAGAGTTCGGGTGGCTCAGAGAAAAGGAATACTTTAGTGGAACTTATTATAATTTTCTTTGACACAAGTTATAAACTTAGGACCAGGTTGGGATGAGACTCAAGAGACCCTTTAAGATGTTGGGTGGGTCCCAATTCTAGGATTTCTGACCCCATTCCTAAGGTTTATGATTTTCAGGAGTATGCTTTAAGGATGTGGGTTTGTTCAGGTTGCCAGCCCACACCCTATACTCCTGTTCTTGCCGGCTCCACTCAGGAGATGGGCATGTCTCAGAGGTTTCCATAGAGTCAGGCCAGCTTTCCAAACAACCATGGTTTATAGCACGGCAGAGGTTTCATCAGCCATAGTCAATATGAGGGAATCTTTTCAAAGGTAAGTTCAAAAGGTCCTCCTCATACCCTTCATGCTGAGGTATGCTCACATCCCCCTTAGGCCACATATGCTCACATGCCAAGGTATGCTCTCTCACTCACCTTAACGGCCCTCCATGTCTTCATTCCTCATTGCCTCCAAAGCTCTGGCAATTCTATGCCTATTCACCTATTATAAACTCTATTGAAGTACTGAACACTTTATTGACAATGGGATGCGTAAAAGTTTTTTTTAAAATCATCCATTGATGACTTTCCATCTTTAAAAAAATCTTCTTTTGGTACAGACCTACGAATGTGTCAATCTTTCATCCCTACTAAAGTATCAATAGCTGAAAATGGACGAACAGAAAGGGTGCATTGGAAAGGGTGCACAGGAGGTTTACCAGGATGTTGCCTGGTATGGTGGGAAGGTCTTATGAGGAAAGGCTGAGGGACTTGAGGTTACTTTCATTAGAGAGAGAAGGTTAAGAGGTGACTTAATTGAGGCATACAAGATGATCAGAGGGTTAGATAGGGTGGACGGTGAGACCCTTTTTCCTCAGATAATGATGGCTAACATGAGGGGACAAAGCTTTAAATTAAGGGGTGATAGTTATAGGATGGATGTTAGAGGTAGGTTCTTTACTCAGAAAGTAGTAAGGGTGTGGAATGCCCTGCCTGCATCAGTTGTGAACTCGCCAACTTTAAGGGCGTTCAAATGGGCAGTGGATAGCCATATGGATAGCATTGGAATAGTTTAGGTTAGAGGGTCATAAAATTGGTTCCATTGGTCAGCGCAACATCGAGGGTCGAAGGACCTGTACTGCGCTGTAATGTTCTATGTTCTATGTTCTATGATGTACTACATGTATAATATCATAAGGTTACATAAATCAGTTGTAGTCCTTTTATTCATTTATTTTTCATTTTCTTTACATTTGTACTTTAAAAAGCTTATGTATTTTATGGTTTACAAAAGTGTCAATAACAGCATGTAAATCAACAGATGTCTGATTCAATAAGCATGAGTGCCAGATTTAAGTATGCTCTAAAATAAGTATGTATACAATAAACTCTTTGTTGCATTTACTTTGTCTTTATTTGCATATAGTATAATTCTAGGAGTGAAGCTCCTCTATTTGTAGGTATATATTATATTAATTCACCCACGGGGTATAGTTATGAAAATTTATTCGCCCTTTAACCATTTTTTTTTGTTCCCTTCCAGGTCCCTAGGCTTAAGTCTATTTAGCCTAATGGCTAATTGGCCATTGAGTAGATAGCTTGGCGTGGGCGCATGAGGTACCAGATTGGATGGGTGAAAATCATGAGATGGCTTGGCTGGGGTATGAAGAATGTGTGAAGGAGGAGACGTGAAGGTCGCTGAGGGAAGCTTTTTAAATAACGCACCTCGGCACCTCTGACTGTCTGAAATTTTTTCCCTGAGTCAGTTAGCTTGATGGCCGCCCACATCTATCCCACCTCCATTTTTATTCTTGCAGGCACTTTTTCTTGACACTGGTAGGTCAAGCTGTGAATTTTCCTAGCTCCCTCTACCAGCCTTGAGGATGAAAACCCATCCCAATAGTTGTCTGTGAAAGTATTCTGAACCTGTGTTAAAACCTTCATCACTTTCTAAGTGTGTTCATAAGGTAATAAGTTATCACGATATATTCAAGAATCCAGGAATTTAATTTGCAAGTTCAGCTTTATGTAAAACCTTCCGCTCCGTAGGGAATCATTTTGGCTAATTGTTTCAATACCTCGTGACGTCTAAGTCCGTCACAGTATTATTACTTTGCAGAATGCCATTTAGGCATCTTGGAAGCATCAGGTGTAACATTGGGAAAGAAAATGACTATTATTTGCGGCAAAGCTTCTGAGATTTGTCAGCTGTTAAGCACTCAGAACTTCTTGAGAATGCTGGAGTTACATAGCAAAAAATCTAAAGTTTCTCTAAAGTTCCTTTACCTAAGTAATCGCAGGGTAGACAAAGGAGCATTTCCATTAGTAGGTGCCGGGGTGACACAATGATTAGCACTGCTGCCTCACAGTGCCAGGGCTCGGGTTCGATTCTCAGCTTGGGTCACTGTCTGCGTGAAGTTTGCACACTGTCCCCATGCCTGCATGGGTTTCCTCTGGATGCTCCGGTTTCCTCCCACAGTCTGAAAGATGTGCTGGTTAGGTGCATTGACCCGGACAGGCACCAGAGTGTGACAACTAGGGGAATTGCATAGTAACTTCATTGCAGTGTTAATGTAAGCCTTACTTGTGACTACCAAATTAATAAACCTTAAAATAAATTAGAAATGAAAAATTGCTTCACAGACCATCAGATAGAACATAGAACATTACAGCGCAGAACAGGCCCTTCGGCCTTCGATGTTGCACCGACCAATTAGGAAAAAGCAATGACCCTCTAACCTAAACCATTCCCTTTTCGTCCATAAACTTATCTACTAACCTCTTAAACGCCACCAAACTTGACGCACCTACAACTGACGCAGGCAGGGCATTCCATACCCTTACCACCCTCTGGGTAAATACCATACCCTTACCACCCTCTGGTGACACAAAAGCAATGCCTTCTAATAAAGAATAGCACAAGGAATGTTTAGTTTACTTTAGAATTTTAAATGATAACATTAATGCAAAGTATGATTTTGTTGGCATGGACCCCATATTATTTATAATTTATTCTCCTTGAAATTTTGACTCAAAAATATACTATCTTTTAGATAATTGTGGTGTGTCCTTAAACAGCCTCATATGCTGGAACCAGCCCCACGTCCTTGGCGCCTACTACAGCAGTGACTGGTTTATTTAATGAGGCCTACACAAGGATGAAGAACGAACACATAGAACCTAGAGTTGTGTGAATTTTTTGGCAATTGAGTCCTTGGCTAAATATTTGGAAATGGCCAGCCACATATCATTTCAAAGACAAAATTAACAAATTCCATGGTTATTTTTTGTTTGGGGGAAAAAAACCCTGATGAGATTGGTTTACATGTATAATTTTTAGAAAATCATGACTAGAAACGTTTCATCATTTTATAAATAGAATAATGCAAACATTTCATAAATACTGGTACAGTCAAACAAGTCTCTCTTATTTTAGATAGCTGTTCTGTAGTGGTAGCAAAGTTTGAAAACAAAATTACGAGAAAGCATCTTGCTTACGAGAGGATATACACTCAAGAGAAAAATAAGATCAGGTTTTTGTATAGTTTTTTTGCGCAGTCAATATTAATCTAATGCAAAGAAATACTTCTGTGGATTATTTTGTCCCATGTCTCTACCCCTCTCTGAATTTTAATCAGAAATAACTCAAAATAGCCCCAATTCAATTGGGTTACTGAGGGAGAGTAGCAATGTAAAGTCTGCTGTGTTTGTTTACATTTAAGATGTTAACTGGCCATGTGGGTGTAACCCAGGACCATAGGCTTTAGTCTAAAAACAGCTTGTGGCTGGCTTAGCATTCTTGTGGTTGACTGGCAGCTCTGAAGTTAAACACTTTTCAACCAACTTTAAATGACTTTATCTCCTTAAAGAACGGGGACTGTTTTTGCCCTGAATTATAGTGATTTTAGAAACATCTTAGAAATCGAAAAAGAACAAATGTGCAATGCTTCAGAGTCAAGACACATGCTTGCTTGGCGCTGTCAAAGCTGGCATCAGAAAGCAAGACTGCCACAACCTTCTCAAGAATAGTGTATTGATAAATCAACACAGTGTTATCTTCATCCAGAAATAAGAGGACTTGCACGCAAATAAATATTTCCAAAACCAAAGTATCATACATCAACCTCAGAGACTTTCTATCCAAAGTACCCTAGCTTTGTGCCAAGTTTTTTGATTCCGGTTAGAAGATCCATAAATGTTTTGCCTTGATAATTCATCTCACTCCTGCAAATAATCAAAACAGTAGTTAACGAGTAGTTTGTACTCTTGCATCTCATGTTTGAATATGTTTCTTGCAACTTCAGTTAAACTGAGCTAAGATTGAATATATAATGATATAGTGTATACATGAAAACATTACTATTCATACTATCTTCTGTTGCTCATACTCATTGCAATACAGCCTTCATAAGAAGACTTGTAACCTTATGTATGTACTGAATGAGATGTGCTGTGCCTCAAGACTAACAATTCACCCTATTACGCTGAATTTTCACTGAAGATTCTCCAAAGTCCTGCTACATCATTGGCAGGAGATCAGTAGAGCATGGCGTCAGCTAACTGTGTAAATAAAGTGGTTGGGATCAAAGTCCTTCTTCATCCTCTTTTCCAAGAACAAATAACTTGCCTTTCCAGTCAGCCGGCTCAGATATCTACCTAGGTGAGATGCATCCCTGTAACAGTAACACAGAATGCTGATGATTCTTGCCAGAATTCAAAAACCCAAGAGAAAAGCCTCTTCAGTCTCAATTTGCATGTCGGGCCTGGAGTGCTTTAAGAATTTGGAACTCTCTTTCTCGAAAGTTGCCGGAGGTAGAATCTTTGATATTTTTAAGATAAAAGTAGATAAATTCTTGAAAAGCAAGGGGGTGAATGGTTATTGAGGGTAGGCAGGAATGTGGAGTTGAAGCCATGATCTTATTGAATGACAGAGTAGATCCGAGGGGCTGATTGGCCTATTCCTGATCCTAATTCATCTGTTAGTGTGTATGATCCTGTCCAAATATGATGTTGGCCTTATTTTGATTATCCACACCCTGCACTATTCTTTTTAGGTCACTCTCTAGAAGCTTGAGACCATTACTGTTTTTGTCTCTGAAAAGATTCATTGTGGTACGGCATGGTTTCAGGTATTGACGCATCTTAATCTGAAGTGGGTCCCATGGGCACGATCTTACCTGTCGTTCACACCATGCTCCCGCAGCAATGAGGGTGGAGAGTTTGGTGGCCGGCCAGATCTCTGTTCACTGCAGCCGGATGAGGAAATCCTGCCAGCATGATAAGATTCCGATCAATGTCTTTCTGAAGCATTGTGATTTTCACAGAGGTGTGCAGTCTCTCTGTGCCCAATAAAATGGGGAGGACCCCATCGAGTTTGATTTAATTATGAATTTTCTGGAAACTTGAGATACTTTGCTAAAGTTTCAAAAGTCACACTGATCATTTACATTAAAGACAGTTCCAGAAATGTTTATATTTACCCAAATTCCATATTTAAATCTATGAATATTGAATGTTTTATATGGCACAGCAATGCATACATACAGCCACATCTGCAATGAAGAAGGCTATACATAAATCGTTAATGGTATCATTTGGCTTGGTAAAATAGTGCATTCATAACTAGCTATGATTGCGGTGGTATATTGGCACAGTGGCTAGCACTGCTGCCTCACAGCACCAGGAACATGCATTCAATTCCTGGCTTGGGTCACTGTCTGCGTGGAGTTTGCATATTCTCCCCATGTCTGCGTTGGTTTCCTCCGAATGTTGGTGGGCTTTCTTAACTACAGCATTAACACAGAGGGACTAGAATATGTTGTTGGTGATCTGGACACCTGTAAATGCAATCATTTTTACTTCATCCCCTTTGATGTAGACAGGGGCATGCCATCCATTATGCTTCCTGAAGTTGATGACTATCTCCTTCATTATGTTGACATTGAGGAAGAGATTATTATCATTGAGTCAATTCACCAGATTCTCTATTTCTTTCCTGTACTCCATCTTGTTAATGATTTTGATTTGATTTGATTTATTATTGTCACATGTATTAGCATTATTTGAAAAGTATCTTTCTTGTATGCTATACAGAAAAAGCATACTGTTCATAGAGAATGAGAATGGCTGCAAATTTGGAGAGAGGAATGTCCTTGTGCACCAGTCACTGAAAGTAAGCATGCAGGTGCAGTAGACAGTAAAGAAGGCAAATGATATATTGGCCTTCATTGACAGGCGTTTTGAGCACAGGAGCAGGGATGTTGTTGCAAATATACAGAACCTTGGTGAGGCCACACCAAGAGTATTGTGTGCAGTTTTGGTCTCC
The DNA here is from genome assembly GCA_024679065.1 of Sphyrna mokarran. Taxonomy (NCBI): domain Eukaryota; kingdom Metazoa; phylum Chordata; class Chondrichthyes; order Carcharhiniformes; family Carcharhinidae; genus Sphyrna; species Sphyrna mokarran. Next base: position 37,627,857 of record JAGIQG010000001.1, read on the forward strand.
TTTTCTGAGGAAGGACATTGTTGCTCTTGAGGGAGTGCAGTGAAGTTTTAATAGACTGATTCTGGGGATGGTGGAACTGATGTATGAGGAGAAATTGATAGATTAGGATTATTTTTGCTGGAATTCAGATGAATGAGGGGGGAATCACATAGACACATAAAATTCAAACAAGATAGATGCAGGGAGGATGTTCCCAATGGTGGAGGTGTCTAGAACAGGGGTCACAGTCTGAGAATTCAGTGTAGACCATTCAGGATGGAGATGAGGAGACATTTCTTTCACCCAAAGAGTGGTGAGACAATGGAATTCATTACTTACAGGGAGTAGTTGATGTCAAAACATTGACATCATTCAAGAGGTGGCTAGATATAGTACAGGGGGCAAATGGGATCAAAGTCTAGGGGAAAAAAGCAAGATTAGACTACTGAATTGAATGATCAGCCATGATCGTAATGAATGGCGGAACAGGTTCAAAGGGCCAAATGGTCTTCCCTTATCTTCTATGTTTCTATGTTTCCATGAAACAAAAGAGTGTAGAATATAGTATTACAGTCATTACTAGGATATAGAGAAAGATCAAATTAATGCAAGGTAAGTCCTTTCAAAAGTCTTACAGCAGCAGGGAAGAAGCTGTTCTTGAGTTGGTTGGCACATGACCTCAGACTTTTGTATCTTTTTCCCAACAGAAGAACATGGAAGACAGAATGTTCAGGGTCCATGAGGTCCTTAATTATGCTGGCTGCTTTGCTGAAGCAGTGGGAAGTGTAAACAGAGTCAATGGATGGGAGGCTAGTTAACATGATAGATTGGGCTACATTCACGATGTTTTTGTAGCTTCTTGTGCCTTGGGCAGAGCAGGAGCCATATCAAGCTCTTTATTTGAGATCCAACCCACTACAGTATGTCATCAGCAAACTTGAAAATAGAGTTTGAAGAGAATTTGGCCATACAGTCATAGGTGTATAAGAAGTATAGTAAGGGGCTGAGAGCATAGTTTCTTGGGGCACCGATGAGGATAATCGTGAAAGAGCTTTTTTGTCTATCTTTACTGATTGTGGTCTGTGAGTTAGGAATCTCAGGATCCAATCACAGAGGGAGGAGCTGAGGCCCAGGCCTCAGAGTTTGGCGATGAGTTTTGTAGAAATAAAGATCTTGAAGGCTGAGCTGTAGTCAATAAATGGGAGTCTTACATGGGTATCTTTGTGAACTAGGTGTTCCAGGGTTGTGTGTAGGGACAGGGGGAATGGCATCTGCTGTGGACCTGTTGCAGCAGCAGATGAACTGTAGTGGATCCAGGTGATCTGGGAGGCTGGAATTGATTTGTGCCATGACTAATCTTTCAAAGCATTTCATAATGATGAACCGAACCACCAATCCCTAGAACCCAGTTTCACCCATTGGCATAGGAGTTTTCAAACAATATCCCTCGATCTTTCAGAAGTTTCAGATTGCACCAGAAGAAGATGGGTTCTGTAGTGTCGGCACATCTGACAAGTCAGATTGGGGAACAATTCAAAGAAATTTCAAATTTGTGTCAGTGAAAGATCTGACTTCTTTGCACAAGGCAAAGAATCAAAATAGCTATTGCATTCTCAAGGAGCAAAAAACATGAGAGCAATGTCCATTAAGAGACTTTAACATGCAACTATGGATTATGAGAAATGCATTTTCATGTGAAATTTGGTGTATGTAACAAATAGATTTCTGAAGTTTGCTGGTTTATCTCCCAATGTCATCTGTACTACATCAAAATGGCTAGACAGACAATCTTAACAGTCTTCATCTATGATTACGTTTGTGCAGGAGTGTGCATTCCAATAACATTGTTCAGACGTTTGATCCTGGCACTGGCTTATGTGAAGGAAAAGTACAACTGAAACTAAACTGTAACCTGCAGCACCAGCGTTTCATGAGAAATTCAAGATTTACATGCAAGATAATTGTTTGAGGCCCACAGCACCATAAGTCATGCTTGAATATAAAATTAGTTGGAGAAGATTGAGAAGAGTAATCGAAAAACTTCCATACAGGAGAGAATGCTGGCACTGGGGAATGTATTAATGAAGTGCTTGAAGTGAAGACAATGTTGACTTTTAAGATAGATTATTTAGGTCATTGAAGGCAAGTGTGATCAAAGAATTAGCACAGAAAACAATTACCTATAAAGAACACATTGGATCAAATAGCTATTTCTGCTACAAATTCTAATAATCCTCTGATTAATACTAATTGTATTGGGCAAACATTGTTCAGTAGTGCTGTAAATTTTATTTGTACATGATTACATGATACATTGAAATAATGAACTCTGATAGAAAAATCAGTGTGGTTTCTGTCTATCATACTGAATACAGCTAAGTTCAAGTTGTAAATCCTATTTTAAAGTAATAAAGTAGTCGCTGAGGCCCCAGATGATCATGGGCTGCTTTGTCCTTTGAAAGGAAGAGCTGACTAGTGGTGATTTAACCTGAGGACCACCTCACCTCAGGCAAAGGCCAAAGTTAAAAAAGGCAGGGCCTTCATGAATAACCATAGCCATTGCAGAAATGAACTCATGCTATTGGTGTCAGTCTGCATCACAAACCAGCTGTCCAGCCAACTGAGCTAAACCGACCTCTGATTTAAAGCAATACTGCATTAATTTATGACCGTTTACACTTATTCCTAACTTTTGATTCAAAGTGGCTAGAGTCATAGAGGTTTACTGCCCTTCGGCCCAACTTGTCCATGCCGCCCTTTTTTAAAAACCCCAAAATTAATATCAATTGCCTGCGTTTGGCCCATATCCCTCTATCCTCATCGTACCCATGTAACTGTCTAAATGCTTTTTAAAAGACAAAATTGTGCCCACCTCTATTACTACCTCCGGCTGCTTGTTCTAGATACTCACCACCCTCTGTGTGAAAATATTGCCTTTCTGGACACTTCTGTATCTCTCCTCTCACCTTAAACCCATGCCCTCTAATTTTACACTCCCCTACCTTTAGAACATGTTTTTACACAAAAAAGTGATCCAAAGGATTAAGATGTTGGCATGTCAGCACAATAGTAGGATCAGTTGCCAATAAAGTTGGAAGAACTCATTTAATTTATTGATTTTATATATGCTGCCGGTGACTGTAAATAAAGAACTTTCCTTTATATAATGCAATTCATGATCTCAGGTTGGCTCCACGCATTTTGAAGTCAAAAAAAATTTTTGCAATGTTGTCACTATTGGAAAATAAGGAAAAGCAATGAGTTGCTCTGAGCAAGATCTAACAAGTAGCAATGAAGTAAAATGTATGGTAATTATGAATATCTTGCAGGACATCCAGGAACATGTTGCTGTTACTTCCTCAAATCTTGTCATGGGATTTTTTACAATTATCTTACAGGACAGACAGTTCTTAATTATTGGACAGTCTCAGTTCAATGACCCCTGAAATGGTTCCATCAGGAGTTCCTTGCTCCTTGTTCCCATGGTGAGAGATGGCAGACAAAGCACAGTCCAAAATTTCCTCAATGGCAGAACAGGTGAGGGAATAATGAATCTGACTGGCTATAAAGGGAGAAAAAGGGCTGTGGTATCAAGGTGGTCCCAGTCATTGTAGTTCAATAGCTCATCAAAATCTGACCGAATTAGACAGGGTGGAAATGATTCTGTCCCTAAAGCCCCAATCTTAAGTAAAGTTATGCACAAGCTTCCACCAAGAACTATTTGACAAGTCCTCTCCCTGCAGGATAGCTTTGACACATCTATTTCAACATCAAGTTTGCATGGTGAGCAAATAGCTTAGGCACTGTAAATGAGGTTATCAGTCAGTTTCTTAAATAACGTAACTATTGGAATCCCAATGTGTATATTTACGAGTGAAGATAAGCTTGGGTTGTAGTAGAGAACCATTGACAGATTTTTCAACAAGCATGGCGAGGAAAGCATTTGACTGTTCCATTCCAAAGCTGAATTTGAGCCCGTGATGGAAGGTGTGTAAGGAAATTCTTAAATGCGGCTGTAGATTCAAATATAGTAACTGACAGGATGCTGCTGTCAAGCTAAAAACATTTCTGTTTAGTACACAAATGAGCAATGTTGTGTACAAGTTTCAGTGCCAGTGTGATGCCAGTGTATCCAACAGCAAGCTCACTACACTTTCAGAGCCCAGGGCTACTGAACTTGAGGTTGCCAGCTGTAACTATCAAACTCCCAAGTTCAACTCCTGTGAACGTCATTCTTCAGTACCTGCCAGGAAACCACTGGCAAAGCAACAATAGTAGCTTCACAAACACAACTGCAACTTTCCAAAAGCTATTTCTACTAAGATAGACCCTACCCACATCAGACAAAATGTCTTTCAAACAATGTAAAGCTTGTGGAAAATTCAACCACTTTTCTTAATTTTGTTGCTCATCTGAAAAATTAACTATTAAGGTCAATATCACCAGAAGAATGTCATGCGTGCATCCAAAAGGTGGTTTCGGTCATTGTAAGAATGTGGCCAATGTAGAGGTGGATAACCCTGAACTTCTGTGTTTTCTTTCAGATTCAGCATCCAACCATTATTAATCATCACCACTAATTGCTCAAAAGTAAATAGATACAGAAGCATTTGTCCGTGTCATGGGAGATAAAATGTTCAAGAAACTTTAGAACTCACACACTCTCATTCCATACAAACCAAAAAAATATGAAAATATGAAGTGACAAATCATTGAAGATTCTTGGCACATTTGAAACACCCGTGACATTAAAAGGCAATAAAACTAGAAGTATAGTCTGAGGATAAGGGCTAGATCTTTTAGAATTGAGGTGAGGAGAAATTGCTTCACCCAGGGAGTAGCTGAGACAGAAGTATTGTATGATTTCAAGAAGAAATTAGATATAGCTCTTTGGGCTAAAGAGATTAAGGGATATGAGGAAAGGCAGAATCAGGTTTACTGCCCTTCAGCCCAACTTGTCCATGCCGCCCTTTTTTTAAAACCACAAAATTAATACCAATTGCCTGCGTTTGGCCCATATCCCTCTATCCTCATCGTACCCATGTAACTGTCTAAATGTTTTTTAAAAGACAAAATTGTGCCCAGCTCTATTACTACCTCCAGCTGCTTGTTCTAGATACTCTCCACCCTCTGTGTGAAAATATTGCCTTTCTGGACACTTTTGTATCTTTCCTCTCACCTTAAACCCATGCCCTCTAATTTTACACTCCCCTACCTTTAGAACATGTTTTTACACAAAAAAGTGATCCAAAGGATTAAGATGTTGGTATGTCAGCACAATAGTAGGATCAGTTGCCAATAAAGTTGGAAGAACTCATTTAATTTATTGATTTTATATATGCTGCCGGTGACTGTAAATAAAGAACTTTCTTTTATATAATGCAATTCATGATTTCAGGTTGGCTCATTTAATGAGTGACCATGATCAAAATAAATGGCGGAGCAGGCCCAAAGGGCCCAATGGCCTACTCCTGCTTCTAGTTTCTAAGTTTCTAATTCTGCCCTTGATGTATAGAGCAGTTGTTGTAAACATAGACCTGTACTGTGGTGAAGCGAGGACTGTGTTTGAGCAGCATGTAAAAATGTTAGAGAAATTCCAAGAGTAATACTTCCATCGCATCCTACAATTGACTGTAGATCAAGAATTTAGTGTCCTTCTTCAAGTTAGCTCCACAAGCATTCAGGCAAAGCTCCTGTAAAATCAATTTCAGTGAACTGGATTCTGAGTTTGGAAGCTGATAGGCATGTCTTAAATTTTCAAATCACAAATGGCAAACATTTCAGAGGAGGATAAAGAGTATGTTTCAAGTTGTAAGTTGAAAATGTGGCCCGGTGACACAGTGGTTAGCACTGCTGTCTCACAGCGTCAAGGACCTGGGTTTGATTCCTGGCTTGGGTCACAGCCTGTGTGAAGTTTGTACATTCTCCCTGTGTCTGCGTGAATTTCCTCAGGGTGATCTGGTTTCGTTCCACAGTCTGAAAGATGTGCTTGTATGGTGCATTGACCTGAACAGGTGCTGGACTATGGCAACTGGAGGAATTTCACAGTAACTTCATTTTTGTAAGCCTCACTAATAAGTAAACTTCAAAAAACTTTAGATACATGGAGGCTCATGGCAGAAAAGTGCAACCCTGAGTAAACATTATCCTGGAATCAGAGAAAGCTGACAATGAAGAATATTGAGTAAAAGTTCAAGCTTTATGAGCACATTCCAGCTTTGCACATGCACCATCGCAACTGCTGCTCCTTGTGAGAGATCAGTGATATCCTGCAGTTTCCCTATAATGGAAGCTGCAATCACAAACAGTATTCAAATATCAGCCTAGAAGTCATGACTGTTTGAAATCCAAACTGCATTTTGTGTGAGGTCAAGCTGAAGCAATAGGGTTAAGTTCATCTCCATAGCTACCTGCTCTGATTTCATCTGAACTGCTCCATTAATTTTTCCACAATGATTTAGTTGCCTTTTAGAGTAAATACTTCGAGGATATTTCTTTCATGTATTTGTTCATGGTGCACAGTATAATACATATTCTAGAACATGTGATAATCTGGTGTTTCTTCCCAATAAAATATTATTCAATGCATTTGTATTAAATTGTTTGCTTAAATAAAGTATGGCTGAGGGAAAAAAAATCTGGAGCGTATAAAACAGCACACATTCAAAAGATGGTATAGAAAATAAAGTAATATGCAATAAGGCAGAGTAAAGGAGGAAGTGAAAGAAGCTGAAATGTTTAATTTACTGAATAGTAGATTGCTAATTAATTATAAAATCAGCTGCAAAAGATTTTTGTGCCTCAGATATTTGAATTAGACAAGGTGCATTGCCACAGCCCAGAAAGGTTTCTGCACCCCAACTGTTCCCTGCTTTCACAATGGAATTTCCAATGTCAGCTGCAGCAACAATGGACACCGCCTTCCGTATGGATAACCAGCAAGCCCGGGAAAAGCAGGATGAAGAGAGGACACACCCTTTTCATGATATTAACTGCCATACTCAGGTTAGCTTCAAACAATAAGTTAATTAGTGTGTACACAGGTAGGTGGGGAATGAATGAGTAGGTAGGTAAATCAGTAAGTAAGTGTGCGAGTGGATGGATGTGTGAATGAGTGGATGGCTGTGTAGGGGGGTAATTGGGTTAGGTTGGGGAAATAGAGAGGTCGAGTCAAGGGTTGGCGAGAAAAAGTGGATCAAGTCAAGTTGGGTGGTTGTATCGGGGAAGTTGCTTGGGTCAGGAGATAATTGGTTTGTGTTGAGCATTGCCAGGGAGAGATTCAGGTCAGGTCAGGTCTGGGGGTAAACAGGTCAGGTAGATAGGTCAAGGGCATAGCTAGATTGTGGGGGAGGAGAGTCAGGCTGAGTCAGGTCAAAGGATAGCTGGCTTGGATCAGGAGTTAATGGGAGAGAGGGTTGAGTCAAGGATTTGATGAGGGGAGGCAGTGTTGGTGTTCAATTGAATTGTACTGGCTAATCACTGAATTATATTGGGTAATAATCAGCAAAAGCTAATCTGGCCCAACTCTCTGACACAAAGATCATTGGATCAGTGGAAGAATCTTTGACATAATGTCCAGGGTGGTGCAAATCAATACAATGGAAGCTTAATTTCCTGGGAAATTACTGCACACAAACACCAGCACTTCTGCAAGGAACCAATGTACAACATAGACTTAAGACCAAATTTCATTGTGCTGGATTTCAGAAGATTCAGGCCCACAGTTTATAAGTTAAAAAGGTGAAATATTTCTGCTAGACGAGCTACTTAAAGTGTTCCACTTCAGCTTGTGTTTGAAACACGTGCACTATGGCCCAGAACTTCAGGGCTCTATGGAGATTCTAGTTTATATTATTTATTAAAGGCGAACAAAGGACATGGCATTCATTTCCAATTAAACTAAGCACGTCAACGTGCTAAAGCTTCATAATCAGAAGTCACAAAGCTGCGTTTATAATTAACTTCCAGTAAAACTCTTTTATCACTATTGTTCTGACACCAGTGCTGATTAGCTTTTGCTAGCACCATAAAAAGTTTCTATTCTAACATAAGTACAATGCCACCAGACCAGCAGAAAAACCATTTCCTATGTCACTGACATAGGTATATTATTGGAGCAATAATATACACACTTAGTGTAATATTATTTCAGCAATTTTGGAGATAATTTGTTTTTTTAATTTGATTAGTTTACAGTGAAAAGTGTTGTTTCTTGCATGCTCTACAGACAAAGCAGACCGTTCATAGAGAAAGAAGGAAAAGGGTGCAGAATATTTTTTTACAGTCATAGCTAAGATGTAGAAAAAGATCAACTTAACGCGAGGTAGGTCTATTCAAAAGTCCGATGAGCTCTGGGCAGGAGCTGTGACCTCCTTATTTGAAATTTTTGTGCTGTGTCATCAATGGAAGCAGTCTGAAGATAGACAAGATGAATTCACACAACTTATTGCTCTTTGTTAAATTACATTCTTAACTTTTTGAAATGTGATAAAATTGACTTATCTACCCTCTGTTTTCATTTCCATATATCAACATAACACTGATGTGGAGATGCTGGCATTGGACTGGGGTAAACACAGTAAAAATTCTTACTGTACTCAACATAACATTACCATCCCTTTCCAGCCAAAGTTTCAATTCTACACACAAAATTCCTGTAGACAATATATCCACAAAATTTGGCATGATTCTGAGCATTTAGATTCAGAAATTCAGTCATAGAGAGGCCAAGATAAATGAAACCAAGTGGCAGGAGGCGGGTCAAGAAGTTAAGTGGTGAAAGTTCATCTGTAGCATTACAGGAATTGCAGCCTTTGGAAAGGTAGATTTCCAAGGGATTCTGGGCTTCTGGGAAATTTTGATTCAGCTGATCATACTTTTGAGGAATATTGTGGATTTGGTGTGAGACGTATTGTGAAAAGTAATGATGATTTTGTTCTTTAATTTATTTCAAAAATATTCCCATTCAACATGAATTTCATATAAGACCAAAAGACATAGAAGCAGAATTAGGCCTCTCGGCCCATCAAGTCTGCTCCACCATTCAATCATGGCTGATATATTTCCCATCCCCATTCTCCTGCCTTTTCTTCATAACCCTTGATCTCCTTATTAATCAAGAACCTATCTATCCTTGTCTTAAAGATACTTAATGACCTGGCCTCCACAGCCTTTTGCGGCAAAGAGTTCCACAGCTTCACCATTCTGTGGCTGAAGAAATTCCTCCTTATCTCTGTTTTAAAGGAACATCTCCTATACCTGAGGTTGTGCCCTCTGCTTGTAGTTTTTCCTACTAGTGGAAACATCCTCTCCACATCCATTCTATCCAGGCTTCGCAGTATCCTGTAAGTTTCAATAAGATCCCCTTTATCCTTCTAAACTCCAATGAGTGTAGACATAGATGTTATTTGTCATCTAATTCCCTGGCTTCTTAATGGTGCTCATTCCACATAGCTCTCCTCTATTAATGTATTTTCCTTTGTAATACTGTGTGTAATCCACAAAGCCTCCTTGTTGAATACATTCCACAGAACTCTCCTGACTACCACCTAATGCAGTTCATCATTTGTCATGGCTTATTTAGTTCATCCATGCAATATTCCATTTGTGCCAATGTGTTTTCATGTGTAATGGCTTCGTTTGCACTGTTCAAAAAGTTCCCCATGCAATATTTTGTGCAATCCATTGTTCCTAAATGAGCAATTTAATGTATATTTGCACTGCTGAACACCTGCATCATAAATTCAGAGTAAGAGCTTAATGCCAATACAATGTAATTGAAACAATGTAATTGCCAGTGCAAAGTAAACACAGACATCAATTCCTGTGCTGGAACAGGTAGTTCCAATCAAAGTGGAGTCTTGGGACTCATTTAATATGAACCATCAAACTGCAGCAGTTTGCTGTACATCACCAGGCAACTTTCAGGGAAAACCCATTGTCACTTTTGATCCAAATTCAATGCCAACAGCAAACCATCAGTTGGGTCCCAGAACTTGTGAGGAGCTAATTATGAGGGAGTTGTGCGAGGGACAGTAATGACCTTTTGGATTTCTGTTGCAGGAAGGCCTGGTTACCTGAGATGGTGCAGTCGCAATCAGACAGCTCAATTTTAGGAAAAGGTCACAAAATAGGCTACCTAATGTATCACAGCTTAGTATGGCTCCTGCTCTGACCAACAAACTACAAAGGGTCGTGAACGCAGCCCAGTCCATCATGCAAAGCAGCCTCCCATTAATTAATTCTATGTATACTTCCTGCTGCCTCGGAAAAGCAGCCAACAGAACCAAAGACCCCTGGATATATTCTCTCCCACCTTCTTCCAATGGGAAAAAGATACAAAAGTCTGAAAACGCACAGCTAGCTACAAAGATGATACTGCAGTTATATTACGAATATGACAAAATGTATTTTAATTGCTTCAATGTGTTATTTTAATCCCATCCCAATAGTGTTTGATTGATAATAAATTAACTCATTATTTGTCTTGATACATACTGCAATTTGCATGTTCGTTTTCCTTTCTTTTTTCTCTGACAACTGCCTGTCAAACTTTATATATTGTTCAATCTAGTTCTTCCTGCCATCCCCACTAAACATCTGTTTTCCCCCTATACAGTAAAGTTCCTTATGCAACAATTGTGCTTATGTTCTGATATAAATTTTTGGCAATGCACATTCAATTTGTGACTCATCTATTTTATCATTGAAAGTGTTTCAATTTCCCATAGTGATTTCCTCCTTCAATGTGTTTTTATAATTAATCATCTCCACTTCCTCAATCATAATGGTGAAATCTCTGCCCCACAACTATTTTAATTCTAAACAGAGTAACAGCAACCATCTGCCCATATATCACAGTCTTAAAATAGTAAAACATCTCAACATAATTCACTGTGTGATAGTCAAACAAAACTTGAAGTTGAGCACCAAATCTGGGCTTTGGCCCAGATTTTATGGTCACAGCATTCACCATGGTTCTTGAAGGAAGCAGCCCACAAACATTTAATGATCTCTGTGCTTTGCATTCCACTTTTCCTAATGCCAATTGAATTTGGCACCAAGTCAAGGGGATGGATAGACTTTAGGCAGAGTAAGCAGCCAATTGCACTGAAGAATTCCCACAGACAGCAAAGCACAAGCTGAGATGCACTGATTACTTATTATTTTTAATACATTTTACAGGGAACAAAAATAAAGACTGGGCAGGTGAAATGGTAACACAGTGGTTAGCACAACTGCCTCACAATGCCAGGGATTTGAGTTCGAGTTATGTCACTGTTTGTGTGGAGTTTGCACGTTCTCCCCTTGTCTGTATGGATTTCCTCCGTGTCCTCTGGTTTCCTCCCACGAAAGACGCGTTGTTTAGGTGCTTTGGCGATGCTAAATTCCCCGAGTGTATCATACAGGTGCCAAAGTATGCCAGCTAGGAGGTTTTCACAGTAACTTCACTGCAGTGTTAATGTAAGCCTACTTGTGACACTAATAAACAAACTTTAAAATAACATACATATTAGAAGCTGAAATATCATAGACAAATTAAAAGATAATAATTCTTACTATGTAAAAAAAATACTAGAATTGTTGGCAGAGTGGAAAAAAATTGATATAAGAAAAAGAAAACAATTTTCCAGAGCTGGAAAGATTGTTTAGCAGTATCAAAGAATCGTTGAATCCTACAGTGCAGAAGGAAGCCATTTGTCTGCACAACCACAATCCTACTCTGCCTAGGCCTTGATGGGATTTATCCTAGGCTGCTCAGGGAGACGAGAGATGAAATTGCTGGGCCTCTGATGGAAATCTTTATCTCTTCTTTGGATACAGGTGAGGTCCCAGAGGATTGGAGGGTAGTGAATGTGGTACCGTTGTTTAAAAAGGGTAGTAGGGATAATCCAGGTAATTATAGGCTGGTGAGTTTGACGTCAGTTGTAGGGAAGTTGTTAGAGAGGATTCTTAGAGATATGATATATACACATTTAGAACAAAGCAATGTGATTAGTGTCAGACAACATGGCTTTGTAAAAAGGAGGTCGTGCCTTATGAATCTGGTAGAATTTTTTTGAGGAGTTGACAAAAACTGTTGACGTAGGGCAAGCTGTGGATGTCGGCTATATGGATTTCAGTAAGGTGTTCGACAAAGTCCCTCATGGCAGGTTGGTGAAAAAGGTTAAGGCTTGTGGGATACAAGGACATGTGGCTAGATGGATTGAGAACTCGCTTGGCAACAGGAGACAGAGGGTAGCAGTGAAAGGGTCTTTTTCTAGCTGGAGGTCTGTAACTAGTGGTGTGCCACAGTTCTCCATACTGGCACCTCTGCTATTTGTAATATACATAAATGACTTGGAAGAGGGAATAACTGGTGTGATCAGCAAGTTTGCAGATGACACAAAGATGGTGGACTTGCTGATAGTGATGAACAATGTCCAACAATACAGCAGGATATAGATAGGCTGGTAAATTGAGTGGAGAAATGGCAGATGGAATTTAATCCAGATAAATCCAAGGATATAATCCTTGTATCCCATGAGCCTTAACCTTTTTCACCAACCTGTCATGAGGGACTTTGTCGAACACCTTACTGAAATCCATATAGCTGTCATCCACGGCTTGTCCTACGTCAATCGTTTTTGTCAATTCCTCAAACAAATTCTACCGGATTCATAAGGTGATGCATTTTGGTAGAAATAATGTAGGGGGGGAGTTATACAATAAATGGTAGGACTATTAGGAGTATAGAAACACAGAAGGATCTAGGTGTGCAAGTTGACAAGTCCTTGAAGGTGGCAGCATAGGTGGAGAAGGTGATAAAGAAGGTATATGGTATGCTTGCCTTTATAGGAAGGGATATAGAGCATAAAAGCTAGCATTTAATGTTGCAGCTGTATAGAATGTTGGTTAGAACATATTTGGAGTACTGCATCCAGTTCTGGACACCACACTACTGCAAGGATGTGGAGACTTTGGAGAGAGTGCAGAAGAGGTTTACCAGGATGCTGCCTGGTATGGAAAGTCTTAGTTATGAGGAGAGATTGGGCAAATTGGGGCTGTTCTCCCTGGAAAGATGGAGAACAAGGGGAGACCTAATAGAGGTGTATAAGGTTATGAAGGGTATAGATAGAGTGAACAGTGGGAAACTTTTTCCCAGGTTGGATACAAAAATCACGAGGGGTCACAGGCTTAGAGTTAGAGGGATGAGGTATAATTCAAATGTTAGAGGGAGGTTTTTTTACACAGAGGGTTGTGGGGGCCTGGAATGCACTGCCAAGTCCAATGGTGGAGGCAGGCACGCTAGAATTGTTTAAGGCTTACTTAGATAGGCACATGAGTGGACCAGGGATGGAGGGATACATAAGACTGTTCTAAATAAGGATCAAGAGCTTCAGGACGTTCCTGGGAATCAATAGATTCCTATGGGCCGACCAACATATTTTATGGCTCACCTGTCTCTTATGTTGGAGCTATTGGGGATCTTTCATGAATGTCTGTATAGGCTGTGTATGTTTATTGATGTCTCTTTTTCACATCCACAGGCCCACCTTATTGGCCAACAAGGAGCATACACGCGGTGGGTCATGCAAGGGCTGCTCTTGGATGTTGCTTCGAGACTTGTCTAGTGCTTCACATCATTAGTGTACGCTTAAACTGGATAAATTGACGGGCAACACGACAACTCAGTGACCAAAACTGTTTGCTATGCAGATACAGGGACCCCGGTTGGATCTCTGAGTTGGGTCGATGTCTGTGGGAGTTTGCACATTCTCCCTGTGCCTGCGTGGGTTTTCTCCGGGTGCTCCAGTTTCCTTCCACAGCCAAAAACATGCTTTTAGGCTGATTGGTGTTAATAAATTATCCCTAACTTAGACCTCGCTTAATCTGGCGCATATATAATTCTCTAAATTTGCACCCCTTTATTGTGGAGTTCAAGAGGTGTAGTAAGTAGAAGGAGGATTGGAATGAGGCACTCACAGAGTGTTAAAGTGGGTGGCGCAGGCTTGTAGGGCCAAAAGGCTATTTCCTGTGCTGTGTTGTTCTTTGTACCCAGACCCTATTCCCACTCCTCCATGCAGTTATCCTAGCTAGTTCCTCTGACACCAAGGACAATTTAGCACGGCCAATCCATCTAACCTGCACATCTTTGGACTGTGGAAGGAAGCTGGAGCACCTGGAGAAAACCCATGCAAACATGGGGAGAACTTGCAAACTCCACACAGTCAATGACCCAAGCCAGGAATTGAACCCGGGTCTCTGGCACTGTGAGGCAGCCATGCTAACCATCATGCCACCTACAAGTGTAACAGTGAGTATGACATTGTATGCCATTAAAAACCGAATTACACATCACTGACAAAGTATAGTTATTTCTGTGGCTTTTAACGGTGATATTACAGTATACAAGGGGGGATCTCATTATTTCAGTAATTTTAAAGAAAACCTCTATTTGCATGGTCTTCAACAACTCGGGCTGTGTAGAAATAAGGAATTACAGATGATAGCATTCAGACTCCCATGCGTTACTTCACATATGGAGATGCCAGAAGTTGCTTCTGGGTTCACATTTGTAATGATGGGCAGCTTGATCATCATCACAACCACATCTTTGGGCCACTGGAACAAATTGTCAAAAATTGATCAAAGAGATAGTTTTTAAGGAGCATCATAAAGGAAAAGAAAGCAATGGAGAGGTAAAGACGTTTAGATCCTCTGTAAATAAAGGCACAGCTAGCAATGATCAGCCTTCTACAGATGCCACCAACAAAGGATCTTCAGCAGAGACCAAACGGTGGAATCATGTAAACCTGGATTGAAGATCAAGAACACTTTACAATTATAGATGACAACCTAATCTGAAATGAGCAGCTGATCTTCCCAGTCTCTCCGCAGATAGAGCACAACCAAGTGTAGAGCATGGACCCAATCCATTGTTTGGATGCGAGGCATTTCCAAGGCATGTGAAGGCACCATTGCAAGTTGCCAGCTGTGTACATTGTACAGATAGACCAAAGGAACCCATCATCCTCATACAGTTCTCTACCAGGCCATGGAGAAGCTGGAAGTTAACCTGTTCATCCTCAACAGTGAATTATTCCTAATAACGGTGGACTACTTCTCCAGATAAGTTGAGGTGAGAAAACTATCATAGAGGCATTAATTAAAGAATGAAATTGATGCTGTGAGCCACAGTGTCCAGACACGATAGCGTCGGTAATGACCCACAATTTTGAAATTAGTACTTGACATACTTAGCTACCACAACTGGCTTCACCTTTGCACTATCTTCCCTAGATACCCACAGTTAAATGAAGAGACCATAAGAGGGGTTTGTACAGTAAAAAAAATCCTCCTAAAAAGAACAATGATTTTTTTTCATTCATTGGTCCACCCCTTTACAACATGGCCCATTCAAGCTCCCACAATGAGCAGAGAACTTTTAACCCTGCTGAGAAAACTCAAACCTGGATTGGCAACCAAGAATTACCGGGACATCCAAGCGAGAGAGCAGTCCTAACAGAAAACACCTCACCAGGCAGTAGCCACAATTGCCAAATGGTGACAGGGTCTGATTTAAAGACCTCAGGAAAGATGGTAATGTCAGTAGAAAGAATAAACACCTACCTGATTGGCACCTATTACTTCTCCAACAATGGTGTGAATGAGATATGGAAATGTTATAAGACCTCCAGACTGCCTGAACCTTTGAATTTAAGGACTTGAAGTGGGGATGTAGGGTAGTGATGATGTAGTAATGACAATGTAAATGTATGATGGTAATAACAATGTAAGACTCTACATAAACCACGCTTACCTAAAATATATTAGATAAAGATTTGGAGGGTGGTGTAGTATAAGGGGCTGGCACATAAAAGGGTAATTGGGAAATGCCCTCACAGTAGTGTTAGAGATCGCATGACCCAGGGTTAGTTGAGTGTTGGATAACTGCCATGTGTACTAGCAAGGTTGGAGACAGCTCCAAGCTTCAATCCTTTAAGTATATTTGTATATACTTATTAGAGTCAATAAAAACTTACCATTAACCTAAGTATGACTTTGAATACATATTCAGACTGACTAAACTGTAACCAATATCTTACAACAGGGATGGGCGTTGTTATAAAGGTGTAGGGAGGTGGTCTTATTGGTAGAGTGTACAGGTTGTAGAAGCTCATCTCCAAATTAAACAGGTGGGAAAGAATTTAGTTCAGCCTCAGACAACTACTAAAGGTGGAGAGTGTGGCTCGGAAATGAGAAAGTAGCAACAACATAAATGTTTCCAAGTTGTTATATGAAGAAAGTTCTAACTGGATTTCTATGAATTGTACCAATATTTAAATAATCAGTCAGACTCAATGGACCATACAGACTCCTGCACTGTAGGGTTTCTATGGTTTCTATGTTTCCTCTTCCAAAGATCGTCTTCAATTTATGAATGACGCCTCTGACCCTGCAATGGAGAATCCAGGTATGATTGCAACTGCCTGTTTCCCACCAGACAAAAAAGGAAGTCAACAATTTGTTTTTTATTTTTTTTCTCTGTTGTGGGCATTGTCAATGAGATCAGCATCTATTGCCTATCCAGATTTGTCCTGAAACAGTGATAAAGTTTTTAAAGTTTATTTATTAGTCTTACAAATAGGCTGACATTAATTCTGCAATGACGTTACTATGAAAATCCCCGAGTCACCACACTCCAATGCCTGTTCAGGAGAATTGAGAGAGAATTTAAATTGACTAATGCATCTAACCAGCACATCTTTCGGACTGTGGGAGGAAAGCTGAGCACCCAGAGGAAACGCATGCAGACACAAGGGGAACGTACAGACTTAATCTGTTGCCCTTCCATAACTGCCCTTCAACTGAGTGGATTGCTAGATCATTTCAGAGAACAGTTAAGATTCTACAAACATTCAGTTCCTCCACTAACAGTGTACAATAGCAATAGTGTGTACCATTTGCAAGATGTACTGTAGCAACTCATCAAGTCAACTTAAACTGCACTTCCAAATCCATGACCATTATTCTCTAGAAAGGCATGAGCAGAAAACGTATGGGAACACCACCCTACAATTTCCCTTCCAAGCCATTCACCATTCTCTCTTGGATCTGGAATTACATGTGAGCCAGACCAGATGAGGAATGGCAGATTTCCTTCCCCAAAGCTTATGAGTGAACCACATGAGTTTTTCATCACAATTGTGATGATGATGTGCTACTGCTATACTCATATGTATTTATGTTTAAGAGGACTATATACAGATTCAGCTCTTTTCGGCAGATATTTGGGTGTGGCTAGAAAACATTTAACACAAATGCTGAGAGAAACATAGAAATATAGAAAATAGAAGCAGGAGTAGGCTATTGGGCCTTTCAAGCCTGCTCCGCCATTCATTTTGATCATGGCTGATCATGGAATTCAATATCCTGATTCTCACTTCCCCCCATAAACCCTTCAGCCCCAAGAGCTAGATCCAATGTCTTCTTGAAATCACATAATGTTTTGGTCTCAATCAGAAGAGTGGGATAATTACTCATTTTAGCCATGTAGTATTTACTTAGGATAGAATTTATGGATTCTTGCTAATAGCTGGAGATTTCCTGTGGGGTTTTCATTATTTATTGATTTTTATTTATTCATTAGTCACAAGTAGGTTTACATTAACACTGCAATGAAATTACTGTGAAAAATCCCCTCATCACCACACCCCGGCACCTGTTCAGATACATTGAGGAGAATTTAGCATGGCCAATGCGCCTGACCTGGACATCGTTGGGTTGTGAGAGGAAACTGGAGCACCTGGAGGAAACACACACAGATATGAAGAGAATATACAAATACTGCATAAGCAGTAAGCCAAGTGGGAATCGAACCTAGATCCCTGGCACTGTGAGGCAGCAGTGCTAACAACTGTGCAACAATACTGTTAAAGGAATGAAAGGTGTGTTTAGGTATGCAGGGTAATGTGATGATGTGGTTAATGGGAGGAGTCCACTACAGCCTCACTGCAATCCTGGCCAACTATGGGTACAAGACCATATTGATTATTTTGGTCCATTCCTAGACACAATGTTCCCACTCATTGTTAATGTATATAGTAAGTGGATGGACGTTTTTAAGGTGAAGTCTGCTATATTGCATGCTACTATTGAAAGATTAAATCAATGTTTTTCCACTCTTGGAATACCTGAAGTAATAGTGTCTGACAATAGAACAATATTCACAAGCGCTAAGTTTCAAAACTTCATCACACTCAATAAAATAAAACATATTAGAACTGTGATTTACCACCAGCATCCAACAAGTTGGCTGAGCAAGCTGTCCAAATTTTTAAGCCTGGCCTTAAGAGACAGTCAGGAGGAAACCGGGTGACTCGAATCACAAGTTTGCTTCTTGGCTACTAAACCACTCTAGTGGGGAGTCCCACCAACAGAGTTGTTAATGAAAACTTTTCTCAGAATGAGATTGAGCCTCGTGTTTCCAAACTTGCTGCGGAGACTAGAGGCTGTCAAGAAGGCAAGTAATGATTCATATCAGCTAACATAGTCACTGATAGTGGATGATGCTATACAGATAAAGAACTTTGGTAGGAGGTGAGTTGGTCCCTAGAAACATTGTATCTGAAACTGGATCCTGTCTTATCCAGTGGACAAAACAGGAAGGATCATCCAAAAACACACTAATGAGTTAAGAAAAAGGGAGATGTCCCAACAGTCAGTTTTGCCAATAGAAAGTGTATTACCATCAGGAAGTGTTGCCAATTATCCAAGCACTAAAGTACCTGGTTGTCCTATGACAGGCAGAACTATGTCACTATGGAAACAGATAGACCTGAACTGCCCAGGCCTGTTGAGGCCAGTTTCATTGTGGTTTCAGCTGACAATAATTAAGTGGAAGCACTCCAAACAGAGGAATAAAATGGCTGTACGCAGATCCAGAAACTCCCCGAAAGACCTTATTTATCACTGCCTCAATTTGTGTATTAAATGCTTAATTATCTTGGGCTGGGTAAATTTAGTATTGGCATTCGTGTAAAAGGACTTAGAGGAGGAGGGATGTGGTGATTGTCTGATTGTCCCTTTTAAGGATCAATTGGCAGAATAAGGGTCACATGACTCAGGAAATCAATTAGGGAGCAGCATGGAGGAATCATCCTGGTAAATGTGGGCTTCTGTACACACTGTCATCTCAGGAGCTGATTGCAGCCACAAGCTTCTGTATAGCATTAACTTGTAAATAAGCGAGTTGCATTTTCCCTAAATTGTTGAGGATCTTCATTTACACTTAGGCACATCTTCAGCCGTCTTGCCTATTCTGTTGCCTGGGGAACAGGAAGGACACTTGATCTGAAAGTGTCATCACTTGCCTATACCTGTCAACAAAAGGAACCTGGAAATCACTTTCGCTTCCTATTCATCTGATTCTGCAAGGATATCCCACATTCTCCACTCATCAGAATTCCAGACGGCACAATTCAATTGCAAATTCTTTTTTGCCATCCTTCATTCATTACTATACCATTCTATCTTTAATTTTAAAAAATAGACTGGTGACCAAGTGAATCATTGAGCAGTTGATAAATCAACATCCAGTAATTAACCACTTAAAAAAATAACACTTATGTTGTAATCGGTACCCATGAGACTTTAAAATAGAATCCAGAGATTCGAGTGATGCTGTGAATGAGACAGTATAAAGCTTTTGCTGTATTCAGCTATTAGGCCTCAGGTGCTTGCTCTTTTTTTTAACCTGTCCCCTGGGTAGGTATTTGGTCCCGTTGTGCCATGTGGAATCATGAACACTAATGGAGGTCAGCTGTCAACAAAGCATTAAATTATTCAGAACCTTTGCCAGTACTTCCTAATCCCTTAAGCAAGCACAGTTGCTCTCCAAAAGCACTTAAGTGAAGCCCATACAAGTCTCTATTCCCCAAAAGGGTCAATATAAGTACTTCCTGTTCAGTAAAAATTCAGTGTATTGTGCTATTCATTAAAATTACTTCCTTTGTGTCCAAAATATTTTTGAATATTAATGAACGGTTACACTTTTTTAATTTCCTGTGTTTTGGAAACTTTTTTCCCTCCTTTTTCTCCTGCCCTAAAAGTGTTGAACAGGGATTTAATTTGAGAGGATGTTTGTCATGGGTATCGGAAATCCTGTGGAAATATCCAAATGGCCTTTTGTTGTGGTGACAGTGAATGTCAACAGGCCATTTGAGCTTATAATAGAGACCGATTGTCACCCAAATTCCACATGTACAAACATCCTCAGAGACCAATTATAGCATTCCTACCAACCTATTTGCCTGGACCAGTCCATTCATCATTTAATAAACACAGGACTTTCCTAATTAACATGTCTCAGCCATTCACTTCCTCAGCCAGCTAAATCATCACTGATACTTGGGTCACAGATATTTAAAACTGTAAAGAACAAAGACATGAATCATCCCGCTCTTGTACTCTCTCCTGAAATATTTACCCGCGGGATAACAAGTCACATTACTGCATGGTAGCATTGCTCCAAAGTGTCCCAAGATGTGTAGGTTTCATGGTTTATCCAGAGTAAATGTGGCTGGCGACAGAGCCTGGATAAATACTCTGTCAGAGAGTCAGTGCGGACTTGATGGGGCCGAATGATCCTCTTTTGTACTATTGGGATTCTATGATTCTTCTATGAACGCAATTTCTCCATTCCAAACAAAAACAAAGTAAGAATTTAAGTTTTCAAGTGAAAAGAAGGTTTCATTTTCTTCACTAATATATTTGGGGAATGCGCTGAATCTTTTTAATTACATTGTTAGCAAAACAAATTAGAGAACTGCATCCACTGCAGGAGCTGTAGCCCATGTCACTATCAGCTATTGACTACAAAGCAAGTGGAACATATTTGTAAAGCTAATGGAATTGCTGCTCTATGTATTATTGATGGCTACTGAAATGGATTCGTAATGGACTGTTAATCCTCAGACTGTGAAGAAGGTGTTAAGTGTTGAAATGTCAATTTGGAATGCCTCCAGTGATATCTTTGTGAACACTGATTGATGTGGAGATGCCAGCATTGAACAGGGGTAAACACAGTAAGAAGTGTCACAACATCAGAATTAAGTGGAACAGGTTTATTTGGTAGTAAACGCCACTAGCTTTTGGAGCGCTGTTCCTTCATCAGGTGAGTGGAGAGTTCTCTCCATGCCAAATAAACCTGTTGGACTTTAACCTGTTGTTGTGAGACTTTTTATAACATTGATTGACACATAGATTAAAATATTCATTGGCAGCTGGATAAAACCAGCATCCTCCCAAAACATGATTGACAGGTGGACAGGGTGGTAGTGAAAGCATATGGAATGCTTTCATTTATTGGATGTGATATCTAATACAAAAACAGAGGATTGCTACTCGAACTGTATTGAGAACTGATTAGGCCACAGCTAGATTTTTGCGTACAGTTCTGTTCACCATATTTACTAGAAGGACATAATTACTCTGAAGAAGGGCAATTACAAAATTTCATGGGGGAGTTTCATAGTAACTTAATTACAGTGTAACGTAAGTCTTACTTTGACAAATGAATAAACTATAAAATATTGCTAGGGCTTAAAAAATGCAAACATGAGGAAAGATTGTGAAGGCTGTGGCAAACGTCCTTCAAATGGAGGAGGCTGAGGAGTGACCTAGTCTAACCTGAGGAGGTGTACCAAATTATGAGGGGCCTAGATCGGGTGGACAGGAAAGATTGGTTATCTCTGACTGAGAGTTCAGTTACCGAGGGATATGAATTTAAGGTGATTGGTAGAAGGATTAGAGGGGACATGAGAAAAATTTTTTTCACATAGAGGGTATTGGGAATTTGGAATTGATCACCTGAATTAGTGTTTCAGACTAAAACACACAACGTATTTAAAAGGTACCTAGATCTGCATCCGAAGTGTTATAACATAGGAACTAAAAGTAGGAGTAGGCCATTTGGCCCTTTGAGCCTGCTCCTGCTCATCAAATTCCATATCCTAATACCCCCTTCCCCCATATCCCTTGATCCCTATAGCCCCAAGAGCTATATCTAATTTCTTCTTGAAATCAGACAACAGTTTGGCCTCATCTATATTCTGTGGTAGCAAATTCCTCACATTTACCACTCTCTGGGTGAAGAAACTTCTCACCTTCATTCTAAAATGTTTACCCCTTATCTTCAAACTATGACCACAAGTTCTGGACTCCTTTACCATCAGGAGCATTCTTTCTGAATCTACCCTGTCTAATTCTGTTAGAATTTTATAAGTTTCTATGAGATCATTTCTCACTCTTCTAAACACCAATGAATATAATCCTAACTGACTTAATCTCTTCTCATATGGCAGACCTGCCATCCCAGGAATTGGCCTGGTAAACCTTCGCTGTACTCCCCCCGTAGCAAAGACATCCTTTTTCAGATAAGGACACCAAAACTGCATGCAATACTTCACCTGCAAGGCTATGGACCAGGTGCTGGAAAGTGGAATTGAAATGAATGACTTATTTCTTTTTTTCTTTTTATTGATCTTCACAGACAAGATGGAGAGTAAACCACTCATGTGTAGAATATAAATTGCAGCTCATCCATAACTTTATAAGATTTTTTTTTATTTGATTTACTATTATCACAGGTATTAACATACAGTGAAAAGTATTGTTTCTTGCACGCTATACAGGCAAAACATACTGCTCACAGAAGAGGAAATGAAAGAATGCAGAATGTAGTGTTACAGTCATAGCTGGGGTGTCGAGAAAGATCAACTTAATGCAAGGTAAGTCCATTCAAAAGTCTGACAGCAGTAGGGAAGGAGTTGTTCTTGAGTTGGTTGGTACATGACCTCAGACTTTTGTATTTTTTTCCTGACGGAAGAAGGTGGAAAATGGAATATCTGGGGTGCATGGGGTCCTTAATTACGCTGGCTGCTTTGCCGAGGCAGCAGGAAATATAGACAGAGTCAATGGATGGGATGCTGCTTTGCATGATGGAGTGGGCTATATTTGCAACCTTTTGTAGTTTCTTGCAGTCTTGGGCAAAGCAGGAGCCATACCCAAGTTGTGATACAACCAGAAAGAATGCTTTCTATGGTGCATCTGTAAAAATTGCTGAGAGTCATGGCTGACATGCCAAATTTCCTTAGTCTTCTGAAAATGTAGATGTGTTGGTGGTCTTTCTTAACTATAGTGTCAGCATGGGGGGACCAGGATAGGTTGTTGGTGATCTGAGCACCTAAAATCTTGAAGTTCTCGACCCCTTCTACTTTGTCCCCTTTGATGTAGTCAGGGGTATGTTTTCCTTTATGTTTCCTGAAGTTGATGACAATTTCCTTCATTTTGTTGGCATTGAGGGAGAAATTATTGTTGCCACACCAGTTCACCAGATTCTCTATCTCATTCCTGTACTCTGAGGCACAACTTTTATAGTTTAAGAGAATGCTGAAGGAAGGTCTTAGTATCCTAGTAACATTATGCTATGGTACAGAGGCAGAGGAGTCTGTGCTATCATTTCCCAAGAGATATGATTCCATCTTCATTATAAGCCTTGTGTTGGGATCAGTGGAGGTTATGGCTTAGAATTTCCGGCTTTAATTTCAGAAAGAAAATCATCAGAATCCCAATGGACAACTTCTAAAGAGTAAAGCACTGGGACAACCCCCACATAAACTCTGGGCTTAAATCATTCTCTTCTACAAATGGAATTTCAAGTCTTCTTCCCAGCGAGAATCAGGGTACTAAAGTGAATTAAAAACACTGGCCTAGCATTCCTGAAATGATGGGTTCAAATACCATCATATGATCAGAAAAACAATCAACAAACCCCTGCCTTAGTATTTATACAAAAATTGACTAATCTCAAAAATTCCTCAGGAAAATGGGACTTTCACCCCAACTTTGTCACATGGTATGTAGGCACAGTGGTTAGCACTGATGCCTCACAGTGCCAGGGGTGCACATTCGATTTCCGGCTTCGGTCACTGTTTGTGCGGAGTTTGTATGTTCTTCCCATGTCTCCATGACCCCCTGGTACTCTGCTTTCCTCCGACAGTCTGAAAGACGTGCTGGTTGGGTGCATTGGCCATGCTAAATTCTCCCTCAATGTACCCAAACAGGCACTAGAGTGTGGTGACTAGGGGATTTTTACAGTATCTGCATTGCAGTGTTAATGTAAGTCTACTTGTGACACTATAAATAAACTTAAAAAATGTTAAACAAACTTTAAACCATATGACTCAGTCCCTAAATATGTGATTCATTCTTAATGCCTTCTGAAACAGACCAACCAACAATTCAATTGTATCAACAGTGTGGACCAGAAGGACCGCCTTCACCTTGGACAGGTTTTTCAGGGCAATGAGGAATGTATATAACAGCAGCCTTATGAATATCACCCAGATTCTGAGAACAAGCTAAACTAATTCTAAAATTACTGTGAAATTTCACCTTTGGCTTTTGACTTTTGTAATCTCCTGATGTTGAAGCCAGGATTTTGGTATGTAAGTCAAGTTTTGTGCCAATGTTTTCTCATGACTTTTCTTACTTTTTTGTCTTTCTCTAACTCTCAGTATTCTGTTTATTTGAGTTCTTTCCTTCATAGTCTGTGACCAGTCCCATTTACTCAACAATAAAAATTCAGTTGAATGTGAGGGCTGAAGGTGGAAGCATTTATTTTCCGACAAATGCAGCTACATACATAATGAATTTAGCACAGATAATGGGTGGGGTTCTCCCAAAAAAATCTAAGTGTCAAATTCACATACAAACCAGAATAAATTGTGTTGGCTTTGTCAGTCGGATTTTCAAAATGAATCTTCCTCATTTTGAATACTGCAGACTGCATTCGCGTGAATCTCATTAAAAATCTGTAGGTGGAACCTATTCCTGTTGGAGAGGCTAGCAGCATTGCAGTGAGTGGGCAACTGCGCATGCATCAATCTGTCAGCATCAATCTGCCAGTGCTCAATTGCTGGCCACCCTGCAACTCCGCATTATTGCTCCTCCGATTCCCTTCAGCTGCTAATTGCTAGGCTCCCAGACGTGCCTGGACCAACCCCCACCCTGCCCCATTTCCCCCCCCCACCACCCCACTTCCATCACCCCTCCATAACCCCAATGCCTTGACAGGCCCCTCTATAATCCCAATGCCTTGGGCAGTGCCAGTGACAGCCAGACTGGCACTGCCAATCTGAAAATGCCCAGGCAGCATCCCCCTCCCCCTTACCTTCTGGGGGGCCTTCATGGTGGGAGTGGAGAAGCTAGCAAGTTCAGGGACTCCTGTCCTGAGACCTCTAATTATACGGCAATCATCAGTTGAATAATTTATTATTATAAATTACATTTCTCCAGGAATCCCGGCGGCCGGAGATGTGCAGAGACAGCCTGCTAAGCAGATTAGATTACTAATGCAGTGCAGGAGTTTTGCAATGAAGTATGCAACTGATAAGTCTTTGAAATATACTCCTCGAAATGTATTATTAATTGTGATGGTCTTCTAAGTCACCTCCCCCACTCCAATAATTTTCTTCTGTGAAATGATGTGCAGATGGAAATAACCAAGGGGGAAGAAGGGCTGAATCTGATCTATGGTAGATCATCAGGAATATGAACAAGATCATAGATTCATAGAATCCCTACAGTGCAGAAGAAGCCATTCAGCCCATCAAGTCTGCATCGACCCTATCAAGGCCTAATCCATTGCCCTAATCCCATAACCCTGTGCATTGACCATGGCCAATCCACCTAACCTGCATATCTTGAACGCTGAGGGGCAATTTAGCATGGTCAATCTATCTAAAATGCAATAAATCACAATGGGCTGAAGGTAGAGAAATATCGAGCAGTCATTTATGACATAGGTCCTTGCAAGAGTGGTGGACAGGAAAAGGTCATTACATCCATTAAATTTATTTCACATTCATGATAGCCATATCATGAGTAAGCATCTCTTTCTGCACTCTCCATTCATCCTATCCATCTCCTTCCCTCTGCTTCGAATTCCCCCCGGAGTTTTATAGATTCCTGCATTAGACAAAAAGAAACCCTCATTTGATTCAACTTTAGATGGTAGCTGAAAACATTGTAAATAACTGTTAGTCTTGGTTTAGATCATCCACCTCAATTAGAATCATAGAGTTATATAAGATTTATAGTATGAAATGAGGCCAGTTGGCCCACCTTGACTGTGCCAGTTGAAAAATCGAGACACCCTGTCTAATCCCGCTTTCTGGTTATGGCATTGCAATTGCATATCCAAACCTCTTTTAATTGAGATGAGGGTGACTGCCTCTTTCACCCTTTCAGGCAGTGAGTTCCAGGCTCCAACCATAAATGAGTGAAAAAAAAAATTGCCTCATTTTCACCCTAATTCTTCTACCAATTACTTTAAATCTCTGCCCTCCCTTGTCACTGACTTCTCTGCCAAGATAAGTGACAGATCATATCTTCGATAATGCTATCAAGTGGTACCTTAGCTATGACGGTAACACTACATTCTGCACCCTCTTGTTTTCTTCTCTATGAACAGTATGCTTTGTCTGTATAGCACGCAAGAAACAATACTTTTCACTGTATGTTAATGCATGACAATAATAAATCAAATCATTAACGCTGCAATGAAGTTACTATGAACTTCCCCTCGTCACCACACTCTGGTGCCTGTTTGGGTCAATGCATCTAACCAATGCATCTTTTAGACTGTAGGAGGAATTCGGAGCAACCGGACAAAAACCACACAGAATCGGGGAGAACATGCAAACTCCACACAGACAGTGACCCAAGGTGGGAATCGAACCTGGTTCCCTGGCATGTGAGGCAGCAGTGCTAACCCACTGTGCCACCATGCTGCCCTCACCATCAACCCTTGATATTACTAATACTGAATGCCCCACTATCAGCATTCTGGTGATTATCATTGACCAGAAACTGAACTGAATGAGCCATATAAATGCTGGGCTACCAGAACAGCTCAAAGGTTAGAAATCCTGAAATGAGTTATTTATCTCCTGACTCCCCAGAGTCTTTTCACCATCTACAAGGCATAAGTCAGGAGTGTAATTGAATACTTTGCACTTGGCTGGATGAGTGCAACTCCAAGAAAACTCAAGGAGCTCAACACCATTCAAGACAAAGCAACCCTCCTAATTGCTATCTCTTGGACAAACATGAATTCCTTCCATCAATGACGCAATGTAGCAGCGGTGTGCATCTTCTGCAAGAAGCTCTGCAGGCACTCACTTTCTAAGCCCTATGACTGCTACCCTCTGGAAGGTCTAGGGCAACAGGCATGTGGGAACACCATCCTGACTTGGAAGTTGTCCTCCAACGTCACTCATCATTCTGAACTTGGAAGTATATTGCTGTTCCTTCACTGTCGCTGGATCAAAATCTTGGAATTCCTTCCCTAACAGCACTGCCGGAATGTAATTGTTCAAGACGGTAGCATACCGCCATTGTTTTGAGGACAAATAGCAATGGGCAATAAATGCCATATCCAGCGACACTCACATCCAACGAATGAATAAAAAATATATCAATATAGAACAATTTTTTAGTATTGGCAGAACTACCTGATTGGGCCTCTGTTTAATGTCTCATTTGGAAGCAATCATCAGGATATTCATTATATAATCCAAGATTAAGCTTAGAATGTTTAGCATTCTAGTTTATATGCACCTGCCATTGAGAAATTCAAGCATACAAATGATGCATCATTGATTTATGCAAGCCAGTTAAGGCTGATGGTCAGGTTAAATGTATGTCAATCTGTCAATGTGAGGCTTATGGTAGCTTTAGATTTTTATGTGAATAAATCAGACAAAGTCACCACCTGTGATAATTGCTGTGTCAGTCAGACTTCAGTCCGTGAATGCATCAAACAAATGGCAGAATTTCTTTCCAAAGATAAGCACTTTCATCTCGTTCCCTATGGAAAAGAAGTCACTTTGTGGGAGAGAGCAGAGCACTTTTATCAGCTGATAGCTTGCATTTCTTCAAAGCCTATCACTGATGTCGCATAAACCGTCAACAGGGCTCAGAGCTTAAATCCCTTCACATACTTCAACTGAAGAGATTTTGCTCTTTTCACGTAAGTGGTGTCAATCTCCAGAAAGAGAATAATGTTTACTAATTTTTTTTATTCATTCGTGGGACATGGGCATCGCTGGCTGGCCAGCATTTATTGCCCATCCCTAACTGCCCTTGAGAAGATGGTGCGAACTGCCTTCTTGAATCGCTGCAGTCCATGTTCTGTGGGTTGACCCACAATGCAGTTAGGGAGGGAATTCCAGGATTTTGACCCAGTGACTGCTTAGGAACGGTGATATATTTCCAAGTCAGGATGGTGAGTGGCTTGGAGGGAACTTGAAGGAGGTGCTCCCATGTATCTGCTGCCCTTGTCCTTCCAGATGGAAATGATTGTGGGTTTGAACAGTGCTGTCTAATGATTATTGGTGAATTGCTGCAGTGCATCTTGTAGATAATACACACTGCTGCCACTGAGTATTGGTAGTGGAGGGATTGAATGTCTGTAGATGTGGCGCCACTCAAGCAGCTGCTTTGTGCCAGATGGTGTCAAGCTTCTTGAGTGTTGTTGGAGTTCCACCCACCCAGGCAAGTGGGGAATATTCTATCACACTCCTAACTTGTGCCTTATAGATGGTGGAGAGCCTCTGTGGAATCAGGAGGTGAGTTACTCACTGCTGTATTCCTGGTCTCTGACCTGCTCTTGTAGCCAATGTGTTTATGGGGTGAGTCCAGTTGAGTTCTGGTCAATGATAATCCCCAGATATTGACAGTGGGGGATTCATTGATGGTTACATCATTAATGTCAAAGGGTGTTTAGAATTTCTCTTAATGGTGATGGTCATTGCCTGGCATTTGTGCTGCGCAAATGTTACTTGCTACATGTCAGCCCAAGCGACACCCTGGTGGCAGTCTGATGCCCTCATTTTGTGGTAGTCACAATGTCAATGTTATTTGAGGAAACTGTCTGGCTGAATGCCTGGATATCTGGGAGAAGCATCTGTAAGCTGCATGTTTAGGAGTGTCCAAATTTCATCCATTCAGTTTCAGATAGCATATATTGGTGACAGTGACTCCAACACAATGAGTCCCAAATTCTTCAAACTTTTTACCAGTTGCTCCTCGTAATTTTTCAGAAAACATAAGGCCTTACAACACAACTAATAAGAATGGAGTGAGAGATGGAAACTCTCTATAAGAACCCAGTGTACTTGTGGAGGTTGATGCAGCGAGTAAATAGAGGTGAACTGACCTGAATAAGACTAAATGTGGGAACAGGCAAATATTCTGGACCCATGAAATCCAAATATTATTTTTAAAAAATATTTATCAATTATTCCCTTGTTTAGGGAGTCACGGTGACCATGGCACATATGTATGGTAGAGATGAATTCACTATGCTACTTTTGCTACCTATTGCATGTAAATTCTTCTCAGTAATTCCACAAACTCTGAGTGTTACATTGGAGGGCACCATTAGACATGATACCAGTGCTTCATGACCCAAGGCATTTTGACACTGTTACGGAAAGGCGGTAAAAAGTGGAATTATGCTAATAATCCAGAGAACTCAAGTAAGAATTTAGCAACAACAATTTTAAATCCAACCAATTTATTTGATAGTAAAATTGCGAGCTTTCAACACTCTGTGTGTCTTTGTCAGGCAAATGCAGTGTTCTGGTCTGCAATAGCACACATCGGCACAGACAGTCATAGATTGCTGATTAGAATGCGAATCCTTACATCTAACCTGCTATTCAAGTGTTAAAGTGGCTAACAATGTGTGTGAAGGGAATCCTGAGCATTGGTTAGAGAATTGTGTATTTTCTCCAGACAGCACAGTAAGTGAGGTTTTTTGCTAACCCAGGCAAGTTACGGGGGTTACAGATAGTGTGTCATGAAGCCAAGATCCCTGTTAAGACCGTCCTCATGTGTGCGGAGCTTGGCTATCAGTCTCTGCTCAGCGACTCTGCGCTGTCGTGTATCACGAAAGCCCCCTTGAAGAACATTTACCCGCAGGTCGGAGGCCGAATGCCCATGACTGCTGAAGTGTTCGCCCACAGGAAGGGAACTGTTTTGCCTGGTGATTGTTGAGCGATGCTCATTCATCCGCTGTCATAGTGTCTGCATGGTCTCCCCAATGTACCATGCTTCGGGACATCCTTTCTTGCAACGTATTAGGTAGACAACGTTGGCCGAGTTGCAAGAGTATGTACCGTGCACCTGGTGAATGGTATCCTCACGTTTGATGATGTCGTCCATGTCTATGATCTGGCATGTCTTGCAGAGGTTGCTGTGGCAGGGTTGTGTGGTATTGTGGTCACTGTTCTCCTGAAGGTTGGGTAGTTTGCTGCAAACAATGATCTGTTTGAGGTTGTGCGGTTGTCTGAAAGCAAGAAGTGGGGGGGTGGGGATGGCCCTAGCGAGATGTTCATCGTCATCAATGATATGTTGAAGACTCCGGAGAAGATGTCGTAGCTTCTCCGCTCCGGGGAAGTACTGGACAACAAAGGGTACTCTGTCCACTGTGTCCTGTGTTCGTCTTCTGAGGAGATCAGTGCAGTTTATCGCTGTGGCACGTTGGAACTGTCGATTGATGAGTCAAGGATTCGCATTCTAATCAGCAATCTATGACTGTCTGTGCTGGTGTGTGCTATTGCAGACCAGAACACTGCATTTGCCTGACGAAGACACACAGAGTGTTGAAAGCTCGCAATTTTACTATCAAATAAATCGGTTGGATTTAAAATTGGTGTTGCTAAATTCTTACCGAGTTCTTACTACCCCAGTCCAATGCCGGCATCTTTACATCATAATCCAGAGACCCAGGGCAAGATCTGGGGATCCAGGTTCAAATCCCACCATGACAGATGGTGAAACTTGAATTGAATAAAAAGGATCATGAAACCATTGTCAATTGTCATAAAAACTCAACTGTTTCTTTAATGTCTTTTAGAGAAGGATATTTGCTGTCCTTACCAAGTCTGGCCCACGTGTGATTCCAGAACCACAGTAAAGTGGTTTACCCTCAAATGCCCTAAAATGGAGGGCAGTTAAGAAAGAGCAATAAATGCTGGTTCAACCAGCATTATTGCCCTTTCTAACTGTGAACCTTCCAACCCCCAACTGCCGCACATCCCATGAATGAATGAAAAAAAAATGTTAACATGTTGTCTGCCCAACAGACTTGAATGCAAGACTCAATGTCAGTCCTCTGAAGGACATGTTGATATTGGAGGTATATCTCTTCATAATATCAAATGAACGAGTGGGTTTGAAAGGAGAGTATGAGAAAGTAATTAAAGTAAAACTCCAAACCCCAGGGTGTCGTATCCAGTAGGGAGCTACTCCAAGGATGCAGTAAGCAATTTCCTGCAGAAGAAAGGATTCTGCAGCAATTACCTGGGAAGCAAACTTCTATTGATGTACACCTGGAACATTCTGATTTAAATCATGGAAGATTCCAACTATCTTATGGCGATAATAACTCAGAAAAGATTATAAGAATTTAAAGCACTTCTAACTCTTGGATAACTATAGTACAGACCCACCTAATACCTTCCCCATCCCTTGAGAATAACTAAACTCACCCATCTACCCTCTCGACCCTGAACAGGAACCCTTATCCTAGCTAAACCTTCTACTCCTGACTTCCCCCACCAACTCTGGCTGCCCTTTCAATCCATTCCTATTCCCACCCCCAGCTCCCTCCAACCCCTGCCAACACCCTCAAACCCCGGCTACCCATCCAAAGCCCTCATTAACTATCAACCTTCCCATTGACCACCTGACCTATCCTACTCTCCTCTGAAACCTGCCCACTTACCTTCTCCCTAGATTCTCAAAGTGATTGGACTATTAAACCTATTGGCTTTGCAGTAGCTAATTCTGTAAAAGAAAGGGACATGCCATCCTGCCCTTCGACTCAGCAGCACTCACACAAGGTCTGTGGGACACTGTGCTACACTTTTCTTGTCCAGCCTGAGTCAGAAGGTTGAAAGAAAAGTCTGTGGCTGCTTTTTAGAATGACTAGGACTGTGATTTCCATTCCACAGTAGTTACAATCCATTGTCTATGGAGGACAGTTTGTATTGTGCAAACCCTCTATTGTCTACATTTTAAAAGGTTCACTTCAGATTCAGAATTGAACAAAAGAACAAAGAACAAAGAAAATTACAGCACAGGAACAGGCTCTTCAGCTCTCCAAACCTGCACTGACCATGTTGCCTGACTGAAATAAAACCCCCTACCTTCCGGGGACCATATCCCTCTACTCCCATCCAATTCACGTATTTGTCCAGGTACTCCTTAAAAGTCACTGTCGTATCTTTCACTACCTCACCCACCTGCAAGTTCTAGGCATCCACCAACATCTGAGCAAAAAACTTGCCTCGTAGATTTCCTTTAAACCTTGCCCCTCGCACCTGAAACTGGTAGTTTTGTCCCTGAGTCTGCTGTCTCCTTTAAGAGCAGACAAAACATAAACTTTCAACATAGAATGGTACTTGAGGCATCCAGCTGACATGTCACCTCTGCAAATAGCTGATAAATAACATGCAAGTACTTGCAGATAGCATTTTGGCCTAGTGTCAAAATGTGCTGCAAATTTTAACTGATGTTAAAACTATTTTATAAGTGGAAACTACAAACTTCATCCCAGAGCATTACAGGTCTAGCAGTGCAGCTGTGAAAAATATAAAAGGTTGCATCAATACTTTCCAGATATTTCTCCAAATATATAGAGCTATGATGAGACCACTCCTGCAGTATTTTGTGCAGTTTTGGTCTGATCTGCGGAAAAATGCTCTTATTATTGAGAGAGTGTAGAGAAGGTTTACCAGACTGATTCCTGAGTTAGTGGGACTGGCTCATGAGAAGACATTGAGTTTGGTTTGGATTAAATTTGCTGAAGTTTAGAAGAATGATGGAGAATCTCATAGAAACCTGTAAAATTCAAACAGGACTAGACAGGGTAAGTGCAGGGTAGATGTTCTCGGTGGTGGGAAGGCCCAGATCTAGGGTTCATAGACTTAGCACACAAGGTAAAACATTTAGGACTGAGATGAGGAGAAATTTCTTCACTTAGAGAGTGACGAGCCTGTGGAATTTGTTACCACAGAAAATAGTTGAGGTCACAATATTGTATATTTTAAAGAAGGAGCTAGCCTTTAGTACAGTAGTTAGCACTGTGCCTCACAGCACCAGAGACTTTGCTTTGTATCCTGGCTTGGGTCACTGTCTGTGTGGAAACACGTTCTTCCTGCGTCTGTGTGGGTTTCCTCTGGATGCTCTGGTTTACTACCATATTCCGAAAGACATGCTGATTAGATGCATTGACCCTCATGACAGGCGCTAGAGTGTGGCAACTAGGGAAATTTTACACTAACTTCACTGCAGTGTTAATATAAGCCTTGTGACTAATAAATAAACTTGATTTTCATTTTTTTTCTTGTGGCTAAAGAAATCAAAGGATGTGAGGAGAAAGCAAGAAAAGATTACTGAGTTGGATGATCGGCCATGATCATAATGAATGTTGGGGCAGGCTAAAGGGCCAAATGACTTGATCCTGCTCTTATTTTCTATGTTTCTATGTTTCTCTTGCAACACAATATTCAGTTGAGTGTGTTTGCTCTGTCCAAGTGTCTACGTTGATCTTTCACTGGTTGTCAATGCAATCAAACAAACAGCTCAGTTAAAATGGAAGAGCTAGAAGCCCTTTAAAAGTTACCTTGCTCATTATTCCCCTTTATTTCATTCCCTGTGCTGCTGGAAAATGGGCAAGACAAAAGGTTCAAATTATGATAATAAGTTGATCTCACTGAAGTCATTGAAGCCAGTTCCCCTCAACAGTTCTGTAACAATTCATAAAAATGCTGCAATCCCAGCTTCATTTTGCCCAGTGGATTGATTCAACAGCACGTAGCACAAGTAACTATAACCCATTTGTATCTATTTGGCAACTCTAGACCACTGACTCAGTGGCACTTTCAGCCAACAGGCCTCGTTATATCAATCCATTATGTGGACTTCACATATTTCTTCTGAAGACTGTTTCAACAGGGTGAAGAGGACTAAAATTAATCCTCTATTCTCCTATTCCTCGTTTGACCATAAAAGGGCTTGTTATCCTTTTTTAAAGAATTTAAGGAGGACTCGCTTTGCCAATTTTGTAAGTGTCCCACGATTGAAATATTGAGGTTAAACAGAATTGTTCAGATCAGCTTAAGTTAAACATAGAAAGAGATAAGTTTAATGAAACTATTCCCAAACAGAAGAAAAGAAAACTGCAACATTATTCATATATCACACACGTTCATCTTGGCCTATGTACTCAGATGTAGAGATTGGCAGCATAAGATGATAAGCTTATCATGGTTTCATGATCCATTAAATAAATAATGGAGTGTACAATTAGCTTTTTCTTGATTAGTCTCAATATGGTGGTTGGATGGTACGGTTGATTTGGTTTGCTGACCTCCTGGATGCAATCGTAGAATCTCTACAATGCAGAAGGAGACCATTTGATCCACTGAGTCTGCACAGACCACAGCCCTATCCCTATAACCCCACATATTCATCCTACTAATTGCGTTGACGCTAAGGGATCAACCATATAGAACAGATGTCTGCATTTTACAGATGTAGATGCTCAGAAGTTTTCCTTTCAATGTGGCCACTTTATCAACAGGGTACAGTATTTCAAAAGAGAGAGAGAAAGACACCACAGCTCCCAAAATCTATTTCAGTACAGCATTAGTCTTTTCATTTCTCCCTCTTTTCTGCTTGACAGAGTTCCCTTGAAATACCTTGCTTTGTTGTATATTCCAGAAGGGGGTTTGGTTAGTTCACGTCTGTTGCGGCTATTTGATTTAATTTATTATGGTCACATGTATTAGCATTAGAGTGAAAAGTATTTTTTTTGTCTATCTAGACAAAGCATACCATATGTAGAGAAGGAAAGGACTGAGTGCAACATGTAGTGTTACAGTCATAGCTAGAGTGTAGAGAAAGGTCCATTCAAAAGTCTGATGGCAGCAGGGAAGAAGCTACTCTTGAGTTGGTTGGTACGTGACCTCAGGCTTTTGTATCTTTTTCCCAATGAAAGAAAGCAGAAGAGAGAATGTCTAGGGATGTGGGGTTCCTTAATTATGTTGGCTGCTTTGCTGAGGTAGTGAGAAGTGTAGACAGAGTCAATGAATGGGCGGATCTTTGCGTGATGGATTGGGCTACATTCACGACCTTTTGTAGTTTCTTTTAGTCTTGGGCAGAGCAGAAGCCACACTAAGCTGTGACACAACCAGAAAGAATTTCAGATCAAGTAATTTAATGTTTATGTCTCCTTATAAACATTTGCAAAGTCTCAGTTTGGTGCAAATCATCAGGAGATGAGTTTCTTTGTCCTTCCCAAGGTAGTTGATTGTCTGTCTTCATTCCAAATTTATGGGATGTAAAATTGGGATATGTAGCAGCTTGGCCTATCAGAGCTACTTCTTTTTTAAAAAAACACAATTGTCTGTATAGGGTTTCTGCTAAAATCCAGCCAGTGACAAATCAGAAATCTTGGCTGCAATTCTCTGACCTTGCCTGTGGTGGGAGTTTCCAATCTGCTGAGTGCTAAATTCTCCATTCTCATTGCGGTGGTTGTGGGACATAGAATATTGGAAAATTCCAGACCTCATCTTCAAAAAATATATCCCTGTGACTAGGCAGAAAAATTATTGAGTAACCTGCAAAATGTAGATATATTTTTCTTAAGTATATCTGTGAGTAATGCGGGCTTATGACATTTTTTTTAGAACATTAGAACATTACAGCGCAGTACAGGCCCTTCGGCCCTCGATGTTGCGCCGGCCAGTGGACCCTCTAACCTAAACTATTCCAATATCATCCATATGCCTATCCACCGAACATTTGAATGCCCCCAAAGTAGGCGAGTCCACAACTGCTGCAGGCAGGGCATTCCACGCCCTCACCACCCTCTGTGTAAAGAACCTGCCTCTGACATCCGTCCTATAACTACCACCTCTTAATTTAAAGTTATGTCCCCTCGTGTTGGTCATCACCATCCGAGGAAAAAGGCTCTCACTATCCACCCTATCCAATCCCTTGATCATCTTATACGCCTCAATTAGGTCACCGCGTAACCTTCTTCTCTCTAATGAAAATAACCTCAGGTCCCTCAGCCTTTCCTCATAAGGCCTTCCCACCATACCAGGCAACATCCTGGTAAACCTCCTCTGCACCCTTTCCAATGCTTCCACATCTTTCTTATAATGCAGCGACCAGAACTGTACGCAATACTCCAAGTGCGGCCGCACCAGACTTTTCTACAGTTGTAACATAACCTCACGGCTCCTAAATTCAATCCCTCTACCAATAAAAGCTAACACACCGTACGCCTTCTTAACAACTTTATCAACCTGGGTGCCAACTTTCAAAGAGCTATGTACTTGTACCCCAAGATCCCTCTGCTCGACAACACTATTAAGGGTCCTTCCATTAGCCCTATATTTCATATGCCTGTTATTCCTACCAAAGTGAATCACCTCACACTTATCCGTATTGAATTCCATTTGCCACCTCACAGCCCAGCTCTGCAACCTATCTATGTCCCTCTGCAAACTGTAACATCCATCCTCGCTATCTACAACTCCCCCCACTTTGGTATCGTCAGCAAATTTACTAATCCAACCCTCTACACCCTCATCTAGGTCTTTGCCCTGCAGGATTTTCTATTGTAGCAATTATTTTGACAAAAACCTCTGGAGAAAATGATATGCATTTACTGAGGAAAGCTAAAGAAAATGTTCATCTGAAAATCTGGGAATTTCTACATTCACCATGATATGAGTCATTTAGACCATGAGGCCATTAGACATAGGAGCAGAATTAGGCCACATGGTCCATTGAGTCTGCTCTTCCATTCAATCATGGCAGATATTTTTCTCATCCCCATTCTCCTGCCTTTTCCCCATAACCCCTGATCCCCTTATCAATCAAGAATCTATCTATCTCTGTCTTAAAGACACTCAATGATCTGACCTCTGCCTTCTTTGGCAGAGTTCCATAAATGTATCACTCTCTGGCTAAAGTAATTCTTCTCACCTCTGTTCTGAATGATCGATGTTTTAGCCTGAGGTTTTGCCCTCTGGTTCTAGTTTTTCCTACTAGTGGAAATGTCGTCTCTATATCCGCTCTATCTAGGCCTCGCAGTATCCTATAAGTTTCAAATAAGATCACCCATCATTCTTCTAAATTCCAATGAGTACAGACCCAGATCCTCAAGCATTCCTCATACGACAAACTGTTCATTCCAGGGATCATGTGAACCTTTTCTGGACCTTTTCAAAGACCAGCACATCCTTCCTCAAATCTGGGGCCTAAAACTGCTCACAATATTCCAAATGTGATCTGACCAGAGCCTTATACAGCCCTGCTCTTGTACTCTAGCATTCTCAACATGAGTAGAGTACAAGAGCTGGCGTTTGATGTTGCAGTTGTATAGAACTTTGGTTAGACCTCATTTGGAATACTGCGTCCAGTTCTGGTCGCCTTACTACCAGAAGGACGTGGAGACCCTGGAGAGGATGCAGAGGAGGATTACCAGGATGCTGCTTGGTATGGAAGGTCTGGGTTACGAGGAAAGGTTGGCAAATTGGGGCTGTTTTCTTTAGAAAGACGGAGATTGAGAGTAGATCTAATAGAGGCGTATAAGATTATAAAGGGTATAGATAGAGTAAACTGTGGTAAGCTTTTTCCTAGATTGGAAACAAATATTACGAGGGGCTGTGGGCTTATGGTGAAGGGGGCGAGGTATAATTTGGATGTTAGAGGAAGGTTTTTCACATAGAGGATTGTGGGGATATGGAACGCACTGCCAAGTAAGGTGGTGGAGGCAGGGATGCTGGAGTTATTTAAGGGATATTTAGATAGGCACATGAGCAGAATAGAGTTGGAGGGATATAGAAGACTGTTTTAAATAGAAATCAAGAGCCTTGGGACATTCCTGGGAATCAATTGATTCCTATGGACCTTCCAACATGACCTTTCTGGCTCATTTGTTTTACTTTTGAGCTTCTGGGGATTCCTTTGAATGTATGCATAAGATGTGCACGATATTGATGTTTTTCTCTTTCATTCCACAGGTGCTTTGGTTCGCCTTGTTGTCCAAAAGGAGCATACATGCAATGGGTCGTCCACGGGCTGCTCTTGGATTTTTCGAGATAGCCTAGTGCTTCACGTCATTAGTGTACACTTAAACTGGACCAGTTGATAGGCAACACAACTCAGTGACTATCACTGTGCTGTGCGGATACATTGATTTGGGCCAGTATCTGTGGGAGTTTGCATATTCTCCCTGTGGTTGCGTGGGTTTTCTCTGGGTGCTCCGGTTTCCTTCCACACCCCAAAGATGTGCTCTCAGGCTGATCTGTGAAACAAATTGTCCCTAAATTGTCTCCCCAGTCTGATTTCCAATGTGGATTTCCATAAACATAGACACGGGTCTTAGGTGGAAGAGGGAACTCAAGCTGTTAAAATGGCAGCACGGGGTCCTGTGCTGTGTTGTTCTTTGTTCTTTGAATGCTGAAATTGAATTTGCCCTTTTAACTGCCAACTGAATCTGTATATTACCTTAAGAGATTCTTGAACAAAGACTCCGAAGGACCCAGCTGTTCAGAGCTAGGCAGAGGAGAAGGGAGGTGGGATTAATTAAATAGTATTAACAGAGGACTAACAGAGATATGATGAATTTAATGGCTGTATCATTCTATTATTCTACAATTGCTTAATTATCTGAATTATTGTTCCACTGAAGACATTTCAGTGATTGGAGAGAGAAAACACTAAAAGCCACCTGCAGCAAGGAATGCTTAGGGCCATTACCTCTGTTTTCCACGGCTAACAACTACCTTTCCCATGGCTTCCATACAATGATGGAATGGAAATACCTCCGGTACCTGGATGCTGCCCATCCCTCTCCAGAGAGCATGGAGAAGAAGAGTTCAGTGATGGTCCTGGCAAGGGTAAAGGGGAGGGTCATACAGGCGAAGCACTAAAGCAGTGGTAAGCCTCAAAGCTTGCACTTTCCTATAATCTGTCATGATATCATGCAATTTCAGTGAGTTCATGTAAAAGAATCCTGACCATCATGTTCTTATCTTCTGGTGAAAGTTATAACCAGAGCTTCACAATGCAGCACTGAATAACATTTAAAGGAGCAATAGGGAAGATGAAACATTTCAGGAACTAGTGATTAGATGGTCATTTACCATTTAATGACAATGGGGCAGCCATTCTTCTCAGAGTTTGAGCTCCTTATTGACCTTTTAGCTGGGTTGGTGGGATGAGGGTTGGTGGATGGGTTCATAATGGCCCCTAAAAACAAGTCAATGGATTTTCCTGCTGTAGGAAGGACATTAACTCCACATATGCTTATTGTGTAGCAATTGTATCAGCACACCTTGCCTCAGAAATGCACATGCATACTGTGGACACTATTTTGGATTCCTAACAGCATTTGTTATCTCCAAACAACACCTGATATCAAGTCCAAATTCTTTATAGATAAATTCTGTCTATAAAGTAGTAGCTTCTGGGTTTCTTGGAACTTCTATTGGCTGTCATATAATTGATTTTTTTGAGGATGGTAATAGTCTGGAATGCATTGCCTGGGAAGCTGAGTGCCTTACATCCTTTATAAAATACCTGGATGAGTACATGGAATGCTGTAACATTCAAGGCTATGGGCCAAGTGCTGACAAGTGGGATTAGGTGGGCAGGTCAGGGTATTTCATGCATCGGAGCAGACTTAATGGGCCAAAGGGCCTCTTCTGCACTGTAGTAATCTGTGATTTTGTCATTGATTGATTGTTGGCTTGTCTATTCTGGCAAATGAAATGGAGGTTTCATCCAAGCTACAACAGCCAATGCAATTACCAATCTCCTTTATAAACACTCTCCAACATGGGAACAGCACCTTTTTTGTAGAATTAAACGGTACATTTAAAGAAAATGAAATTTCAATTTTGCAGCATCCACTAATCTATCTAATTAGATTAACATAACCTTGCAATATCCTAATTCTGCATTCACAACCACATGTCCACTCAACCCAACAATTGAGTCCATGAGATTACTTTCCTAAAGTTGACCTTTCCAAAACCTTAGATCTGTTAATAAGATTTTCTTTACTTCTTCATTCCTGCCAGGATCTCATTATTACTTTCAAGTCAATAATTTTCCCTTAATTAGGGAGATTATCTAGTTCTCTATTATTTCACAGCAGCATTCAATCTTAGCAGCTGAGAGGTGAGACAGATCTGGTCTGACGAAAATTTCAAAGTAACAAATTAAGAAGCAGAATTGTAAATACTTTGCTGAAAAAATTGACATGTCAAGGTTTTCTGTCTTGAACCCATCAGTATACTTCACATGAATACCAACATGGGAAAACAACAATTTATACTGTATAAGAGAGTGCTGATCGGTTGGCAAATGGACTCTAATTGGAAGATGCATTGGCATTGAGAATGCATCAGTTGATGGTGACTGATAGTTAATTGCCAAGCATTGTTTGAAATTTAAACTAGACAGGTTGGTCAAGCCATTGCCCTGAGAAATGAGCCAGTGAATGACTGTCACTTATTTTGTTTAACTGAAATGGGGGCAATGTGTATACACACTCTTTCTGTCTGCAAAGAGCAGAAGTCTGTGTCTGAATACATGTATGTTCTGATGCATTTTGTATGACAATGCCTCTATCAATCAGAATTCATTTGCGAATGAATAAACACTCACTTCTCTTACAGTACCACTTGTTTTTCATTTATATCAATCTTCATGCAAAGTATCCTGATGAATGCAAGATCAAAAGCAATACTCAAGCTCCATTCTAACAAAAAAATATTTGGAAGTGCTTTTTCCGAAAGTTTACAACTCAATCAGTTTTGCCCACCAGGGTTTGGTAAGGATATTCTAATGAGAAAATAGTGCATTAATAAAACTAATGCTTAGCAACTGATATTTGGTTGTATCAGCAATCTGCAAACATTGCAATCTGTTTGTAACTTGCACACTTACCCAGCCTTAGTTGTGTCCAAGGCTTCAATAGGCTGCTTCAACTAAAAAAAACGATATTAGTTGTGGGATGGCACAATGGCACAGTGGTTAGCACTGCTGCCTCATAGTACCAGGATCCAGGTTCAATTTTGGCCTTGGGTAACTGTCTGTGTAGAGTTTGAACATTCTCCCCGTGCCTTTGCGGGTTTCCCATGAGTGCTCTGGTTTCCTCCCACAGTCCAAAAGTGTGTGGGTTAGGTTGATTGACTATGCTAAATTGACCCTTAGTGTCAGGTAGACTAGCAAGTATTAATAGGGATTTAGGATATAGGCCTGGGTGGGTTTGTGGTCAGTGCAGATTTAATGGGCCAAATGGCCTCCTTCTGCACTTCTCTTGGAACCTCCCTCACTCAAATTCTGGCAGAGTTTTGGCCCAAAGCTCTGATTGCTCCAATTCTGATTACCCTATAACTGCACACATCAATCTCTTCTCCTGAGACTGCATTCCACTGGCTTCATAAAGCTGCACCTTTGCATCTTGTTACTGGCATTATAAGAACATAAGAAATAGGAGCAGGAATGGGCCATCTAGTCCCTCGAGCCTGCCCTGCCATTCAATAAGATCGTGGCTGATCTGTAGTGGTTCAGTACCACTTTCCCGCTTTCTCCCCATAACCCTTAATTCCCTTGTCAATCAAAAACCTATCTACTCTTGACTTGAACATATTCAGCGAGGAAACCTTCACCACTTCATCAGGCAGAGAATTCCAAAGATTCACCACCCTTTGCATGAAGAAATTCCTCCTCAACTCTGATCTGAACCGTGCCCCCAACCCCCGCCCCCAGCTCTCTGTATCCTTTGAGCAGAATCCTCAATGATTTTTCTTTGCCCCAATCGCAAATTTTTTGAGGCCAGTTATTCTCTTCAGTTTCACAAAGCTGATAACTACTCTTAGTTTCTCATAACCCCAGCCTCCAGAGCAGTATGAAGCTAGCAATCTTTTACTACCTTTTACTGCTCCAAACTCATGAGCAACCACAGGCTCCTGTTTACTCTGCTCACCATGCGATCTCGTATTAGACCCTTCCTTAGAGCGTGGAGAGACCATCACAGGAACAGCCACTACCAGACACCAGGAGGAGAGCAGGTCGCTGAGGGCCAGGAGGTGGGTGAGCAGGTTCCCGAGAGGGTGCACAGAAGGCAGAGGGTTCTGAGGCTGAGGAGGTACAGGCCCTGCAATTCATTTGAGGCCTTCTCGGAGGAAATTTGCCATCACCGTCGGCAGCTCTCCAAGAGCACGGTGCAACATCTTTGAGAGGTGCCGGCACACCTGGCACCTGAAGGGATCCGCCCACTCCCTGAGGATGTGAAAGTGATGGCTACCCCTGTATTTTATCACTTTTGGCTCATTTCAGTGATGTCTGTATGGGGAGGAGCAGTGATATTTATATGAGGGGAAGCAATGTCTGTATGGTGGGGGATTACCAGCGATCTCTATGGGGAAGTTGTGGGAGCCAGAGATGAGGCCAGTGATGAGTGTGGGGAGTTGTGGGGAGCCAACAATTGGGCTAGTAATATCTGTGGGGGTTGGAGAGCAGTGATTCACCCCCCCACTCCCCCACCGAGCACTTAGTGAGATTCACAATTGTGTGTGGTGATTCGGGTCGGAAGTTGAACTGAAAAACCAGTCATGATCTGGAACAGTTTTCTTGCCGATTCAGCACTTTTGGCACTTCATTATTTCTGTGAATTGTGTGAGCCCTTTAACAAACAATACTAGAACCATTACCTTGTATTTAGTAAAGCCAAACTTACTGGCATAAAAATGAAGCATCGAGTGGAACTAGTGCAGTTACTGAATGTTGACATTATTTCTGGAAAGAAGAATAATAAAGTATATTTTTTAATGATCCACTGGGGGTAATTGAGAGAGATGTTAGTTTTCTGGACAAATGGTATAGGACATTGTAGAAGATTCATCTTGTTGGGGATCCACAATTAGCTTTTAGTACAGAATGTCATTATTTTCAAATTTGGCAGACCTATTTTGGGCGCTTTGTGCCTCTGCTAATCCCTGAAAGGTAATAATCTCTAGCATGTGATTCCCCACCGTTTCCTGAAAAAATCTAATGTCAAAGATCAGTTGTTATTATTAACTGAAAGAAAAATTACTCTTAATGCAGTATTCTGAGCCAAAGATTCTCTCCAGAATTCTAGTTTAAGTTTATTTATTATTGCAACAAGTAGGCTTACATTACCATAGCAATGAAGTTACTGTGAAAATTCCCATGTCGCCAAATTCCCATGTTCAGGTATACTGAAGGGGAATTTAGCATGGCCAATACACTAACCTGCATGTCTTTTGGACTGTGGGAGGAAACCAGAGCACCCAGAGGAAACTTACACACACGTGGGGAGAACATGCAAACTCCACACAGACAGCGACCCAAGCCATGTATTGAACCCGAGTCCCTGGTGCTGAGAGGAAGCAGTGCTAACCACTCTGCTACCGTGCCACCTGGGGGCTAAATTCTGAGGGGTCTAAATTTTATTACCCCTGTAAACAGGCGTGGGGATCCTGATGCACAATTAACCCATTCCTCTTGATTGAAATGCAAATTGCATGTTAACCTCATGCTTTCTGTTCATGATAATAATAATACCTGCTTATAGCTACCGCTAACTATATTGTTCACTAATTGTTCAGTAGAAGGAAACACAAAATCCTGGCACCACTTGAGCCTAGCCTACATCTCTTAAAGATAGGTGCTTTGTAGCCAGCATGGATTCTGGGAATCATGCAAGAAATCAGTATGTCCTGAATAACATGAAGGAATGGAAGCAAACAGGCTGCAAGATTTTCATGCACTGCGCTGCTGGTCTTGGTAAGTGGCGCAAGGAGAGGCTGGGGTTTCTTGGTCTAGCTGCAATCCTCAATTCTCATCGAGGACACAGAAGTTGCCGGAAATCGTGCGCAATATTCCCAGAGGAATTGTCTCTGTCCAATTAAAGATATTGGCAAATAGGGGAAATAAAATTTAAAGTTTATTTATTCATCACAAGTGAAGCTTATATTACCAAAGAAATAAAGTTACTGTAAAATTCCCCTCGTCACCATATTCCACCGCCTGTCCGGAACAATGCATCTAACCAGCACATCTTTCAGACTGTGGGAGGAAACCCATGCAGACATGGGGAGAATGTGCAAACTTCACGAGGGGACACAGCTTTAAATTAAGGGGTATGAGTTATAGGACGGATATCAGAGGTAGGTTCTTTACTCAAAGAGTGATTAGGGAGTGGAATGCCCTGCCTGC
This sequence comes from Sphyrna mokarran, assembly GCA_024679065.1. Lineage (NCBI taxonomy): Eukaryota > Metazoa > Chordata > Chondrichthyes > Carcharhiniformes > Carcharhinidae > Sphyrna > Sphyrna mokarran. Next base: position 37,672,227 of record JAGIQG010000001.1, read on the forward strand.
AGCTGTTGTAGATACGCCAAGTTTGGTGGCGTTTAAGAGGTTAATTGATAAGTATATGGAAGAGAAGGGAATGGTTTAGTTTGGAGGGGCATTGCTTTTTATTTTGGTCGGCACAACATCGAAGGCCGAAGGGCCTGTTCTGTGCTGTAATGTTCTATGTTCTATGTTCTATGTTCACACAGACAGTGACTCAAGCTGGGAATCAAACCCGGGTTCCTGGCAGTGAGGCAGCAATGCTAACTGCTATGCCACAGTGCTTTCCACAATAGGAAACCTATTCAAAGAATACAGCAATGCCTGGCCACCTTCGTTCGATAAGGTTCCCCATGGAAGGCTTCTGCAGAAAATGCAGATGTATGGGATTGAGGGTGATTTAGCTAATTGGATCAGGAATTGGCTAGCTGATAGAAGACAGAGGGTGGTGGTTGATGGAAATTATTCATCATGGAGTTCGGTTACAAGTGGTGTACCTCAGGGATCTGTTTTGGGGCCCCTGCTGTTTGTAATTTTTATAAATGATCTGGATGAGGGTATTGAAGGATGGATTAGTAAATTTGCGGATGACACCAAAGTCGGAGGAGTGGTAGATAGTGAGGAGGGGTGTTCTAGTTTGCAGAGAGACTTGGACAAGTTGCAGAGCTGGGCCGAGAGGTGGCAAATGGAGTTTAATGTGGAAAAGTGTGAGGTAATTCACTTTGGCAGGAATAACAAATGTGTAGAGTATAGGGCTAATGGTAGGACTCTTAATAGTGTTGATGAACAGAGGGATCTTGGTGTATATGTGCATAGATCCCTGAAAGTTGGCAATCAAGTCGATAAGGTTGTTAAGAAGGCATACGGAGTCTTAGCTTTTATTGGTAGGGGGATTGAATTTCGGAGCCGCAACGTCATGTTGCAACTGTACAAAACTCTAGTGCGGCCGCACTTGGAGTATTGTGTGCAGTTCTGGTCCCCACATTATAAGAAAGATGTGGAGGCATTGGAGAGGGTACAGAGGAGGTTTACCAGGATGTTGCCTGGTATGGAGGGCAGGTCTTATGAAGAGAGGCTGAGGGATTTGAGGTTGTTTTCGTTAGAAAGAAGGCGGCTAAGAGGAGACCTTATTGAAACATATAAGATGATTAGAGGTTTAGATAGGGTGGACAGTGATAGCCTTTTTCCTAGGATGGAGAAAGCTAGCACGAGGGGACATAGCTTTAAATTAAGGGGTGGTAGTTATAGGACGGATGTCAGAGGTAGGTTCTTTACCCAGAGGGTGGTAAGGGTATGGAATGCCCTGCCTGCTGCAGTTGTAGATGCGCCAAGTTTGGGGGCGTTTAAGAGGTCAGTAGATAAGTTTATGGATGAAAAGGGAATGGTTTAGGTTAGAGGGTCATTGCTTTTTCTTAATTGGTCGGCACAGCATCGAGGGCCGAAGGGCCTGTTCAGCGCTGTAATGTTCTATGTTCTACCAGCATCACCATGAAATGGAGCACTACTCAGGCAAGTCATCAGGTGCAAGAATGCACCAACTTGTTACATTAAACAAATATACAATAAGTCAGGCTATCTGTGTGGAGCTGGATAGCCTCCAAAAGAGAGATTTTAGCAGCAGTGATCTTTTGTCTTGATGGCATCTTTACTGGGGCATGGAGCCTCTACCTCTGATGGCTTCATGGTCTGCCACCAGCTGACTATCTCCAGAGACCTGGTAGGCTCCAAGCACGGTAAGTGGGAGAATGCCGCTCGTGCCAGGAAGATCCCATCTCCATTGGAGAATTGCCTTTATTTGAACCCTGATCACGTTAAAGTGAGCTGCTGATTTTCCACCCTTTTCCGTCCCTCCAAGGAAGCTCCCCTAAAGATGGGGATGCATCGAACAGTCATTCCAATGAAATATCACCCCAATTTTCCTGGCCCTCCAGCCTACAACTCTGTCTGCAGGGAGTTGGTAAAATTCAGTTGAGGAGAGCAGACTTGCTCTTATATCCATGGACCTTATTCTCAAATCCCAACTTCTCCATTCCTTTCAAAACCCCTTCTCATTTACAAGCTGTAGAGTGGATAAGCATGAACCTCTCTTTTTCTGGGCCTCCTTGACCTCCCACAGCACACAGCAACCTTTCCCTCATGCCATTTTTCTCTTAGAAAGGGATACAACCTGACTAAGAAGACAAGGAACACAATGATGCAATCACGAGGACTGATTTTTATCTCCCGACTCCCTAAAGCCTGTCCAACATTCACGAGGCATATGTCAGGGAAGTCCCCACTTCCATGGATGGGGGCAATACTCAAGAAACTTCCGTCTGGAAAGACAAAGACAGCAGACAGAAGGGAATACCATCACCTGCAAGTTCCCCTGCAATCCACTCACGATCCTGACTTGGCGATGCATCGCCATTCCTTTCAGCCACTGGGTCAAAATCCTGGAATTTCCTTCCTAACGGCAATGTGGGTCAACCCATAACATGCGAACTACAGTGATTCAAGAAGGCAGCTTACCACCACACTCTCAAGGGCAACTAGGGATGGTGAAAAATAAAAGTAATTACTGCAGATGCTGGAATCTGAAACCAAAAGAGAAAATGCTGGAAAACCTCAGCAGGTCTGGCAACGCCTGTAAAGAGAGAAAAGAACTAAGGTTTTGAGTCCCGATGACCCTCTGTCAAAGCTAAAAGGCATAGAAAGGTAAGGGTGGGCAGCCAGCGATGCCCAAGTTCCAAGAATGAATTAAAAAAAACACCAGCTCAGATATTAACACTGTACAAAGTTAAGAGGATAGATTCAAGGCAGGATCTGTAATTGTGAAGAAACACTGGAGTTGAGTGGGTTGCAGCCAGGTGAAGGCAGTGAGATGCTTACATGCTGGAGGACACCCCTGCTGGAGGATTCGAACCAAATCTTTGATGGACAGCCTACAGATGAACACTGAGGAGTGTGCACGATGAAACACTTGGTGCTTTGGCAATCCTTCCATAAAGGCCTACATTCAATGTCAAAATGAGAGGAGAAGTCAGGCACCAACTTTTCACTGGACTTGGTGGCAAACTTGAAATCCATCCTTTCCAAATCTATCCACACATTTTAGGAAAGCAAATGTGCCTGGTTCAGCCTAATGTGATTCCAGATCCACAGAAATATGATTGACTCTCAAATGCCCTCTGAAAGGTGGGAAGTTAGTGATGGGCAATAAATGCTGGCCCAGTCGGTGATGCCCAAATTCCTATTGCTCAATTGGTATTTTTTAAGCATCTTTCTACAGTCATTAAATGGCAATATCCTGAAATATCTGGACTTAAAATTATTGCTATAGTCTGAAAAGGAAATCCAGATTTTGATTAATTTATCTTGGCCTGGCTTGACAGGATTGTATAAGAGACCTCAAATTGCACAATATCCCTCAGAGTTTTCACCCACTGACTCTCTGTAGGGGGCTAAGAAATTTTCCAAATTCACTCTATATTTGTGTACAGCTGTAAACTTGTGGTTAATTCATTTACCAGAATGAGGGAACAGGGGATCAGTAATTATTAACTTAAGACATGAATTGGATTTGAAGTTTCTTCCATCTTTCTGTCATAATTTTGTAACAATATCCCAAAAATTATTTTAAAAAAACACTTTTGGACATTGCTACATACAATAAGTATGAGAATGTTACATTCATAAAACTTTCCAGGATAAACAGGAAATTCTGGGTAAATGGTTCATACAACAGGCTTACAGAGGATTTAAATCTCTTGCACACTGAAATGGTGAGCTGAGGACCAAAAAGGGGCAAAATTTTCTCTTTGGTATTCATAAAAAACAGGCAATAACAAACCTGTGCAATATTTTGCTCTGGTTCTAAACTGACTTTGAAGCAACTTCAATGGAGTCTGAGGTCACGTAGGAAATGACTCAAGAACAGCTTCTTCCCTGCTACCTTCAGATTTTTGAATGGATTACCTCATATTAAGTTGCTCTGTCTCAGCACCCTAGCTATGACCATAATACTACATTCTCTATTCTCTCCTTTCATTCCCTATGAACAATATAATTCGTCTGTATAGGGCACAAGAAACAGTACTTTTTGCTGTATAGTAATATAAGTGACAATAATAAATCAAAAATCAAAATTAAGAAATCAAAACTATAATGATCTCCATATTCATTATCACCTGTTATAAACATAGTAACAAGGATCAGGAGTGGGCCATTTGGCTGAATTGATAGTAACCTCAAACTTGCATTCCACATACCAGCTATTGTACTGCTGCCCAAGATGAATTTTATCCCCAGTATGTCTCTGATACCATGCAGCATTCATACTAGATTTTTCTACCCAGCATTGTACAGAAAGCTCTCCCACTGATACTGTTGAATAAATTACCGAGAAAAATAATTCAGGGGTCACAGTCTGAGGGTAAATAGACCATTTAGGCCAAAGAAGAGGAGACATTTCTTCATCCAAAGGATGGTAAGCCTGTGAAATTCATTATCACAGGAAGTAGTTGATGCCAAAACATTGAATGTATTCAAGAGGTGGTTGGATATAGCACTTGGAGCAAATGGGATCAAAGGTTATGGGGAAAAAGCAGGATTAGGCTATTGAATTGGTTGATTGGCCATGATTTTAATGAACGGCAGAGTAGGCTATACAGACGAATTATATTGTTCATAGGGAATGAAAGGAGAGAATAGAGAATGTAGTATTATGGTCATAGCTAGGGTGCTGAGACAGAGCAACTTAATATGAGGTAATCCATTCAAAAATCTGAAGGTAGCAGGGAAGAAGCTGTTCTTGAGTCATTTCCTACGTGACCTCAGACTCCATTGAAGTTGCTTCAAAGTCAGTTTAGAACCAGAGCAAAATATTGCACAGGTTTGTTATTGCCTGTTTTTTATGAATACCAAAGAGAAAATTTTGCCCCTTTTTGGTCCTCAGCTCACCATTTCAGTGTGCAAGAGATTTAAATCCTCTGTAAGCCTGTAAGCCAAATGGCCTCCTCCTGCTCCTATCTTCTATATTTCTATGTTTCAATGAGTTCATACATGATTTCTTTTCCAGATAGGCATGTTCCTTCATTCCCTGAAAGACACCAGTGAACCAGTTAAGTTCTTATTATAATATTGTATTTTCATAGTCATTTTCTGCTGCTAACTCACAAGTTCCCAGATTTACCGAATTTTGTGTCAATGATTAACAATTCATTATTTGTGGATTTTGAGTCATGAACATTATATTACCTGTGATTTAACTCACTGCTGTGCAAAAAGCGTTTAGTTGTACAGTAATATAGAATTTAAGTATTGCTGAAAAAAGAGTCATGTCAAAACTTTTCATCTTGCACTCACCAGGACCTTCACAAGAATACCAAGAATAAAGGGAACGACAATGTATACCTCATGAAAAAAGATTGTTGATTGGTGGGCAGGTGGGCTCTGAAGCATTTATCCTTTTAGAAAGCCTCTTGTTGAGTGTTGGCATAGATATGATGGGCTAAATGAATCTCTACTTACACGACAGCAGCAAGTCTTTGTCCTTTCGAAAACAAAAGTCCAATTCCAGGAACATTGCTCAAGAACATACACAGGTGGAAGCTGGTCATAGGTTCAACATGCGAGATGGAGATGGTCTGTCAAGATAACATTTGTCTGTAATTTGGGACATTCTTGGATTCAGACAGGAGCAGAGTTCTGTTGTCAGATACTAACACTTCCCCTTCAGCCGACCATCTCCCATTTTGCCATCCTGTCACCATACACCCTTTTCCTAAACCAATTAGATGTATAAAATATTCTTTCCTATTCTCCATATGTGTGAAGACAGTTACATAGTTATGTCTTTCTGAGTCGGAATATCCTCTTTGCTTATCCCTTATTTTTGTTCCCACGTCACACAAAAAAAAGTCTTCAACTCTTCATCCTTTGTCAATCCCCACCCTTTCCCCATCTGCCCAAATGTGGTGCCTGATGTTTTATGGGCACTGCCAGCCACCTGGGCCCTCACCCTGCCCAACTCCACCCGAGAGAGAGAGAGCGCGTGTGCCGCTGGAGAGAGTTCTTTGGCACAATCAAAATCCCACCCAATGGTCCAAAATGGCCAATTCCACCCACTCCCCCTCAGCCCAAAGATACCCAGGCCAAATAAAGCACCCGGCCCCGACTTCCCCAGCTAAGATCAGCCACAAGGACGTCGGGATCCAACCTCAGACCTCTGCCATGTGACTCGGTAGTGTCTCTCTCCAGCTAAGCCCATCGGGGGAGGGGAGAGAAAAATGATCTACTTCTTACCGTAACCATTCCATGATTCTATGAAAGATTAAGAGAAGGAAAGAAAAAAATGCCTTTATGTAGCACCTTTTATGATCCCAAGTCATCTCAAAGTGCATTAAACTAAGCATTTTTGATGTGTAGTCACTATCGTAATGTAAGCAATGTCACATACACAAGTTACACAAACCAAAATCAGATTCACGCAAAGTTAGGGATAGTGTTGTCAATGCTGAGGAACATCAAATGCTCCAGTCAAATGAGTCCTTCAACATCTTGACCAGGGTGCCAACATGATTATTACTTTAAATAGCTTGACAGATAGCTTTGTCTAGACCTTACAAAGTTGCACTGAAGCTGATACAGATCAAAGTGTTCTCAAGCACAATTGTACTTGTGAAATACTATTGGACCATGAGAAAAATGATGATGAAAGAGCACATGTAAATGGGGACCCCACTCAAAATGCTTCCGTTTCTCATACTCACACCCCATCCTCCTCAGTCAGTACCTCACATGCTGTCTTAACTCCTGATGGTTATGTGTGCCCTGCACAAGTATGAGGGTAATAGTATTTTCTGGGGTCCTTGCAAGCTTCAAAATCTGGAGGACTAAGGTAAAGAGCATCTCAGCAGTAGAATCTGTTTCTGCCTCAGTTAAAGGCACAGGGGCTGCACTTCATAGAATTAGCAGGAAAATGGAGAGTAAATACAAACACTATGCAAATGATTGTCTGAAAAAATGTGTTGGTAACTTTCTGGTTTTTACTATGTTGAAATGACTTATTCTTTTTCATCACTTTAACATCATGCCCCTTCTTGGTGCGAAGTGGCCCTTTAACATTTTTAATTAGGATAGGAAGGTATGAACTCATGGAGACCATGAAGAGATATTCAAGAGGAGATTGATTGTTCCATTCATGGAGCACTGCTTTGTGTCAGTGGCAGTTGAATGGGGTGAGATTATGAGGACTGGTCATTGTGTTTTCTTGTCACATGAATGTACTTGTAGAATCTATAGTGCAATATTCTTGTGTTTGTCCTGGTGAGTACAACTTGAAAAGCTTCACTACCATATCTCTATTTTCAGATATATTCAAGAATGATCAGAGTCGATGCCTTCTACACAACATTGCACAGTGGCAAAGCTTAGACATGTAGGAAACAGAGAAAATGAAAAATTTAAATTTTCCCTGGGGTAGAAGAGGAAAAGGAAGAGGTGGTGAGGGCAATGCACTCTCAACTGCTTGCATTGCTTGGAATACTTTTATTAATGTTCAACAATCCTACAGTGCAGAAGGAGACTATTTGGTCCATTCAAGTCTGCACCAACCACAATCTCACCCAGGCCCTATCCCCATAACCCCATACATTGGGGTACCATGGGAGCACAGTGGTTAGCATTGCTGCCTCACAGTGTCAAGGACCTAAGTTCCATTCCCAGCTTGGGTCACTGTCTGAGTGGAGTTTGCACATTCTCCTCGTGATTACGTGGGTTTCCTCCAGGTCCTCTTGTTTCTTCCCACAGTCTAGAGGTGTGCAGATTAGGTGGATTGGCATTGCTAAATTGCCCCTTAGTGTCAGGGGGACTAACTAGGGTAAATGTATGGGGTTATGGGGATAGGGCCTAGGGGGGATTGTGGTCGGTGCAGACTTGATGGACCAAGTAATCTCCTTCTGCACTGTAGGATTGTTGAACATTAATAAAAGTATTTCAAGCAATGCAAGCAGCTGGGAGTGCATTGCCCTCACCACCTCTTCCTTTTCCTCTTTTACACCAGGGAAAATTTAAATTTTTCATTTTCTCTGTTTCCTACATGTCTAAGCTTTGCAATGTTGTGTAGAATGCATCAACTCTGACCACTCTTGAATATATCTGAAAATAGAGATGTGGTAGTGAAACTTTTCAAGTTGTACTCACCAGGACAAACACAAGAATGCCAAAGTTCAAATGATCATAATTTACATTGTAGGAGAACAGAGTGCTGATTGGTTGGCAAGTTGACCTTCAATGCCTGAGGCATTGCCATGGAGAAAGAAAATGGGAACTATTGGCTCCACAAGCTCCCAGGTAATTAAAAAAGGCACGGGGAACATATATATATAAATCTATATCACTTCCAGCAAGTGTAACTGAGCCATATTGTTAAAATTGGGCATTCATTCATTTATACTAATGAGTGCAAATCAAAAAAATGAGACATTTTCGGCCCATTTGAAATCAATGTCAATTGTTGTAAAGATCCATTGTCCTTGAAGAAAGGAAATCAGTCATCTCTGCCTAGTCTGGCCTACATATGATTCCATTTTAGTTCTCTTCTGAAGTTCAATCTAAAACAGTATAAGCAAAACCCATCTGATATAATAGATCTCTAAAGCGAAGAAAGTAACCTCACAGCAGAAGTTTCGTGAACAACCACTGTCCACTTATCAGGATAAGAAAGCAACATTAAGCATTGAGTATTTACCCTGAGGTTGATTCAACTTCCCCATTGTTTTACTTTCACTTGGTGAGTTTCAGGAAACAAGGGACATCTGTCGAGCTAATATTGAAGTCAAAGGTTTGTGTTAATTTTGCTTTAAGGGAATGATTGCACACACATAACAAAATGCAGTGGAGTAAAAACCAGAAGTCAATGGATTGAGAGCCTTTAGTTGGACTTAACTGGTTACTCAATTGGCTTTCAGACGAGAAGGCTGCTCTGCACCCTTCCCAACTTGAACTTGATTAGAGGCAGGAGATGTGGGCTCCCCACACTGCACTCTTCTAACAGTCAAACGGCTCTGCAAGCAAGGGAGGGTGAGGGGCAGGTTGATAGGGTAAGAACATGATTCTGCTTCAGCAACAGTTTATAGCAGAGAATTCCACAAACTAACTCTCTGTAAATAAAATTTTTCTATATCTCATCTCTAATTCTTCATTACCTGAAAGCTGTTCCTCGTTTTACTACAAGCTGGATTTTACAGCACCCACCCTGTCGGGAGAGGGTGGGCACACAGAATGTAATGGTGGCTAGCCTTCCTGCCCATTGCCGACCCATTTCCCAGAAGCGAATGGAGAACTCGCAAGGCCACTTACCTTTCGATGTGTTGAGGCCCTCGGGGACAGTTAAAGACCTCAATCAGCCTTCACTGCACGTTCTCCCCTTGTCTGTGTGGATCTCTTTGGAGTGTTTTGGTTTTGGCAATGGAAAGCAGGTGAGAATAGATGGCCGTTTGTTTTTTCACCAAAGTTCCTACTGGCCTAATCTGTCCCCGCCCACAAAGGCCTGACTTTCCTGGTGTTCAGGTAATCTTCCTTGTGAGAGTGCTTGCACTTCCAGCAATGTCCACCACTCTCTTCTGGCAATGTTGGGACTACAGTTGCAGCTGGCCAGTCTGTTAAAGTCATCCCACAGATTGATGTTAGTACAGGGCAGCCTTTTGTTAAAGCTGTTTGGTTGTCAGGCAACTTTTCTTCCAGGGGAGAGGGTTAGCGTGCAGCAATCTGACCTCCTTCCCTCCACACTTGTTAAATTAAGTCCCATGTCAGCGATAAATAGAAATAATCTGTTGTTTATAATTTATCAATTAAATCTTCTTAGCTCTGGTGAAAGAACTCTAGCTCCTTCAGTTTTGCGACTATAATCCCTGATAATATTCTAAGAAATTTATTTCATTACTGAAAATATCTGTGGTAATGGGGCTGAATTTGGACAGTTGTTTTCCCAAATATCTAGCTTAATCACAACAGAGGGGCAGCATGGTGGCACAGTGGTTAGTACTGCTGCCTCACAGTACCAGAGACCCGGTTGGGATCCTGGCTCGGGTTACTGTATGTGTGGAGTCTGCATGTTATCCCCGTGTCTGCATGGGCTTCCTCTGGGTGCTCCTGTTTCCTCCCACAGTCCATGAGGTGTGCTGATTAGATGCATTGGCTATGCTAAATCCTCCCTCAGTGTACCCGAACAGATGCCGGAGTGTGGCAACTGGGGATTTTTTACAGAAACTTTCTTTCAGTGTTAATGTAAGTCTACTTCTGACACTAATAAATAAACTTAAATAGTGTTCGTGAAAATAGTATACAATTCTTCACTTGATTACTTAATATTGCCAACAAAAATTATTTTCTGCAGCAAAATCCATATTCCAGATTTGGATAACTAAATCCATTCCGAGGTTTCCTCATTTGAAAAATGAAATTGAAATGCATTATGTGATCTCTCTGCAGTGCCAGAAGGAAATCTGGGCAAAATATTGCAGTTAACAGTGTGTTGAGGCACATGATCCAGCACAAATCAATAACAGCTACAAAGATATCGAAAAACAGAGACCACAGTTCATCTAAAAGGAATCGGGTTTGTCGAACATTATCCACCAGTTTTTTTTAAAGATGTATTCCAGGCATATCATTCTTGTCTTTATCAAGCAGGGAGTAGTGTAGCAGAATATGTAACACTCTAAAAGCAATTTATCTGATTATGGCTGAATTTATGATGTCAGTAGTTTCAAGCTGGCAACCAAAATGACATTTAGAGTGCTGTTTTTCTGTTTCCATGTCACAAAATGACTTGGCAGAGGACAAATTATGCAAAAATGGACTGTTTTAGCTGAGAGCACAGTGTGGATGCAAAGAATTGCTGCAATTAGCAAATTGCTCAATAAGAGGGGATTCAGCATACATTTCGTCTCCAGGAAGAATGGAAAACTTCTGATGTTTATGTGTTTTCAGAACCAAATTTACTCATCAGCTCAGCTAAACTACCCTTTGCACAATTTGTAAAAAAGGTCTCCAACAAATTATCATTCTCTCTGGTAACAATCTCTGCCTTAAAATATCCACCGCTAATCAGTATGAAACATTGTAAAAATACAGGAGTTAATAGGGTAAAAAAATGAATAAGCTATAAAGACAATCAGATTTTTTTTACTTTTACTCTATTCTTAAAATTACAAGGCCAATAGAACATTGATCATTGAACAGTACAGCACAGTACAGGCCCTTGGGCCCTCAATGTTGTGCTGAACTATGTCCAAACCCAAGATCAAGCTACCTCACTCCCTATCATTCTGATGTGCTCCATGTGCCTATCCAATGACTGCTTGAAAGTTCCTAAAGTGTCCGACTCCACTATCACAGCAGGCAGTGCATTCTACACCTCAAGCACTCTCTGAGTAAAGAATTTACCTTGGACATCCCTTCTATATCTCCCACCATGAACCTTATAGTTATGCTTCCTAGTAACAGCTACATCCACCCGAGGAAATAGTCTCTGCACAGTGTTGACTGGACAAATCTGAATCCGTCTCCTTGTTTGCTCCAAAAACTAAATTCAAATTCAAATTGAATCCAATTCATGGTGCCCACAAGAGAGATGGACAGTATCCAAGCTGACAAAATAAAGCATTGCATCCCATCTTGGGCTTGACCTGGTGCTTGACCTTAGCCAAAAAGACTGAAAAGCTCACCCTTGCCAACTGATCATGGTTTCACCCCTGCTAGAATCCAAAAAATTCCCTTCCAGGATAAACCTGGGCTAAATGATGCTTACTAAACATTGAGGGCCAAAGAGCCTGTACTGTGTGGTAATGTTCTATGTTCTATGTATGTAAACCATTAAATATGTCACTGGTAAAAAAAAATACATTTCTGTACAAAATGCAGTGCAAGCCAGATTGCAATATCTATTAACATGCTTGGAAAAAATACTTCAGTGTGGTTTCTCTTCCGCATTTTCACACCTAATGCATATATATATATATATAAAAGATTCAAAGTGCATTTCAAGAGTGTTAAATGAGCAGTTAAAAACACTAATTAGAAAAATGGAAAAGACAGAAGGGGAGGTGTTTAAACTAGAAAGTTAAAATGCTTAACTTGGGAATTTTCATTTCTATTTTAGGAATATAAGAAAAAGCTGCTTTCCAGACTTAAGAACAGCATCCATCTGCTGAAGGACTTTTATTTGGGATTTAGCCCTGAGTGTTGGCTGGGCTAACTCATCTGCAGATGAACAGGATGCTTAGGAAATCAGATATCTAAAGCCAAACCAAAGAGGATTGCAGACGACAGATGATATTCCTCTCTCAGCAGCGAACTTGATCACAGCTGATATCCCCAGAAATGCTAATAACATGCATGGTGAAAGGAGTGGGCCTAGATGTAATGAACAGATAATAGTATATAAACTATGATTTACAGATACAGTGATTGTGGACTAATATTTTACAAAAGATTTCAGTGGTTATTCAACTGACAAACAGGCCATTCAATCCAACTATCCGTGCTGGCATTTATGCTCCAATTGAGCTATTTCCTATCTTTATCATCCAAAATGCCCACAGAGACATGCCAAAAATTGGTCACTTAAATAGCTCAGTTGACCTATCAGGAGACAACCAAACAGTCGTCCTTCCCACAGCTGGCAACAGATGTTGGAATTCCATTCTTTTCCCACCATTTTGCCACATATACCTTCCAGCCTAGCCCCAAAGTGCATGGGAAAGTCAACCTGTTAACTCTGTTTCTCCCTCCACGGATGCTACCTGACCAGCTAAAGCATTTGCAGCATTTTCTGCTTTTATTTCCCTTCACTTATCCACTTGCAGGGGGTCAGAGCCTATCCCGAAAATACTAGGCAAAATACCCGTGGGATGAGATGCCAATCCATCACAAGACACACACACACACACACACACACACAACAAAAACACAAAGTAAGGAGCAATTTTCTATGGCCAATCCACCAAATCTGCACATCTTTGGACTTTGGGGGATAGCCAAAACACCCTGAAAGAATCCACGCAGACAAGGGAAGAACGTGCAAACTCCACACAGTCACCTGAGACTAGAAACGAATCAGATTCCTGGAGCTGTAATCGCTGCTTCACTTTGCCACCCCTATTTTAATTACATTTTTAACTTTTCCTGGGTTTGACACTTTAAGAACAAAGAACAAAGAGCAACACAGCATGGGAAACAGGCCCTTCGGCCCAACGAGCCCACGCCGCCGTCCTAACGTCCTAATGACATATCCTTGTCTTTAGGCTATGCCTATTGTTGAAGATTCCCATATAGGGAGCAATATAGGGACAATTTGTTACCCAATCAGCCTAAGAGCACACTTTTGGGATGTGGGAGGAAACCGGAGCACCCGGAGGAAACCCACGCAACCACGGGGAGAACGCGCAAACTCCCGCAGACACAGGCCCAAATCCATGTGTCAGCACAGCAACAGCGATAGTCTCTGAGCTGTCATGTTGCCTATCAGATGGTCCAGTTTAAGCATACACTGACGACGTGAAGCACTAGGCAACTCCTGAAGCAACCTCCAAGAGCAGCTCTCGCACGACATGCCGCATGCATGCCCCTTGTTGGTCAACAAGGTGGACCGAATTGCCTGCGGAAACACTGTTCTTCGTTCCACAGTCACTGCCCGATCCTTGGAGTATTTCCAGCATTTTCTGCTTGTTGTCTTTACTGTTGCTTGAGGGATAAGCACCATCCAGGACATCAGGAAGATATCCATGTTCCACTTCAAAGAGGGCCACATGTTACATCCATCTGAAAGAGCAGACAGGGTCTTGTTTTAAGTTATCCTGATTGGGCAGGGAACCTCCTTCATGCTACACTAATGCATTAGCCTAGACAAGGATCAAGTCACTTAGAAAAGTCTTGAGGCCACAACCTTCTGATTCAAAGATGGAAGAGTTGCTTTAAACCATTGAATAAGTATCAGCTGTGAACGTTGGGTATAGTTGTGCTCTAATCACGATATTTTATTTGTTCCTTCAATGTGGTAGTCATTTAATTCTTGAACAAATACTTTCTGACAAGATAGTTAGGATGCCTTTTGTTGTAAGTTATTCGTGAAATGGTCAACATGTTTGAAATGTAATTTATTCCCTTGTGTTAGGCTTCACAGCACATCTGTTACAGCTAGAAATTTTTTTTGTCCATTTATAGAATGTTCTCACATTGTCTACGATTGCTAACCCTTTCAGAAAGGCATTTTGTACAGTGACTCAAAATGCTCGTTTTTATAACAAAAAAGTTAAAAACATGGGACAGAGGTTAATCTTCAACTTTCTGTACAAAATGGCTTTATAATCTACCTTCTCTTCTTTTATAAACTGAATTTTATACAGTGAAATGTGAATGGGTTTCATCTGTCCAGGTTTAGATTGGAGACCGTCATTCCCCAAAGAAAACCCCAGCTGAGTACAATGTGAGACTATTCTGTGAGAAAGAAGATCAGATTGTTTGATCTGATAATTAAATAAATAAGAGGGTAGTGAGGCATTTAGCAGTTGCCTGCCAAGGGTGAGGTGTAAAGTAGTGAGTGGCAGCATTCAAAATGCTCTGGTGTGTTTTCCAAGTAGGCTTGACTAGGGGCGGCATGGTGGCACAGTGTCAGTGCTGCTGCCAGGGCTCCAGGTTCGATTCCTGACCTGGGACACTGTCTGTGTGGAGCCTGGACGCTCTCCCTGTGTCTGCATGGGATTTCCTCTGGGAGCTCTGGTTTCCTCCTACATTCCGAAAGATGTGCTGATTAGGTGCATTGACCCAAACAGGTGCTAGACAGTGGCTAGGGAATTTCACAGCAACTGTGTTAATGTAAGCCTTACTTCTGATAAATAAATAAACATTAACTTTGATAAATACATAAGTGCTACTCCAGCCTTTGGATCGCTGAGTGCAGTCATAATTGCAAGTGACAGTAGCAAGCTAGAATTTTGATGGGTTGTTGACAATGTTTTCCCAATATGGGAGTGAATTCCACACAGCAGTCACCTGAAACAGCTGTCAGAGACAGGGACTACTTTTGGATTTGAGCTTCCAATGAGGTGAATAATATGTACTGCTATAGCTCATCCAGAAAGCTCAGATAACTGGTTGGCACGTACAGCTTGATGGATGGCGAGGAGGGTATTGATCACAGAAATAGAGGGGAGTATTTGGGGGCAAACATGGGGCATTACTTTTCTTCTTGGGATAGGATGATGGCACAGTGGTTAGTGCTGTTGCCTCACAGTGCCAGGAACCTGGGTTCAATTCCAGCCTTGGGACGTCTGCACGGTTTGTACATTTTTCCTGTGTCTGCATGGGTTTCTTTCATGTGCTTCATTTTCTGACCACAGTCCAAAAATGTGCAGTTTAGGTGGACTGGCCATGCTAAATTGCCCCAGAATGCGGCTCCCCTACCACATCACTCCTGGGCTGGATTATGCCTCCGCTTGGCTCCCAAAGACATTGCCCACCCCCACAACTTTACTGAACCCACCTCTCTCCCACCTCCCCGCCACCTAGACCAATCACGGCCTCCTACTCCACCCCACCTTTCCCCAACCTATCTTAGGCAGAGTGTCAGCAGGCCCCCCCCCCCCCACTTCACCCTGCCTGATCTCAGGCAGAGTAGCAGTGGACACATCCTTCCCCCCCCACTCATCATCATCACTAATCTCAAACAGGGAATCGTTGGACGCTCGGCACTTACCTCCTCATTAACTGGAGTGCCCAAAATTGGACTTTTGTGGAGCATGTCTGTTTCATTCCAATTCTGGATGGATAAACATGGTGATAAAGAGGAGGGTGCCAGTAAGGTTGGGTGTACAGCCCATTAAGTCAATTTAAATACATGCAAATACATTTAAATTGTCATCACAACCATTTTGGGTGCGATCCCAACCACGGCCATTTTCAGGCCTTGGTAAAGGGAGAGCCAACGCAGAGGTGGGCACACTCCACACTATTCACCTCACATCCAACTTTACCAAGTTTTCATGCCTGAAAACGGGCGCAATGCAATGGTAAATATGGGCCTTAGTGTCCAAAGATATGTAGAGTGGGGGGGGTGGAGAGGGGTTAGTGGAATAAATGTGGGGGATTATTGGGATAGGGCTGGGCATGGGCCTGGAAGAAATGCTCTTTCGGGGAGTCAATGCAGACTTGATGGACTGAATGGGCTCCTTCTGCACTGCAGGGTTTCTATGATTTTCTGATTCTTGGTCTGAGAAAAATTCATCTAAAAAAGATTCCTCTTTTTGTGCAGAAGTCAACACTGATCTCTTTATGTTCAGCAAATTCAGGAGAAACTTTGTTACCCAGACAACGATTAAAATGTGGAGCTACAGAGAATAGTTGAGCCAAAAGCAGAGATAATGGAAAAATGAATGAAAAGATATGCTGATAGGGTTAAATGAATTGGAGTTGGAGATTTTCATGTGAAGCATAAGCACTGATATAGGCCTGTTTGGCCAAATAGACTATGTCTGAGCTGTAATTTCCTGCAATACACACAAGTGAGGATACTGTCCATTCCAGCATACCCATTCATAACTGTGTCTGGTTCTTGCCAAGCCAGGTAGCAGAGATTATTAAGAGTTTTGGAAATATCAAAATAACATACTTGGCCATGCATTATGAGAACAAAAACTCAAGAAACGCTAATTTAATTTTAAATTGTTCATTCTCATAGCATTTCAAAGAGCAACACAGCACGGGAAACAGGCCCTTCGGCCCAACGAGCCCGCCGTCGCCGTCATAACTTATAGTAACAATTCCAATTTCTTATAAATTTTAGGTTATTCCTAATATGGAAGAATCTCAATAGGGTCAATTTGTTTCCCATCAGCCTAAGAGCGAATTTTTGGGATGTGGGAGGAAACCGGAGTGCCTGGAGAAAACCCACGCAACCACGGGGAGAACGCGCAAACTCCCGCAGACACCGGCCCAATTCCAAGTGTCTGCACAGCTACAGCGATAGTCTCTGACTGTCATGGTGCCCTTCAGATGGTCCACATAAAGCACTCATTTACGACATGCACCAGGCACCCATGAATCAACATCCAAGAGCTGTCCTCGCACCACCTGCCGAATGCATGCTCCTTGTTGTCAAGTTGGACCGAATTACCTGTGGAAAAAAAAGCCATAGTTAAACAGTCCTACTATATCCCTCTATCTGCATACCGCTCATGTGGCTGTCCAAGAGACCCTTAAACAGCCCCAGCGTGCCTGCTCCCACCACCTTACTCGGCAGTGCATTCCACACCCCCACTACCCTTGGTGTGAAAAACTGCCCTCTAATATTCGTCTTATACATAGCCCCCCTCACCCTAAGGCCATGACCCTTCGTCCTATCCATTTCTGAAGGTGGAAAAAGTTTACCACCATTTACTCTATCTATACCTCTTATAATCTTATACACCTCTATTAGATCCCCTCTAAGCCGACGTCTTTCAAGGGAAAACAACCCCAGTCTATTCAATCGTTCCTCATAAGACAGCCCTTCCATACCAGGCAGCATCCTGGTAAACCTCCTCTGCACTCTCTCCAAGGACTCCACATCCTTCCGATAGTACGGCGACCAGAACTGGACACAGTATTCCAAGTGAGGCCTAACCAACGTCTATACAACTGCAACATCAAACTCCTACTCTTGTATTCTATACCCTTTTCTATGAAAGCTAACATACTATACGCCTTCTTTATCACCTTCTCCACCTGTAAAGACACCTTCAGAGACTTGTGAACCTGCACCCCCAAGTCTCTCTGCGTCTCTATACTCCGAATAGTTTTACCTTTTATCCTATAACTCTCTTCCACATTTTTCTGGCCAAAATGCATCACCTCGCATTTATCCGGATTAAATTCCATTTGCCATCTATCTGCCCAGTCTACCAACCTATCTATGTCCTGTTGTATTGCCTGGCACTGCTCCTCTGTAACCGCCAATCCAAGCATCTTAGTGTCATCAGCAAATTTGCTGATCTCACCACCTACCCCAACTTCCAAGTCGTTTATGTAAACCACAAATAGAAGAGGACCTAGTACTGAGCCTTGTGGCACTCCACTAGTGACAGGCTTCCAGTCGGAAAAAGAGCCTTCCACTACTACCCTCTGTCTCCTCCTCCTGAGCCAGTTCTCGACCCATCTACCGGCCCTGTATCCCATGCGCCTTCACCTTCTCTATCAGTCTACCATGAGGAACCTTGTCAAACGCCTTACTGAAATCCATGTAAACGACATCAACAGCATGTCCTTCATCAACTGTTTTTGTCACTTCTTCAAAAAATTCCACTAGATTTGTAAGACAAGACTTCCCCTTGACGAAGCCATGCTGCGTACCCCTGATCAGATCGCAGCGCTCCAGATGCTCATACATCCTGTCCCTAAGGATCCTCTCCATTAGCTTACCTATAACTGAAGTCAAGCTCACCGGCCTATAGTTCCCTGGGTTATCCCTCTGACCTTTTTTAAACAATGGTACTACATTTGCTATACTCCAGTCCTCTGGGACCTCACCTGTGTCCAAGGAAGAGACAAAGATTTGCGTCAGAGGCCCAGCTAGGTCTTCCCTCAACTCCCTTAGCAGCCTGGGGTAAATGCCATCAGGCCTCGGAGCTTTATATGTCTTTAAACTGCCTAACAGCCCCAACACCTCTTTCCTCGTAATCTTTATTTCCCTCAACGGATCCTCAACTTTGTCAACATCAGCAACAGACATCTGGCCAGTCTCCTGCGTGAATACCGATGCCAAGTATTCATTCAGGATCTCCCCCATTCCCTCAGGCTCTAAGCATAGATCCCCTCCTCTGTCCCTGAGAGGTCCAATCTTGCCTCTAAACATCCTTTTGCTCCTTACATAGGAGTAAAATGCCTTAGGATTTTCCTTAATCCTGCCTGCCAGAGCCGCTTTGTGGCCCCTTTTTGCCTTTCTAACACCCCTCTTAAGATCCCGTCTACACTCTCTATAAGCTTCCAGCGCTGTCTCAGACCCCAGTTGCCTAGATCTAATGTAAGCCTCTCGCTTCTTCCTGATCAAGTCCTCAATATCCCTGGTAAGCCACGGTTCTCTAATCCTACCTTTTTCATCCTTCCTCCTTGCCGGCACGTATCTTTCCTGCAGAGAATTTAGTTTTCCCTTGAAAGACTCCCACATGTACCTCGTCGACCTGCCCTCAAAAAGCTTATCCCAGTCAGTATCTTTAAGATCTTGCCTAATCTGGCTGTATCTAGCCCTCCCCCAGTTAAATACCTTCCCTTTTGGGCCGGTCTCGTCCTTTTCCATTAATATCCTAAAGCAGACAGAGTTGTGATCATTATTTGACACATGCTCTCCTACCTCGACGTCAACCACCTGCCCTGGCTCATTCCCCAGAACCAAATCCAGTATAGCCCCCTCTCTAGTCAGGCCATCCACATACTGGTCCAAGGACCCTTCCAAAACACAATGTACAAATTCCTCCCCGTCCACTCCTACCGCTCTGGGCACTCTCCAATCTACTCCAGGGAAATTGAAATCTCCCACTACTACTACCCTATTTTTCCTACACTTATCTAAAATGTCCCTGCATATCCCTTCTTCCACGGCCCGCAGGCTGTTGGGAGGTCTGTAGAAAACACCCAACAGAGTAACCACTCCCTTCCTATTCCTCAACTCCACCCATAGAGACTCAATTCCTAAATCATCCATACCTCCCTCCCTCTGCACCGCTATGATGTTGTCCTTAACTAATAAAGCCACTCCCCCGCCTCTCCTCACACCAACTCTGTCATGCCTAAAACACTTATATCCTGGTATATTCAATTGCCAGTCTTGCCCCTCCTTCAACCACGTCTCGGTCACCGCCACCACTTGTAAACTCCTCGTGAACATTATTGCCTTCAGTTCATCTGTTTTGCCAGTCACACTCCTCGCATTAAAACACATGCACTGAAGACCGTCAGCTCTTGGATATTCCTTTCTACCTTCTGGTGTTTCCCTATCATCCGTCTCTCTCCCACTCCCAGTTCCCTCTCTCTCCCCACCCTCCCTCCCTATTAGTTTAAACACTTCTGAAACACTCCAGCTAACCTCCCAGCTAAAATATGGGTTCCCCTCCCAGACAACTGCTCCCTATCCCTCTTGAATAGATGACCCTCCCTCCTGAAGACTTCCCAATGACCAATGAATATGAAGCCTTCTGCCCTACACCAATCCCTCATCCATGCATTTAGTTGTAGTGTCTCATTAGTTTTTACCCTATCGGTCCTGGGCACAGGCAGCAGCCCAGAGAACGCCACCCTGGAGGCCCTACCTTTCAGCTGAGCACCCAATTCCCTAAACTGCCTACGTATGTCCCCCCTGCGTTTTCTTCCTACATCTTTCTGTCCTATGTGAACTATTACATTTGTCTTAGACCCTTCTCCCTTCAAAATTCCCTCTACCCTCTCTGATACATCCTGGACCCCTGCTCCAGGGAGGCAGACTACCATCCTGGAGTCTCTCTTCTGCCCACAGAAACGCCTATCGATCCCTTTAACCATCCCATCCCCCACCAATATCTCTCTTCCTGCTTTCCTGCTGTTCTTTGCAGCATTCTGTTCCCCCTCACTTGCCCTCTCCACCACAGCTTTTGCCCCTCCCTTGGTTTTCTGGGAATCCTCCTTTGAGATGGCCTTTGTGCCTTGATTTTTATTCTTTTTCCTCTTATCTGTAACCAGCCCGTCCGTACTACTAGATCCTGGGGTCCCCTTAGGACTACCTTCCCTATTCATTATAACCTCGTTTTCCCTCACTAGACACATGTCCTCCAAGCGCAGCTCCAGCTGCCTCACCCTAGCTCTTAAACGATGCAATTCTAAACATTTTGCGCATATGTGGGCCTTCAGGAGATGTGATGCCTCCAAGAAGGTCCACATATGGCAGCGTACACAGTGGACGCGTTTGGCCAAGTGTCGTGGCATTTTGTACACCCCCTTTAAAGATGTTGGGAAAAGATTGTTGGTTAGATAGGAATCAAGGTACTCACCGCGTCCAAGCCTGCGCTCACCCAAGCCCAGTGAGCTTAAGCCCTTATTGCTCTCACTCTAATTCCCGTCTCACTCCACTGCCCGCTCCCGACGCTGCCCGCTGTCTACCTTGGCCTTCCTTATATACTCCCGCGCTTCCTTCCCTGCAGCCCCCGCGCCTATCTCCTGCTACGGAGCGCCGAAATAAACACTCTAACAACTAAAGTAAAAGACAGAAATCGCAAATCAGGAGTCTCGCCAGCCACTCTTCAAAAATCTCTGTTCCGGAGAACAGGAAGCATGTTGTTTCCCTTACACTACATCAAGACAACAAGTGAAATCCATCCTTTCAACCGTGAACTCACATGCCTCAGGAAATAGCTAAAACACTAGGAGGAAGTAAAGTGAATTTTAGAAAGCTGTGGCATACATAGCTTGAATTTCAAAAAAAAAGGTGGTACCAGTGTCTGCCCAAAATATTTCCATGCATCTGACCTCATGATGTGGGCTGAGGATTATGCCCTGAGTAAGGGTGGTAAGAGGTTCTGCTACTTAATCTCTCAAGCCTATTGAAATTCTATCTCATTTGAAATTGTCAGATGTATCTATATTTCTCTGCAATTGAAGAGCTGCTACTAAAGTCACATAATGGGAAATCATAGGTTAAAGTTCAACAAACCTGGAGGATAAACTTTGGGTTAACAAAGTACCTCTTATGCAGAGGACAGAGTGTGGTACTGAGCTATTCAGACCAAGGTAAATGGTTTACTCCCCTAATCTCAACTGGTAGTGCAAGAACACAAGGGAAAGGAGCAAGAGTAACCATTTCATAGTCACATGGAGCCAGTTCTGCTACCATTCGATATGATTATGACTGATCTTGAATTTCAACTCCATCTTGCCGCCCACTCCCAATATCCCTTAATTCCCTGAGATGCAAAATAATCTGTTTATCTCAGCCTTAAATATATTTGAATTTTGAGCACTCACAAACTTCGTGAGTAGACAATTCCAAAATTTCACAATGCTTTGAATGAAGTAATTTCCCATCTCAGTCCTAAATGATTGATTCCTTATCCTAAGACTGTGTCCCCTGTGTTTTAGACTCCCTAACCAGCAGAAACATCTTATTCAGTATCTGTCCTTTCAAACCTCTTCAGCATTCTGTAGGTTTCAATTAGATTATCTTTAATTCTTCTAAACTCCAGAGAATATAAGCTCAATTTACTTGGTGTCTCTTCATCAGCCACCTCCTTGTCCCAATGCATGTATAAATGGGGTGGGGCTGTGATCAGGAAGACCAAAGAAGTTATAATTCATTCTGATTCCAGCTCTGATAATTACCCAGAGATAAATGCTGGAGATGTGGACATCTGGTGAGGGCAGCATCAAGTTATCATGGCACTTCCCATGATAGAACAGCTTGTTAATGTTCAAATCAAAGGTTCAGACAAATGGAATAACTACTTTTGCTGACAGACAAAGGAACTCTGCACCATTCCTCCAACCTCCCGCATAAAGCAGTCAGAGGCATAAGGGAAATGAGAAATGTATGGAAACATATCACAAGATTATCAGCAACAGCTCTAGGGTTATATTTTCATTTATATTCAGCAAAATTATCTAAATATTTTGTTACATTTTCACATAGCTTGAAATGGAAGGACTTTATTTCAAGATTGGTAACATCACGGTGACATAGTTATTAGCACTGCTGCCTCACAGTGCCAGGAACCTAGATCCAATTAAGGTTTTGGTCATTGTTTGTGTGGCATTTGCACATTCTCCCAGTTTCCTCCCACATTCTGAAAGATGTGCTGGTTAGGTGCATTGACCTGAACAGGCATCAGAGTGTGAATTTCACAGTAACTTCATTGCAATGTTAATGTAAGCCTTACTTATGACCGATAAAAAAAACTTTAGTTTTATTGCCTGTAACTTCCCATCGCACAGCACTGTAGTGTATTTTAACGATGGGAATTTCTGCAGTTCAGAAATGTGGCTTACCATCATTTTCTCAAGAACAGCTAGGCATGGGCAACAGATGCTGGTCTTGTCAGTAACACACACACACACATCCTGCTAATGATGCTTTTTTGTTTACATCAATTCTTACCACACATTTTGGTAATGTAGTCAAAAGATGATTGTAAAAACAGTAAGAAGTCTCATAAAAACAAGGTTAAGTCCAACAGCTTTATTTGATAGCACAAGCTTTCAGAGCACTGCCTATTCATCAGATGAATGGAAGATTGGGTTCACAAACAAGGCATATATAGACACAGACTCAATTTACAAGATAACAGTTGGAATGTGAATCTTAACAGGGAATCAAGTATTCATAGGTGCAGACAATGCAAGTAGAGAGAGGGCTAAGCACAGGTTAAAGAGGTGTGAATTGTGATTCTTGCACCAACATGCACATTCACATAATCCGCACATCTTTAACCTATACTTAACTCTCTCTCTACTCATATTGTCTGCACCTGTAAAGACTTGAATACCTGTTGAGAGTCACATTCCAACCATTATCTTGTAAATTGGTCTGTGTCTATATATGCCCTGTTTGTAAACCCAATCCTCCATTCAGCTGATGAAGGAGCAATGGTCTGAAAGCTCATGCTACTAAATAAACCTGTTGGACTTTAACCTGGTGTTGAGAGACTACTTATCTGACTTTGTACTGATCTTGGACCATATCATACTTGGTCATTGAAGTTTTTGGATCAGGTATACACTGGAGATTTCAGCAAGTAGGCTAGCAAAACTGTGGAATAATGAGAAAGAGCTGAAAGTGTTTCAGTTGAAATTTGAACTAAGGCCCTGACAACCTACAAGCAAGTAAGTGTCTTGGACAACACTTGTTTCCCAATCAAGACACCAAACCAGATTCCTACTCAAGCATCTCATTGACTATTTGCCAGACTTGTGCAAATGACCAGGCACATCTACCTATAAAATAATCATGACTGGACTTGATATCAATTCATTAATGCAAATTGTTTTGGACACCCAAAGGGCTAGAGACACATTGGTTTTTGAATGCATTCTTGTCGCTACTAAATATTATTTTGGGTTGAAACATTATCAGTTCAAACTAGGGAAAAGTGATTTGCTTCACTCGGCGTTGGAGGAAGAAATCCACAGTAATCCTTATAGTGAAAATAATCAGTTGGCTTGAGGAAGATAGAGGGAGAGAGTCTTCCTGGAATGGAAAAGTCATTCCATTCTCTTCAGTGGTGTGCAGTGCTGCACAACACTGAAGAGGTCATGAGGGACAAGGGGTGTTGCTGATTTTTAAATCACTGAGCAAGAAAGCAATGAAATTTAAAATTGAATGGAGAAATCCACGGTTGAGATTTTAAAGAAACATTGGAGGATTGCTTAGCTGAAAGCTAATCAAAGTGTCCCCCCTGAGCTCTTATGCCTCAGTAAATAGCTGGAACACCAATGTGGAAATAAAATGAATCCTAGAGGGCAGTGGTAAATATAATTTGAATTCCAAAAGGAAAAGTGAATGAATCTTCAAAATCACATAATGTACTCTGAAACTCTTGGGTGGAATTAAGAAGTACAAAGTAGAATTGGATTTATACTCTGAATTCCTGACTGATCACAGTGCTACATGAGTCATGCCTACTTTGTTTAATAGCTTTAAAAACATTGTTTTATTTAAAAATGTGAAATGTTTTAATATCTTTAAAAATTGTTTCATTTAAAAACGTGAAATGTTTTGGCCCATTCATTTCAATTAATCACAGGATGTTAAGATTTATTTTAAACTTTTCTGCAATCCCAAGTGCTCTCTGTGTGGATTATAATATTTTATATTCATTTGAGACCCTGTGTGTCTTCTAAGGTGGACATTAAAGATTCTTGATGAAAAGTAAAGGAATGTTGACAGGATTCTGGACATCATTTGTCCCTCAGTCAACATCAACATCATCAGAACTAAATGATCAGCTCAGTTATCTCTTAACATGTACAAATGGTTGCCACGCTGCCTTAAATTACTGCAGAGAGGAAACTTCAAAGCAGTAACTTAACGGCTATGCTGTGGGATGTCCTGAAGCCACGAAGGGCACTCGACAAACTCAAATTCTTTAGAATGTAAGTCCTGTATTTCTAGTTTTATATTGAATTATCATAGCATCCTCCCCACTTTACATATGGCCTCACTACACTGACTTAGACCTTCAATGTTTTGTCAACTATGCCCTCAGGTCCTAGACTTATTGAGCAATCAAGAGCAAATAACACTGCATATTATCTCCATGTTTGGAATAACCCTGACTCAAATGTCTTGCAATGTATTTGTTTACACTAAAGGGGATCTGTCATACATATGCCAATCTGCCCAAAGAGTTTCAGTCAATCAGAACGCTCTTTATTTCATCTACATTGCTAACCACAACAGAGATTTTCATGAGATGAGAACATTTGATAAATATTCTCTTCATCTTTTCATCTAAATCATAGTTAAAGATGAGGCATTGGAATTAAATCCAACAAGGATCTCCAATGGAATGCCATGAGTTATTCAAACCCATGCAAAGCTGCTTCAACTAATTACATGTTTCCATTTCCAAATATACAAGCAATTCGCTATTTGCCAAACTCTCAAGATTAAAACTTACTTAATAGCTTTCTGTGTGGTCGTAGAATCATAGAAACCCTGCAGTGCAAAAAGAGGCCATTTGTCCATCGAGTCTGCACGGACCACAATCCCACCAGACCCTATCCCTATATCCCTACGTATTTACCTGCTAATCCCTCTAACTCACATATCTCAGGATCCTAAGGAGCAATTTTTTTTAGCATAGCCAATCAACTTTAACCGGCACATCTTTGGACTGTGGTAGAAAACTGGAGCACCCAGAGGATTCCCATGCAGACACAAGGAGAATGTGCAAACTCCACACAGACAGTAACCCAAGCCAGGAATCGAACCCAGGCCCCTGGAGCTGTGAAGAAGCAGTGTTAAACACTGTGCATTATGCCGCCCCGGTTATCAAAGATTTTTGAAATCAAAATGCAAAATTCTGGGCAATGGGCCAATTTTGTCATCTCTTCAAATAGCAAAAATAAATTAGTGAGACAGGAACTCCTCTTTTAAGAGTGGATCTGAATTCTTTAACTGTTGCTCCTTCCAGCTGATCATATAATACATCCTTAATGATGCCTTACATAACAATGATGCCTTACATACATTAGTAAATTTGCAGATGACACTAAAGTCGGTGGAGTGGTAGATAGTGAAGAGGGGTGTTATAGTTTGCAGAGGGACTTGGACAAGTTGCAGAGCTGGGCCGAGAGGTGGCAAATGGAGTTTAATGTGGAAAAGTGTGAGGTAATACACTATGGCAGAAATAATAAATGTGTAGAGTATAGGGCAAATGGTAGGATTCTTAGTAGTCTAGATGAACAGATGGATCTTGGTGTGTATGTGCATAGATCCCTGAAAGTAGGCAGTCAGGTCGAGAAGGTTGTTAGGAAGGCATATGGATTCTTGGCTTTTATTGGTAGAGGGATTGAATTTCGGAGCCGCAACGTCATGTTGCAACTGTACAAAACTCTAGTGCGGCCGCACTGGAGTATTGTGTGCAGTTCTGGTCGCCACATTATAAGAAAGATGTGGAGGCATTGGAGAGGGTACAGAGGAGGTTTACCAGGATGTTGCCTGGTATGGAGGGCAGGTCCTATGAGGAGAGGTTGAAGGATTTGAGGTTGTTTTCGTTAGAACGGAGGCGGCTAAGAGGGGATCTTATTGAAGCATATAAGATGATTAGAGGTTTAGATAGGGTGGACAGTGATAGCCTTTTTCCTAGGATGGAGAAAGCTAGCACGAGGGGACACAGTTTTAAATTAAGGGGTGGTAGTTATAGGACGGATATCAGAGGTAGGTTCTTTACCCAGAGGGTGATAAGGGTATGGAATGCCCTGCCTGCGGCAGTTGTAGATGCGCCAAGTTTGGTGGCGTTTAAGAGGTTAGTTGATAAGTATATGGAAGAGAAGGGAATGGTTTAGTTTGGAGGGGCATGCTTTTTATATTGGTCGGCGCAACATCGAAGGCCGAAGGGCCTGTTCTGTGCTGTAATGTTCTATGTTCTATGTTCTATAACTTATTCACAAACTGAAGTCAAACTAATGATATATTTTTCTTCTTCAATATTGGCAACATCTCACTTGTTATGGGGACCAAATTCCAGATCTCGATACATTGTGAAATGCATCATCAGCTTAGGGAACCCAATCTGCCTTATGATTCTGAATCGTAGCCGTGATATTTTCTGCACAAAGTTCCAATGACTCAATTTTGGTAGCTTCTCTATCTGTTAGCATTGACAATTTAGCATTACCTTCAATAATGAAAACAGATGTTGGATTCATTTAATGACTCCGTCACATTGTTGGCCCTCTTCCTTAAATGTTCCTGCAGAATCTCTCAAAGTTCTTTGATCAGTTTGTAAGAAACTTAAAAGACATGCTAAATTGACCCTTAGTGGAATTGTTGTCAGTGTATGCCCAATGGACCGAATGGCCTCCTTAGGCACTGTAAGAGTTCTATGACTCCATGAACTAGAAGCTTACCTCTGGGTTCATCAAGCAATTAAGGAGGGTAAGCAGGATGATGCAGCCATTTCCTGATTGAAGTCTACAAGTTTATGAGGAGCATGAACAGAGTGGATAGTCAGAAGCTTTTTCCCAGGGTGGAAGAGTCAATTACGAGGTGCATAGGTTTAAGGTACGAGGGGCAAGTTTAAAGGAGATGTACGAGACACAGAGGGTAGATGCCTAGAATCACTACCGGGCAGAGGTAGTGGAAGCAGATATGATAGTGACTTTTAAGAGGCATCTGGACAAACACATGAATAGGATAGGAATGGAGAGATATAGTCCCAGGAACAGTAGTGGGTTTTAATTCAGTCGGGCAGCACGGTCGATGCAGGCTTGGATTGCCGAAGGGCCTGTTGCTGTGCTGTAATTTTCTTTATTCTTTGACAATTTGGATACCCGGTTCACATCAGACAGACAGTGACACTGTAACTGTGGGAATTGATTCTTCATCATCCTACATATTGGATTGTACAACTATGACCAACAGGCCAAACTGGACCCTAAAGCCCCTCTTGATGTTCCCTCAGAGCTAGTTTGCAAAATGCTGGTTAAAAGTTAACTTTAAGTGGAAGGTTCTGCATGAAGCTGTTTCTCCAATCACAGGTTGTTTCTCTCCTGTGTTTACAAGTGAGCCATTCAGCAGCAAATGTGGGAAAGACACAATTTGTGATTAGAAGGAGCCAGGGAGGAGAGATGTTGAGAGCAGGGCCTGGGGAGCACAGGGTCAAGGAGGCAAGAAGTAGCATTTGAGGAGTGGAGATATTTAGGGACAGAGCTTGGGAAGTGAGGCCCTAGGGAGTGGGGTCTGGTGAGTGAGGCCAAGGGCTGGGGAGCTGAGGATGAGAGAACAAATAAGGGGAGTGCAGGGAACCAAAGTTCTGGGAAGAATGGCTCAGGGAATAGAGCTGCTTTGGTATGGGGCATGAGGTTTAGGGAGCTGAATTGTTGGAGAACAGAGGTGCTGGAGAGTGGAATCCAGGCGTCCAGAGCAGAGCCCAGATGTACACACTAGGGCCTAGGCAGAGCAAGGCAAGAGGCCCACCAATGTCTCAGTACGTGAGTATCTGAATGAGAGAGAGGGTGGGTTATGAAAGCTGGGTGAGGAGAGAGAGAATTTGAGAAGGGAAGAGAGTGGGAGAGACAGACAGTGCGGGGAGAAGAGAGTTTAAGGCAGAAATAAATATAAGTCGAGGTAGCAAGTGCAAGAAGGGGAAGAAAGTATGAGTTGAGTTAGAGAATGGAGGGGGTAAGAGAAAGTGTGAGGCAATAAAGTGTGTGCAATGAGAGAGCTTAAGGAGGAGAGTTGGGAAAGAGCAGTTGAGGGAAGAGAGGGAGTGTATGTTGGACAGTGTGTGTATGAAGAGAGAATATGTGGGAAGAGTGTGCATGAGGGGCAGAGTTTGTGAAGAGAGTGTGTATGAAGGGGCAGAGTGTGTGCATAAGTTTGGCTCACTCCCGATATCTGGATTCTCATTCACCCTCATCTGCACACATCATTGTGCACTCTCATCCACTCACATAGTGAGTGAGAAAGAGTGAGGGAGGATCCTGTGTCTGGCAGTGGGATGGACACATATATTCACACTATTATACCCTAATACCTCACCTTTATTACTTTTTTTGCTCATCTAGTTGTCTATTCATATATTTCTTTTCTTAAAATTCATGTTTAGTGTTGTGTAAAACTATTTTTCTGAAACTTGTTTATTGCCCATCAAGTGAGAAAAATTTTGAAATGTGTCTCCCAATGTGAAAGATTGGCAAGCCTGCTTGATATAAACAGTGCCGTCTCCCTTGTTGTGCTGAAAAATCTCAGCTAACCCTTGTACTCAGGTCACATACCTCATTTGCTGTGTAGAGGCAAAAAGAGAGGAGGGTGGAGGATTGAAAAAGATAAATAACTTAAAGCAGTTGCTATGAAAGTGGTAACAGACCAGTACATGGCACTGCTGATCACACACCAACTGCACTTGGGGCACCATAGTGGCATAATACTTAGCACTGCTGCCTCATAGTGCCAGGGACCTGGGTTCAATTCCCGACTTGGGTCACTGTCTGTATGGAGTTTGTACATTAATCTTATGTATGCGTGTGTAGGTTTCCTTCGGGTGTTCCAGTTTCTTCTCATGGACTGAAAGGTGTGCTGGTTAGGTGCATTGACCCCAATAGGTGCCAGAATGTGGTAACTAGGGGAATTTTTATTTGAAGGAGTCGTAGATTTTTTTATGTTTCTGATGAAAAGCAAGATAAAGTGCTATGGGAAGCAGGCAGGAAAGTGGAGTTGAGACCATAGAACATAGAACATTACAGCGCAGAACAGGCCCTTCGGCCCCCGATGTTGCGCCGACCAATTAGGAACAAGCAGTGACCCTCTAACCTAAACCATTCCCTTTTCATCCATAAACTTATCTACTAACCTCTTAAACGCCACCAAACTTGGCACATCTACAAATGACGCAGGCAAGGCATTCCATACCCTTACCACCCTCTGGGTAAAGAACATACCTCTGACATCTGTCCTAAAACCACCACCCCTTAATTTAAAGCTATGTCCCCTCGTGCTAGCTTTCTCCATCCTAGGAAAAAGGCTATCACTGTCCACCCTATCTAAACCTCTAATCATCTTATATTTTCAATAAGGTCTCCTCTTAGCCACCTTCTTTCTAACGAAAACAACCTCAAATCCCTCAGCCTCTCTTCATAAGACCTGCCCTCCATACCAGGCAACATCATGGTAAACCTCCTCTGTACCCTCTCCAATGCCTCCACATCTTTCTTATAATGTGGGGACCAGAACTGTACACAATACTCCAAGTTCGGCCGCACTAGAGTTTTGTACAGTTGCAACATGATGCTGCGGCTCCTAAATTCAATCCCCCTACCAATAAAAGCTAAGACTCCATATGCCTTCTTAACAACTTTATCCACTTGACTGCCTACTTTCAGGGATCTATTGACACATACACCAAGAGCCTTCTGTTCCTCAACACTATTAAGAGCCCTACCATTAGCCCTATACTCTACACATTTATTGTTCCTGCCAAAGTGCATTACCTCACACTTTCCACATTAAACTCCATTTGCCACCTCTCGGCCCAGCTCTGCAACTTGTCCAAGTCTCTCTGCAAACTATAACACCCCTCTTCACTATCTACCACTCCACCGACTTTAGTGTCATCTGCAAATTTACTAATCCATCCTTCAATACCCTCATCCAGATCATTTATAAAAATTCAAACAGCAGGGGCCCCAAAACAGACCCCTGAGGTACACCACTTGTCACCGAACTCCACAATGAATATCTCCCATCAACCACCACCCTCTGTTTTCTATCTGCTAGCCAATTCCTAATCCAATTAGCTAAATCACCCTCAATCCCATACATCTGCATTTTCTGCAGAAGCCTTCCATGGGCCACCTTATCGAACGCCTTACTAAAGTCCATATATACCACATCAACTGCTTTACCCCAGGATACAATCAGCCATGATCATGTTAAATGGCAGAGCGGGCTCGCAAGGTTGAACTGCCTACTACCGCTCTTAATTCCTATGTTCCTATGAAACGGGTGAAGTCAGTACAGCTATGCCAGTAAATCTGAGAACTTCAGTCACCTGTCGCACTGTTGTTAGTTGTCAGCGGATTGTAATTGACAAATTAAAACACACAAACTCTATATTTTGAATAAAATATATAGACATCCTCAGGGCTATCTTCCAAATGTACTGTTGGACTTTGATCTAGAATCTGGACTCGTGATACAATAGAGCATAGAAATATAGAATATAGAACAGTACAGCACAGCACAGGCCCTTTGGCCCTCAATGTTGTGCCAAGCTATGTCCAAACCCAAGATCAAGCTATCCCACTCCTGATCATTCCGGTGTGTTCCATGTGCCTATCCAATAACTGCTTGAAAGTTCCTAAAGTATCCGACTCCACTATTCCACACCCCAACCACACTGAGTAAAGAATCTACCTCGGACATCCCTCCTATATTCCCCATCATGAAGCTTATAATATGTCCCCTAATAACAGCTATATTCACCTGAGGAAATAGTCTTTCCACGTCCACTCTATCTATCACCCTCATCATCTTATAAACCTCTATTAAGTTGCCTCTTATCCTCCTCTGCTCTAAAGAGAAAAGCCCCAGCTTCCTTATCTCCAGGTCCTTTTCTCATAAGACCTACCCTCCAAACCAGGCAGCATCCTGGTAAATCTCCTCTGCAGTCTCTCCAATGCTTCCATTTCTTTCTTATAGTGAGGTGACTAGAACTGGACACAATATTCCAAATGTGGTCTCACCAACATCCGGTATAGTTACAGCATAACCCCACGGCCCTTAGACTCAAACCCCCTGTTAATAAACACTAACACACACTATAAGCCTTCTTCACTTGAATGGCAACCTTCAGAGATCTGTGGATATGAACCCCAAGATCTCTCTTCCACCACATTCCTCAGAATCTTGCCATTGACCCTATAATCCGCATTCAAATTTGTCCTACCAGAATGAATAATTCTTCATTCTGTGGTGTTTTCCCTGTGAATGTTTCTTTCTTTGTCCCCCTTCCTTCTGATATTATATCAGTGATAAATAAACTCTCCTCTTATGTTTGAATATGTGCAAATTGGCAGAGCGTTGGATAACATGTTACCAATAGAGTAGTTAAACATAGAGTTTAAACATGGCTCCCAATCGCCTCCCTCTTATCCTGACTGCATACAGTCTGTTTGGAGGGTGAGGTTTGTGAGGAATCTATCTTTTTGACCTGACATCCCAATTGCAGCTGCAGTTATTTTGCTTGTTTCCTTCTTTTTTCCTCCTACTCCTCTCTCTTTGTCAGAAGGGAAGTATCAGAAGGATCCCCATGTGGAATGGGCAGCAGAATAGAGGATTGTGAATAGATGTCATAGTGACAGTACAATGCCTATTTTTGAGCAGTAATGAGATAAATATTACAAAAAAATGTTGGAGATCTGCCTGTTCTGATTTCCATTGCTGAAAATCCCTTAAGATTTTGAAAGGTTGTCCAGCCGCCATAATGCTATAAAAAGCCAAAGAAAACATTGTAAATTATGAACAATATGTTCCCAAATTCTTGCAGCATTTGAAATGAAAGCAGGTGATTATTCTTTCATTCCTCCCTGTTATTGGTGGCTGAGTAGTAATAGCAACGATGTGGAGATGCCAGCGTTGGACTGGGGTAAACACAGTAAGAAGACTGACAATGCCAACTTTAAGTCCAACCAATTTATTTGATCGTAAACTCGCAAGCTTTTGGGGTTTACCCCTTCGTCAGGTGATTGGAGAGTTCTGGCCTCAGACAGAGCGTATAACAGCACAGACAGTTTACAGATTACTGATTAGAATGCGAGTCTTTACACCTAATCTGCTATTCAAGTCTTAAAGAGGCCAACAATGTAAGTGGAAGGAGCATTAAGCCCAGGTTAAAGAGACGTGTATTGTCTCCAGACAGTACAGTAAGTGAGGTTTAGCAAACCCAGGCAAATCGTGGGGGTTATAGATAGTGCAACGTGCACTCAAGATCCCTGTTGAGACTGTCCTCATGTATGTGGAACTTAGCTATCAGTCTCTGTTCAGCAACTCTGCGCTGTTGTGTATCGTGAAGACCGCCTTAGAGAATGCTTACCCAAAGGTCATGGCAATGCCAGTTGAAAATTACATTATGGATCATGACAATACCAGCGTACTTCTTTTGAATAAGTTAATGTAACCCTTGACATGCTTAGTGCCATAAAGGTTTAGAGTGTGGAAACAGGCCTTTCAGTCCAACTTGTCGATGCTGTCCTTTCTTTTCAAGCCCCTGAAGTTCTAGGGGGACTGTTGGTTTCTAAATCAAGGTTCAACCTAAAGCCTGTTCTAATTAAGGTGTAAAATCTGGGGTTTATTCAAACAGTCCAGCTACGTTTAGTAAACTGTGCCATGATGGTAATTCTCTTCAAAAGTGTGATTCTTTTGGCATGTAAAATTTCACTACCTCGTAGAAAATTCACTTGCTCCTAAATTCATTCCTCCATTCGGTCTGCAGATGTAAGTTATCTTAGGTTTAGGTTTGCCAGAAGAAATCATTGGTTGCGTACGTGGCTGTTTTGTGGCTGCTCTTGTCAGACAAGGACAATAACCACATTTGTAAAGCTGACTCTCATCTCGCTTGACCTGGATGATAAGTATGATGCTTGCATGCAGGCCTGGCATCTTATCTCCTGCCCTCTGACAAACGTGCTTTCTGTTGGTATGATCTGTCTCTAACTGTATTTTGAACATATCTGGAATAAATCACCAACCTGTTTCCATGGTTGTTCTGAGCACGACTACAATTGATCTTGATTGCCTAAAGAAACCAAAACAAAATCTGTCCCTATTAAAAATGTAAACACAGAGAATTAAAAATGGCTGATCAAAGTTGAAAGACTTTGGAATAGAATTGGTAGATGGTTTGGTGTTATTGAACAATATCAAAATAAAAAATAGTCATGGCCCACAAACCTTGCCAATGAAAACAAAGAATATCTATTAAAATAGATACCATAGCTATTTTCTTTATAATGGCAACAAGAATACCAAGCTTATTTCCCTCATAACTAAAGCATCCATTGAATCTATCCATCCTTCCCGCTATCTCAGCAAAGCAGCCAGTACAGTTAAGGACCCCAGCACTCCGGACAGTGTCTCTTTCATCATCTTCTGTCGAGGAAAAGGTATAAAAATCTAAGGTCACGTACCAACCAGCTTCAAGAAGGGCTTCTTTTCTGCTGCCATCAGACTTTGAATGGACCTCCCTTGCATTAAGTTGATCTTACTGTGCACCCTAGCTATGACTGCAACATTACATTCTGCACTCGCCCATTTCCTTCTCTATGAGTGGTATGCTTTGTCTGCAGGGCACGCAAGAAACAATAATTTTCACTGTACGCTAATACATCTGAAAACAATAAACCAAATCAAATCAAATCAAAAGTGGACCCCGGACATATTCTCTTCCACCTTATTCCATTGGGGCAAAAGATACAAAAATCTGAGGTTACATGCCAACCGACTCAAGAACAATGTCTTCCCCGCTACCTTTGAATGAACCTACCTTGCATTAAGTTGATCTTTCTCTAGTTTTTAACTATGACTGTAACACTACATTCTGCACTCTCTCATTTCCTTCTCTATGTACGGAATGCTTGGCTGTATAGTATGAAAGAAATAATATTTTTCATTGTACACTAATATAGCTGATAATAAATCAAATCAAATCAAAACATAACTCCACACTCCTTTATTTCTTATTACTCAATGTATGCAATAATTTTAAGACCTGACTTTAATGAACATCCAAGAAAAACATTGAGGGGGTTTGTGCAATGGATAGGGAGTTTTCATTCATGCATTTGGGGGGAGCTGTACAATAAATGGCAGAACCATCAGGAGTATAGACACACAGAGGGACCTGGGTGTGCAGGTTCACATATCTTTAAAGATGGCAGCAAAGGTGGAGAGAGTAGTCAAGAAGGCATATAGCATGCTTGTCTTTATTGGACAAATATAGAGTATAAAAGTTGGTATGTGATGTTGCAGCTATATAGAACGTTGGTTGGAATACTGTGTCCAATTCTGGTTGCCACACTACCAGAAGGATGTGGAGGCTTTGGACAGAGTATAGAAAAGGTTTACCAGGATGTTGCCTGGAATGGTGGGTCTTAGCTATGAGGCCAGATTGGGTAAACAGGGATTGCTCTCCTGGAAAAATAGAGGATGAGGGCAACCTAATAGAGGTGTATAAAATTATGAAGGGCATAGATAAGGTAAACAGTGGGAAACTTTTTCCCAGGTTGAAGTTGACGAACACAAGGGATCACAAGTTCAAGGTGAGGGGGGCAAAGTTCAACACAGATGCCAGGAGGAACGTATTTTACACAGAGGGGGGTGGGGGCCTGGAACGCACTGCCAAGCAAAGTGGTTGAGGCTGACATGCTGGATTCATTTAAGACTTATC
The DNA here is from genome assembly GCA_024679065.1 of Sphyrna mokarran. Classification (NCBI taxonomy): domain Eukaryota; kingdom Metazoa; phylum Chordata; class Chondrichthyes; order Carcharhiniformes; family Carcharhinidae; genus Sphyrna; species Sphyrna mokarran. The sequence continues at coordinate 37,707,842 of JAGIQG010000001.1, forward strand.
TAGATAGCCACATGAACAGACTGGAAATAGAAGGATACAAACGAGTGATCTAGTCGGGCACATGATTGGTGCAGGTTTGGAGGGCCGAAGGACCTGTTCCTGTGCTGTATTGTTCTTTGTTCTTTTGTATTTATAGCTTCACCAATCGAGCAAACAGCCAGTAGATTCCTGCATAATTTGCATTTTATACACAATGCTACAGCTTGCCATTTTTCAACAAGTCTCCACTTTCAGTGCTGGAAGTTACTGCTTGTTTTGTGACATGCCCTTTTCAGGCCCTGAAAATGTTTTCAATTTGTGTGAAATGACCTGTGGATTGAATTTCCAATTCTCCAATCATCCACTATAACCTTGGTAGATGCATGCCTGAACCTTGGATGCCAGGCTGCGTGCAAACATCATTCTATCCGTTATAGTGAACAATCAGGAGGGATCTCTGTGGAAATTCCAAACTCCAAGAGTCTCACCACAAGTCTGTCAAACTCATTGAGCAGTCAGTTCAAATCATATGTATTGAACCTACTACTTAGATAAATGCATTCTTAAAAATAAATATCATTAATAACTGAAAGTTAAGAAATATTTTAGAATTGAAGTTTGCCATTTTCTGGTTGTGTGAACTCTGCTTGGTTTCAGGTCAACCTTTGTGCAATATTTTGCAGACAAGCACTTAAATTGCAAATTTGTAGTAGGGTATGATCCAAGTGCTGGTAAATGGGATTGGCATAGATTGATATTTCATTGTCAGCATAAACATGATGGGCCGAAGGGCCTGTTTTCAAGCTATATAAAGAACAAAACAGCACGGGAAACAGGCCCTTTGGCCCAACGAGCCCGCGCCACCACCTCTATGTTCCCATCTCTACGCGCGATCCCTGTCCATGTTTATAGATCAATGGATTAAAAACCAAATTTGAGACAATTTAGGGAGAATTTGTTTTGCCAATTAGCCTAAGAGCACATCTTTGGGATGTGGGAGGAAACCGGAGCACCCAGAGAAAACCCACGCAAGCACAGGGAGAATGCACAAACTCCCACAGACACAGGCCCAAATCCATGTATCTTCACAGCACAGCGATAGTCACTGAGCTGTCGTGTTGCCCATCAAGTGGTCCAGGTCAAGCGTACACTAACGACGTGAAGCACTAGGATACTCTCGAAAAAGTAAATCCGAGAGCAGTCCTCTCACGACCCATCGCGTGTATGCCCCTTGTTAGACAACAAGGTGGACCAAAGCACCTGTAGGATAAAAACAAGTATATCAATATCATCATCTATTTACACACTTCCCAGGGACTCCCAAGGCTCATGATCCCCATTTTAAATCAATTTTCTATACCCCTCCGTTCCCATTCTGTTCATGTGCCCATCTAAGTATTTCTTAAATGACTCCAGAGTACCTGCTTCCACCACTTTACTTGGCAGCGCATTCCATACCCCCACCACCCTCTGTGTGAAAAAACTCCCTCTAGCATCCAAATTATAACTTACCCCCCTCACCCTGAGCCCGTGACCCCTCGTGCTATTTGAGTCCATCCTAGGAAAAAGCTTAACCCTGTTTACTCTATCTATACCTCTCATAATCTTGGACACCTCTATTAGATCTCCTCTAAGTCTACGTCTTTCTAAGGAAAACAGTCCCAATTTGCCTAACCTCTCCTCATAACTCAGACCTTCCATACCAGGCAACATCCTGGTAAACCTCCTCTGCACTCTCTCCAGAGTCTCCACGTCCTTCCGGTAGTAGGTCGACCAGAACTGGACCCAGTATTCCAAATGAGGTCTAACCAACGTTTTATACAACTGCAACATTAAAGGCCAGCTCTTGTACTCTATACCCCTTCCTATAAAGGCTAACATACTATAAACTTTCTTCACAACCTTCTCCACTTGCTCTGCCACCTTCAGAGACTTGTTCACCTGCATCCCCAGGTCCCTCTGCATTTCTATACTCTTAATAGGTCTACCCTTTATCATATACCTCCTTCCTACATTCTTTCTCCCGAAATGCATCACCTCACATTTATCAGGATTGAATTCCATCTGCCCAAGCTATCTATGTCCTGCTGCATTGCCTGACAATGCTCCTCACTATCCGCAAGTCCAGCCATCTTTGTATCGTCTGCAAACTTGCTGATCACTCCACTTACTCCCTCTTCCAAGTCATTTATATATATTACAAATAGAAGAGGTCCCAGTACCGAGCCCTGTGGCACACCAGTAATGACCGGCCTCCAGCTAGAAAAACACCCTTCCACTATTACTCTCTGTCTCCTATTACCAAGCCAGTTACTTATCCATCTAGCTACCTGTCCTCGTATCCCATTAGCCTTGACCTTCTCAACTAACCTCCCATGAGGGACTTTGTCAAACGCCTTACTAAGATCCATATAGACGACATCAATGGCTCGCCCTTCATCCACCGTATATGACTATGAACCTATTTTGAGGCTATCTATTTTTTGCCTTAGTAGTCCATTGGCGACTGCTGTAATATAATTATATACACCATATATATTCATGTATTGAAGAAGGGAGAAGGGGGTAGGGTAATAGGAAAGTAAGCATATGCTTGATCCTTGCCAATCTTTGCTCAATCTCTCCAGTGTTCAGATGCGTGTCAGCTAACATCTGCCATTGCCTCCTTACCTGTCTTTCAAAAGCTAGATTTGGATTCAAGTTGCTGACCTCTTGGGATCTTTTTCTGTTCTTATCTGAAAGTTTATCTAGAAAAAGAGTTTCTACTAGCCATACTTCAGCAGTTCCTCTGATGACAGCTGTCAAAGTGACCACCCCATCTTAACAGGGCTAAAGTCCCTCAAGCAATCACAGAGATCTAAGTCAAATTAGCTCTAAATTAAAATTACAATGCATATAATTCTCCGATAATAAATTACGGGTAATTTTACAAAGTTGTGGTTTGACAGACAAGACTCACACATAAGTCCAATACCTACCTGTGAATTCATTGCAACATGTTAATTTTAAAATTTGTGTGTATTTGTTTAGCTAAGGAGGGAGTAAAGATGCACCATATTATAAACCAAGTTTCATGTTTAATAAATGGTTTTTCTTGTTGCCAAAACTAGTTCGTGGTCCTGTGACTCTGTGGGCGGGATTTTATTGGCCTCGCTCATCCCAAAATCGTAAAGTCCTGCCCAAGGTCAACGGACCTTCTCATGTTCCACCTATTGCCCGGTCTGGTTCCCAGGATGGGCAGCCGATAAAGTTCTGGACTATGTGCAATTTTGGTCTCCTTATCTGAGGAAGGATAATCTTGCTATATCAAATCTCCTCTTAGCATTCTTCTCTCTCAATATAAATTCTTGCCAGCTGTCCTGCCAACTTGTAATGATCTATGGATATATACATCCAAGTCCTTCTGCCCCTGCACCCCTTAGGAATTTTATTCCTCATTTTATGTTGCCTCTCCACAGTCTGCCTACCAAAATATAACACCTAACACTTATCCACATTCATCTGCACCTATCTGCCCACTCCACCAACTTGTCCATATTCTTTTGAAGTTCTACACTGTCCTCCTGACAGTTTGCAATACATCTAAGTTTCATGTCATGAGCAAATTTGAAATTATCCCCTGCACATTAAAAATAAATACATGGCAGCAAAAGCAAGGGTCCTTAAACAGATCCCTGGGGAATTCCACTATATGTACACTTCCTCCAATTCAAAAATATCTATTTACCATTACTCTCTGTTTCCTATTACTTAATCAGATTTGTTGCTACTCTCCCTTTTATTCCAAGAGCTGTAACATTTCTCACAAGTCTATTGTGTGAAACCATATCAATAGCTTTTTAAATGTCTATGTATATCACTTCAACAGCTTTACTTTCACTGACAGTTTTGGCCACTTTTTCAAAAAACTTCAACAAGTTAGTTAAATACAATGTTTTGTTTAGAAATTCATGCTGACTCTTCCTAATCAACACACTTTTCTTCCATGTGACTGCTAATCCCAACCTGAATAATATTTATCGTTCAGTTAATTCATTAATTAACTTATTCTTTCTTTAAGTCAAGAAAACCTGATTTGATTGACTCTTTATTTAAAAAAAACAAGTTGGTTTGCCAAAGGCATTTAGAGGAAAAGAGATGAAAAGAAAATATTGTTATGACCAATTAAGGAGGATGAATAAAAAGAAGTCTATTCACTCTTCCTCACTTGGTTGTAATAGTATAAAAAGGGTAAATTTTACAAAACCACACTCCCTGTGCTGAGCTTCAAGTGCTGGGAATGTGAATTCTTAAGATTCACCCAATATGCCATCATTCTTAAAATTGAATGCATGGGAATTCCTCCATCTGCACTCCAGATATTTTCTCTTCCACCTTCTTTCATCAGGAACAAGATACTAATGTCTGAGGTCATGTACCCACCAATTCAAGAACAGTTTCTTCCTGGCTGCCATCAGACTTTTAAATGGACCTACCTTGTTTTAAGTTGACTTTTCTCTGCACCCTAGATATGACTGTAACACTGCCTTCTGCGCCTTCTTGTTCCTTCTTCATGAACGGTATGCTCTGGCTGTATAGTGCACAAGAAATAATACTTTTCACTGTATACTAATACATGTGACAACAATAAATCAAATCAAAACCAAATCAAATCAAATCAAAATCGAGTGCCTGCTGATCATCATTCTGATATGTGTTTCTGTGCCAAGACTGTAAATTCATGAATGTTACCTTAATATATTTTAAAAGACCAGTTACTCTTGATGTAGTGCTTCTTTGAACATCTATCTGATTCACAGACCCATGCTTTTCCATTCACAGATACTCCAAACTTCCATTATGCTTCTGGGAATGGATAAAATAGAATTTGAGAACAACTAAGGCCAAAGTTTCATGGCAGGGAGGTGTGAGGCAGATGCGGGGGGTGAAGTGTAGGGACGGGTAGTGGGAGTAAGCATCATGGCATTAAGAATCTCTGCTATTTATCTTGTGAGACTTCATTCACAGAATCATAGAACTCTACAATGCAGAAAGAGGCCCTTCGGCCCATCGAGTCTGCACCGATCACAATCCCACCCAGGCCCTCCCCCATATCCCTACATATTTTACCCACTAATCCCTCTAACCTACACATTCCGGGACATCAAGAACAATTTTAATATGGCCACTCAACCTAACCCGTACATCTTTGAACTGTGGGAGGAAACTGGAGCACCTGGAGGAAACCCACAGAGAGAGAGAGAGAGTGTGTAAACTCCACACAGACAGTGATCCGAACCGGGAATCTGGAGTTGTGAATCAGCAGTGCTAACCACTGTGCTATCGTGCCACTCTTAGCACTGTGCTATCGTGCCACTTTTACCACTGTGCTACCATGCCGTCATTCAGTCAGAGATAGTTTCCTAATTTTTGTTCAGGGGTCCAACGTATGATTGCAGGCTGGAGCCCAGGTATAATGAAAAACAGTGGAGCAAAAAAAGTTATTCATACAGCCTCCAATGCCCATTCCTACCACTGTCAAAGCATAGCTGGGTTTTGGAAAGACTTTGAGATGTGGGAATTCCTGGTATTGGGAAACCCTGTGTCTTATAAGCACTCCTACTCCTAGTCCCACACGGGGAAGTAACATAAATTATTTTTCAGGACCTCTTCGAGCCCCAGCGTGCCTCAGACAGCATAAGTCTTGAAGAATAGTGCAGAAGCCTTTCCGTTCAGTTGAAATGCTGTTGGTGTCCCTTTTCTGAGGAAGGATGTTCTTTTTGTCGAGGGAGTGCGGCAAAGATGTTTCAGGCTGATTCTGGGGATGGCGGGACTGAAGTATGAGAGATTGACAAGGTTGGGATTGTTTTCACTGGAGTTCAAACGAATGAGGAGAGATCTCATAGAAGCTTATAAAATTCTAACAGGACTAAATGGACAGGGTAAACAGGGTAAATGCAGGGAGAATGTTCCTGATGGTGGGGTGGGAGGTCCAGAACCAGGGGTCACAGTTTGAGGATTCAGGGTAAACCATTTAGAATGGAGATGAGGAGATATTTCTTCACACAAACAGTTGTTAGCCTCTGGAATTCATTACTACAAGAAGTAGTTGATGCTAAGACATTGACTTTTTTCAAAAGGGGGCTGAATACAACACGTGGCATAGTGGTTAGCATTGCTGCTTCACAGCACCAGGGACCTGAGTTCGATTCCTGGTTTGACTAACTGGGTGAATTTCCTCTGGGTGCTCTGGTTTCTTCCCACATTCTGAAAGTTATGCTGGTTAAGTGTATTGACTCAAACAGGCACCAGGCTGTGGCAACTAGGGGAATTCCACAGTAACTACATTGCAATGTTAATGTAAGCCTACTTGTGACTAATAATTTTTATAAAATAAACACCTGGGGCGAATGGAATCAAAGTTTATGGGGAGAAAACAGGATTAGGCTATTAGAACATAAAAACATAAGAAATAGGAGCAGGAGTAGGCCATCTATCCCTTCGAGCCTGCCCTGCCATTTTGTAAGACCATAGCTGATCTGAAAGTGGTTCAGTTCCACTTACTCATCTGCTCCCCATAACCCTTAATTCCCTTATCGATCAGATATCTATCTACCTGTGACTTAAACATATTCAACGATGTAGCTTTCACCGCTTCAACGGGCAGAGAATTCCAGAGATTCATTACCCTCTGAGAGAAGTTCCCCCTCAACTCTGTTCTAAACGGACTCCCTCTTATTTTAAGGCTGTGTCCTCTAGTTCTTGTTTCTTTTCTAAGTGGAAAGAATCTCTGCCTCTACCCTATCTAGACCCTTCATTATCTTATATGACTCTACAAGATCACCTCTCAGCCTTCTAAACTCCAATGAGTACAGGCCCAATCTACTCAATCTCTCCTCATAAGCTAACCCTCCCATCTCCAGTATCAACTTGGTGAACCTTGTCTGTACTCCCTCCAAGGCCAATATATCCTTTCGCAAATAAGGGGACCAAAATTGCACAGAGTACTCCAGTTGCAGCCTCACCAGTACCTTGTACAATTGCAGCAAGGCCTCCCTGCTTTTGTATTCCATCCTCCTCATGATAAAGGCCAGTTTTCCATTTGCCTTCTTGATCATCTGCAGACTGAGATTTTGCGACTCATGCACAAGGATCCCCAGATCCCTCTGCACAGTTGCATATTGAGTTGGACGATCAAACGTGATCGTAATGAATGCCGGAGCAGGCTCCAAGGGCCAAATGGCCTCCTCCTGCTCCTGTTTTCTATGCTTCTATGTCCTAAAACTCTAATTAGTATATGTTAATTAGGATTTGACTAGCTAAAGGCATACTGCCTCTTCCTCCAGCCCAGAAGAATGCTTAAATGTTAACTCATACAAAACCCGTTCACTTGTACATTTAAAATCAAGCTCAAAAGTGCCAGTAAAGCCAGAGCACTTTAACTGTCCATCGTGTACTTTACACCAAGTGGGTAGGGTTAAAATTCTCACTTTTGACATTATACAATACATTGTATGTCTGGATTTGGGCCTCTTATGTGCAGTTAATACAGGAAATACTTTAAATTTGGTTGAACTCATACTCCTGTCTACAGGGGAAAATTCCCATTGAAAGCTAATTGTTCTCTTTTAACCCACAACGTATTATGGCACATTAACCTTTTTACAGGTTCTTGCTTAACTGAAACAGTCAGTTAAGTAAGCCCCTGTACCTTGGTTACATTTTTTATTTAATGTTCCACAAAGCCATTATTCTGCCATCAATCATTAACTGCTATAAAATATTGCTCTGAAATATTTCCTTTGTTTCATTATGTGTACTCAAATCAAACATAACAGTGCACAGTTAAAAAAAACACAAGTGGTAAAATGTGATAATGTCAGCTTACAAAGCTGTGCATGCTCAGTGGTAATGTGGCAACTGCACACATTGTAGCAAGATTTTATGCTGGGTGCTGGAATGGATAGAACCTAATTCTTGCATTCATACACTGTCATTAATCACATGCTGCAACAGTTCTCCACAAGGCTACACAAGTGAAACACAGAGGGCTCTATGCAGCAGAGTATCATTTCTCAGGCACCACATTGCTCAGAGGCCCCACAACAACCAAACTAGTCTGACCATGAAGTGAAACAAAATCAGAAGCACGTTTTTCGCATGCGCTATATTCTTTCTAAAGATGTACCAAGATACTGCACCAGATTGTTGCCATGGTTTCTTCATGCCCGTAAGTTAATTGACATTTCACGAGAACAATTAAGTGCATTTAAAGGGTGGCATGGTGGCATCGAGGTTAGCACTGTTGCCTCACAGTGCCAGGGATGCAGATTCAATCCCAATCATGAGTGACAAGCTGTATGGAGTTTGCACGTTCTCCCCTTATCTGTGTAGGTTTCTTCCAAAGGCTCCAGTTTCCTCCCACACTCCAGAGAGATGCAGGTTAGGTGAGTTAGTGGGATAAATAGGTGTTGTTACAGGATTGGGGTCTGGGTGGGATACACTGTTGGAAAGTCACTGCAGACTCAATGGGCCAGATGGCCTCCTTCTGCACTGTAGGGATTCTCTGATTCTATGATTACATTAAAAACAAGAAATGTTTTGAACAATATGTATTCTCCCTCAACTTTCATGACTGTCACAGTTATTTTGTGGAGGCAATTGAATTTAACATGGCAATAAACATTTATGTTTTGCTTTTAAGTAAGGGAATGTTGTGGTTTTATTACAAAATTAGTTCTCTGAAGAAACAATAGTAATTCTGTGGTGGGTTGCCACAACAGTTTAATTTTCCCCTCTCTACTCCCATGCAATTTCTCATGGCTATTCATCTGCTTCCAGTTTGAAGTCACATTGTTTCTCATTAAACTTAGCCAACATTGATAGCTCAGGATGATAAATGTTTATCGATAAAGGAAAGAAAAGCCAATTACTCTTCTTGTGGAACTGCTACAGTTTGTTTCACCTCCTGAGGAAGTGAGATGACTAACCAATGGCAAAACTTTTCAGGAGAATATGGCAAACTGTCGTTATCATTATTGGTAGGCGATGGTGGAGGGTGGGGGGGGGGGGGGGGGTGTGGGGGGGGGTGCTCGGCATGGTGGGTAGTGGGGGGAAGTAAAAGGGGCATGGTAATTGACAGCCAGGCATCACCTACTCATTGTAGAAAGTACTTGAATGAAATGAAATCTGAAGTGTTCCACAATGGAAACTTAACCTGCTTCATTTAGCAGTGAAAATGAAAATCTATTGTAAAATTTGTGTAAGTGGTGTGGCTAAACAACATCCTATCCAGATTCTATCCTTTCTCTGTGCTGTGTTGGTTGTAATCAGATTGCAATGACTAAAGGTGCACTGAGGTCAGCCTGGAATCTAAAACCACAACATTGCAATTGATGCTTCCTTCCATAATTAAACATTAGTTCACAGATGGAGAGGAGGCACTTCATCTTTAGATAAAACATTGAATGGATATAAGGGTAGCTTCTCCTTTTCACTTTATCTGTGACCCTGTGCCCAAGCCAATAAAGTGAGAACTGGTTCTCTAATCCTCTCATATAATTTTGCTGTTGATATAATTTTTGGGCATCCCAAGTATGTGCAGCTTAAAAAAGATGGAAAGTCTGTCTAGATCTCCTGTCATCCAAGGGGTCATGATATGGAGATGCCAGCATTGGACTGGGGTAAGCACAGTAAGAAGTCACACAACACCAGGATAAAAGCCAACAGGTTTATTTGGCAGCACTAGCTTTCAGAGTTTCAGACTCCTTCATCAGCTGAGTGAGGACTTGTGTTCTCAAACAGGTCATATATAGAACATAGAACATAGAACATTACAGCGCAGAACAGGCCCTTCGGCCTTCAATGTTGCGCCGACCAATTAGGAACAAGCAGTGACCCTCTAACCTAAACCATTCCCTTTTCATCCATAAACTTATCTACTAACCTCTTAAACGCCACCAAACTTGGCGCATCTACAACTGACGCAGGCAAGGCATTCCATACCCTTACCACCCTCTGGGTAAAGAACCTACCTCTGACATCTGTCCTAAAACAACCACCCCTTAATTTAAAGCTATGTCCCCTCGTGCTAGCTTTCTCCATCCTAGGAAAAAGGCTATCACTGTCCACCCTATCTAAACCTCTAATCATCTTATATGTTTCAATAAGGTGTAAACAAATATATAGGTGCAAACTCAATTTACAAGATAATTGTTGGAATGCAAGTCTTTACAGGTAATCAAGTCTTAAAGGTACAGACAATGTGAGGGGAGACAGGGTTAAGCAAAGGCTAAAGAGATATGTATTGTCTCCAGCCAGGACAGTTAGTGAGATTTTGCAATCCCAGGCAAGTCTTGGGGATTACAGATAGTGTGACATGAACACAAGATCCTGGTTGAAGCCATCCCAACCTTCCCACAGTCCCCACCCCCTCCCCCCCACTTTCCTGAATCCCGCCCGCAGCCTGACCACCTCCCGTTCCCCCAGCAAGCTCTCCCTCCACCCCAATGGTCACCCTCACAGATCGCCTTCAGAGGCCCTGTTGCCATTAGGCATCACCTCATTAGCATTGGCCTACGCCCAGTGGGCAGTGCCAAGATGCCCCTGGTCAATGGCACTTTGCAGCTCAGGCCGTGCAGGCGGCCCAGGCTGGCACTTCCAGGGTGGCAATGCCCGGGGGCAAACCCCCCCCGGTACCTAACCCTCTGGGGGGGCCTCAATTGTGCACCCCCCACCTTCACTCCAATAGTATCGGGCCACCAGCTTTCCACAAGTAGAGAGGTATACTAGACTCTGCTGGAGTGAAATATTCCTGGGGTGGGGGAGAGGCTAGCGAACCTGGAAATTACAGTCCCGGACTCCCCAATGAGATTTAAATACATTAAAATCTTCATTTGAATAACCTATTCAGCTCCGCGCCGGAAATCTGGCTGCCGGAGACTTGTGGAGGCTGTGGTATCCAGCGGCGAGCTTGCCGGAGTCTCCCAGTCTGGCTGCACTGCTGTGCCGCGGGCTGGGAGAATCACGCTGTACTTTTTCATTCAGCAGCAGGGAATCCAAACCCAAATGGTGACAATCAGATCAATGAGGCCCTGAGAGGTTGTTGCTCGTATTGAACTGAAACCTAAAGAAACCAGTCCCTGCAGTCTGACATTCAAGGCCTGATAACAGCAACAATTGGAAGTCTTTGGAACGTCCCTGGGGCCTCCGTTGTGAGGTATCTGTTGAAGATAATCTTAGAACTGCCATGTGTTCCAAATGGGATCGCAGTACTGTGAACTCACTCATCAGTTATGAACAGTGGACGCACATTCTTGATAGCTGTCCCCAGTTCCTGCACATATGTTTTAATACTCAGTAAACATCCTTTCCTAGCTGTTCTATATCACCCTCTGGTGGTTCCAATTTCTCTGTGACAAGTGTTTAGTTAATAACACTGCCGTTGTCTGCTATGGCTCATACCTGTAACTCAGCAGATTCAAGCCAACCGCAAGGGTTAGAATACTGTCTATGCTGACAGCTCAATGCAATAAAGGACTAAAGAGACTAATCCATTGTCAAATGAGCTGTCTTTCAGTTGTGATGGAAAACTAAGATCTGCCGTCTCAGGTGGATTCTGTGGCAATTCTTGCCGAAAGGCAGTGAAAGTTTTGACAATGGAGATAAAGTCAGAACGCGCTGGAAATACTTAGCAGTGCAGTAGCATTCATGCAGAGAGTAACAGAATTAACATATCAGGTTAATGACCTTTCTGGTGAATTCTATTTCACTTTCCACAGAAACTGCCAGACCTGCAGAATTTAGGCAGCATTTTCTGTTTTTATTTCAGCTTTCCAGCATCCACGGTACCTAGCTTTCAAGTTCTGCCGATGTCCTCAACAATATTTGTCTTTAACCAATGAGGCTGAAAAACAGAATGTCTAGTCATTTTCCCATTGCTGGGAGCAAAGTAACTGTCACGTACAATAACAGTGACCATATACACTTCAAAAAAGTGTTCTATTGACTGCAATGCAGGACCAGTGGCCTTTAAAACGAAATTCACAAATTAACTGAACAAAAAAGCTCCCAGCAGTTTGCAGACCAATTAAATTCAAACAGGCTCAATTTCCGTAGCCTTTTCTTTCTGATAAAGATCATAATCCTATGCTTCTGTTTGTAATAACAACATGCGATAGTTGCTGGCAGCTACCTAAGCACCTCTTTCTTTTTAACACTTGATAAGAATGAATCCTAAGATCCCAGAAATGAAAATGGCAAAAGGCATTATATTATGAAAGATAAAGGGAAATTATTGTGAAAAATAATAAAGGCAGCAACTAGCCGTGAAAATAAATATAATTTTTAAATAAATTAAATTCAACATTGACAAATAATTTTTGCACCATCTTTAGTTTTTCTGTTGCATTATTTAGTTTTCCGTTTTGATAGTTATTTTGTTGTTGGTGGTGTGTGTTTAATTACTGCAGATTAAGTTTACACAGCTAACTGCCATTATAAATGTCACGATATGGAGGTGCCTACATTGGACTGGCATAAGAAGACTCACAACACCAGAGTAAAGTCCAACAGGTTTATTTATTAGCACAAGTCTTTGGAGTGCTGCCCCTTCATCACATTATAAATGTGGAATTAAGAACTTATAATGACAAGAATTGAAAAGATGGGCATTCTTATGAATCTTGTTGCATTAAGCTGATCTCCTGCACCGGGTATCATTGAGCATAGAGAATGTTATATTGTTATAAAAGGCCTTTGGACCTCAAGCCTGCACTGATCGTGTTTACGTATCTAAATTAATTACTTATATCTTTCTATTCTCCATTTGTTCATATGCCCATCAAGATAGGTTTTAAACCTGGTTAATGTAACTGCCTCAACTATCTCACTTGACAGTGCATTCCAGGCCCTCACCACTGTCTGTATAAAAAACATCCCCTGCACATCTCCACTGAATCTTCCCCCCCTCCCCTTATCTTGAACTTATCCCTTCTTGAAATTGTCACTTCTGTCCTGGGAAAAAGCTTCCCTATCTATACCTCTCATAATGTTATGAACTTCTATGAGGTTGACCCCCCCCCCCCCCCCCCCCCCCCCCATCTCTGCCTTTCCAGGAATCACCTGGTTTATTCAATCTCTCCTCATAGCTAATACTCTCCATAGCAGGTAACATCCTGGTAAATCTTTTCTGCACTCTGTCCACAGCATCCACATCCTTCTGGTACTGTGGTGAACAGAATTAGACACAGAATTCCAAATGTGGCTTAACCAATGTTTTATACAACTGTAACATAATTTGCCAACTTTTATACTCAATGCCCCATCCGATGAAGGCAAGCATGCTATATGCTTTCTTCGTAACCTTTTCTATCTGTTCTGCTACTTTTAAGGTTCTGTAGAGTTGTATTCCCAGATGCCACTCTGTGTCTATGTTCCTGATGATTCTGCCATTTATTTCACAGCCCTCACCTGAAAAAATGTAAAATGTATCATTTTGCATCTGGATTAAATTCCATTTGCCATTTTTCTGCCCAATTTTCCAGTCTGTGGAAATTCTGCTGTATTCTCTGACAATCTTCAACACTATTCGAAACTCCACCAATCTTAATATTATCCGCAAACCTACTAATCAGACCAGCTACATTTCCTTCCAAGTCATTTATATATATTACAAACAGCAGAGGTCCCAGCACTGATCCCTGCAGAACACCACTAGTTACAGACCTCTATTCAGAAAAATATCCTTCCATCGCTACCTTCAGTCTTCTATGGCCAAGCCACTTCTGAATCCATTTAGCTAGTTCACCCTTGATCCCGTGTCTCACTTCACCCGTTGCTGATAAGAAGTACAAACTATAAGTGCAACCATGAGCAGTTTGTTTTCCACTCTCACGCCAACCTACTCCTTCTACTCTTCTGCTGAAGAACTGCTGCCTGGCCAGTCAACACTTCCTCATGGGAAGGGCAAGAGCTCCAGCAAGGAAGAAGCTCTGTCACTTGATCTGACAGTTCAGATATTGAAGCTTCATTAGCAGATATTCATCTATCTCAAGAATGTATGTATTTACTTATTAGTCACAGGTAAGGCTTACATTAAGACTGCAATGAAGTTGCTGTGAAATTCCAGTGCATCAACTCTGATCCCAGTTAACCTGAGGTCTCATTTGCACACATCCTTGTGTCCCTGCTGTGGATGATCCGTTAATCTCAATAGCAAGCTGGCCACAGAGCATGTCTTTAGGAATGCACCATTACCCATTCAGCTCACATAACCCAGCCAATGGAATCACCACTGACTAAGGAGGGCAAATATGCTGGGGATCCCTGCATGCTGGCGTATCTCCACATTCAGCACTCTGTCCTGCCAGCAGATGCCCAATATTCACCTGGGGCAATGGAGGTGGAAGCTGTTCAACTGCTTTTCTTGGCTTGTGTATATGGTTTATGCTTTATTAGTGTACAGGAAGAGGGTGCTGAGAATACAATCCTGGTGTACATGGTGCTTTATATTTTCAGTTAGTTTGCACTCGTTCTACACTTCACTTCTCAACTTTGACATGATAGTTTGTCTTGGCAATCCTGATGCTGATTTCAACAGCCAAGGACGGGTCGCTGGCTCTTATTGACCCAGAGTCTGTGAAATTGTGAAGTTGTTGATGTTGATGGAATCTCTATGTCCTTTTTCCATTACTTTAGTCTTTCTGATTATCAGCCCAAATCCCTTACTGCATATTAACTTCAGTATAGAGTGTCAGAGTGACACCATCAGATATCTTGTGAATTAGAGCTTTGGTGCAGCCTCACCAAGTTGAGTAGCTTGCTGTCAGCAAATGATGAAAGCACGCTTGATGGTGGTATATCTGGTGATGATGAGTCTAGCTGGTTCTAATGGTGTGATCTCCAAGAATCCAGAATAGCGTGTGGTACAGTTTGGTTTAAAAGTAGTCATCATCACACAGAGTCCATTGTAACAGCATAACTCCAGCAAAGCATAGCTCCTTTTTTGTTCATTTTGTCCTTTCCCTGGTATTTTATGTTGACCAAGCTGTGTAGTTGGCATCCACCTCTAAGTTGAAGTTCTGTATAAGATATAGTTCCTCAGTGCTGGGAATTCTCTGGATGTTTTGAAAAAGAGTTCTAGGATTTTTTTTCTAGCAACAGTGAGATAATGGTGATATATTTTCAAATCAGAATGATGTGTTTCTTGGGGGCAAATTTGCACTGGTGGTGTTCCCATGCACCTGCTGACCTTGCTCTTCTAGATGTTAACAGTCTTAGATTTGAAAAGTGCTGTTAAAAGTTCCTTGGTGTGTTGCTGCAGTTATCTTGGAGATAATGTACACTGCTGCCACTTTGAACTTTTGGTAGAGGGAGTGATTATTTAAGTCAATGAATGAGTTTCCATTCAAGTGGGTTTTTTCTCCTGGACGGTCTTGAGCTTTCTGAGTGGTGATGGTGCTGCACTCATCCAGGCAATGGAAAATATTCCATTACACCCCTGATTTTTGCATTAAAGGTGGTGGATAGGTTTTTTGGAGTCAAGAGGTTAGTTACTCAGCAGAGAATTCCCAGCCTCTGTCCTGCTCTTATAGCCACACTATTTATATGGCTGGTCCAGTTCAGTTTCTGGGCAGTGCCAGGACTTTGGATTCAGTGATAATAATGCCATGGAATGTCATGGGGAACTGGTTTGGTGTTCTCTTTGTGGAGATGGCCATTGATTGGCATGTGTATGGTGTGAATATTATTTGCCACTTAGCAGGCCAAACCTGAATATTGTCCAAGGTCTTGCTGCATTTAGATATAAACTGCACCATTGTCTAAGTAGTTACAAAGACAATTTAAATCCAGGAGGCAATACAGAAGCATTGCACCAAAAAAAAGCAATGGAGTTTGACTCAGAGTTCAATGCCATTGGAAATCATAGAATCAATTAAACACCAGCACATGATACTCTAATTGCCTGGTAGAGATAAGGAACTCTGTAATCAACAATGCAGTGGAGATTTATTCACTGGGCCTGCAAAGTATTGTAATATATTGGAAGGACAGTGAAGATAATGGAAACAGAAAAGAGTGATGATAGCTCCAGAGATTTCCTGCTGCCTCAGCAAAACAACCAACATAATTAAGGGCCCCAAGCACCCCGGGTATTCTCCCTTCTACCTTGCTTCATCAAGAATAAGGTACAAAAGTCTGAGGTCAACCAACACGAGAACAGCTTCTTCCTGCTGCCATTAGACTTTTGAATAGATTTTTGAATGCATTAAGTGATCTTTCTCTACACCCTAGCTATGATTGTCATTCTACATTCTGCACTCTCTAGTTTCCTTCTCTATGAATGATATTCTTTATCTATACTGTGCATAAAAAACAATATTTTTCACTGTACATTAATACATGTGGCAATAATAATCAAATTGAGTCAAATCGGAGAAAGCAAGAAAGAGAAATGTCAGAGTACAGAACACAGAACATTACAGCACAGAACAGGCCCTACAGCCTTCGATGTTGCACCGACCAATATAAAAAGCAATGCCCCTCCAAACTAAACCATTCCCTTCTCTTCCATATACTTATCAACTAACCTCTTAAATGCCACCAAACTTGGCGCATCTACAACCGCTGCCGGCAGGGCATTCCACTCCCTAATCACTCTTTGAGTAAAGAACCTACCTCTGATATCCGTCCTATAACTCATACCCCTTAATTTAAAGTTGTGTCCCCTCGTGCTAGCTTTTTCCATCCTAGGAAAAAGGCTATCGCTGTCCACCCTATCCAAACCTCTAATTATCTTATATGCTTCAATAAGATCCCCCCTTAGCCGCCTCCTTTCTAACGCAAACAACCTCAAATCCTTCAACCTCTCTTCATAGGACCTGCCCTCCATACCAGGCAACATCCTGGTAAACTTCCTCTGTACCCTCTCCAATGCCTCCACATCTTTCTTATAATGTGGCGACCAGAACTGCACACAATACTCCAAGTGCGGCCGCACTAGAGTTTGGTACAGTTGCAACATGACGTTGCGGCTCCGAAATTCAATCCCCCTACCAATAAAAGCCAAGACTCCATATGCCTTCTTAACAACCTTATCGACTTGACTGCCTACTTTCAGGGATCTATGCACACGTACACCAAGATCCCTCTGTTCATCAAGACTACTAAGAATCCTACCATTAGCCCTATAATGGTAGGTGAAAGATCTGCTTAGATAGTCAGAAGAGAACGAAGGCATCAAGCATTGAAGCTGTTAGTCTTATCATTACTACTTGGAGACTCAGAAGAGAAGTGATTTTGCAGCTAGACAAAAACTATCCAACGGAACAACTCACCCTTATTCCTCCTCCAAATCTTTGTGCACAAAATGAATACTCAGGGGATACCAATCCTCATATATTTAGTCACTGTTATTAAATTACAGTTGGCAGCAATACTTTGCTGAGAAAACCAACAGGAGTAAATGTGAAATAATGCAGAACAGAAAATCATGGATCATAGAATCCTACAGTGCAGAAGGAGGCCAATCAGCCCATCGAGAATTGAACAGAAGCTGAAATTATAATCACAATAAAGATTACAAAAAAAAACAATAAACATAAACTCCAAGAAGAAATAATGCATCTCAATGTTATTAATCAGCTGATAAACAGTAGAATGTACCTTCTCTCAAGGACCCTGTATCTGCAATGCATCCAATCCAAAGATTTTTCTTTATGTGAGATTTTTTCTCAAGCCCCATTAGAACTCATGGAATACTTACAGTGCAGAAGGAGGCCATTCAACCCATTGAGCCTGCACTGACAACAATCCCACCTAGACCCAATCCTCGTAATCCCACATATTTACCCTTGTAATTCTCCTGATACTAAGGAGTAATTTAGCATACCAATCAACCTAACCCACACATTTTTGGACTGTAGGAGGGAATGGGAGCACCTGGAGGAAACTCACGCAGATGTGCAAATTCCACACAGACAGTCAGCCTAGCCAGGAATCGAAGCCGGGTTCCTGGAACCATGAGGCAGCAGTGTTAACCATTGTGCCACCATGCTGCCCCTAAAAAGAGCAAAGCAGAGCAAGGCTCAACGACATAGCTCAACCTAATACCTACACAGGCAGGACATAAAACCAGGGAGCCCCTCTCCTTCTTTACCAGCTCCCAAATGAAACTGGATAAAATTTTGCAAAGCAACCAAGCAACCACACTTAGGCTGAGACAAATCTGGATGACATCCTGAATGTCAGCTAATTTTTGCTAAGAGCAGACTGCAAGCTGACCCTACTGTCAGCCAAACCAACTCTCGGAGTTGAATGTATTCCAACCCCTATATCAGCAAAACTAAGACACAGTGCAGATTGTGTTTCAACAAGCATCCTGCAAAGACCAAGATTGAGAGCAGATTGCATACCAGATCCTGTCAGTTACTTTAACAAGTGTAGCTAACAGCCATTTTGCAATCATATTGTTCATAAGATTCGTATAATGAACTGAACTTCTGGCTAACAAACTGAATATACTATTCAAGGTGATGAAAGGGCTTTGTACGTGTCCCTATGTAATAATTTGTATATTGACGACCTCAGTGTGAAAAATAAAGTATAATCCTCTATGCCTTGGCACATTCAGAACCGAATGACTGATATTTTCCTTGGCAATAGGAATAAGAAGATATGTCAGCAATTTCCCCTTAGGCTCAACTCAACAAAATCCATCCACTTACACAAGGTTAAAATTTAACCTTCCCACTATGACCTCTCCTCATCAAAATTGGAAAGAGTGGGCTGGATTCTCTGATCTTGCCTGCAGCCTAAATCTCCTGGTGAGCGCCAAATCTCCATCCTCACTAGAGGCGACAGCGGAGCATGAATGGCCAGAGAATTCCAGCCAGTAAGTTCTTTTCCATGTTCACTGAGTGCTTCACTGCCACTGTGCTAGATCTGTTTGATTGCTCGCCTGACATTGAGTGCTAGATGAGCAAAAGTTCCTCCAAATAAATATTGGGCAATCTAAAGCCACAAATTTCAATCTCCAGCTACTAATGCCACCCTGCCCTTTGCACCTGGCTGAGGCTTAACCAGCCTGCTCATAAACCTGTGTTGCATTTGACCTCAAGCTGAGCACCCAACCACAAATATGCTCCATCACCCAAACACTTTTTAAAAACTGAATTAGTGGGATTAAAATTATGGTGGTGAACAACCTTCAGGAACTGCTGCAGTCCATCTAATGTACGTATGCCCACAGTGCTCTAAGGAAAGGACCTACAAGATTTTGGCCCAATGGTAGTGAAGCATTGGCAATATAGTTCATATTCGTGATGCTATGTGATTCTGAGGGAAGGTGTCGGTAGTGGTGTTCCTTTGTGCCTAGTACCTTTGCTCTTTTAGGTGATCGAAGTCACAGGTTGGGAAGGTGATGTCAGCTGAGTCTTGGCAAGTTGCTGCAATGCATTCTGTACATCCTAGACACTACTGTCAGTGTGTATCGGTGGTGGAGGGTGTGAATATTTAAGATGATAGCTGCTATCATGTCTTTAAAATGATGAACATGTGTCTGCATACATTACTAAAAGAGAAATGATGCATGTATTATGTGTTCTTGTATTAGTTACACTTTTATTGTAAGCAACAGCATACAAAACAGCTCCGAATCCTTCAAGTGTTACAACAATATAAGATTGTTTGTATGCGCACAGTCTTAATAAGTGTTTACCCAATTCCTCATAAATGATTGGTGGCTTATCTTATGCAGCAAACAAGCTGTAGAGCTTATATAAGAATACAACACAAGTGTGCATCGATGGGACCCTCTAACTCACAATGATGGCAACTAGTATACACATGGCTTTTGGGCTACCAGTAAGCAAGGATAACTTTCAAGCTCACATGGACTATATTACATATGTTGTATCAGGCGTATATATCCCAAGTGAAAGAGCTGTTGTGGGAAGAACAAAGCAAAAATATGACCACAATTTACATTTACTGATACAAGCAACATGTAAATAAGAGTTAGTGTTCAATAGTTGGAAATGTGGCCTGAACGTGCAACAGATCAATTTCTACAGTTCTGTTTTATCAAGTGTTTGTTTCGATCCAAGTAAATTAGAGCACAGTCAAGCCATGCCAGCATCCCAAGATAAAGAATATGTTTAAAGATATTTAGATCTCTTTAATTTCTTGTCTCCATGCATTCCCAATTTCACTTAAATAACTTAGTTGCTGAGGGAATTGTTGAGAGGGCATGGGCAGGATTTTCCAGCCTTGCTTGAGTGAGATTGTAAAATGCTGCCGAGGCCAATGTAGATTTCCGTTCTGGGAACCCCTCCCACCATAATTCTGGGGCGGGTGAGGTAGGTTTTAGGCTGATATGTCTTTCCTGTGGCACAAAGACCAGGTGCACAGACACACTCAGGAAAAGCATCCCAAGTCCATAGATGGGAAAGAGACATTGTAGGGCTGGGCACATGATGGTCTGATAGTGGAGAGGTCTCTGCATATGACTGCAGTAAGTCTCAAGATGGGGAGACATCAGATGATGGAGTTTAGAGTCATCAACAAATGATCCTGTAAGCTGTACTAGCACTGCCAAGGGACTAAGTCAGTGTATAGTGGCTGGAACGGAAGTAATCCTATGATGCCACAGTCATTCCCTGGTCAGAGACAGAAGGATGACTCTTGGGAGCTCATATTCACTCATGTCTCTGTCCATTGTTCCTACAGGGATATTTACAATTGAAAGATGGATGGGCCAGCTAATATGCATTTTTTTAAAGTTGAAGTTTATTTATTTGTCACAAGTAGGATTTTATTAACACTGCAATGAAGTTACTGTGAAATTCCCCTACTCACCACACGCCGGCATCTGTTCAGGTCAATGCACCTAACCAGTAAATCTTTCAAGTTGTGGGAGGAATACACAGAGAAAACCCATGCAGACAATGTGAGACTGTGCAAACTCCACACTGACAGTGACTCAAGCTGGGAATCGAACCCGGGTTCCTTGTATTGCAGAACAGCAGTGCTAACCATTGCGCCACCATGCCGCCTTACCAAGGCATGCAGACATCGGCAAAGGCAGAGGAGAAGATCACATCAAGACCAAGTTGAGCAAAGGAAAGAAGTTTGCCTTGATAAGCAACAGCAGTGGAGGTCCTTCAATTCCAAAAGCTGAGGCTCACAGAGCCATTGAGGATAAATACCTGGTAAGACCAAAGGGGTATACCTCAAGATGAGTGAAAGACAGTGTCATCAATATCTCCATGTGCCCAGGGGTTTGATGGCCCCTATCTGCCACGTTCTCCAGGAGGAGTTGAAAGTACTAACATTGAAAGGTCAGCCATTGCCAGTAGCTCTCAAAGTTACCACTACTCTGAGCTACTCACAAGCAGCTCCTTCCTGGGCTCCACTGTGGACTTCTGCAGGATCTCTCAAGCTCCTACACACAATTGTATATATGAGGTGGTCCATTTACCAATAAACACAATTACATGAGGTTCTCTCAAGAGGAATCCAGCCAGACTGTGTAAGCCCTGGCCTTTGCTGTTATTTCCACAATTGCAGGATGCCATTGACTGCACTCATGTGCTTTTAAGAACTCCCTGGCAGCAGCCAATCCTGGTTGTGAACAGGAACTGGTTCTACTCTTTGAACATGCATCTGGTCAGCAACCACCAAAAACACACAATGTAGGTATGTGCTAGATACACAAGAAGATGCCACAACTTGCGTATTTTAAATCAATCATCGGTCCCGCATATCTTCAAAAGTCCGCAGCACATTTAGGATTGGCTCTTCAGGGTCAAAGCTTATCCCACTAAAGACATTATGCATTTCTCCCAGTCCTCCGAGGAAAAGCATAATGTTGCTCATGCCTCACTGTGCTCATTGATAGAACAGAGCACCTACATCTTGAAGATGTGATTCCAATGTCTGGATAAGTCAGGCACCTTACTACTTTGTATTTCCATCTGCACCCTCCTCAGCCTGTGAAGGTTGAGCTGATGGGGGTCACAGGCAGGTCAACTGGATAGTCTTGGAGTCACTAGGGTGGATGTCCTTCTGCTGGTCATCATCCTTCTGGGAGGGACCTCTGGTTAACTCCTTAAGAAGAATGTGATGCCATGTTCCCCTCCCACTTTGCCACTGGTGGATGCTAATCATGCCCGTGGCAATGGTGGACAATTCCTAGAGTACTGCGGGTACTATGTTCTGGATTAAGGTCTCCCTGCTAGTCACAGTCATACCAGTGTTGACCCCAATGCTCAGTATGTTAGTGCCATGATGTCAGACTGAATGCAGATGGATTCCATCATATGTTGCAATCTATTGACTGCACTGACAACCTTGCCTGATATTCCCGTGTCCAGTGTTGCAGCTCAAACATCTGTGTGAGGGCAGAGCCCAGAGTCTCATCATCTGACTGGAACTCAGCAAACTCATTGCCTCTAAGAGTCCTCTGAGAGGCAGAGTTATTGGATGTTCCTTCTTTCACCTGCTATGACCAGATCTCTGCTCACCAGTTGTGACCTTAAGCCTGCCTTTAAACCTTGCCTCATTGAGGGATGTGCCTCTGTTCTATGGGTGAACATTCATAGAATCGTAGAATCCCTACAAACAAGAATGAAGCAATTTGCCCCACAAGCCTGCACCAATAATTATCCCGCCCAGCTTCCATCCCAATAACCCCATGTATTTATTTTGCTAATATCCCTGACATGAAGGGGCAACTTAGCATAACCAATCCACCTGACCCATACATCTTTGGAGCATAGGAGGAAACATGAACCCATGGAGACATGAGGAGAATATGCCTCCACACAGGCTGTGACCTGAGGCTGGAACTGAACCCAGGTCCCTGAAACTGTGAGCCATCAGCGCGAAACCACTGTGCCATCATGCTGCCACCCATTGCAATGGATCTTCATTTAATGTGTCCTCAGGGTCGTCATCCAAGATGGCATGTGGACTGGGGCTGAAGGGATGGCTGTCACTGCGCGTCTTACTTTTCTCAGTGTTGCCTGTCATTAGTGACTGACTGCATAACCCCCAACATTACAAAACATCCTCGGTATTGTTGGGTGAATGTTAAGTTGGTGCTGGGTCCTCATTTTACTACGGGAGGGGTGGGGGATGCTGGTCTCACTGTCAGTACACATATCACTCCAGTCCTCAAGGTCAGCTTTGCCACACAATCTTCAAACTCTGTAAAGATCCTGAACTCAGGCATCCCTCCTTTGGCCACCTCCTTCCAAGTCAGGGTGGTGCAGTTGGTGCACTTCCTTTCCCATCACGGGGATAGAGGACTTCTGAATGTTCATCCACCATGTCCAAAAGAGCACTCAGTGCTTTGTAACTGAATTTGGGAACATCTGAATCTTAAATGCTCCACCACCAGTGGCCGTGCTACCAATTTCCCAAACTCTAGAATGTCCTGCATGAAGCTATATAGATGGACCCTGAGCAGTACGGATGCTGAGTGAGATGATATAGATACCAATACTATGTTGATGCTGAATGGATTTCCATAATGGTTGAGACATGAGTTATCCAGGGTGTGAGAGGAGATAAAGATATGAAGGTCATGTGTGAAATCCCTTTGGACTATCACCCTATGAATATTTGATAATCTTGTGAGAGTTTCAGCTGAGTGTGGAGAAGGCTGACTTACCCTAGGGAATGGATAAGATCGTTCATCCTTTTCCCACAGTATTGATGCTGACCCCACTGGCCATCTCCTCCCAAGCCAGAGTGACGGAGTTGGTGCACCTCCTTTCCCATCACGGAGATAGAGGATACCTGACCATCCACCATCTTCAGAAGAGCGCCCAGTGCTTCGTCACTGAATTTGGGGGCATCTGAATTTTAGACACTCCACCACCAGCGACTGTGCAATCAGCTGCCAGTTCCCCAAGTTCTAGAATTAATTTTCTTATCCTCTCTGCCTCTCTTCCCTCATTTAAGATGCTTTCAAATGACAAAATTAACCATTTCAAGATTCGTGTCATCAGTTTCAATGTCATCTCATGCAGCTCTGTGTCAAAATATCATTGATAAGGCAACTGTGAAGCACTTTGAGATGTTTAGTCATGCTAAATGTGCAATATTAATGCAGGTTGTTGGTATTGTTGCTTCGGACTTGAGAAACTTACTTCGCAAGACTGGGAAGTAGTTGTTATCGAGATGAAGTACTTTCACACCTTGGTTGATGCTGGTATTGCAGATCTTCTCAGAGATGGATAACTCCAGGTGTGAGGCAACTAAATGGCATAATTCTTGTTAGTTCAGGAGGAAAATATGGCCTTCTCAAACACAAGTATATCCGCTTGGTCTGTAATGTGACCGTGTGAATGCCAGTAGGTAGCTGCCTCACTTCACTGTAAATGTGCCTCTTCTCCTTCTCTACCCCCTTCCATGTAGAAAGGGAAACAACGTAGCTTACTTACATCAACATCAGAATAGACTTACACATTTAGAAGTGTTTGATGTGGTTTTACACATTGCATGAGAATTGTATGCACAGACAAACAATAATTTCTGCTGAGATTGGTGAGAGAACAGAATTTGATGAATGAATAGACCGCCCATCATTCAGTGCCTGAAAGTGAAAACAATGAGGGGCCAAAGATTAAGTTTAAATTTATTTATTAGTGTCATAAGTAAGCTTACATTAACACTGCAATGAAGTTATTGTGAAATACCCTGAATCACCACACTCTGGCATCTGTTCGGGCACATTGAGGGAGAATTTAGCACGGCCAATGCACCTAAACAGCACATTTTTCAGACAGTGGGAGGAAACCTGAGCACCCAGAGGTAACCCACGCCACAGGAAGAACATGCAGACTCCGCACAGACAGTGACTCAAGGTAAGTGAACCCTGGTCCTTGGCACTGTGCTAGCCACTGTGCCACCTTGCTTCCCCAATCTAGAACTTAAGCCAAATCTATGAATAAATTTGAAATGAATCATTAATAAAAACTAATATTCAGTGATAAAGTGGAAATTTTTATGGAATCTTCAGTCACCTAACAACCCTGATCATCTTGTTTGCATTAATGTAAAGTGGGACACCACAGGAACAAAGAATGGAAAGTGCACCACAGATCCTGACAGCTGCTATTAAGCACCATTCGCCTGTGACAGACAGCATTTCAATGAATACTGCCAGCTGACTATATCAAGCATGAAGACTTTGAGCAAGATTTTTTAAAGTTTGAAAATTTATTTATTAGTCACAAGTAAGGCTTACATTAACACAGCAATGATGTTACAGTGAAATTCCCCCAGTTGCCACATTTTCTGGCACCTGTTCGGGTCAATGCACCTAACCAGCACACCTTTCAGACTGTGGGAGGAAACCAGAGCACCTGGAGTAAATCCACACAGAAACAGGGAGAACATACAAACTCCACACAGACAGTGACCCAAGCTGGGAGTCAAACCCTGGCACTATGAGGCAGCAGTGCTAACCAACTGTGCTATAGTACGGCCATTTCCAAGGCACCCAAATGTAGGTAGAAAGCATAAGCAAAACCTAAGTCTTGCATTTGGCTTTTGTTTCAGGGTTATTTTTACCAGTGAAAACTGAACACTCCTAATTGTGACACACAATTTTTACAATGGTTCAGAACTGAAAGTGAGTGGGAATGAAAAGATCAGATGTAGAACAGATATAGATATATGATCCTTCTCAACAGCATAATCTAATAATAATATTTAGCATGCTGCAGACTCAGGACAAATACTTTCCACCCACTTTCCTCTTCAAAAGTTTTATAGTTTATTTATTAGTGTCACAAGTTGGCTTACATCAATATCTGCAAGGAGGTTACTGTGAAAATCCCCTAATAGCCACACTCAGGCATCTGTTCAGGTGCACTGAGAGAGAATTTAACATGGCCAATGCACCTAATCAGTGCATTCTAATTCATTCTGTGGGGGGAAACCCATACAAACACATAGAACATAGAACATTACAGCGCAGAACAGGCCCTTCGGCCTTCGATGTTGTGCCGACCAATTAGGAAAAAGCAATGACCCTCTAACCTAAACCATTCTCTTTTCGTTCATAAACTTATCTACTAACCTCTTAAACGCCACCAAACTTGGCGCATCTATAACTGCCGCAGGCAGGGCATTTCCATACCCTTACCACCCTCTGGGTAAAGAACCTACCTCTGATATCCGTCCTATAACTACCACCCCTTAATTTAAAGCTATGTCCCCTCATGCTAGCTTTCTCCATCCTAGGAAAAAGGTTATCACTGTCCACCCTATCTAAACCTCTAATCATCTTATATGTTTCAATAAGGTTTCCTCCTAGCCGCCTTCTTTCTAACGAAAACAACCTCAAATCCCTCAGCCTCTCTTCATAAGACATGCCCTCCATACCAGGCAACATCCTGGTAAACCTCCTCTGTACCCTCTCCCATGCCTCCACATCTTTCTTATAATGCAGGGACCAGAACTGTACACAATACTCCAAGTGCGGCCGCACTAGAGTTTTGTACAGTTGCAACATGATGTTGCGGCTCCGCATTCTCCACAAGGAGAATGTGTAGACAACACACAGACAGGGACCCAAGGCCGGAACTGAACCTAGGTCTGTGGCAGCAGTGCTAAGCATTGTGCCACCTTGTCACCATCAAGCCATCTCCAAGACATCCAAATGCAGGTGGAAAGCACAAGAAAAACCTAGATCTTGAGTTGGTTTTTGTTACATGATTATGTTTACTAGCAAAAACTGAATACTTTTAATTGCTACACAAAAATTTCTATACTGGCTCATAATTGAAAGCGAACGGGAATGAAAAGTTCAGACATATGCTCCTTCTCAAGAGCATAATGCAATAATATTTAGTTGTCTGAATCTGCAGAGCTCGTAGATAATAAAAGCTTTATGTCATGATTGGCTGCAGATTTCCCAATGGTACGGCTCAGGACACAATGCAGACTCAGTGAAGCATATCCAGGATTAAAGTTAAAAATAGTGGTATGTAAACGTATCTATTGCTTGCCAAGATAAACCCAGAACAGAACTCAATTTGTTGTGTGAAGCCTACAGCAGTCCGGTACAGAAAATTTAGCAACTATTTACAGGAGTCACTTTGTATTTATTTCTTAGAGACACCACTACATGGTCCAGAGGAAATGGTCCTATGCCATGTAGTATTATAAGTTGGCTGGAGCTCAAAACTGGATTCAGATTGGCCTAAATTTAGTAACAGGCTAAGCAGGGTCATTGGAAACCAAATATCTTTACTACAAAATATTTCAGGAATTTGAAAGCACGAAGAAAACAGTTTTAAAAGAAGATGATGTGGCATATTTTAGGGGAGAGAAGGCTTCAGAGCTGTTACTTTTGAAAATTAGAACTAAAATACGAAATTGCAAACATGGGAAGAATTTTAAGTATAAGGTTTTGTTTCTTTAAGTTTCTGAAACTTAACATTTATGTAAAATTCCACAAGTATATACTCTTAACTGGTAATTAAATTGCCTGATGTTGCTCTTGGTAAACTAACGGATAAGTCTGTTGTTTTACTTATCCTTGTATTCATGGTTGTCTGTTTCCCTCTCCTTTTCTGTTTACTTCTCCTGTTTTCTGTGGTATTTTAAAGGATAGACTTGCAGACCACAAAGGTATAAACAGACAAGAAATTTAGCGGAAAGGTGTTTATTCAACAGGCTGTTCGGAAAGACTGTCCATTTGCCCAAGCAAATGGCCAATGACGTCATCAATACATCATGTGATCAAACTCTTAAAGTGACCTTTCTCGAACAAGGAACAAACATGAACACATAACATTTTCCTCACACTTTATATCAGAGGTTTAATGTTTTAGTATAGGGAGCAGTTCAAGAAGAATGACCACAAGTCAGTAAGCTTTAAGTCACTGATGGATAAAGATAAATGTAGTCCTCAAGCTAAGTTGAGGAAAGCCTAATTACAACAACATTAGGCAGGAACTGAAGAATGTAGATTAGATGCAGATGTTTGAGGGCAAATCAACATCTGGCATGTGGGAGGCTTTTGAGTGTAAGTTGATATGGATTCAGGATCGGCACATTTCTGTAAGGGTGAAGGGTAAGTATGGCAAGTTCTGAAAATCTTGGATAACAAGAGATATTGTGAGCCTAATCAAAGAGGAAAAGAAAGAATTTGTCAAGGCTAGAAGGTTGGGAAACATTAAGCAAGTGTGGAGTACAAGGAAAGAAGAAAAAACCTTAAGCAAGGAGTAAGGAGGGCTAAAAGAGGTCACAAAAAGTCATTGGCCAGCAGGATCAAGGAAAATCCCAATGCTTTTTATGTATATAACAAGAACAAGTGGGTAGCCAGAGAGAGGGTTGGTCCACACAAGGACAGGGGAAGGAATCTATGCATGGAACCAGAGGAAATGGGTGAGATACTTTGCATCAGTATTCATCAAAGAGAAGGACTTGGCTGATGAGTCTGGGAAAGGGTGTGTAGGTAGTTTAAGTCATGTTGAGATCAAAAAGGAGGAGATACTGGAGTTCTTGAGAAACATTAAGGTAGACAAATCTCCAGAGCCTGATGGGATATATCCCAGAATCCTGAGAAAGGCAAGAGAGGATATTGCTAAGGCCTTGAGAGAAATATTTGTATCTTCACCAGCTACAGAGGAGGTCATGAGGATTGGCGAATAGCCAGTGTTATTCCTTTATTTAAGAAGGGTAGCAAGAATAATCCAAGTAATTATAGGCCAGTGAGCCTTACATCCGTGGTGGAAAAGTTATTGGAGAGAATTCTTCGAGATAGGGTTTATTCCCTCTTGGAATAAGTGGATGTTTTAGCGAGAGGCAACATTGTTTTGCGAAGGGGAGGTCATGTCTCACTAACTTGATCGAGTTTTTCAAGGAAGTGATGAAGATGATTGATGAGATTGTAGGGCAGTGAGTGTTGTCTACGTGGACTCCAATAAGGTTTTGACAAGGTCCCTCATGGCACACTGGTGCAGAAGGTGAAGTTGCATGGTATCAGAGGTGAGCTGGCAAGGTGGATACAGAACTGGCTCAGTCATGGAAGACAAAAGGTAGCAGTGGAAGGGTGAGTTTCTGAATGGAAGGCTGTGACAAGAGGCATTTCTCAGGGATCAGTGCTGGAACCTTTGCTGTCTGTAATATATATAAATGATTTGGAAGAAAAGATTGCTGGATTTGTGGTTAGTGATGAGGAACGTCAGAGGATACAGCAAGATATAGATTGGTTGGAGACTTTGGCAGAGAGATGGCAGATGGAGTTTAATCCAGACAAATGTGAGATAATGCATTTTGGAAGGCCTAATAAAGATAGAAAATATAAGTAAATGACAGAACCCTTAAGAGTCTTGTTCGGCAGAGGGATATGGGCATACAGGTAAACAACTCACTGAAAGTGGCAACACTTGCCTTCATTGACTGGGGCACTGAGTTTATAAATTGGCAAGTCATGTTGCAGCTTTATATATCCTTAGTTAGGCCACACATGGAATATAGTGTTCAATTCTGGTCACCACATTACCAGAAGGATGTGGAGGCTTTGGAGAGGGTATAGAAAAGAATTAGCAGGATGTTGCCTGGTATGGAGAGATTAGCTATGAGAAGAGCTTGAAGAAACTTTGTTTGTTCTCACTGGAATGACAGAGGTTGAGGGGCAACCTGATAGAAGTCTACAAGATTGTGAGCGGCATAAATAGAGTGGATAGTAAGAAGCTTTCTCACAGGGTGGAGAGTCAATTACTAGTGGGCATAGCTTTAAGATGTGAGGGACAAGGTTTAAATGAGATGTTATGGTGCACGTTTTTTACACAGAGGGTGGTGGATGCCTGAAATACACTGCCAGGGGAGGTAGTGGATACGATAGTGACTCTTAAGAGGTGTCTTGACAGATAGATGAACAGATGGGAATAGAAAGATATGGTCCCCAAAAAAGTAGAAGTTTTAATTCAGTCAGGCAGCATGGTCAATGCAGGCTTGGAACCTGTTCTTATGCTGTAATTTTCTTTGTTTTTTAGGTTCCTGCAAAATGAAATACAAGAAAATGTAATCTTTCAAAAGTTTAATTAAAAGGGATAAAACATTACAGGGGAGCTTCAAGCCATGGTTTGCTCCTTTTACTCCATGTGGCAGGCTAAGAACAGTTCCAGCCCCCTAGGTCAGCATGTGTGCAGGAAATGTCTCCAGCTACAGCTCCTGGACAATCAAGTTTCTGATCTGGAGTGGCAATTGGAGACACTGTGAAGCATCCGCGAGTCAGAGAGTATCGTGGATAGACACATGGAGAAGTGGTCACACTGCAGGTCCAGACTCCACAGGCAGAAAGAGAATGGGCCACTACCAGACAGAGCAAGAGGAATAAGCAGGTAGTGCAGGAATCTCCTGTGGCCATTCCCCTGCAGAACAGATATAAGGCTTTGGATACTGTTGAAGGAATGACCTCTCTAGAGAAAGCAGTAGCAGTCAAACTTGTTGCACCATGGTTGGTTCTATTGCAGAGGGGAGGGGTAAAAAATGTGCCAGTCCAATAGTGATAGTGAGTCTATTCCCCTTCAATTGATTGAATCTATTCCCTTTCAGATGTAAGGGGAATAGACAGATGCTTCTGTTGCCCACAAACGAGACTCCGGGATGGTATGATACCACCCTGGTGCTCAGTCACGGATGTCTCAGAAAGGCTTCAGGACACTCTGGAGTGGGAGGGTGAACCACCCAGTGGTTGTAATACACATACATACTAACGACATAGGTTAAAAAAAGAGATGATGTCCTAAAAGCAGAATATAGGGAGCTGGGAAGAAAGTTATGAAATCGGACCTCAAATGTAGCGATCTCAGGATTACTCCCCAATGCCACATGGTAGTCAGTAGAAATGACAGGATATATCAGATATATACATGGCTGAAGAGATGGCCTTGGGGGAGAGTTTCTGATTTGTTGGGCATTGGTAGTGGTTCTGGAGGAGGTGGGACCTGTACAAATTGGATGGGTTGTATTTGGATAGGACTGGGTCTGATGTCCTAGGGAGACTGATGTTTGCTAAAGCATTTAAACTAATATGCCAGGGGTATGGGAACTTATGTAAGGAGTCAGAGAAGGAGAGAACAAGGCCAAAAACAAAAGTTAGAAAAGAGAATCGAGAAAGTGATAGGCAGAGAAACCAAGGCCAAAGTTCAAACGGAATTATAGAAAAAAATATTGGGAGCAAGGCAAACAAATGTTACAAAGACAAGCTTAAAATCTCTGTGCCTTAATGCATGGAGCATTTGCAATAAAGTAAATGAACTGAGTGTGCAGATAGATATAAATGAATACAATATAATTGGGATTATGGAGAGCTGGTTGTAGGTGACCAGGGCAAAACACAGTGGTGTCATATATAGACCCCCAAATTGCAGTGATGAGAGTGGGAATGGCATTAAACACAAAATTAGGGATGCATTGTGATAAGGGAGTATCAGTGATCATGGATGATTTTAATCTGTGCATCATACATTGGGCAAATCAAATTAGCCACAATGCCGTAGAGGAGGAATTTGTGGAATATATACAGGATGGTTTTCGTGACCAATATGTGGAGGAACCAACTAGAGAGTAGGCTATCCTAGACAGGGTACTGTATAATGAGAAGGAAATCATTGCCAATCTAGCTGTATGAGATCCCTTACGCATGAGCAAGCATAACATGATTTTTTATCAAGATGGAGAGTGAAGTAGTTGATTCGGGAACTAGGGTGCTGAATGTTAATAAGGGAAACTGTGAGAATATGAGGCGTGAGTTGGCCTTGATAGATTGAGGAAAGTTACTTGAAGGGATGACAGTGGATATGTTCAAGGAACGCATGGGAAAACTGCAACAACTGTCTGGCACAAAAACAAAATGGTAAGAGAGCCAATTTATGGCTTACAAAGGAAATTAGAGAGAGTATCTGGTCCAAGGAAGAAGCATTCAGATGGGCCAAGAAAATTAATAGACCTGAAGATTAGAAGCAGTTTAGAATTTAGCAAAGAAGAACCAAGGGATAGATTAAGAAGGGGAAAGTACAGTACGAAAGTAAGCTTGGAGGCAACATGAAGATTGACACTAAGAGTTTCTATAGATAGGTGAAGGGAAAGAGGTTAGTGAAGACAAATGTAGCTCTCCTACAGACAGAAATGGGGGAATGTATAATAGGGGACAAAGAAATGGCCGAGCAACTGAATACATACTTTGGTTTTGTCTTCACAAAGAGGACACAAATCAAATGGCAAGAATGTTGGAGAATGCAAGATTTAATGAGAGGGAAGAACTGAGGAAGATCAATATTAATAGGGAAATCGTGGGAAAATTGATGGATTTGAAGGTGGATAAATCCTCAGTGCCTGAGAATCTACATCCCAGAGTACTTAAGGAAGTGGCTGTAGAAACAATGGATGAATTTGTAGTCGTCTTCCAGGATTCTATAGACATCAAAACAGTCCCTGCAGATTGAAGGTTCGCTAATGTCACTCCAATATTCAAAAAGGGAGGTAGAGAGAAAACAGGAAATTATTGGCAGTAACAACATTGGTAGTGGGGAAAATTTTCACATCCATTATTGAGGACTTCATAGCAGATCATTTAGAAAGCAGTGGCAGGATCAGACAGAGTCAGTATGGATTTATGAAGGGGAAATCTTGCTTGACATATCTGTTGATATTCTTTGACGATGTAACCAATAGAGCTGATAAAGGAGAACCTGTGGATGTGCTAAATTTGGACTCTCAGAAAGCATTTGACAGAGTCCAGCACAAGAGATTATCATGCAAGATTAAAGCACATGGGATTGGAGGAAGCGTATTGAGCTGGATTGAAAACTTAGAAAGGAAGCAAAAAGTAGGAATTAGTGAATATTTTACTAATTGGCAGGCATAATAGTGAGGTGCCATAGAGATTGGTGCTGTGACCACAGCTATTCACAATATATATTAATGATTTGGATGAGGGAACAAAATGTAACATCTCAAAATTTGCAGATGACACCAAGTTGGGTGGGAGGGTGAATTGTGAAGAGGATGCAAAGATCATTCAGCAAAAACAAGAAGGCAGATTACTACCTGATTGGCTGTAAATTGGGAGAGGGGAATGTGCAGTGCGACCTGGATGTCCTTGTGCACCATTCACTGAGCATAAACATACAAGTGAAGCAGGCGGTAAAGAAGGAAAATGGCATGTTGGTCTTCATTGCAAGAGTTTTGAGTACAGGAGCAGGGATGTATTGTTGCAATTACACAGGGTCTTGGTGAGGCCACACCTCGAATATTGTCTCCTTTTCTGAGGAATGATATTCTTGCTGTCAAGGAAGTATAGTGAAAGTTTACCAGGCTGATTCCAGGGATAGCAAGACTGATATATGAGGAGAGGTTGACTAGGTTAGGATTGTTTCTACTGAAGTTCATACAAATGAGGAGGAATCTCATAGATATTTATAAAATTCTAACAGGACTAGACAGGGTAAATGCAGGAGGAATGTTTCCAATGGTGAGGGAGTCCAGAATCAGGAGTCATAGTATGAGGATTCGAGATAGACCATTTAGGACAGAGGTGAGGAGACATTTCTTCAACCAAAGAGTGGTGAGCCTGTGGAATTCATTACCACAGGAAGTAATTGATGTTAAAACATTGAATGTATTCAAGAGGTGATTAGATATAGCACTTGGGTTGAACATGATCAAAGGTTACAGGGAGAAAGCAGCAGTAAACTACTGAGTTGGATAATCAGCCATGATCATGATGAATGGCGGAGCAGGCTAAAAGGGCCAAATAGGCTTCTCTGTCTCTTCTATGTTTGTTTTATGTTAACAATCAAAATATGAACAATTAATAAATAGTCAATAAGTTAGATGTTTCAGAGGATGTCATCTTCCAGGTGGTTGTCAATTGAGA
The DNA here is from genome assembly GCA_024679065.1 of Sphyrna mokarran. Lineage (NCBI taxonomy): Eukaryota > Metazoa > Chordata > Chondrichthyes > Carcharhiniformes > Carcharhinidae > Sphyrna > Sphyrna mokarran. The sequence goes on from JAGIQG010000001.1 coordinate 37,741,707, forward strand.
ATAGTCAGCACGGCTTTGTGAGTGGAAAATCATGTCTCACAAATCTGATTGAGTTTTCTGAAAGAGTAACCAAGAAGGTCGATGAGGGCAGTGCAGTTGATGTTATCTACATGGACTTTAGGAAGGCCTTTGACAAGGTACCTCATGGTCGATTGTTGCATAAGATTAAATCTCACAGGCACCAGCATGAGGTAGCTAAATGGATACAAAAGTGGCTTGCTGACAGAAAACAGGGGGTGGTTGTCAAGTGTTGTTTTTCAAACTAGAGGCCTGTGATCAGCGGTCTGCCTGGGGGATTGGTACTAGCTCCACTGTTATTTGTTGTTCATATCAATGGTTCAATGAGAATTTAGGAGGCATGGTTAGTGAGTTTGCAAATGACACCAATAAAGGTGGCATAGTGGACAGTGAAGAAGATGATCTAAGATTGCAATGGGATCTTGATGAATTGGGCCAGTGGGTTGATCAATGGCAGGTGGAAGTTAAAGAAGAGGTGATGCATTTTGGCAGATTGAACCAGGGCAGGATTTATTCAATTAATGGTAGGGCGTTGGAGAGAGTTACAGAATAAAGAGATCTAAATAAAGAGGTCCCTAGCACTGTGAGGCAGCAGTGTTAACCACTGTGCCACTATGCTTCACTCTTCATGTAGGTGGGCATTTAATCTGTACAATTAAATGCCCAATTACAGGATATTTTACTAGGCTGCTGGCATTTTGCTGAGTGTGGGACAGCTCCCGCCATGTGGTACAACAATTCTGTATTGCCAATAATCACCCAGGAGCAGCTTCCCTCCATTCAGTAGGGCCTACCACCCTCAGTTCCATAAACACCTATCCAAGGTTAAGTCCAAATTGAGATCTGGAGAGGTCTCATGCCTGCCTCAATAGTACTCACGGCTTCAGGAACCTGTCTACTATCTTTAACAGTTAGTGTGTGGTTGTCAGCAGTAAAATTATTGAGCTGGCCCCACTGCCAGCAAGTGTGGAATCAGGGCGCACTTTTCAGCCAGATACCAAGGCTCTGAGGCCCACAGTAAAATTCAGTTCAATATCCGTGTCCAATTAAGCAGAGATTAAAGTGCACCACACTCTCCAACATGAATAGTCTGCTGCTGTTCCTGTTATCACCAACTACTCTTGCTCATTTGTGATGTTCAGTCTGGTTCATTGGCACAGTGGTTGGCACTGTTGCCTCACAGCACCAAGGACCCGGGTTCAATTCTGGCTTCGGATCATTGTCTGTGCAGAATTTGCACATTCTCCTCATGTCTGCATGGGTTTCCTCCAGGTAATCCAACTTCCCCCCAGAGACCAAAAACATTCAGATTAGGTTGATTAGTTTTACTAAATTGCTTCGTGAAGGGGGAATTAGCAGGGTAAATATATGGGGTTATTGGGATAGGGTCTGGGTGGGATCGTTGTCAGTACAGGCTTGATGGGCCAAATGGCCTCTTTCTGCACTGTAGGAGTTCTATGAATCTATGATTTATTAGTTTCCAATTCAACAGGGGTCTGACTGGCCCTGCTGAAGTGAGAGTATTTGAGTTAGTGTGTGGTTGATACTAATCCTATGACAGTACCCTCTCAGAGTGAATCAGCTATTCTGAAGACATTGTGATCTCCAACAACTCCTTTTGGAGAAGGTGATAGAATCATGGAGATTTACAGCATGGAAACAGGACCTTTGGCTCAATTTGTCCATGCCACCCTTATTTCTAAACCCTAAACTAATCCAGTTGCCCGTATTTGGCCCATTTCCCTCTATACCCATCTTATCCTTGTAAGATATGTGAAAAACTTCCTCCTTTGGGTATTTTTGTATCTCTCCCCTCTCACCTTAAACCTATGCCCTCTAGTTTTAGACTCCCGTACCTTAAGATATTGACTATCAAGTTGATTTCTGCTCCTCATTATTTTATAGTACTCTATAAGATCACCCCTCAGCCTCCTGCACGCCAGAGGAAAAAGTCCCAGGGTATCCAGCCTCTCCTTATAACCCAAACCATCAAGTCCTGGGAGCATCCTAATAAATCTTTTCTGCACTCTTTCTAGTTTAATAACATTCTTTCTATAATAGGTGATCAGAGCTTCATTCAGTATTCCAAGTATGACCTTATCAATGTCTTCCCAATTCCTGTATTCAATGTTCTGACTGATGAAACTAAGCATGCTGAATGTGAAGGATTTGTTGAAATAAGAGACCTGAATGAGCTCTGGTAAGGTAAAAATATTGCAACATCTCATTATGAACATGATCATCTCCTTGCTGTTGACTGGTCAATAGGACCAAGTGCTGTGCGACATGTGAGGGCTCTCAGATATTTGTATCTAACTTGCAGAAAGCTGGGTATTTTCCATCTCTTTTTCTCCACCAGCCAGGCGTATCAAGACTCCACTGATCTCCAGCAGATCCTCCTCCACACTTGTGAGCTGTGACTTGGAGAGACCCATCTCTTGTTCTCTGTCTTTCCCTTGTGTTCTGTGGCTCGTTTCTCCTGCAATGGAGGAAAAAAGATCTATGAACGGGTGCAACAGCATGTGTTTATCCATTAGCTGGAGAGCATTTAGTGAGGGTGCCCATCAAGGAATAACACATGATTCCATGGGAATGAGGGTGAGTGTCAGTGGGGGAAGGAAGTTAGCTATGTGAAGAATTACACAGATAGTGTAATTGCAAGGTGTACTTGCAAGTTTTTTTAGTTATTTCACAGTATGTTGGTGTCACTGGTCAGGCTAGTATCTATTGCCACTCCCTAATTTCCCTTAGCGGTGAGCTGCCTCTTTGGCCCATGCAGTCCATGTGGTGTAGGTATGCACTTATAGGAGGCAATGACCCAGTGATATTATCACTAGACTATTAATCCATAAACTCAGCTAATGATCTGGGGACCTGAGTTCAAATCCTGCCAATGCTAATGGTGGAATTTAAATTCAATTAAAAAAAGGTGTGGAATTAAAAATCTGCTGAAGACCGTGAATTGATTGTTGGAAAATCCTCCATTAATTCACTAATGTCCTTTAGGGAAGGAAATTTTCTTACCTGGTCTGGCCTACGTATGACTCCAGATATCAGACATTATGACTCCAGAGCCACAGCAATGTGGTTGATCCTAAACTGGCCTTGGGTAACTAGGCATGGGCAATGAATGTTGCCCATCAGTGACACCCATGTCCCGTGAATGAATAAAAAAAACCATGGTGTTGTTAGGAAAGATATGAGGAATGATGTAATTAGGTGGGTCGAGAAAGCGAAGTGAGGGGTGGGGTGATGCACACAGCAGGACAAAGGTGAATGTGCCTGTGCACTCACCATTCTAATACTGCTTAGCTTCACTACACCCAGGAATGTGTGCCAATTTTCTGCTGCTGATCTGCCTGCCAACCTCAAATGAGGCCTCCAGGCTTTTTGCCACAGGGCTCTCCCCACATTACTGATTAATGGTATTGTCCTGTGGCTCCTCTCAGCTCATAGCATCAGGGAGACATTGTTGAAACAGAGTGCAACTTCTTGCATATCTCAAGTCCAATCTTCAATTTCTTCCTTTCTCCTCATCAACTCTAACACTTACGTTTGCATCTTTGGATGTCTCTTTACAGTCTCCCTCTAAAGACAAAAGTTGGGATGACATCACAGGATCCCCCGACATGCCTCTGTCTGGAGCAAAGAAAAGACAATTTTTTAGATTTCAATTGCATCAAGGAATATGGGAGAAAGCAGAAATATGGCATTGAGATAGAGGATCAGCCATGATCATAGTGAAAAGCGGAGCAGGCTCAAGGAGCTGAATAGACTATTCCTGCTCCAAGACTCTATGTTATTTTTTCTGTGAACTCCAGAAATAAAATTAGAACAAGAATGACAGTGTTAAAAAGCCACTGACAAATGTGGTTTACATTTCCAGCTTTCCCACACAATATGTTCCCAGAACATTCCCCAGATACAATAGGGCCTTAAATTTCTGTGTGTGAGTGTGCAGGGGTCTCATGTCACTGTATGTCTGGCAACAGACAGGATTGCAAATGATCAGAGTTGTTCATTTTAAAATGTATCTTAATATCATAGAATCCGTACAGTGTAGAAGGAGGCCATTTGGCCCATCGAGTCTGCACCAACAACAGTCCTACCCAGGTTCAATCCCCATAAACCTCTGCATTTACTCTGATAATCCCCCTGATACTAAGAGTCAATTTAGTATGGCTAATCAACCTAACTTGCACAACTTTGGACTGTGGGAGAAAACTGGACTTCCTGGAGGAAATCCACACAGACACGGGAAAAACGTGCAAACTCCACACAGACAGTGACCCAAGCTAAGAATCGAACTCAGTTCCCCAGTGCTGTGAGGCAGCAGTACTAACCACCATCCACCCATACTTACATCGGAATTCATAACTTTTGAGAATTTTTTTAAGCTCTCCTATACATATGGATTATATAAATGCTTTTTTGCACAACTGAACGTGCATACAATGATATGTACTTATTGGGTTAACATTCTGTGAAATTTGATGAAATAGCTGCTGTGAATTTCAAGGCTCAATGAACCTTGAAGTGGCATCTGAGTGGATGGTGCCAGCAGTGATATGTCCCTTAGCTTGAAGCTGACTGAGTAAAACAAATGATTGCCTGCTGGAGGGGTCAGATTGGCACATTGGCACACAGCCAAAAAATTTTTCCTTCTGTAGCACACTAGATACTATCGCCTATATTTTCCAGAACAATCGCTGTTGATTCCTAAATATCTAGAAAGGGGTGCAAAATCCATTACGAGTTATGTGTGTTTCAGCTTTTTTTTAATATCATTCAATTGCAATATGAAAAATTAACCCACAGAAATCAGCACAAAGCAGATGTGTCAGGACTCACTATCAACTGTGAGAGGATAGGAATAGCACAGCTGAGCAGACACCAGTGAATTAACAAATTAATGTAGCACCAACAAATACCGAATCAATAAACTATTAATCAGCTAGTTAAAAAGGTAGTGCATGTGAATTTAGCAGTGTTTTTTAAAGTTTATTTATCAGTCACAAGTAAGGCTTACATTAACACTGCAATGATGTTACTGTGAAATTCCTCTAGTTGACACAGTGGAGTCAATGCACCGAACCAGCATGTTTTTCAGAATGTTGGAGGAAATCAGAGCATCTGGAAGAAACCCACACAGACATGGAGAGAACATGCAAACTCCACACAGATATGACCCAAACTGGGAATTGAACCCGAGTCCCTGGCACTATGAAGCAGCAGTGCTAACCACTGTGTTACGGTGCTGTCCATAATCCAGTAGGATTATAGAATGTTTGCAAATATAGCATCAGGTAGGTGCAACCTTCCTCTCAGATCCACTGCTGCCTCTATTAATGTTGTCATTCTGCTGTTAGAAGAATTTTTTGCATTAATTTGTTACAGCTCATATCCCCACTTATTGATCAATTCAGTACTGCAGTATTCTACAAGTACTGGAGGATAGCGAATGTGGTCCCATTGTTTAAGAAGGGGAAGAGAGACCTTCCAGGGAATTATAGGCCAGTGAGTCTTACTTCTGTTGTGGGCAAGGTATTGGAGAGAATTATTAGGGATAGGATTTATAGTTATTTAGAGAGAAATGAATTGATTGGGGATAGTCAGCATGGTTTCGTGAAGGGTAGGTCATGCCTTACTAACCTCATTGAGTTTTTTGAGAAAGTGACCAGAGAGGTGGATGGGGGTAAGGCGGTTGATGTAGTATATATGGACTTTAGTAAGGCGTTTGATAAGGTGGCCCATGGAAGACTTCTACAGAAAATGCAGATGTGTGGAATAGAGGGTGATTTAGCTAATTGGATTAGGAATTGGCTGGCAGATAGAAGACAGAGGGTGGTGGTTGATGGGAGATATTCATCGTGGAGTTCGGTGACGAGTGGTGTGCCTCAGGGGTCTGTTTTGGGGCCCCTGCTGTTTGTAATTTTTATAAATGATCTGGATGAGGGTATTGAGGGATGGATCAGTAAATTTGCAGATGATACTAAAGTTGGTGGTGTGGTAGATAGTGAAGAGGGGTGTTATAGTTTACAGAGTGACTTGGACAAGTTGCAGAGCTGGGCCGAGAGGTGGCAAATGGAGTTTAATGTGGAAAAGTGTGAGGTAATGCACTTTGGCAGGAACAATAAATGTGTAGAGTATAGGGCTAATGGTAGGGCTCTTAATAGTGTTGAGGAACAGAAGGATCTTGGTGTATGTGTCAATAGATCCCTGAAAGTAGGCAGTCAAGTGGATAAAGTTGTTAAGAAGGCATATGGAGTCTTAGCTTTTATTGGTAGGGGGATTGAATTTAGGAGCCGCAGCATCATGTTGCAGCTGTACAAAACTCTAGTGCGGCCGCACTTGGAGTATTGTGTGCAGTTCTGGTCGCCACATTATAAGAAAGATGTGGAGGCATTGGAGAGGGTACAGAGGAGGTTTACCAGGATGTTGCCTGGTATGGAGGGCAGGTCCTATGAAGAGAGGTTGAAGGATTTGAGGTTGTTTTCGTTAGAAAGGAGGCGGCTAAGAGGGGATCTTATTGAAGCATATAAGATGATTAGAGGTTTAGATAGGGTGGACAGTGATAGCCTTTTTCCTAGGATGGAGAAAGCTAGCACGAGGGGACACAGCTTTAAATTAAGGGGTATGAGTTATAGGACGGATATCAGAGGTAGGTTCTTTACTCAAAGAGTGATTAGGGAGTGGAATGCCCTGCCTGCAGCTGTTGTAGATGCGCCAAGTTTGGTGGCGTTTAAGAGGTTAATTGATAAGTATATGGAAGAGAAGGGAATGGTTTAGTTTGGAGGGGCATTGCTTTTTATTTTGGTCGGCACAACATCGAAGGCCGAAGGGCCTGTTCTGTGCTGTAATGTTCTATGTTCTATGTTCTATGTACTACATCTTTCATCAATGTTCCCTTCATTGTCATCAGATAGAAGCATTAGGTCAGTGAAGTTTCAGTTTAGGTTGTATGATGTGAAAAAGCACGTATGCTGAAATTCTACTGCCCCACACACCACACAATCAGGGAGGGCAAACAGCGGACAATTGAAGTGTCCGTTGACCTCGGGCGAGATTTTCCAGTCTCAGGTCCAGTGAGGATGTAAAATCCCAACCATATTGTCACATATATATGTAACACATCTAAACAAATTGTTCTGGCCCTTTCTTCCCAGGAACGGTCAAGAGAAAAAAGAAACATAAAACCAATTAATCAGGAGAAAGCTCCAGAGAACCTCGGCTTTTACCAATTGCCAATCAAACACAGCTCCAAGACTTTGGGTCTCAACCTGATGTTGTCACTTTATGGTACAGAGATTGAAGTTGATACCGCAGTATGACACTGAGGTACTTCTACCTTCTCAGAAGTGCTGTCATTCAGACCTGATGCCAAATTATTTCCATATCTCATCTGAGATTAACAAAACCTTGGAACTACCTCAACAACTAGCTGTGGAATTATTCCTGGTGTCCTAATTAATATCGATCTCTTAATTCACATCACTGAAAAATACGTTAGCTGATTTTGTCACACTTCTTGCGGTGGAATTTTGATGAGTGCAAATCGCTGCTGTATTCAGGATGTTTCTATGGCATCCATCCCAGTCTGCTCTTATAGACTGCACCAGCATCCCATCTCACTACCAGATGTCTTCCCTGAAAGCATGTCAAGTTCATGAATCTTTCTCAAGGTTTAGGTGTTTTCAATAAAGCCTTAGCAGAATTTACACAGCACGGTGCAGCTCAAAGGCACGGTGGCACAGTGGTTAGCACTGCTGCCTCACAGCTGGGTTAGATTCCCAGCTTGGATAACTGCCTGTGTGGAGTTTGCACTTTCTCCCTACATCTGTATAGTTTTCTTCTGTGTGTGCCAGTTTCCTCCCACAGTCTAAGGATGTGTGGGTTAGGTTGATTGGCCATGCTATATTTCCCTTAGTGGTCAGGGGGATTAACAGGGTAAATATGTGAGGTTATGGGAATTGGACCTGGGTAGGATTGTCATTGGTGCAGACTTGATGGGCTGAATGGTCTCCATCTGCACTGTATGGATTCTATTCTAATAATAAATGGATATATTTAACAATCTACGATAATACTGAGCCAGCAGAACAGTCTCTTTTTGCATTATTCCCTTGTGCTAAGTTTTCACAGAATATTTTTTACTTAACAAGCAATTTATTTGAAATTACTAAAAACATGAATAATGCACAAACAAATATGAAGCACTTTAGATGTAAGACGAAGCAGAATTCACCTGAAGGAAAAGATAATTAAAGAACGCAAACAGGGTTTTGTTTGGGGTGGGAGGAGGATGGTGGCAGGCAGAGAAATACAGCCGCCAGAGGTCATAAGTTAAAAGTAACATTGTGGAGTAGTTTTGTGCTTTGGAACTACGTCCACTGGGCACTGGTCAACCTCAAGCAAGAGAGAAAAAATTCCATCAATTCGTCATGGCAATGGAATGCTATTTGTATCAGTCTGTCTCTAAGAGCAAACCAAAATGGTTCAACAATAGGACATGTACATTAAGAAAATAACTATACATTAATGTAAATCTTCAATGGAGAACAGATGTTTATCATTAGTTTTAGTTTTGTAGTAAAGGGATTTGCCATCTGGATTAGGCGCATTCTGTTCCAGCACAACAGTGACTGCATGAACTCAATGGGCCAAAGCTGCTCCTCCTTTGTCAGAAAGACTTTATGGACTGAATCGGACCTTTGGGAATAATACTGGAGGTGGGAAGGTAATGGGTGACATGCCTATCTTCTTCCTGCCAACGAGCCACCTTGATATTGGTGGGTATGGTGACGGACAGCTCACCCGCCCCAAATCCCACTGAACAACTTCAATAGCCATTTAAGGGTCTCTTCTACTGGAATTTTACTAGTGTTTTGCAGGTGAGGGGGAGGAGCCCACCTTATGGGAAGAATTCCAAATGCACTAAAAGCCTATCAGTTTGATAGCAGGGTGGCACAGTGGCACAATGGCATTGCTGCCTCACAGCCTCGAGTCACTGTCTATGAGGAATTTGCACATTCACCCCATGTCTGCATGGGAATTCCTCCGGTTGCTCTGGTTTCCTCCCATAGTCCAAAGACGTGTAGGTTAGTAAACTGGCCATGCTAAATTTCCCTCCAGTGTCAGGTGATTAGCAAACAATTTATTTGATATTACTAAATACATGAATAACGCACAAATATAGGTGCACTTTAGATGTGAATTCATCAGAAGAAGTATGAGGCAGGTCAGGATTACTGTGAAGCAGATCAGGAGTAACGCGTAGCAGATCAAGATCACTGTGAAGGGACTGGGAATAGTGTGAAGCAGATTAAGATCACTGTGAAGCAGACCAGAAAAGCAGTGTGAAGCAGGTCAGAATCATTGTGAAGCAAACCGGGAATATGCAGCAAGCCAGGATTACTGTGAAGCAGACGGAGAGCAGTGTGAGACAGGTCAGGATTTCTGTGAAGCAAGCCAGGAGCACTCAAGTGGATAGAGCCATGAAGAAAGGTTAGGATCACTATAAGGCAGACCAGGAGCAGTATGAGGCAAACTGAGAGGAGTGCGAGGCAGACCGGCAGCCGTGCGAGGCAGGCCGGGAGCCGTGCGAGGCAGGCCGGGAGCCGTGCGAGGCAGGCCGGGAGCCGTGCGAGGCAGGCCACAATTACTGAAATGAGAGAAAAAATAAAGCTATGAAATCACAATGGGTTGATTGGTTTTGAGTAGTGCAGCTTTGTTTCCTTCTCTCCAAAGTTAGGAAGTTCATCTAAGGAACTGGGAAATTAGATATGTGTTTTTATATAGGTTTAATTAAAACTTTTGAATTCATCTTACATATATTTAAGTGACAACTGAACAACAGAGAGAGAAACATAGAAACTAGAAACAGGAATAGGCTGTTCCTTGGAGCCTGCTCCACCCTTCATCTTGATCATGGCTGATCATTAATATCGATATCCCCCATTTCTCCTATAACCCCTGATCCCTTTAGCCCCAAGAGCTATATCTAATTTCTTCTTGAATTCAGACATCAAAAACTGATGAGTCCTTTTTAAGTTGTAACTTATACTATCTAATAAATAGAGGAATGGCAGGGTAGCTTCTCTCCCTGAAGTGCATAGCCTGGGCCATGTGGGTACGTCAGGGTATTTCCTGTGTCCTGGATAACCATCTGTGCAGGAAGTGTTTCAGCTTCTGTTCTGGATTTCAGAGTCTGGCATAAGTGTGGGAGCTTTATAGCTGAGACCTTAATGCAAGGTCTGGTTATCCACAACATAAGGGTATACGGGGAGAGAGGAAATGGGTGAACATCAGACAGTCGTGAAGAAATAGGCTGGTAGTGCAAGAGTCCTGCGAGTGCATCTTTCTCTCCAACCAAGATTGAGCACCTATACTGATGAAAGTGATGGTTCATGGGGGGAGTGCAGCCACAGCCAACTCCATGGCACATGGCTACCTAAGCTGTACAGGGGTAGGGGAGGGGCACAGAAGAAGCCTGGAAGACCTATAAAGTTCAATAGTTGGGAATCTTCAACATGATATCAATTCAAACGTGGATTGATTCTCGCATATCACCTTGTCTCCTCCCTCCTCAGCTAATGAATCAGTTCCCCTCCATGTTGAACAACACGAGGAGGAAATGCTGGGAGTGGCAATTTACTCTGAACTGATGCAGTTGCAGTGCTACTAATTGAGCTAAAGGAAATAGCTGCTAGATTGGATCTATGGCAGATGATGAGGGAACCAACAGAAACCAACAATAGGGAAAAACTTACTTGACTCATCCTCAGAAAGTGGTTGTCACAAATGCATCTGTCCGTAACAGTATGGGTTGTAGTGACCACCCATTTTTACATTGAGGGTACCCTCCATCATGTCATGTGGCACTATCGCTGTGCTGAATCTGATAGATAGATCATGACCCAGTAGATCCTCCACTCTACCATTATGACAAAACCGGGATCGACCCTGGTTCAATATAGAGTGCAGAAAGGCATGCCACAACCCATATCAGTTATATCTAAAACCTATAAAGTTACAATACTTGTGTGCCAAAAAGCATAAGTAGGTTGGATCTCAAACAATGACGAGACAAAGTACAGGAATGAGATAGAGAATCTGGTGAACTGGTGCGGTGACAATAGTCTCTCCATCAATGTCAACAAAACAAAGGAGATTGTCATCGACTTCAGGAAGTGTAGTGGAGAACACGCCTCTGCCTACATCAATGGGGATGAAGTAGAAACAGTCAAAAGCTTCAGTTTTTAGGTGTTCAGATCACCAACAAACTGTCCTGGTCCCTCCAGCCAACCCTATAGTTAAGAAAGCCCACCAACACCTCTACTTTCTCAGAAGACTAAGGAAATTTGGCATGTTAGCTACAACTCTCAGCTTTTACAGATGCACCATAGAAAACATTATTTCTGACTGCATCACAGCTTGGTATGGCTCCTGCTCTGCCCAAGACTGCAAGAAACGACAAAGGTTGTGAATGTAACCCAATTCACCATGCAAGTCAGCCTCCCATTCATTGACTCTGTCTACACTTCCCGCGGCCTCAGCAAAGCAATCAACATAACTATGGACCCCACACACCCTGGACATTCTCTTTTCTGCCTTCTTCCATTGGGAAAATGATACAAAAGTCCGAGGGTCACATACCGACCAACTCAACATCAACTTCTTCCCTTCTGCCATCAGACTTTTGAATGGGCCTACCTCACGTTAAGTTGATCTTTCTCTACACCCTAGCTATGACTGCAACACTAGGTTTGGCACTCTCTTCCTTCCTTATCTATGAACAGTATGCTTTGTCTGTATAGCATGCAAGAAACAATACTTTTCACTGTACACTATTACATGTGACAATAATAAAATCAAATCAAAATCAAATCAAATAAGCTGCATACAATAGATAAAGCTAAATGATTCCACAGACAAAAGAGTACACCTAAGCTCTGCAGTGCATCCACATACATCCAGTTGTGAATGATGGTGAACAATTAAACCATTCATCGGAGAAGGATGTTCTACAAATATTCCCATCCTCCATAATCGGTGAGCCCAGTACATCATTGCAAAAGACAAACATGAAGCACTTACAACAATCTTCGGTCATGAAGGTTCACTAGGCTGATACCGGGGATGAGGGTGTTGGATTATGAGGAGAGACTGAATAGGCTAGGTTTGTACTCTTCGGAGTTTAGAAGGCCGAGAGAGGATTTTATAGAGATGTATAAAATAATGAAGGGGATGGATAGGGTAAAGATTGAGACTCTCTTCCTGCTTAGCAAAGATAGCAGGACTAGAAAGCACAGCCTCAAGATTAAGAGGGGGGGGGTCGGTTCAGATCAGAGCTGAGGAGGAATTTCTTCACGCAGAGGGTGGTGAATCTTTGGAATTCTCTGCCTGATGAAGTGGTGGAGGCTTCCTCGCTGAATCTGTTCAAGTCAAGAGTGGATAGGTTTTTAATTGACAACGAATTAAAGGTTATGGGGAGAAAGCGGGAAAGTGGTGTTGAACCACTACAGATCAGCCATGATCTTATTGAATGGCAGGGCAAGCTCGAGGGGCTGGATGGCCTGCTCCTGCTCCTATTTCTTATGTTCTTATGTTCTAATGAATCACTGATCTACCTTGGCATCCTTCAATGACTCCTAGCATCAGAGATGCCAGTACTCAGCCAGTTCAATTCACTCCATGAATTGTTGTTGTTTGCTCAACCATTCCTGGGGCCAGTTAAGTGTTGATCCCATTCCTGTAGGCCTGTAGTCACATGTAGGCCAGACCAGGTAAAGATGGCAGATATATTTCCTGATGATCATCAGTGAATAAAATGGGTTTTTGCAAAATTGATGATCACCATTATTGAGATTAGCTTTATATTCTCATTTACTAACTGAAATTAAATTCCACCAGCCAGTGGTGAGTTTTGAACCATGTTTCCTAGGAATTAGCCTGGCCCTCTGGTTATTAGTCCAGTAACATTACCACAACACTCCCACCTCCCATGACTGCTCCAGGTTTTCCAACCACAAATGAGGCAGTGGAGTAATATTATTTTCACCAGACTCTTAATCCAGAGATCCAGGACAAGGTCCAGGAACCAGGTTCAAATTCCACCAAGGCAAATGATGAAAGTCAAATTCAATAAAAATCTGGAATTAAAAGCCTAATGGCACGATTGCTGTAAAACCCGCCAGGTTCATTAATGTCCTTTAGGGAAGGAAATCTGCCATCTTTACCTGGGTCTGGCCTACATATGACTCCAGAGCTACAGCAATACGGTTGACTCTCAAATGCAGTTAGAGCAGTTAGGGATGGGCAATAATCGCTGACCCAGCAAGCAATACTCAATACATAAAATGAATTTTAAAATGCAATATTGAGGCCAAAGATGGGCGAGAGGCAGATGGGAAAGCCATCTGTAGGGAATGTTACAAGCATCCCTGCCTGTAAACCCATTGGTAGGGGAACTTAAATTCTGCCCTGTGTCTTTTTTTTAATGTTAAGAATTCCCTCTGTTCTTCCTAACTTTTCTTCCTGTGTCGACTATCATGCATCATAGCTGAATGGGAATAGAAAACGAGGCCTTAAAGTGACACTGGTTTGATTACCATACAATTTTCCTCCTTTTGCCTATGGAGAAGCAGTTAGTCTCCATTGGCAACTGTTCACTCAGCTCAGCTAAAGCTGAGATTTCAGATGTAGAATATTGTAGATAATGGCGCTGGCTCCGTGTGGTGTTTTGACGTACACCTCACATTGTCCATTGTGTAAAAATCTTGAATGTTCTGTACTTTTTAGCATTCAGAAAACCACGTCCCAAAACTTATCTTGTCATCTTTTAATCAGGAAACGTCAGCATAAATTCAATCACTAACCTTTACAAATGGATGGCATTATTCATGAGGAGCCTGTAAATGTGAGCAGCTGTTTGTAGATCAGTAATTGCTGCCCTGCAATGAAACATCGGCCAGCATTAATTGATGTCTACTGCCAAATATAGCCATCAGATAAAACTCATCAAAAAATCAACTGCAATTACATGTTTCAGTAACCAGGGCACTGGAAGTGTCTATATGCTAAATCCTGTCTGGCATTTGTTACAGACAGTGAACGTGTCCTGATGGAGCAAGAGATCAAAATTTCACTGCTTCCATTTACAAATGCAGACACTGTTGAGCCCCATGTTAACAGAAACCAATTTTCCGGTTTCAAATTCATTCCATATTGAAAGGAAAATAATAGAAGGCCTTATGTAGATGAAAAATGTGCCATTATTTCTAGTTAAATAACCTCTATGACAAACAATTAAGCACTTCACAAAAGCTTATGACAGATATCTCTTCCTGAAGGCAAAAGTTCATTTATTTGTTTATTAGTCACAAGTCAGGCTTACATTAACACAGCAATTTATTGTGAAATTCCCCTAGTCGCCGCAGTCCAGCATTTGTTCAGTCCAAAGCACCTAACCACAGTCTTTCAGACTGTGGGAGGAAACCGGAGCACCCAGAGGAAGCCCATGGGGACAGGGAAATATGCAAACTCCACGCAGTCAGTGACCCAAGCCAGGAATCGAATCAGAGTCCCTGGTGCTGTGAATCAGCGGTGTTAACCACTGTGCTACCAGTGGGAGAGAGATGCAGCCAGAGTGAGTATCAGCCTGAGCGAAGGCTTCGGGAATCTGGACCTGAGTGGGTAACTATTGGTAAGCGTTTCCTTTTTTCTCTCTTTAAAAAATATAGTTTAACTTCAATAAGCAATAGACCCAGTTAGCTAAGTGGCAGTTATCTGTCAATCAATTGAAGCCTGATTAGGGCCTCAATAGGTGTGAACACTGAAGAATTTTAGATTGGTGCATCAGTCATGCCAGCTCATCTCAGCTGTAGCTGTTTTAGTAAGTGCAGGATCTGATTCGAGGGGAAGTGTGAGGTAGGAGGAGATTGAACCATGAAATCACAGGCAGCAAGTAAGTGATTGGCTGGTGACTGGTAGGTAATCTTTTCTTTTTATTCTTGGCATTGTAGTTGTTGTAATACACTACAATAATATTTCAGTGATATATAGTTTGTAAAGGGGAATGGGAACCTATGTAAGGAGTCAGAGAAGGAGGGAGCAAGGATAAAATCAAAAGGATGAAAAGGGAATAAGAAAAGTGATAGGCAGAGAAACAGAGTGCAAAGTTCAAACAGGGCTATAGAGAGAAATACTGGTATCAAGACGAACAATTTAAAAAGGCAAATTTAAAGGCACTGTGCCTTAATGCACAGAACATTTGCAATAAAGTGGATGAACTAATCACGCAGATAGATATAAATGAGTACAATATAGTTGGGATTATGAGTCATGGGTGGCCAGGGGTGGGAATTGAATGTCCTGGGATATTCAGTATTTAGGAAGTTCAGGCATAAAGTAAAAGGTGGTAGAGTTGCACTGCTATTTAAAGAGGAAATTAACACAGTAGTGACAATGTGGAGTCCGTACGGGTAGAGTTGAGAAATACCAAGGGGCAAAAAAACATTAGTGGGTGTCATATATAAATGCCCAAACTGCAATGGCATTAATCTCAAAATTAGAGAGTGGTTGATAAGAGAATATCGACGATCATGGGTGATTTTAATCTGCACACAGATTGAGCAAATCAAACTAGCCTCAATGCCTTAGAGGAGGAATTCCTGGAGTGTATAAGGGATAGTTTTCTTAACCAATATGTGGAGGAACCAATTAGAGAGCAGGCCATCTTAGACTGGGTACTGTGTAATGAGAAGGGAATCACTGCCAATTTAAAGACTTCTTACGCATGAGCGATTAAAACATGATGGAATTCTTTTCTCAAGATGAAGAGTGCAGTAGTTGATTTGGAGACTAGGGTGCTGAATCTTAATAAAGGAAACTATAAGGATATGAGGCATGAGTTCACCTTGATAGATTGGGGAGAGCTACTTAAAGAGGTGACAGTAGATAGAAAATGGCAAACATTCAAAGAATACATGGGCAACTGCAACAATTGTTTATTTCTGTCTGGCACAAAAGCAAAATGCGTAAGAGGGCCAATCCATGGCTTATGAAAAAAATTAGAGACAGAATCCAATCTAAGGAAGAAGCACACAGATTGGCCAAGAACCTTACAGAGAAGGTTCACAAGACTGATACCAGAGATGAGGGCGTTGGATTATGAGGAGAGACTAAATAGGCTAGGTTTGTACTCTTTGGAGTATAGAAGACTGAGAGGGAATCTTATAGAGATGTATAAGATAATGAAGGGGATGGATAGGGTAGAGGTTGAGAGACTCTTCCTGCTGAGCAAAGATAACAGGACTAGGGAGCACAGCATCAAAATAAAGGGTGGGGGGGGGCGTTGGAGGTTCAGATCGGAGTTGCGGAGGGGTTTCTGCACGCAAACAATGGTGAATCTTTGGAATTCTCTGCCTGTTGAAGTGGTGGAGACTTCCTCGGTGAATATATTTAAGTCAAGAGTGGATAGGTTTTTGATTGACAAGGGAATTAAGAGTTACAGGAAGAAAGTGAGAAAGTGGAACTGAACCACTGCAGATCAGCCATGATCTTATTGAATGGTGGGGCAGGCTCGAGGGGCTAGATGGCTTACTCCTGCTCCTATTTCTTATGTTCTTATGAAGTAGAGATAAGGAAGATCTCTGTGGACATGGCCAAATAGTTGTATCAGAGTCTGAAAGGGTAGCACTGTCTGGATTAGAGAAATCAACAAATGCATGAACTGTAAGTACACATTCCTTTTTTTCCTCTCCCTCAACTCCTACTTCTAATCTCCAAAGCCATGATGACCATTGGCAAGTGCAGCAGAATGCTTATTCTGGATAGTGCAGTTAAAGCTGACATTGGCAACAGGTGGATGTAACAATGCTGTGGCTGGAGATATTTACAAAAGGAATTATTTATTGGAAAGAAGAATCGTCAGTGATAAACAGAAGACCAATTGCAAAAGAGATCATGCAGCAAAATTGTCCATAAAAGACAAGAGCACAGCTTTCTCAAAAAGACAGCCAGGTTTAAGAATAGATGTTCTCAAGCAAACTGTATGGATTCCACCAACAGTCTATTTTGAACAGAGTTTAGACAGCAGAGAACTCAGTAGATTTATTAAGTAACACTCATCTCTCTGAATATTAGAATTACATTGTGGCCTGAGCATACACAGCCTCATAACAAATCCTTTCCCCCCTTGAATCACTCAAGTCCAGATCTAATTTTTCCAAACATGGACAAAAGAGCTGAACTCCTGAGTGTGCCTGCTTTTGAAATCGAGGCAGTATTGAACTGATGTAGCAGCAAGAAGCCACACAAAACTGGAGTCAACTGGAATCAATGGAGAAAACTCTTGGTGGTTGGAGTCATATCCGGCACAAGAGAAGACAATATGGTTATTGGAGGTCAATCATCTTAACTTCAGGAGATCACTGCAGGAACTCCTCAGGATAGTGTCCTAGACCCAACCACCTCCAACTATTTCATCAATGACCTTCCTTCCATCATTAGGTTAGAAAGGTGTTTGTGATGATTGCAGAGCGTTCAGCACCACTGGCAGCTCCTCAGGTGCTGAAGCAATTCATGTCCAAATGCAGCAAGACCTGGACAATATCCAGGCTTGGCCTGACAAATGCCAAGTGACATTTATACCTCAAATCCAGGCAACAGCCGTGTTCAACAAGATAAAATCGAATCTAATCCTCTTACGTTCAATGGCATCACCATCACTGATCTTCCACAATATCAATACCTGGGAACTTGTTACCATTGACCACAAACTGGACTGATCTAACCACAAAAATACCATGACTACAAGATATTTGTATAGGCCAAAGACTGGGAGTCCTGTGGCAGATAACTCAACACCTAACTTCTCAAAACCTGCCCACCATCTATAAGGCATAAGTATAGGATGTGATGGAATACTCTCTACTTGCCTCGATAAGTGCACCTTCCACAGTACTCAAGAATCTCGACACCATCCAGGATAAAGCAGCCCATTTGACTGGCACCCCATACACAAATATTCACTCCATCCACCACTGACGCACACATTGGCAGCCATGTGTACGACCTGCAAGGTGTTCTGCAGGTAGTACAGAGATGGTACTCATGATTCTGGCTTGGAAGTGTGTTGCTAATCCTTCACTACCACTGGTTAGATTTCTGGAGCACCACCACCTGAAGTTTTCCAAGTCAGTCACCAGCCTGACTTGGGAAATATGTCATTATTTCTTCACTATTGCTGAGTTAAAATCCTGGAACTCCCTCCCTAACAGTGATTCAATATAACTCATTACACTTTCTCAACTGAAGATAATTAGAGATTTGCAGTATATATGTCCTAATGACACCCACATCCCATAAAAAAATAGAAAACACCAAGTAAAGTGAGGCTCAGCTGGAGGGAATGAATGAACTGAGTCTTCTGAGACCACATATATCTTCAACAAACACGGCTTCACTCAACATGCATGAGGGAGAGCAACATTTGGAGCCGTAATTCCAGCTTGTTCCTGAGCTACTCTGCCCATCATAAGTGCTTACACGTTCTTACATGTTTTCATCTTACAAAGCATTACATTTCAATTAGGTCATCATATTGTTACTTTAGATTTGTTAGGGCTCTGTTTTGATCACATTCTGCTGATCCATTGTCCTGTGTATTTTATCTTTAATTATTTTCTGAACATATCCTGTCTACCTCTTTGCAATATCAAAGCACTGTTATCAAGCCAATTTCAATGACAGGTTAACTGTCTTGATGCTTGACTAGTTTCCCAGAGGCACAATAGCTCCTTTAGACATTGTGGATTTTCAATAAGCGGCATTGATTTTATTCCTGTTGCTATAACCTCAAAGATCTCACCTGAGATGTGACTGTTTAGTGCTGTCTGGGATGTGGTTATTTGTAATTTGTCATGTGTCTGCCTGCAGTGAGTTTGGATGCTGCAGCCAGGCTGTCTGTTTAACCCTTTCCATTCTTTTCTCTCCTGCTGCAACTCATGCTCTCTAGATTTCCCTGGTGGGTCCCAGTATCCTTGGAGAGAAGGAGAGGAGAATCTGTCCATGGGAGGATCCTGATGTCCCTCTGACAGTCTTTGAAAAAGCACCTAGATCTCAGATTCATGGCATGGCCAGCATTTTCTAGCCCTGCATCTCCACCTGGCAGTCTGAACATTGCCAGCACTTTAAAATTGCACAAAGTTTCTTTTAATAAGATGAAAAAAGATATCTGTAAAGCCAACAAGTTTCACACAGCTTTTCTCACCTGATCCAACACTGGGTGCAGTTTTGAAGATTGCACCCTTCATCTTTGCTCTAGTTACATTTCTGATTAAGGTTAACCCCCAGGATGTTGATGGTGAGATATTCAGCAACGGTAATGCCGTTAAATACTAGGGGAGATGGTTAGATTCTCTCATTACAGACGGTCACTGGTATGTGTGTGGAGAAACGTTCCTATCATTTATCAACCCAGTTCTTGCTGCATGCAGCTTAGAATGCTTCAATTCTGAAGAATTGTGATTGATTAAACGCTGTGCCACCATTTGCAAATACCCCCACTTATAACATTAGATTGGATGAAAGATCATTGATGTTTGGGCCTAGTACATGAGGCTAAGAAACTTTAAGCATAAAAATTAGCAATTCATATTGCAGCTGTATAAAACCTTAGTTAGGCTTCATTTAGAATATTGCGTACAATTGTGGTCGCCACACTACCAGAAGGATGTGGATGCTTTGGAGAGGGTCCTGAAGTTTACCAGGATGTTATTTGATCTGAAGGGTATTAGCTATAAGGAGACATTGAATAAACTTGTTTGTTCTCACTGGGACGACGGAGATTGAAGCGTGACCCGATAGAGATTGAGTGGCATGGGCAGAGTGGATAATCAGATGCTCTTTCCTAGGATAGAAATGTCAAGTACTAGGGAACATAGGTTTAAGATGTGTGGGGGAAAAAGTTAGAGGAGATGTGAGAGGCAAGTTTTTTTACACAGAGGGTGGTAAATGTCTGGAACACACTGCCTGGGGAGCAGGCGTGATCGTGTCATTTAAGGGGCAACTAGATGAATACGTGAATAGATGGGAATGGAAAGATATGTACTCTAAGTGCATATGATTTTAGTTCAATTAGGCATCATGATCGCCGCAGTCTTGGAGAGCCAAAGGGTCTGTTCCTATGCTGTACTGTTCTTTGTTATTTTGCAGCAATATCACGGGTCTGAAATGATTGGCTTCCTGATGTAGAGATGCCGCCATTGAGGTAAACACAGTAAGAAGTCTGACAACACCAGGTTTAAGTCCAACTGATTTATTTGATAGTAGACTCACAAGCTTTCGAGGTGTTTCGACCTCTTCGTCAGGTGAATGAGGTGTTCTGGTCTCCAACAACACACATAACAGCACAGACAGTTACAGTTTACAGATTACTGATTAGAATGCAAATCTTTACACCTAACCTGCTATTCAAGTCTTAAAGTGGCTAACAATGTGAGTGGAAGAAGCACTGAGCACAGGTTAGAGAGATGTGTATTGTCTCCAGCCAGTACAGTTAGTGAGGTTTTGCAAACCCAGGCAAGTCATGGAGGTTACAGATAGTGTAACATTAACCCAAGATCCCTGTTGAGGCTGTCCTCATGTGTGCAGAACTTGGCTATCAGTCTCTGCTCAGCAACTCTGCGCTGTCGTGTGTCATGAAGGCCACCTTGGAGAATGCTTACCCAAAGGTCAGAGGCCGAATGCCCATGACCGCTGAAGTGTTCGCCAATAGGAAGGGAAAAGTCTTGCTTGGTGATTGTCGAGCGATGTTCATTCATCTGCTGTCATAGTGTCTGCGTTGTTTCCCCAAAGTACTATGCTTCGGGACATCCTTTCTTGCAACACTGGGGAGACGATAGCTTTAACTTGTGCCCAGTGCTCCTTCCACTCACGTTGTTAGCAAATACAAAGGAGATGTCAGGGGTAGGTTTTTCACTCAGAGGGTGGTGAGTGAATGGAACCAACTGCCGTCGGAGGTTGTTGAGGCAAACTCACTGGGGTCTTTTATGGAAAAGAATAGGATGGGGGTTATAGGTAGGTCTGTGGATTGGTAGATGTGATCGGCGCAACTCGTGGGCCGAAGGGCCTGTTTGTGCTGTATTGTTCTATGTTCTATGTTAGCCTTTAATAGCAGGTTAGGTGTAAAGATTCGCATTCTAATCAGTAATCTGTAAACTGTCTGTGCTGTTATGTGTTGTCTCAGACCAGAACACCTCATTCACCTGACGAAGAGGTTGAAACACCTCAAAGACTTGTGACTTTACTGTCAAATATATCGGTTGGACTTAAACCCGGTGTTGTCAGACTTCTTACTATGATTGGCTTCTAACAGCCGTGACCACCTTCCTTTCAATTGGGTGTGACTCTGAACAATGGAGAGATTTCCCAGTGCTTTTCATTGATTTCAGTTTTACTGAGGCTGTGTCAAGACATCAAAACTACATCTGAGTTAAGGGCTTTCACTCTAATGTTGCCACTTGATCACCATTAAGCCAAGAAATCTAAATCAATCACAGAAAGCCTGGATGGTTAAGTAGCAGAATATATGGCAGGATCAAATACTTGCAAATTTTCAACCCTGAACATTTTTTTACACTGATACCAACTTCCTTTTCCTGCCTTTATGTAAAGTAGGTGGCAACTGTGGCAACTGTTTTTATGCAGTAAAAATTAGACACAGATTCCAGAAAGGAACAATTGCCTGTAACATGGGCAATTTGACTTCACTGAGGAGATTATAAAACTAACTAATAATTAGATTCAAAGTCAGATCGTTCTGATATTTGCAACTGGGATACAACATAGATTCATCATGTTATCTAACTTGTCAAGGAACTAAACTCTGCTCTGTTTCTAATTAAATTCCAGGATAGAGATGACCCAGTGATCCAATAATTTGATGCAGAACAGTTGGCTGTGGTTTAATTGCTGCATTTTCTCCCCGGTATTCTTAAAGTGGTCTGGCGGGGTGGAGACTTTCAGCAGAGGCAGTACACACCATGGGGCAAAACTAAAGTCAGAAGGCAAAACAGGTCTCCTCTTGGCACTCATTGTTCCAAGCTATCCTTTATCTGACTATGTTTGGCTGAGTTTTTAAAAAAGTTTACTTAAAAGATAAAACGAAACAACATTTGACTTTACTTCGATGTCAATCTCACAGAAGGATTAACTATTTGAGTAAGCAATAAGCATTCAATCTTTAAATAGAAAATGCTAGAAAAGCTTAGCAGGCCTGACAGCATCTGTGCAGATAGAGCTAAAGTTTCAAATCTGGATGATCTTTCTGGGCATGGGCACTTTGCCTCTTGGGACTTTCCAGGGGCACAGGCTGGCTCTGGGGGCCCCCTGATTGCATCCCCCCTTCATTCTGGTGGCATCTCTCACTAATTCCCTGAACATGAGGAGCTACTCTGAACCCCACTGGAATGAATATCCTGGCCGAGTCCGATAATCACATTTTTAAGTACATTTAAAATAAATCATTTGAATATGTAAAAAATATTCAAATTATTTACCCACTTCTGCACGTTCCTGGTGGGGCAATTTGCTTCCAGTTCAGAGAAGCGCACGGGTCGTAAAAAACTCACGGGAAACCCGCAAAACGGCCAGCACATGCATCTCCTGACCCAACCCACCAGAAAAGTTGTGGGTCGCAATGGGAGAATTGGGCCCTATGTTTCAGAATAGATTGGCTAGCTGGGTGATGGAAAAGAGGTTAAGAGTGAATACTTACAATGCTTATTCACAATGAGGGTAAATATTGGTTCTAAATTGGTTGTGCTGATGGTCTGTTTTTGTGTTATAACATCAAAGTAGTTCCAAGCATTTCTTTGTAAGGTAGCAGAGGAAGCTACACAATTTCTTGAAGTTGGTTTACCTGCAGAAATCTGCTGTTCTCCCCCCACCCATCCCCCCACCACTGCTAACAGTTCAGATATCTAATAACATTCTGATAATTAACATTCATGTCAAGAAGGCTAGAATACCAGAGCAAGAATGTTCTTCTGAGGCTGTATGAAGCTGTGGTCAGATTCCATTTAGAGTATTGTGAGCAGTTTTGGGCCACATATCTAAGGAAGGGTGTGCTGGCTTTGGAGAGGGTCCAGATGAAGTTCACAAGAATGATCCATGGAATGAAGCACTTGTCATATGAGGAAAGGTTGAGGACTCAAGTTCTATACTCATTGGAGTTTAGAAGAATGAGGGTGGATCTTATTGAAACTTACAGGATAATGCAAGGCTTTGGGATAGAGTGCATGTGGAGAGGATGTTTCCACTAGCAGGAAAAACTACATCCAGAGGGCACAACCTCAGGCTAAAGGGATAATCCTTTAAGACATAGATGAGGAGGAATTTCTTCAGCCAGAGAATGGTGCATCTGTGGAACTCTTTGCCACAGAAAGCTATGGAGGCCAGATCATTGAATCACTTTGAGACAGTGATAGGTTCAGAGGTTATGGGGAAAAGGTAGGAGAATGGGAATGAGAAAAATATCAGCCATGATCAGGCAGAGCAGACTTGATGGGTCAAGTGGCCTAATTCTGCTTGAGTATCTTATAGTCTTATGGTCCTAGAACCACTACAACCATAGGCCCTTCTTTATTGTATGCATTTTTCCTGTAAGTTTTTTTTATTTTTTTCAAGAAATGGGAGTGGCATTGGGATCAACATTTATTGCCCATTCCTAATTGCCCTTGAGAATTTGGTGGTGAGCTACCTTCTTGAATCACTGCAGTCTATGTCATATATGTACACCCATACTGCTGTTAGAGATTGAGTTCCAGGATTTTGATTCCACGACAGTGATGGAATGCCAATATATTTCCAAGGCAGGATGATAAGTGACTTAGAGTGGAAATTCCAGATAGTGGCATTTCCATTTACTTGTCCCTCTGGGTGGTAGAGTTTGCTAATGTGGAAGACCTTGGTGAGGTTCTGGAGAGCATCTTGTAGATGGCACACACAGCTGCTACACTGTGTGGTGGTAGAGGGAATGAATGTTTAAGGAAATAGATGGACTGCCAATCAAACAGGCTACTTTGTCCTGAAAGATATCGTTGAGTGTTGTTCGAACTGCGCTCATCCAAATTGAGATTGAGTATTCCATCACATTCCTGGCTTGTGCCTTGTGGATGGTGGACAGGCTTTGGAGAGTAAGAAGGTGAACTACTCTTCACAGAATTCCCAACCTCATAGAGTCATAGAGTGCATTAGGAGGCCATTTGGCTATTGAGTCTGCACTGACCATAATCCCACCCAGGCCTTATCCCTATAACCGATGCATTTATGCTAGCCAGCACCCCCTGACAGTAAGGGTCAATCTAGCATGACCAGTCCACCTAACCCGCACATCTTTCGACTGTAGGAGGAAATCAGAGCACCTAGAGAAAATCCATGCAGACACAGGGAGAGGGTGCAAATTCCTCATCGATAGTGACCCAAGCCAAGAATCAAACCCGGGTCCCTGGCACGGTGAGGCAGTAGTGCTAACCACTGTGCCACCGTGCCATCATGTTTTTGTAGCCACAGTATTTATATAGCCAGTCCAGCTCATTTTCTGGCCCATGGTAACCTCCAGGATATTGTTAGTGGGGGATTCAACGCTCATAAATTTAACTTCAGGCATAGAGTACAGGAAATATCAATACTGAAGGCCGGGGAATAGGTAATATACCAACAGGAAGAAGGTATATTAACAGTTAAAACTCCACAACCAAGAACAGACAGGATTGAGAAAGACCGGAGAACTATGAGAAGAAACTGTAACACCTTAATGTCCTTGAAACAAATGCCGATAGGAACTTGGAATTACTACTCAGCTCTTGATCAAAATAATGAAAAAACAGGACAAATATCCACAGCCACCCAGAAGAACATGCATATCAAAAAAGTAAAAAGTTTATTTATTAGTCACAAATAGACTTAAATTCACACTGTAATGAAGTTACTGTTTAGCTACATTCTGGTGCCTGTTCGCGTATACTGAGGGAGAATTTGGCATGGTCAATGCACCTAGCCAGAGCGTCTTTGTTCTGTAGGAGGAAACTGGAGCACCAGGAGGAAACTCACACAGACACGGGGAGAACATGCAAACTCCACACAGTCAGTGACCCAAGCCGGGAATCAAACCCCTGGTCCCTAGTGCTGTAAGGCAGCAGTGCTAACCACTGTGCCACCAGGCATATCAAGCGAAGAATGTGTAGACTGTCCTCCACCTCAGATCAAAGTAAGATCAAGACGCTGTAGAGGGAACTCTATGAAGTCTGAGCTTTTGGGGCTGCTGTGTATTAGAGACATAATACACAGGACAAAATTTATTGAGCTTTATTAATGGTGTGATCGCTGCCTTTGTTGCTTTTCTCTGTTTCCCATACCAGATCTATTACATTATTTCCAGTGTGTACATTAATACAACATAGGTCCAGTGTGACAATAAGTATAAGTACCTAATATTTCCTTCCCCCCTTTAAATTGAACATTCCAAATCAAGTTCAATATGACTGATAGTCAGTAAGTCACTACTAATAAGCTAGATTGTCTGGAAGGTGTTGCTCTCGGAACAGATAATGGCAAACTTCTGTCATTTCCTTCTTTGCACAGACATCATCAGTAGTTGGTTTAACTGACATTGAAGTAGGAACCAGAGGTTGTCTCTGCATCTAACCAAAAGTGAGGTGTTGCTTTCCTCAACAGTATCTGGTAGTGTAGGGGTTGTAGGAAGATTCAAATCAGGACTTTGCAAGTCGGATCCTAAATTTTCAACAGGCTCTAAATTTGGTGGATCTGTTCTTCCACTACAACTGATCTGCAGGTCTCCTCCAGATAATGTCATCTCTGATCTGGACAGTATCAGAGACAGATCCCATTTGAGCAAGGACAGTGATAGCAAGTCATTTCTCAGTTGTGGAGTAGTTCCAAGCCAAAACTCCTTGTCATTGGTGGAAAACTCTGTTTTGCCTTGCCTTCTCACCATTCTACTTGTGCTTATTGTTGCTGTCGTACTAGCTCCTTTGGTTTTGGAAGTTTCAAGAGATCAAATGTGGAACACAGCTGCCTTTTTATCATAAGGCAGGAGAAGCCTTGGTCATGGAATATGTGATATTCCAGTAGATGAGTAGAAATTTGTTAATGCTTTTGATAAGCGAACCTTATTCCGTGATTGCTTTCAAAATGTATTTCAGAGTTCCCATGGGACTATTTGAGGAGAAGCAGCCAAGTTCTCCATGTGCTTTGGCCAAAATTTATATCTCAACCAACAATTGAAGGAGATCTAATCATTCATTTCATTGTTTTGATGGATAAAGGAAATTTGCCATAATCCCAGATGACCATAGGCTGCTCTCCCCTTTGAAAGGGGTGGAGCTGACTGATGGTGATTTAACCTGAGGATCAGCACGCCCCGGGCATTGGACAAGTTTGAGAAGGGCGGACCTTCATGAATAACCTCATCCTCTAAGGAAATTTACCTCATGGTGTTGTTGTCATTGCATCACCCAACCAGCCATCCAGCCAATTGAGCGAAACTCCAGGAACACTACTGCTAACAAACAAAGCAAATGAATTGTAAATTTAAATAAAAACATACAATTTTCTGTTTTTTACCAAGAATACCTGTCATGTGTAAAAGGTAAAACTATCAAGCAGTGCCTCAGAAATGAATGTTCTTGTTAAACCAGCATTAGGGGGTCAAATTACTTACAGTCAAAGCACATTGGGATTTCCCACAGTGGTGAAAAGATTAGGAAAAATCTAAGTCCTTTCTGTCTAACTAATGAGTTCTTTATTTCATCACATGGAAAACACTTTCTTCTCTTTGTTTAAGAGGATTATCGCATGACACATTTATCCCCTTTAAAGCTCAGGAGAACAATTTGATCATCATGGCATAAACTGAGACTGATTTATTACAGAGTTAGCAGCACTTAACCTAAACTTTCCTTTTCAAAACAACTCTGTGCCTTGTGCATTGGACTCCCAACTGTTTATTGCACAAAGCATTAATTGATTCTGCTTGCTGCTATAAGGTAGATTTTAAAAAGGATGATTTATGAAGGAGTTCTGGTTTACTGTTTTTGGCTGTACAGAAATATTTTGTAAATCCCTTGTAAATTGAATAGAAAACACTCTCACTTTCATTTTGATGTATATTAAATGTATAGCCTTATTGTAAAACTATGATTTTCAGAGCGCGTTGATATTACTTGCATTACAATTTATATATGTGCCAAATTACCAGCCAAGAGAGCAGAAAACGCATTAGCTTGAAAATCCCTCTGGACCTGAAATGAAAGATAAATTAACTTGTGAAATCACAGCAGCCCCCCGCCCACCACCACCACCACCGCCGCCTAATCTAAACTCTGGTTGCTAAAAATATCCGGGTCTCTGAGGTTACTTCAGTGAAGGTGAAACTGATGGCCATTGAGCTTGCTGAAGTCAGTTTGATCCTTATTTTGCTACCACGCATTAAAAAAACAATTGAAACTGTAAATTCCACTGCATATGGCCAGAAAGGAACTGAGAGTCTGAATGCTATTACTTCCTGTAAACTTGAATTGAGTGGGTAACAATATCCAGTGAGAAATGTTAGAGGGTAGAGAACAAAAGTAATTTGACCATTCGATGTGAGAACAACATAGAAACTGTGGTGATTTCAATCAGACAATTGAGATGGGCCTCAGTCCCTGACTGAGTCCTCTTGAAAATAAAGGAACTTCTGGTGATGGACTTTTGCGTCTGTGGACTTATTACGGAAACATAGAAAACAGGAGGGGGCCATTTTGCCCTTCGAGTCTGCTCTGCCATTTACTATGATCATAGTTATCATCCTACTCAATAGCCTAATCCTGCTTTCTTTCCATAACCTTCGATCACATTCACCCAAAGTGCTATATCCATTAAATGTTTTGGTGGCAACAACTACTCCCTGTGGTAATGAATTCCACAGGCTCACCACTCTTTGGATGAAGAAATGTCTCCTCACCTCTCCTAAATTCTACCCTGAATGCTCAGACCATGACTTCTGGTTCTGGATTTTCCCACCATAAGGAATATCCGCTCTGCATCTAATCCTGTTAGAATGTTTCTAAGTCTCTATGAGATCACCCCTCAGAACTCCAGGGAAAACAATCCTAATCTAGTCAATATCTCCTGATATGTCAGTCCTCCCAGAATTAGCCTGGTTATCTTTTGCTGCACTCCCTCGAGAGCAAGAACATTCATCCTTAGAAAAAGAGACCAAAACTGCACACAATACTCCAGGTGTGGCTTCACCAAGGCTCTGTATAATTGCAACAACACATCCCTGCTCCTTAACTTGAAACATAGAAGATAGGAGGAGGCCATTTGACCCTTTGAGTCTACTCTGCCATTCATTACAATCAAGGCTAATCATTCAACTTGAACCTCTCGCAATGAAGGCCAACATGCCATTTGCCTTCTTTACCACCTGCTGCACCTGCATCTTACCTTCAGCGACTGGTGTATAACAACACCCAGGTCCCATTGCACATTCCGTTCTCACAATTTACAGCCATTCAGGTAGTAATCTGCCTTCTTTTTGCTTCCAAAGTGAATTACCTCACATTTATCCAAATTATGCTGTGCTTACCATTGATTTGCTCACTTGCCCAACCTGTCCATATCACTCTGAAGTATTGAGTGGATAATAATATCCAGTGAAAAACATTAGAAGATAGAGAATAAAAGTCCTCTGAGAAAAATGAAAAGAAATGTTAACCTTTAATCAAGATGTATGCCGCACCTATGAAATTGGAGGAATGAATGGCATAAAAATTCCTAAAAATACAGGCTCTGGGTGGGGTCCCACTGGTCTGCTGCTGAGATTGGAGACAGAAATCTCACTATCTTGGTTTCTTGATAAGGAATGAGAAAGCTGCCGAACATATCCCACCCGAAGAAGTGACTGCTTGACAGCTTTCAAATGTCCAAACTAATATATAAAAATTACAAAAGACTTGTGGAACCATTTGTGAAGTGTGCATCTATATCAAATAGCTCAACATTTAGGCAAGTTGGTAATTATTATCATGGTGAACTGCAAACAAAGTATCACCCTTAAAACTGGCAAAATACAGTGATATGTCATAGAATGTGTCATTGTGATATTAGTAGCTCAAAGGTGACCCTGACTCCAAGGGAAACTCAGAGGTGAGTGCACACAACCAAACACACCAATCCTGATGTTTCCATTCCAAGGAAATGGCTCAGCAGATTCAGAGGGTTGTAGGCAAATCTCCAAGCAGTTTATTTGTGGCTACCTTGTGGTGCGATGTCATGGAAAACCGTGCAGGGGGGAAGGCAGTGAAGGAACTCGGGGCATAGGGTAGAGTGCAGGGAAAAGGGAGGGAAGAGAACCTGGGGCAAGGGGAACAGTTCAAAGGGGAAGGAAGGGAGGGAACCCAGTGTACATGGAGATCAGTGTAGGGGGGAAGAGAGGGAGGGAACCCAGGGCACAGGGATCAGTGCAGAGGGGAAGGGAGGGAAGGGAACCTGGGGCAAGGGAAACAGTGCACAGTGCAAGGGAGAGAGGAAACCCAGGGCATGGGAATCAATGCAGGAGGGAAGGGAGGGAGGAAACCCAGGGCATGGGAATAGTGCAGGGGGGAAGGGAGGGAGCCTGGTGCATGGGAGCAATTCCTCCACCTTCCTCACCTTGGCAGATCTCCAGCCTAATGATCCTCCCGGGGTCGGACCGCATGTCCCCACAGCAGACCACACCCCCTGAACCCGACCTAATCGCTGCCCTTCTTCCATTCCAGACTGATCCTGTCTGCAGAGTGGCAGCAGGCCCACCTACCCCCACCGATTGCCCCAGCCCACAATAGGCTCCACCCCTTGGCACTGCCCAATGCCCAGTAGGCAGTGCCAAAGTGTCTCCTGGGCATAGGCACTCTACCCCTTGGGTAGTGCGAGGGGCACAGGCTGGTACATCTAGTGTGTCCATTCCCGGGGGCATCACCCCTTGCCATCCGACCCATTCCCCCCGTCCCCACGGTGCCCTGATTGCCCCTCCTTCATTTCACCGGGGTCTCCCGCTAGTTCATTGAATGTGGGGAGCTAGTCAGAACTCTCTGGAATGACATACTCCTGGCAGGGTGGGAGATTCAATCGGGACCTGAAAGTTCCCAATAATTAGGTTTAAAGCACCTTTGTAATACATTAAAATACATTTTAAAAATATTCAAATTATTGACCTGTCTTCCCATCGGTTCCCATTGCACTCTTCCCCATGGTCTGACTGGCGACTGTTCGCCAAATCTGGGAGATGCATTCCCGGCTCATGCACAAATGCCGGTACAAGGCCGGTGATGTGCATCTCCCATCACGACCCATCAAAAATGTTGGTATCGCGATGGGAGAATCGCAGCCTTTATAACCAATTGAGAGTTGGCAGTTGCCTCCAGGGGCAACTCGGGATGGACAGTAAAGGCAATAAATGCTGGCCAGCCAGCAAAACCCATGACCCATGAATGGATAGAAAAAAACAATTGAAATAAAGTTTATTTAATAGTCTCAAGTAAGGTTTATATTAATACTACAATGAAATTCCCCTAGTCACCACACTCTGGTGCCTGTTTGGGTCTTTCAAAATGTGAGAGGAAACTAGAACACCCTGAGGAAACCCACGCAGAACATGCAAACTCCACACAGACAGTGATCCAAACCAGGAATCGAACTCCAGGTCTCTGGAGCTGTAAAGCAGCAGCGCTAACCACAGTGCTACCATGCCACTCCTTTCTCCACCACAATGGACCTGTTATTTCTGCTGCCACTTCCTTTAATACCCTAGGATATGGACCATCAGGCCCTAAGAACTTGGCTGCTTTCAAGCACAATAATTTATTGAGTGCCATTTCCCTACTGATGATGGTAGTTCTAATTTCTCCCTTTCTATTACCTCTGCATTACCTATTACAGATGAGATGGTACTAATGTCCTCACTATGAAAACTGAGACAAAATATTGATTTAGCATCTCCACCATTTCTGTGTTCCTCATTATTAACTCCCAATCTCATCTTCCAGGGAGCCAACATTTACATTCGCTCCTCTCTTATATACTTATAGAAGCTTTTGCTATCCTTTTATATATTTTGTCCTAGTTTTCTTTCATAGTTTACTTTTGCTCTTTTTATTACTTATTAGTAAGCTTTTGTTGATCTTTGAAAGTTTCCAAATCTTCTGGCCTGCCACTGTGTTTTGTAATATGGAATGCCTTAGTTTTTGTCTTTATGTTGCCTTTAACTCTTTTGTTTAGCCAAGGGTGAATTTTACCCATCTTACAATTTTTCTTCCTCCCTGGAATATATTTTAGTTTCGAGGATGTGGCTATCTCCTCAAAAAACTAGCATGGATCATCAATTGTGCTACATTTTAGTCTTCCTGCCCAGTTCGTAAGGGCCAAGTTTGCCCTCATGACTACGTGATTATCTTTGTTTGACTTCAAAATGTGTGGGACTCAGGTTTTCCATCCTGAATTTTGAATGCTATCATACGATAATCAGTCTTCTATAACAAAAGCAAAAAATGCTGGAAAAATTCAGCAGGTCTGTGGAGAGAGAATAGAGCTGATGTTTCAAGATGGGATTATCCTTCGTCAGAACTTGAGAATGTTACAATTCACCATATCAGTGAGACATATCTTACTTGACTAAAACAAAATGAGGTGAAGCTTCTATCAAAGCAAAATATTCCAGATGCTGGAAGTCTAAAATAAAAATAGAAAATTCTGGAAATACTCAGCCAGTCAGGTAGCTTTTGTGGAGAGAATAAAGAACAAAGAAAATTACAGCACAGGAACATGGCCTTCAGCCCTCCATACCTGTACCGACCATGCTACCTGACTGAATTCAAACCCCTTCCCTTCTAGGGACCATATCCCAGTATTCCCATCCTGTTCATGTATTTGTCAAGTTGCCCCTCAAAAGTCACTACCATATCTGCTTCCATTACCTCCCCCGGCATCGAGTTCCAGACACCCACCATCCTCTGTGTAAAAAAACTTACTTCGTACATCTCCTTTAAACCTTGCCCTTTGCACCTTAAACCTGTGCCCCTTAGTAATTGACTCTTCTACCCTGGGAAAAAACTCCTGACTTCTATTCTGATCATGCCTCTCATAATTTTGTAGACTTCTATCAGGTTGCCTTTTAACCTCTGTCATTCCAGTGAGAACAAACCAAGTTTCTCCAACCTCTCCTCATAGCTAATGCTCTCCATACCAGGCAACATTCTGGTAAATCTTTTCTGTAACCTCTCCAAAGCCTCCACATCCATCTGGTAGTATGGTGACCAGAATTGAATACTATATTCCAAATGCAGCCTAACTAAGGTCCTATAAAGCTGCAACATGACTTGCCAATTTTTAAACTCCGTGCCCTGGCCAATGAAGGCAAATGTGCTATATGCCTTCTTGACTACCTTCTCCACCTGCATTGCTAATTTCAGTGACCTTGTACCCATACACTCAAATCTTCTGCCTATCAATTCTCTAAGGATTCTGCCATTTGCTGTATATTTCCTATTTGTATTAGAACTTCCAAAATGCATTACCTCACACTTGCCTGAATTAAACTCCATCTGCCATTTCTCTGCCCATGTCTCCAACTGATCAATATCCTGCTGTATCCTTCGATGGTTCTCATCATTATCTGCAAATCCATCAAATTTTGTGTTGTCCACAAACTTACCAATCAAACCAGTTACATTTTTGTCCAAAGCATTTATAGATATTACAAACAGCAAAGGTCCCAGCACTGATGCCTGAGGGATGCCACTTGTTACAGCCCTTCATTCAGAAATGCACACTTCCACTGCTACCCTCTGTCTTCTTTGATTGTTAAGAACTCAGTAAGAATTTAGCAACACCAATTATTAATCCAACCGATTTATTTGATAGTAAAATAGCGAGCTTTCAACACTCCCGTGTCTTCATCAGGCAAGTGCAGTGTTCTGGTCTGCAATAGCACACATCAGCACAGACAGTCAGAGATTGCTGATTAGAATGCGAATCCTTACATCTAACCTGCTATTCAAGTGTTAAAGTGGCTAACAATGTGTGTGAAGGGAATCCTGAGCAGTTAGAGAGTTGTGTATTTTCTCCAGACAGCACAGTAAGTGAGGTTTTTTGCTAACCCAGGCAAGTTACGGGGGTTAGTCCGTGTTATAGGTTGACCTGAGTGGGTTCGTGATCTGTAGTCCCTTTGGTATCCTGTCTGCTTTCTTGCATCTCTGTAGAAACTTGATGTCTGGTCGATATGTGCAATCCTCTTGGAGATCCTCTCCACTTGGATGGCAGTAAGCGGTGTCGATAGTAGTCATGATGTAAAGATGCCGGCGTTGGATTGGGTGGTAAGAACTCAGTAAGAATTTAGCAACACCAATTATTAATCCAACCGATTTATTTGATAGTAAAATAGCGAGCTTTCAACACTCCCGTGTCTTCATCAGGCAAGTGCAGTGTTCTGGTCTGCAATAGCACACATCAGCACAGACAGTCAGAGATTGCTGATTAGAATGCGAATCCACACATATCGACACAGACATCAAGTTTCTACAGAGATGCAAGAAAGCAGACAGGATACCAAAGGGACTACAGATCACGAACCCACTCAGGTCAACCTATAACACGGACTAACCCCCGTAACTTGCCTGGGTTAGCAAAAAACCTCACTTACTGTGCTGTCTGGAGAAAATACACAACTCTCTAACAATGCTCAGGATCCCCTTCACACACATTGTTAGCCACTTTAACACTTGAATAGCAGGTTAGATGTAAGGATTCGCATTCTAATCAGCAATCTCTGACTGTCTGTGCTGATGTGTGCTATTGCAGACCAGAACACTGCACTTGCCTGATGAAGACACAGGAGTGTTGAAAGCTCGCTATTTTACTATCAAATAAATCGGTTGGATTAATAATTGGTGTTGCTAAATTCTTACTGAGTTCTTACCACTCCAATCCAACGCCGGCATCTTTACATCATTCTTTGATTGTGCCAGTTTTGTATCCACCTTGCCAGCTCACCTCTGATCCCATGCGAGACAAGTAATGTTGTTTTTACGAGGATTTTTTATGAGGACTGGGAACAGTTAGAAATGTAATAGGTTTCAAGCAAGTGGGAGAAGGGTGGGAAAAGAACAAATGGAAAGCTCTGTGATAGAGTGGAAGGCAGGAGACATTAAATGATAAAAGAGTTGGTGCTGAATGAAGTGGTAATGGGGCAAGTAAAGGAACAAAAAGAGATGTGAATTGTAGAATGAACTGAGGCTGCCATGCAAACACAAGGGGAAAAACAAGACAAAATCTAAAACTTTTAAGAAGTCAGAAACAACATGGAGGTTACAGATTATGAAAAGTGTGCAATCACATGATAAGGTGCCATTTCTTAAGCTTATTTTGGGAAATGGAGAACGGACATAAGCCTTCTAACCAACCCGCCTTAGCACTGACCCACCCGGGCAACTGCTGGCTGGAATTTTATTGTCACACCCACAATAGAAATTGGACCAGGTGAGATGTGGACCACGGAAAGGTCCATTAACCTCAGGCTAGATTTTACAGTTTAGGGATGAGGGAGGCCATAAAATTCCACCCTATGTTTCTGGGGTCAATGTTCCTGACTACATCCTATGAGTATCGGAACACTTTTTACTAAGCTGGGTCCAGTGAGTCAGGAAATTCTCTGCTCTAATGAACAATCATTTTCAAGTGAAACAGTGCAGAAACGTCCCTTTGTGAAAATAGGTGTGGTGGTAGGAGCCTGTCACACCAACCAGAATAATGAGCCCAGAGGTAGATTGTGCGAATGAAGGCTGATCATTTCTGCACAAACGAGTTCCCTGCTGACTCTCTGCCTGCCCTCAACTTGGAAGTTTGAAGGTCCCAGT
Source organism: Sphyrna mokarran (assembly GCA_024679065.1). Lineage (NCBI taxonomy): Eukaryota > Metazoa > Chordata > Chondrichthyes > Carcharhiniformes > Carcharhinidae > Sphyrna > Sphyrna mokarran. Next base: position 37,776,683 of record JAGIQG010000001.1, read on the forward strand.
CCAGCACACTCATAACACTCTCTCCAGCCCATCTGTCTTCATCAAACCATCCAATATGTCCAGAACTCAGAGTGAAGAGGTAAGTATCTTCAAGAAAAAGTCTGACCCTTGAATCAATCACTCTCCCTTGCCCACCCCACGCCACCCCATCCTCGAGCCCATTGCCAGTGAGGCTCACTTGTCACACTTGGATGTCTACCCACCATATCTGGAGCCTTCACTCATCCCCTTCTCATAACCGATGTGCTCTGTGTTTGCCATCCTTATTTGTCATCTTTTCCTGCAACCTTGTGGCATCCAGTTTCCCTTCCCTCAGTCTTCTTGCTAATTTCTATTGTCCATCTTCTTCACCCACCTCCTCCCCCCTCTGCATGTCATTGTGAGCCTTCATACTTCCCCATTCCATCGTGAGCCCTTATCCTTCCTTGCTCAGCCACTGTTCCACATCCCCCCATCCTTGATTTTATTACGTAACATCCCCCTAACCCTCCTCAGCCACCTTTCCTCCAGCCTCCACTCACAGCCTCACCTCACACTTCCCCGGTCGAACTTCAGACCTTAGAGCAGCATGGTGGCACAGTGGTTAGCACTGCTGCTGCACAGCACCAGGGACCCTGGATTTGATTCCTAGCTTGGGTCATGATCTATGTGGGCCTGCTGGTTAGGTGCTTTGGCCATGCTAAATTCTCCCTCATTATACCTAAAAATAACTTACTTTGTTGTGGTGAGGGTGGAAACATAAAATGCGAAAGCTGTTCAAAAAATTCACTGGCTTGAAAGTGCTCAATCTCTTAAAGACAAAATTCCTGTTCCAGTCGATGATTCAAATGCTTTCTTAACTCGAAACAGCTGGCTCATCAATACGTGTGAGTTATGAGGTTGTTTATTCTTGAAGATTTTTTTGTAATCAACTCACAAATATGCATGTTTGGAATTTCTAATATTCATCTGAAGCATCAGTCATCCTAAGAGACTCTAACAGTTCCCATCTGATGGTTGGCCCTGTTTTAGTTCTACATTATAAATGATGGCACAGTAGTTAGCACTGCTGCCTTACAGTGCTAGGGATTCAGGTTTGATTCCCGGCTTGGGTCACTGTCTGTGTGGCATTTGCGCATTCTCCCCGTCTCTGTATGGATTTCCCTGGGTGCTCTGGTTTCCTCCCATAGTCCGAAAGACATGCTGGTTTGGTGCATTGGCCGTGTCAAATTCTCCCTCAGTGTATCCAAACAGCGCGGGACTGTGGCGATGAGGGGGTTTCCACAGCGATTTCATTGCAGTGTTAAGATAAGCCTTGCTTGTGACTCAGATAAATAAACTTAAGGTTATATGTGTCAGTCAAGATTATACAAGCAAGGAAGAGGAACAAAAATTACTTTATTCATGAGCAATGTCAACTTAGACTATAATATCTTGCTTGTGTACAAGAAGAAGTATGTTCCTTGATTCTACCGCAATATATACCATATATTATGTGTTGTATTTTATAACATCTCCATTAGACCATAATATGTAGGAGCAGAAGTAGACCATACAGCCTGTCGTGTTTACTCCAACATTGAATGGGATCATCACTGATCTGAAATGATCTTTCACTCCACTTTCTCATCTTATCCCCATAATCTTTAATTCCTTGACCATACGTACATAATGACCCAGCCTTCCACAGCGTTCTGCAGTAAAGAATTTCACAGATTCATTATCTTCTAGGAGAAGAAATTCTTTCTCATCTCTGTCTTAATCCTATTCTCTGAGGCTATGCTCTCTGGTCCTAGACTGTTCCGCAAGAGGAAACAACAAGGTGATCTTACAAAAAAAATTCTAAGCTCAGGAAAAGTGAGAAAACGGCAGAGTTTGTGAGCCAACTTTTGGACAAGTTCAAATCTGTTATCCACTGAGACCAAAAAAAAACACCAGAAACCGTTTCTTGCCTCTAGGGTAAGGGAAAGAGCTTAATTCATCTCAGCCAAAGTTGGCTGAGAACAGCAGAGGGCACAGATCCTGCTGACAGCCAGCTTCAAACATAGCAACACACCCAGTTACTATGGGGGCCTGCAGCCTACCATAACACCCCCCCAACTGCTGGTACCAACCAAACTGCAATTCCCCATAGACCAATCCCCCCGCTCTCCTCCCACTGATTGTAATGCAGAGTGGCAACCTATCCCCTCCCTACCTTCTGGTCGCCAGCCTGACTCTCCCTCGATGGTCAGCCTGATCCCCTAAGGCCAGCCACAATCATCCCCCTCCCTCCCCCGCTGATCCATAATGCAGAATGGCAACAGTCCCTCCTCCCTCATCCATTATTTCCTATTAAGAATATCTGCACCACCATCACCATCTGACTGCCCCTACTCTGGCCCTGTCTTCCAGTAGGGACCACTCCATGCATGGCCCAGCAGGCAGTGCCAGGATGTCTGTTGGGCAATGTCAAGGTGTCAGGTTGGCACTGCCCAAAGGGGTACACGTCGCTTGACTCCAACCTCCCAGGGAAGCCTCAATGTTCTCTGGTTCTGTTGGTGAGGCCATCATCTCCAGTCTCAGTTGCTAGGGACCAGTTATGATTTTCGTCAAAGAGAACCTCTTCCAATGAGGTCTCAGAGGCAAATGAGCCCAGACAATTATGTCCCAGGCTCATAAACACATGTTAAGAATATGCAAATTAAATTTAAATAATTTATTCAGCCTCACAACAGAAATGGTACCAGATTGACCTTGCCGAATATCCTGTGCCAATTAGGTGATGAGAGGCAAGAAATCGGGTGCAAATATGATTTCTCAGCTTTTGCGCCATCTTCCAACTTGCCCTGCCCATCGGCCAGCAGGGCACGACCTTAAGATCAACCCCAATGTCTCAGCACCTGCCCTAGGAAGCCCCCGAGAATCCTATATATCTTAGTAAGATTGTCATCATGCTTCTGAACCCCAGTCAGTATAGGCTCAACCTACTCAAATTCTCCTCATAAGAAAATCTTTCCATATTTGGGCTCAACCTAGTGGACCTTCTCTGGACTGCCTCCAATGCCATGATTTTTTTCTTAGATAAGGGGGCCAAAACTTTTTCCACAATATTCCAGTTCTAATTAGTGCTTTGCATAGTTTTAACAAGATTTTCCTATTTTTATACTCCATCTCCTTTAAAATAAATGCCAACATTTATTTTGCATACAGTTCTCGTTGCCGCATTATAAGAAAGATGTGAAGGTATTGGAAAGGATGCAGAAGAGGTTTACCAGGATGTTGCCTGGTATGATGGGAAGGTCTTATGAGGAAAGGCTGAGGGACTTGAGGTTATTTTCATTGGAGAGAAGAAGGTTAAGAGGTGACATAATTGAGGCGTATAAGATGATCAGGGGATTAGACAGGGTGGATAGTGAGAGACTTTTTCCTCAGATGTTGATGGCTAACACAAGGGGACATAGCTTTAAATTAAGAGGTGATAATTATAGGACAGATGTCAGAGGTATGTTCTTACGCAGAGGGTAGTAAGTGCGTGGAATGCCCTGCCTGCAGCAGTTGTGGACTTGCCAACTTTAAGGGCGTTCAAATGGTCAGTGGAAAGGCATATGGATAGCATTGGAATAGTTTAGATTACAGGGTCATTAGATTGGTTCCACTGGTCAGCGCAACATCAAGGGCTGAAGGGCCTGTACTGCGGTATAGTGTTCTATGTTTTAACATTCCACTTGCCTTCCCAATCACCTGCTGAAATTGAATGCTAATTTTTTCTTAATTATGAAATTACTGGGATCCAAGGGGCTTTGGCCTTGTGGATCCAGAACTGGCTTACCTGCAGAAGGCAGAGGGTGGTTGTGGATGGCTTTTTTTCTGCATGGAGGTCAGTCACCAGTGGAGTGCCCCAGGGATCTGTTCTAGGACCCTTGCTGTTTGTCATTTTCATAAATGACCTGGATGAGGAAGTGGAGGGATGGGTGAGTAAGTTCGCCGATGACACGAAGGTCGGTGGTGTTGTGGATGGTCTGGAGGGATGTCAGAAGTTGCAGCATGACATCGACAGGATGCAAGACTGGGCGGAGAAGTGGCAGATGGACTTCAACGCGGATAAATGTGTTGTGGTCCATTTTGGCAGATCCAACGGGATGAATGAGTACACTATCAAAGGTAGGAGTCTTAGCTGTGTGGAAGAGCAGGGGGATCTTGGGGTCCGGGTCCATAAGACTCTCAAATCGGCCTCCCAGGTGGAGGATGTGGTTAAGAAAGCTTATGGTGTACTGGCCTTCATTCATCGAGGGATTGAGTTCAGGAGTCAGGAGGTAATGCTGCAGCTTTATAGGACCCTTGTCAGACCACACTTGGAGTACTGTGCGCAGTTCTGGTCGCCTCACTATAGGAAGGACGTGGAAGCTATTGAAAGGGTGCAGAGGAGATTTACAAGGATGTTGCCTGGATTGGGAGGCATGCCTTATGAAGACAGGTTGAGGGAGCTGGGACTGTTCTCCCTGGAGAGACGAAGGTTGAGAGGCGACCTGATAGAGGTTTACAAGATGTTGAGAGGAATAGATAGGGTGGACTCTCAGAGACTATTTCCCAGGGCTGAAATGGTCGCGACGAGAGGGCACAGATTTAAGGTGCAGGGAAGCAAGTACAGAGGGGATGCTAGGGGAAAGTTTTTCACTCAGAGGGTGGTGAGTGAATGGAATCGGCTGCCGTCGGTGGTGGTCGAGGCGAACTCGCTGGGGTCTTTTAAAAGACTTCTGGATGAGTATATGGGATCCAATGGGATTGGGGGTTATAGATAGGTCTATGGCTGGGTAGGTTTTGATGTGTTCGGCACAACTTGTGGGCCGAAGGGCCTGTTCGTGCTGTAGTTCTATATGTTCTATGTTCTATGCTGGCTGCTTTGCTGAGGCAGCAGGAAGTGGAGACACAGTCAATGAATGGGAGGCTGGTTTGTGACATAGATTCGGCTACATTCATGGCCTTTTGTACTTTCTTACAATCTTGGACAGAACAGGAACCATACCAAGCTGTGATACAAAGAGAAAATATGCTTTCTATGACACATCCTCAAAAATTGGTGAGAATTATATTGACATGCAAAATTTCCTTAGCCTTCTGGGAAAGTAAAGGCATTGGTGGGTTTTCTTAACTGCAGTGTCACTATGGGGGGACCAAGCATGTTGTTGGTGATCTTAAAGCTCTCAATCCCTTCTACTTTGTCCTCATTGATGTAGATAGGGGCATGTCCTCCACTCTGCTTCCTGAAGTCAATGACAATCTCCTTCATTTCGTTGACATTGAGGAGAGATTATTATTGCCGTACCAGTTCACCAGATTCTCTATCCCATTCCGGTGCGCTATTTCATCATTGTTTGCAATCCATCCCACTATAATGGTGTCGTCAGCAAACTTGAAAATTGAGTTGAAGGGTATCTGTGTGGCGTAATGAGGTTCTCACACTAGTTGTCCGTATAAGGGCCGCTTTCTGTTCAGCCTCAACTTTGAGGAAAGCGTGGAAAATCATCCCACTCAAATCTTGGAAGGGGAGAAGTATTCTCCCTTTCCACGTCTGCCCACCTTGTGGGTGCTCCCTAATACACTGCCATTGCCATCAAGACTCCCACCCACACCCAGGCCTTCCCTCCTCTACCCACCATGATACCCACCTGATTGTGTACTCTGAGGCTTAAAATCTGGGAACTTTTTGCCATGCTCCTGTCCTGTCCACTGCTACAACTCGCAATGCTTAGGCTATAAGAAAACAGCCAATCAGATTGGTCAGCAATGTGCTAAGACTGGATTCTGTCTGGGTAAAAGACAGAACTTCCCAGTTCCAGTCCATTAATGGTGTCTGAAGCACTGTTAAATGGCTTGTGAAAATGTTGCGATTGATGAGGTTGCATTCCCCACTTACAGGATGGCATGGTGGCACAGTGGCACCTAGGTTCAATTCCGGCCTCAGGTCACTGTCCATGTGGAGTTTGCATATTTTCCCCGTGTCTGCGTGGGTTTCCACTTGGTGCTCTGGTTTCCTCCCACAGTCCAGAGACATGCAGGTTAGGTGGATTGACCATGGTAAATTATCCCATAGTGTTAAGTGGATTAACAGGGTAAATACATGAGGTTATGGGGATAGGGCCTGGATGGGATTGTTGTTAGTACAGGCGCAATGGGCTGAATGGCCTCTTTCTGCACTGTAGGAATTCTATGATTCTATGATTCTTTGGATAACAAGATTAGAATCCCTACCATTCAAAACATTCTTCCCATGAGCTGCTTCATTATGGCAACAAGGTATCAAATCAGAAAATGAAGTGAGGATTGGGGAAGAGGAGTGAGAAAGTACTTTTGCAATCGATTCAATTTCATTAACATCACATTTTAATGCTTTCACCATGTTTTAGGAGATTTTCTGACCACCATTTTAGTTCCCCCCCCCACCCCCAAAATGCATTTGAAGCAGTAAAGGGAGAGATTTTCCAGCTCTTTTTGCCAGTGCTATCTTCCAGTGCCATAAAAAGGGAATTCTGCAGTGGATTCCCCAGTGAAGGGACCAACAAGTCATTCAAAATGCCATTGACATTTGTGTGACCAGAAGATCCTGCCAACAGCCAATGGCAATCCATCTCTACCATCAGAAGACACACTGAGGGGGATTGGGAAATCAGCGCAATGCTTTTATCCAGAGAGAAAACTGGCTTAAGAAGCTTCAGGGCTGGTCAGGGCATTGGAACATTGGGAGCTTTTAAAGTGATAACAGAGGTAGCAGCTCTTCTCACTGTTGTACTCAGCAGCTGTGGAATTGAGGCTTTTCTTCCTTTTTGGAGGAGTGGAGTTGGGAAGACATTGATCTGGAGTCATTGGGCTCCTGGCAGGGTTTTATTCGAGAGGGAAGGGTGAACTGCATTACATCAGCTATCAGCAGGATGGCCAAGTCAGAGCAGCAGTTCCCAAGTGACATGGGCGATGTTCATTCCAGATGTGTTCCCTCCAGCAAGGAGGAAAACCTGAGAGGCAGAAGGTGTTGGAAGATGTTAAGCAGGCCTGAGTCTTCAGATGATGATTTCTGCAACAAAGAACGATTGCATTAGGGTTCAGGTGCCGTCAGTCCTTTCAACATCACATCACCTCAATGACCACCACTGGCTGCTGAATAGCCAGCCACCTACCTGCTAGATATTAATTGGCTAACCAGCATGGGATCAGTGCAGAGACGGAAGTCAGAATGGGAGCGTCTTCACCACCTGCTTCCAGTGCCACAGTTCCTTTCTCATCAGCCTTGTGAAATACAAATGTGAGGTAATGCACTTTGGAAAGTCTAATAGAGATGGGAAATACAGTAAATGGCAGAACCCTAAAGAGTATTGATAGACAGAGGGATCTGGGTGTACAAGTACACAGATCACTGAAAATGGCAATGCAGGTGAAGAAAGCAGTCAAGAAGGCATACGACATACTTGCCTTCATTGACTGGGGTATTGAGTTTAAAAATTGGCAAGTCATGTTGCAGCTTTACAGAACATTAGTTAGGTCTCACTTGGAACACAGTGTTCAATTCTGGTCGCCTCACTACCAGAAGGATGTGGAGGCTTGGAGAAAGTACAGAAAAGATTTACCAGGATATTCTCTGGTATGGAGGGCATTAGCTATGAGGAGAGGTTACAGAAACTTGATTTATTCTCACTGGAATGACGGAAGTTGAGGGGTAACCTGATAGAAGCCGACAAAATTATGAGGGGCATGGACAGGGTGGATAGTCAGAAGCTTTTTCCCAGGGTGGAAGAGTCAATTACTTGAGGGCATTGGTTTGAGACGCGAAAGGCAAGGTTTAAAGGAGATGTACGAGGCAAGTCTTTTACACAGAGTGTGCTGGATGCCTGGAACTCACTGCAGGGGGAGATTGTGGAAGCAGATACAACAGTGACTTTTAATGGGCATTTTGACAAGTACATGAACAAGGGGATATGATCCCGGGAAGGGTAAGGGGTTTTAGTTCAGTCAGGCAGCATGGTTATTCAGGGTTTGATTAGGCCTGTTCCTGGTGCTGCAATTTTCTTTGTTCTTTATGAAATCCAGACATGGGGTGTCAAACAGAGGAACATATGCTCCCAAGCGTGCAATTCATTGTCTCCATTATGAAAGCCATGTTATTATCATTGGCCTTTGGGGAATAACTTATGTGAATATATATGATTTTCTCTGGGACATGTTTCATTGACCTGGACATGCAAAACTTTCTTTACTATCTAAAATATCCTGCATGATACTCAAGATAAACCTATAAATGGAAGCATTTTGATTTATCTCTAAAATTTTGACTATATTATGATAAAATGCATGCACAAGCGCCAGCTTAATGATTTCATCGATCTTTTTATTATATTCTCGTTAATGTTTATCCAGATAGCTCTCAGCTATCTCATGCTACTTTCAGCATCAAGCAAAATAAACTCTTAATCGGAGAACAAATGCGTACTTGGAAATTCTTCATAATTAGTTATATAAATTAGAAAGTAAAATTCAAATTAATTGCTGTAATATTGAACACCATAGAGCTTCTTCCCTCTGATTATTCTAGAAATTCAAGGAGCTTCAAGTTGTTGCAGACAATGGACAAAGATTAAAAACAATAAAGCACTCCATGTAGCAGGGTCAAAGAATATTTAACATAAAATTTAAACATCCACTCAATATCTACATTGCACTTGATGAAAAAAATTGCTACAAACATCAAACTGGTAAGTGTTGCAGTCTTGGCATAGCTGCCATACTATTAAATGACCCATGCTGAGCGCTCCCTGAAACACTTTCCAGACTAACTGGAACCTCATTGTACATTTGGCTGTCGCAATGATTACTGTCGCTTTTTATGAGTGTTTTTGTGTTTTAGATTTCTTTCTGAAATTCCTATGCATAGATATTTTTGGAATACCTATTTGGGTGAGAATTTCTTCCAGGAAACTTGGTTTTAAATGAGAAACAGACAAGTGTTAGTTGCTAAGTATGGACTGCGAAGAGGATTGTGTCCAGTGTTGTTTCTGCAGTAATAATGCAAAGTGTCACATCGCTCTCTGATTTGATATCCTCGGATGCACAGAAGAATGTTAGTCTTCACTTTTGGACAGAAATCCTGACATTGGCAGGGATCAGCAGACACAGTGTAAGAAGTCCCTGGCCAATTTTTCACTCTGACACATTAATACCATAGATTCATAGAATCCCTACAGTGCTGAAGGAGGCCATTCAGCACATTGAGTCTGCACTAACCACAATCTTACCTAGGCTCTATGCCCGTGACCCCTCTTGTTTACCCTGCTAAACCCCCTGGCAGTAGGCTTAATTTAGATGACCAGTCAAACTAACCTGCACATCATTGGATTGGGAGAGGAAACTATGGTGGTAGCACAGTGGTTAGCACTGCTGCTTCATAACACCAGGGACCTGCGTTTGATTCACTGTCTATGTGGAGTTTGAACGTTCACCCTGTGTCCGTGTGGGTTTCCTCCAGGTACTCCGGTTTCCTCCCACAGTCTGAAAAATCCATTGGTTACATGCAATGACCCAAACAGGTGCTGGATTGTGATAACTAGGGGAATTTCATAGTAACTTCATTGCAGTGTTAATGTAAGTCTTACATGTGATAAATAAACTTTACTTATACTTTAAAACAGGAGCACCCAGAGAAAACCATATAGACTTGGAGAGAACATGAAAATTTCACACAGACAGTGGCCCGAGGCCGGAATTGTGCCTAATCCCCTGGCACTGTAAGGCAGCAGTTCTAACCACTGTGACACTGTGCTGCCCCTAATCATATCCTCATGGTTAAAGCTGCAAATCCTCCCTATAAGTCTGTATGCAAGTGCTAGCACATTATGGGACAGATGCCTTGTTTAAAGGGCGTTGAAACAGCTGTTTGATTGGTACCTCATCCACCACCTTAAATATTTATGCCTTCCACTGCTAATGCACAGTGGCATTAATGTGTACTACTTACACGATGCAGTGCAGTAACTTACCAAGTCTCCTTTGATAGCATCTTCTAAACCTGCAACACCTACAGCCTAGAAAGACAAGGGCAGCAGATTTTTGGAGGCACCATTGAGTTCCCCTCTGTAGTAGTTGGCCCCGCTAAGGATTGTGCTTCGAAAGGCTCATGTGACCTGATCACCAGTGGGGAACTAGTATGGGGACCATAGGATAGACTAAGGACTTTTGCAGTCAAATTAATCCTCAAACTGAGAATGAACACATCAATTATAGCACCCTATATATATATAATTGTAAATAGTAATAAACGTAATGTTGTTTGTCACCAGTTATTGCCTTCACTGCACTCTCCAAAGCCACACACTATCCTGACTTGGAAATACCTTGTCTTTCCTTCATTGTCACTGGGTCAAAATCCAGATATTCCCTTTCTAACTACACTGTGGGTGTACCTACACCACATGGACAGCAGCGGTTTCAAAAAGGTGACTCACCACCAGCTTTTCCAGGGCAATTTGCAATTGGCTGACAAACGTTGGCTTAGCCAGTGACATCTAGTTCCTGTGAAAGAATATTTTTTAAAAGGTGGAAGTGGTTCCGCGTGAAGTTCTTGTGAGAAAGATGACTTTTCTGCCACTCTAAGTTGTGTTCCATCATAGGGTGAAATCCTGACATAGTCAGGCTCCTGCCCCAAACTCTTAATTCCATTGCTTGGAAATCAAACTTTCCATCATCTTCAGTCTTAGGTATTTTGACACTGAAGTCTCGTAACCAATCATTTTTATAATCATTTAATTAACCCTTCTTTGGACAGCACTGTTCACTGATTCGTTGAGTCATAAAAGCTCAAACTGCAGCGGGTTATTTTTCCTACCATTTCTCCCCCACCCTCCACCCCTATCCTTAACACTTTGCTAATTATCCCTTTCAAAAAGAGATTTGGTTGAGGATATAATTCTGAGGATATTTTTAGACATAGGTGATTATATATGTTTCCTTTCCTGCTAAGACATTGATTCATAACTTCCTGGTTCCCTAGCATTTCTCTTAAGGGGTACCCCAGTGATGTACTGAGGAATCCCCCCGGAAGATCCCACATAAGAGTTTACCCAGCAATTGTCCAGAAGTTCTAACTTCCCTTGGACAAGTCCCTTGCTCTGTACTGGAAACCATTGGCAATGTGAGTTAAGTCACTACGTTTGGATTGTTCTGCCAGTCTTATTCTGTAAGAGTTCAAAGGAACAAAATCTCTTCTAACGAGAGTGTAACTATTTAAAAACACACACCAAGCCTCGCGCAGGATATCCCCCACACATATGACCCTCTCCCAATAGATTTCCTACACCGCCCCCAAAAAGCCCAACCTGACACCAGGCCTTGCCCTCGCTTCTCACCCAGCCTGAGTGAGGAAGATTGGCCACGACAGGGGTATTGAGATTTCAGTGTGGGTAAGTTCAAATCTTCTGGAGATTGCCACTCCAGTGAAGTTACAAGCAATGACAAATTAACAAACTGGCCAGAGTTGAAAGCTTACCCTGGGATATTTATTCCTTCATTTTCAGTATTCAGGGAATAACTTCAGAGTTTTATATTCACAGATGTCTTACTTATGGTTAATGATCATCCTCAGGCGCTAAACATGTGGATGATATAATGGAAGAAATATGACCCAATAGCTTAATCTCATTTGATTCTTTGACTTTTATCTCTGCATGTGTGCAGTTCTGATCAAAGCTGGCATGAGAAACAGGGATTTTTTTTTCCCCAGGTTGAATAAGCTAGAATAGACCAAATGACCTTTAACTCATGATCTTGTAAGTTTTTTTTTGGTAATCATACACTGGTGTAGGTTACTCCTGAAGTTCTTGGGAACACTTTTCCAAGAATCCTGGACAATTTTTAATATAAATGTACTGATTCCACATTCTCAATAGTAAGCAGGGTCCGAAGGCAGAGCAAGTTGAACAACTGGAGTGTTGCAACTCCATTGCAGACATATTCTTCCTTCAAGCACAGTTCCCCATTGGGAGCACAGGATCGGTGAAATGTTCCCATAATCATTTGCCTACCAAACAATGCATCTGTCACCTATATACCTACAATATAAAATAGTAGATTAACCAAAGCTTTAAAGATCATCTCTAATATATGGGTTATAAATTAGAATGATCACCTTCATGGTTACTGATTGGGAGAATCATTGTTCACTGTAATGACTTCAATCAGGCCATTGAGGTTGGCCTATTGAACTCCCTGATTAGCTGGCATCAAATGATGTCTCTGATTAAAGATCCAATTCATGGGTCAATCAGGGTGTCTTTGCCTTGCACTGAATGGGGGAGAGTGTCAGTTCCTCTGACATCCCCATAGATGGACTGCTATCTACTAGCACTCTCTGTACTACGAATAAAGTTTGTAAATGAAGGGATTTTGATGAAAGAACTTCTGCCTCCAAAGACTTATTACGTTCATTATTATGAATGTAATGTTTTCATTATTGCATTCATTGAATTGAATGGCATTATTAGGAGTCAAATGAACAGAAGTAACAGTTATTGTTGAATGTAATGGCTTCAGGTCACAAAGCAACAAGGAATCATTCCATTGGATAAGTAAAAAGTCAGTTATTTTAAATGCAAACCGCCACTATCCATTACCATTCCTTTCCTATCTGCAAAGAACACATACGCATTTACTAACAGAAATCATTTGCTTTCATAGTATTAAATCATGTATTCAATACATAAATAGCACAAGAACAATTTTCCTCAGGGAGATTTCTCAATTGCCCACTGCCACAAATAATCATGTTCAAGAAGTCCTTCATTGTTTGTCCACTTTTAAAACACTCAATGCTACAATAAACTGAAACATTCTGGGTGGAATTTTACAGCTTTGCTAGGGCGAGACCAGAAATTTCCACCAAAGATATCCATTGTCGGGCCATCATCCTCACCAATTCCATGTTGGGCAAGGTGTCAGAGTTTCAGCATCTGTACCTGAAGGAAGTAAACAGAATAGCCAATAACATTTTCCCCCAAATTAAGTTTATTAATAGGGGGTTTGAGTTTAAGAACCATGGGGTTATGCTACAACTATATCAGATCTTGGTGAGATCACATTTGGAATATTGTGTTCAGTTCTAGTCACTTCACTATAAGAAGGATGTGGAAACATTGGAGAGAGTGCAGAGGAGATTTACCAGGATGCTGCTTGGGAGGTCTTATAAGGAAAGGTTGAGGGAGCTGGGGCTTTTCTCTTTGGAGCAGGGAGAATGAGAGGCAACTTAATAGAGGTTTATAAGATGATGAGAGGGATTGATAGGGTGGACGTGCAGAGACTATTTCCTCAGACGGATGTAACTGTTACTAGGGGGAGAAAACTATAAGGTTCATGGTGGGAGATATAGGAGGAATGTTCGAGGTGGATTCTTCACTCAGAGAGTGGTTGGGTGTGGAATAGACTGCCTGCTGTGATAGTAGAGTCAGATACTTCAGGAACTTTCAAGCTGTTATTGGATAGGCACAATATATAATATATGGAGTGAAATAGCTTGATCTTGGGATTGGACATAACTCGCCATAACATTGAGGGCCGAAACGCCTGTACTGTGCTGTAATGTTCCATGTTCTTAAGTAAACACCCTATAATGCGTGGCTTAGTATTTTCCCTGTTAACTGCAAAGCAATTATGTCATATAATTGCACAAGCAAATATATTAATGTGCCTATTCCTCAATAACTGGTGCTCATTCAATGTCTTGACCCCAAGAGACTTATTCGATATCTTAGAATTATGGGGCAAAACATGATGCCAACTCACTCTGAGCACTCTATCAATAAAAAAATTGATCTAAATAGAACCTGACATTGTTCAAAACAGCTATAGGGTGTGAAGATCTATGCAAGTGAAGAAGTGGAACGAAGACATGAGGAGCAATTTAATTGAGTTTGCCTGCCAATGGAAGCCATGATTCCCCTTTTGGGTGGAAGGCCCACTGAATTATATTTCTCCTAAATCTCTGACTTCCTGGCTTCAGTCTATCAGAGGCTTCATGGCTCTCATCGAACATGTTCTTTTTAGATTTAGAGAAGCAATCGTCTCTCTTTGAACTTTTTTTCCTCGACTTGGTTGGTCTTCATTGGGAGTTGCAAAATTTGGTTATTTGACAATTCCTGACTATCTAATTTGACAATCTGATGCTTCTAAGTGTATGACTGATGGTCTTTGAGAAATACAAACAAGATTCCTCAGTTTCTTTGTATATTACTTTCTGAAATATCTGCTAAGTTCTCTATGGATTATTACTTCTCTATGTTTGTCTGACTTTTCAATCTGAACTTGATCCTTTTCTTTCCTTGCTGTTATACTTTTCTTGATCATTTGTCCCTCTCTCTTTATTTGATTTTGCATATATACCTCTCTTTTTGCATTTAGTATGTACCCTAGTCAGTTGAGATTGCCTTGCTTTCATTCCCTCATACCATCCACCCATCCACAGGATCTTATATGGCTCCAGGTGAATCTAGTGCCAATCATGCTAACCCATGATTCTACTTATCTCCATGGTTCTTTACAGTCTGTGCACCAATTTAATACCAACTCATGCTAACTCATAATCCCCATACTCACCAACCTTTGCTCTTACACATTCCCCCCATACAACTCACCAAGTATCCACTTAGCATACATCAGGACCCATGGTGAGATGAAATAAATTAAAGTTTTAACTGTATATGAAAACTTCACTGTTTTTTAAAAATCGCTCCCATTCATATCCCATAAAAAAACTCTCACCATAATCTTAATCCTTAATGAAAAGAAAATATCCTCTCTAAGACTCAGTGCTGAATGAAAACAAAGGTTTGCCTTCATGCAACTTGATGGTTTGAGTTATAAGAAGAGGCTGGATAGAGTGGAACTTTTTCCCTTGAGCGTAGGAGGCTTAGGGGTGATCTTATAGAGGTCTATAAAATCATGAGGGGCAGAGATCAGATAGATAGTCAATATCTTTTCCCAAATGTAGGGAAGTCTAAAACTAAAGGGCAGAGGTTTAAGGTGAGAGGGGAGAGGTATAAAAGGTCCAAACACTATGACAGTCATCTCACAAAGATAGCTGATCTCTCCACAGCACTTGGACCTGTGACTGAAAGACCCCACCACTCTGCGATAATGATAGGTTATGGAAGCAGTCAAGCAACGCGAATCTAGAATGAGAATCCTCAGAGTTATGTCAACATATAACAAATTAAATTTCAAGCAGAATCTCAGCAGGCTTTTTGATCAAAATTTTAATGGATTTGGGGATTTAAATGACTTGACACCTTGACAATTTCACATATGAGCTTACCAACATTTTACACAAAGCATCTATACTCCTAACCAATTCAAAAGACATTTTCAGACTCTCAAAGGGGTACTGTTCCCAAAAGGCACCATAGATCTTTCTTCTCCAGAAAGGTACCTGGACTTGTCCAAAAGGATATCCTACTTCTCTAAATAATGATCATAGCTTTAGACCTTTTTTTTGCAAATGTCTAAAGCCCTCAAGTTACATTTTGGACAACCCAGGATCAAGACATGCATACTTTTGATCTGAACTTTCACACTGTCCCCACACTGGTGTAAATAATGGGTGCTGGGTTTGAGTTTTCTGGAATTGGAGTTCCAGCACCATTTTAGCTCAGCTAAAACCCTCTGGCTTTCTGAAAATTCAGGTCAATCTTTCAATTCCAGATATATTAATTCCACCAGCTGCCATGGTGAGATTTGAACTCATGAGCCCCGAGCTTTAATCCCAGCCTCTACATCACCATCTTCCCACACATTTATCTGGCAGTCTCCTCACATGGTGATGGTGCTGCCTAATGTCCAGCTTAGAGTCATAAAGGTTTACAGCATGGAAACAGGGTATTCGGCCCAATTTGTCCATGCCGCCATTTGTTTTAAAGCCCTAAGCCAGTCCTAATTGCCCGCATTTGGCCCATATCCCTCTATACCCATCTTACCCAGCTAACTGTCTAAACACCTTTTAAAAGGCAAAATTGTACCCGTCTCTACTACTATTTCTAGCAGCTTGTTCCAGGCACTCACCACCTTCTGAGTGAAAGAGGGTCCATGAAGGATATAGAGGATTCAGAACATGGTAGGGAAATGGCCATCAAATTGGTCAACTAATTAGTTTAGTTGGCTACCCACTTCGAGCTGGTGTACAGCCACATCATTGAATATCCCACCTAAGATTATCCAATGGTTGTTCTCCCATTTCAACCTTCCCCCCAATCCAGCCCCTTGATTTAATCGATGAAATGAAGAGGAAATTCAGAGAGATTGGAAAGGAAAACACTGAACAGGAATCAAGAGTAAAAGAGAGGAAAATGTGGTGCCAAAAAAAAAAGTGAGTATAAAACTAATTTCTTGTGCCTATTCAAATTATTCACCAGAAGTACTGGAAAATTATCAGATGCAATACACTTCAATTTTAGTTTCCAAAAGGAGTTCTGAATCTTTTTCAAGTCCTTACTGAGTTGTGAGTGCAATAAAAACAATTAGTACATTGAATTGGCATCATGAGCCCACTGCAAAAGCAAGGATTCCTGCAGAAAGAATTCCAATCACAACTCTATTCGCTCTTTTAAAGATCTATGTAGCTGTTCATGATATTCAAAACTTCTGTTTTCTTGTATTAAGCTTGTCTTGCAGCTAATTATATTAAGTTATCAACACCTGACTAAACAAATGATCTCTGCATCTCAGTGAAGGCTGTGTTGATGTTTCCACTAAGCTAGTGAGTAGTTAAAAACTGCAGGCCAGAAAAGCCCTAGGGCCCCATTTGACCATTTTGATTCTAAGTACTGGGAAGACTTGAAACTGGGAGTGTTTCGGATCCAACTTTTAGACCCGTTCTCAGGCACCTCCATAAGCACACTGCCTGTAAAAATATCAGCGAGTCCGAATTGCGCTGCACAAGCCTGTGAGCAGGGTTTAACATGCCCAAAATCCTGCAGATCTGATAGGCGCCTCCAACTGCATATGCACAAAAAAAGAAATGATAGAATTCTGCTCCCCTGTCGCATTCCTCCTGGGTCGGATAATGCCTCTCTTTGACCCCCACAGACATCACCCCACTCCCACAACATTACTGCCCTCCACATCCCCCACCATCCAGATCGAACGCGGTCCCCTCCCCCAATCACCAATCTCAGGTAAGTTATCCACTGTCCCCATTCCCCTTCACTGATTACAGGCAATGAGCCGCCCTCCCGCATCCCCTCCTCCCCCGTCATTGATCACAAGCAAGTTGCTGCAGACTCCCCCCCCCACTTTCCCGCCTACCAATCTCCACCATCTCCATTCCCCTTCACTGATCTCAGAGTGATCCACCTTCCCACATCCCCCTCATTGATCACAGGCAGAGTTGCAGTGGAACACCCCCCTTCTCCCTCTCTTTGATCACAGCAGAGGGACAACAGAACCCCTCCTCCCCAACTGATCACAGGCAGGGTGGCAACGAACCCCCTTTTACAATCCTAACCAATCTCACTCAGAGAGTTGTTGGATGTTAGGCATTTACTTCCTCACTAACCCTTAGTGATGGAGAACCCAAATCGGACTTTTGTGGAGCATATCTGTTTCACACCGATTCCGGAAGGGAGAACATAGAACATAGAACATTACAGCACAGAATAGGCCCTTCGGCCTTCGATGTTGCGCCGACCAATATAAAAAGCAATGCCCCTCCAAACTAAACCATTCCCTTCTCTTCCATATACTTATCAACTAACCTCTTAAACGCCACCAAACTTGGCGCATCTACAACTGCTGCAGGCAGGGCATTCCACTCCCGAACCACCCTTTGGGTAAAGAACCTACCTCTGATATCCGTCCTATAACTATCACCCCTTAATTAAAGCTGTGTCCCCTCGTGCTAGCTTTCTCCATCCTAGGAAAAAGGCTATCACTGTCCACCCTATCTAAACCTCTAATCATCTTATACGAAAACACCTCAAATCCCTCAGCCTCTCTCATAAGACCTGCCCTCCATACCAGGCAACATCCTGGTAAACCTCCTCTGTACCCTCTCCAATGCCTCCACATCTTTCTTATAATGTGGGGACCAGAACTGCACACAATACTCCAAGTGCGGCCGCACTAGAGTTTTGTACAGTTGCAACATGACGTTGCGGCTCCGAAATTCAATCCCCCTACCAATAAAAGCTAAGACTCCATATGCCTTCTTAACAACCTTATCGACTTGACTGCCTACTTTCAGGGATCTATGCACATATACACCAAGATCCCTCTGTTCATCAACACTATTAAGAATCCTACCATTAGCCCTATACTCTACACATTTATTATTCCTGCCAAAGTGCATTACCTCACACTTTTCCACATTAAACTCCATTTGCCACCTCTCGGCCCAGCTCTGCAACTTGTCCAAGTCTCTCTGCAAACTATAACACCCCTCTTCACTATCTACCACTCCACCGACTTTAGTGTCATCTGCAAATTTACTAATCCATCCTTCAATACCCTCATCCAGATCATTTATAAAAATTACAAACAGCAGGGGCCCCAAAACAGACCCCTGAGGCACACCACTTGTCACCGAACTCCACGATGAATATCTCCCATCAACCACCACCCTCTGTCTTCTATCTGCCAGCCAATTCCTAATCCAATTAGCTAAATCACCCTCTAATTAGCTAAATCACCCTGTAGAAAACAAGGCAGTGGTAAAGGGGGAAGTGTAGGTAAAGTTGGGCGTGCAGTCCATTAAGTCAATTTAGATGCATGCAAATGCTACACTTAGCCTTTGAGTGCTTGAGTTTGGTAGGTGGTGTGTCCATGTGGATGTTAACTTAATGATGGAATCACAGTTGTGACACTCCAGCAATTAAATTGCTGACACCTCAGCTTAGCTCAGCTGCTTCACAGCTCCAAGGACCTGGGTTCAATTTCCGGCTTGGGTCACTATCTATGTGGAGTTTGCACATTTTCCTCATGTCTGCATGCGTTTCCTCCGGGTGCTCCGGTTTCCTCCCACAATCCAAAGATGTGCAGGTTAGGTTGATTGGCCATGCTAAAATTGCTTTAGTGTCCTGAGATCTGTAGGTTAGAGGGATTAGCGGGTAAATATGTAGGGATATGGGAATAGGACCTAGTTGGGATTGTGATCGGTGCAGGCTCAATGGGCCTAATGGCCTCTTTCTGTGCTATAGGGATTCTATTCTGTTCTATTCTATTAAAAGAATGTACTCTGTTTACTATGTTAACAATTTCAAACTGATTCTCAAAGGATTAACAGCTTCTATTGTGGATAAAAGAAATGTAATCCAACATATCATATCATGGAAGGTCAGCCTGCCTGGGGTTTTAGAAAGTGAAAGGAAAAATGGGTAAAATTTAATGCCCTCCTCTCAGTGAATTTGGTAGCAGGGGTGGGGATGGAAGGGTGTCATTTAATTAGAGAGGTGGGTGGTGGGTGGGGACCTCACTGACTTCCCACCTCCACCCCAATTAAGCCTGTAGGAGGAAGACCAGTGAACAACGTTCTTCTCCCCCTCCCCCACCCCCAAACTCCCAATCATCGATTACTGCCATGGTGGGCAGGGAGCTCACCACGTAGAGGGTATGACAAGCAAGCCCATGCTTGCATGTTCTCAGGAGACGTCCTTCTGCTTGAGGGGTCCAGCATCATAAAGGGGGAGCCCTACCAAGAACCATAGAGAAAATGCTGGAAAATCTCAGCAGGGCCTGGCAGCATCTGTATGGAGAGAAAAGAGCTGACACTTCAAGTTAGACAACCCTTTGTCAAAGCTCAAATCTCTTTTGGTTTCAGATTCCAGCATCTGGAATAATTTCCTTTTATTTTATTACCAAGAGCCACCCTTGCTGCCGACTCTTGACCTTGTGACCTCCCTTCCATCTCCCCGTCACTCACATTTGGCCTGTGAGAATCTAAGGCCTTGATGTTTTGTTCTGGGGCTTTAGCCTCTTCTACAGGAAAGAGCAAAAGAATAGCTGCCTGAGTGGCATTAATATAATAGGGCTTCCCCATAGGATGCAAAATACTCTTGCTGGTATTGAAGATCCCTGTCACCTGCATCAAATATTGCCCCTTACATCTGTCGCATTATAAAACTTTATCAAAAGATAATTAAATAATAAGATAACAAGACTGTTGCAGAATAAACTGGTAGATCATTAGATGTCAACTTTGAATCTAGGTCTGATTTGAATGTTGTGTGCTTAAGGCCAATTCCAAAGGGTTAGCACATAATCCAGGCTGGCATTTGACATTTCAGTGCAGATGAAGAATGGGCAGCACAGTGGCATAGTGATTAACACTGCTGCCTCACAGTGCCAGATACCGACTTCAATTCTGGCCTCAACTCTCTGTCTGTGTGGAGTTTGCAAGTTCTTCCCGTGCCTGCTCCAGTTTCCTCCCACAATCCAAAGATGTGCAGATTAGATTGATTGGCCATGCTAAATTGACCCAGGTGTCAGGGGTACTAGAAGGATAAATTTGTGGGGTTCTGGGAATAGGGCCTAGATGGGATTGTGCAAACTCGATAGGACGAATGGCCTCCATCTACATTGTAGAGATTCTATGGGCCCAATTTTACCATTAAGTTGCGTCCATTTTTTGGTGCAAAAACTTGGTAAATTCAGGAGTGAGGTGAATAGCATGATCTGTGCCCGCCTCCAAGCTGGTTCCCCCTTTACCAAAGCCTGAAAATGACTGCAATTTGCGTACATTTAAATTGACTTAATGGGCTGTACGTCCAACCTTACCGACACTTCCCCCTTTACCCACTGCATTCCTCCATCCAGAGTTGGCGCAAAACAGACATGCTCCATAAAAATCCGATTTGGGCACTCCGGTCAGAGAAGAGGTAAGTGCCGAGCGTCCAAAATCTCTGTGCTTGAGATCAGTGAGGCTGGAGGGAGTATTGGTCCGATGGGCCCTTTGCTTTAGATCAGTGGGTGGGGGGTCCGCTGCCACTCTGCCTGTGATCAGTGAAGGGGAAGAGGGGTCTGTTACTACTTTACCTATGAGCAGTGAACAGAAAGGGGGGGGGGGGTGGTCTGCTGCCACTCTGCCTGTGATCAATCTGAGAGAAGGAGGGTCCACTGCCACTCTGCCTGAGATCGGTGGGGAAAAAAGAGGGGAGGGGCCCACAATCAGTTTGGGTGGCAAAGGGGGTGGGGCAACAATGGGGTCAGTAATGTTGTGGAAATAGGCAATATCTGTGGGGGCCAGGGGGAGTCATTGTCCAGCCCGGGAGGGATGTGGCAGGGGAGCCACATTCTATCACTTTTTTTCTATGCATGCGCAATTGGAGGCGTGGATTGGAGCTAAAGGGTTTTGGGCGTATTAAGCTCCCCAAGCTTGTGTAGCATAATTCAGAATCGCCAATATTTTTTCAGGCAAAGTGTATATAAGGGCGCTTCAGAACAAGTCTAAAAGTCAGATGTGAAACACTTCCGCCCAACACTTGGAATGAAAATGGTAAAATGGGGCCCTATAATTCTATAAGAGTGGGATTCTCCGATCATTCACGCCAGCAAGATTCTCCTGTCCCAATGCAGTGAACACAGATTAGACCGAGAGCCAAATTCTCCATCCTCTCTGGCAGCGATGACAGGGGTGTGAATTCTGGCCGTGGTCTTTTGGTTGAGCTATTAAAGTAAGATTTGTACTTTAGTGTGGCTATAAAAGAACTATAGCACTATTGAGGCAAGAACAGGGCAATTATCCCAGTATTCTGGCCAACGTTTATCAATCAACCAACAGATAAATGAAAGCAAAACAGATGATCTAGTCATTTACTGCTGTCTGTGGGAGTTTTTAGCGTGTAATTTGGCTGTCGCATTTCCCCACTATAGGAATTCTAAAGTACTTAACTGGATGTCTTGATGTTGTAAAAGTTGCTATATTCCTTTTTATTTGAAACAATACTGATTAAAATGAGCAGAGTTGTTTTAATGCAATGTCATTGCAAAGGCAGTTTAACAAAATTACTCAGCCTGAGCTGGGAACTGGGAATCTGCTCCAGGAGGAAAAGACTCATACTCACTGTGTTGCAACATATTTTCAAGCATTAAATAAACACCACTGACATGCTGATTCATTTAAGAGCTTTCTGTTTGGACATTTGACCTGACCTATGCCCTGAAATTATTCAGAGTCAAATTATTGTGCGCTATGGTTGACAATTTCATCATAAGACAAGGGATTGATGTTTATGAAGTTTACTAGTTAAAAAAAGCACACAAAAAATTTTAGTTTTGATTTGCAATATTATATTTGCATTCATTTAGGTTTTTCTGCATGTTTTGTTTCTTGTATGAAAACTGGCTGCGGCCCTGACTTTAGCATTAAAATGAGATAAAACTTAGGTACGGTTTCAGTTGGGAGAAGGTTTATTCCATAAAACCAGATTTCTCATTTAGGTGTGAATTTCCATCACAAAGCGTTCCTTTACCAACAGTATTCTGAGTGACGAATTTTGCCTTATCCATTCTCATTTCCTGTTAAATTATGAGAACAGATTGCATTAACTTAGTTTGCATGGCTTTAAGTTTAAATAGTTGTGGGGTTATCAGGTTGAGATTTTTTTAAATGTTAAAGAATGGAGAGCTGATTTACTCTGATTGCAAATCTAAAACAATAAGGCATAATTCTAAAATGCTAAACAATACAGGTGCGAAATCAGGAAGTATTTTGCTCTTTAAAGAATAGTGGAAATCTGGAACTCTCTCCAAAAGGTGTGGATGGTGGATCCTTTGAAATTTCCAAGACTCAAATTGACAAATTCTTAATGAATGATGTCAAAGGAAATGAACCAAATGGAGGTAAATCTCTTTAAGGTGTATATTAATCAACATCTTATTTAAGGCAAAACAGGACCCCCAGGGCTAAATAGCTTCCTCATATTCTTACATTCTTATAAACCCTTTAGTCGTCTCAATGCTGGGTTCATTGATGTTCTGTTCTTTACTTTCAATGGGGTCATGAACCATCAAATCAAGGTATATGCTGTATCTCCCAGAAGTCATCCTGGCACTTCACTGTCTTCCCTCATGCCAGTGTTCCTCATTATAAGCATGTTGCGACAATTCGCTGACATTTGGTATTGCCATGCAAGGTACAAAGAACAAAACAGCACGGGAAACAGGCCCTTCGGCCCAATGAGCCCGCACCGCCATCCCGATGTTCCCACCTCTACCCACGATCCCTGTCCATGTTTATAGATCTATGGATTAAAAACCAAATTTGAGACAATTTAGGGAGAATTTGTTTTGCCAATTAGCCTAAGAGCACATCTTTGGGATGTGGGAGGAAACCGGAGCACCCGGAGAAAACCCACGCAAGCACGGGAAGAATGCGCAAACTCCCACAGACACAGGCCCAAATCCATGTATCTGCACAGCACAGCGATAGTCACTGCGCTGTCGTGTTGCCCATCAGATGGTCCAGGTCAAGCATACACTAACGATGTGAAGCAGTAGGATACTCTCGAAAAAGGTCCAAGAGCAGTCCTCTCACGACCCATCGCGTGTATGCCCCTCGTTAGACAACAAGGTGGACCAAAGCACCTGTAGGATAAAAACAAGTACATCAATATCATCATCTATTTACACACTTCCCAGGGACTCCCAAGGCTCATGATCCCTATTTTAAATCAGTTTTCTATACCCCTCCATTCCCATTCTGTTCATGTGCCCATCTAAGTATTTCTTAAATATCTCCAGAGTACCTGCCTCCACCACTTTACTTGGCAGCGCATTCCATACCTCCACCACCCTCTGTGTGAAAAAACTCCCTCTAGCATCCAAATTATACCTTACCCCCCTCACCCTAAGCCCGTGACCCCTCGTGCTATTTGAGTCCATCCTAGGAAAAAGTTTAACCCTGTTTACTCTATCTATAATGTAAAAATGCCAGCGTTGGACTGGGGTGGTAAGAACTCAGTAAGAATTTAGCAACACCAATTTTAAATCCAACCGATTTATTTGATAGTAAAATTGTGAGCTTTCAACACTCTGTGTCTTCGTCAGGCAAATGCAGTGTTCTGGTCTGCAATAGCACACATCAGCACAGACAGTCAGAGATTGCTGATTAGAATGCGAATCCTTACATCTAACCTGCTATTCAAGTGTTAAAGTGGCTAACAATGTGTGTGAAGGGAATCCTGAGCATTGATTAGAGAATTGTGTATTTTCTCCAGACAGCACAGTAAGTGAGGTTTTTTGCTAACCCAGGCAAGTTACGGGGGTTACAGATCTGACAAGTTAACAATGGACCTCCCTGCGTTAGTGTTGTTTTCTACTGTGGTGCCAAGGGAGTTTCGTTATTGCTGGTGGCGATGCCGAGTTTTTCAAGTTTCCTGTTCTTGGTGTGCATGTAAATGGTGAAGTTTCTTCGTCTCATCTGCTTGGCAAAGTTTCGCAGCTGGTCTGCGTCCTGAGCGCAAGTTGAGAATATGTATTCCATTTTACTTTCCAGGATGCGGCGTTTGCTATAGAGCTGGTGTAAAATGGAAAGTAAAATGGAATACATATTCTCAATTTGCGCTCAGGACACAGACCAGCTGCGAAACTTTGCCAAGCAGATGAGACGAAGAAACTTCACCATTTACATGCACACCAAGAACAGGAAACTTGAAAAACTCGGCATCGCCACCAGCAATAACGAAACTCCCTTGGCACCACAGTAGAAAACAACACTAACGCAGGGAGGTCCATTGTTAACTTGTCAGATCTGTAACCCCCGTAACTTGCCTGGGTTAGCAAAAAACCTCACTTACTGCGCTGTCTGGAGAAAATACACAATTCTCTAATCAATGCTCAGGATTCCCTTCACACACATTATTAGCCACTTTAACACTTGAATAGCAGGTTAGATGTAAGGATTCGCATTCTAATCAGCAATCTCTGACTGTCTGTGCTGATGTGTGCTATTGCAGACCAGAACACTGCATTTGCCTGACGAAGACAAAGAGTGTTGAAAGCTCGCAATTTTACTATCAAATAAATCGGTTGGATTTAAAATTGGTGTTGCTAAATTCTTACTGTACTCTATCTATCCCCTTCAAAATCTTGTGCACCTCTATCAGATCTCCTCTAAGTCTACGTCTTTCTAAGGAAAACAGTCCCAATTTGCCTAATCTCTCCTCGTAACTCAGACCTTCCATACCAGGCAGCATCCTGGTAAACCTCCTCTGCACTCTCTCCAGAGTCTCCACGTCCTTCCGGTAGTAAGGCGACCAGAACTGGACGCAGTATTCCAAATGAGGTCTAACCAGCGTTTTATACAACTGCAACATTAAAGGCCAGCTCTTGTGCTCTTGTTCATTTCATTATTTAAAGGAAATTCAAACATTAACATGAAAATCATTTTCCATTCAATAAAGTTAGTTGTTCCAAACTAGGACCAGTGCAACAATGGTGTCCTGGTGATGGGCATACTTCAGTCCGGACAATTTAAGTTCCCGGTTGGAGATTAAAAAGTACATGCAGTATTCAAGTTAAGAACTTATCATAGAATCATTACAGTGCAGTAGGAGTTAATTTGGCCGATCAAGCCGGCACTGACAACAATCCCATCCCACATATTTACCCTGCTAGTCCTCCTGATACTCAGGGACAATTTGGCATGGCATCATCTTTGGACTGTAAGAGCACATCAGAACATCTGGAGGAAACACACGCAGACACAGGACAAACGTTCAAACTCCACACAGGCAATGACCCAGAGTGGAGTTGAACCCAGGTCCCTGGTAATGTGTGGCAGGAGTGCTAACCACTATGCTACATACCACCAGAGGATAGAATCGTCCTGTTACTTGCTTGGGGCTCAATTCACCATTCAGAAGGTGACACGGCTCAACTAAGGATCCTTCAACAAAGCAAAATTGCCAAAGCTAAACTCCTCACTCAATCCCCTTGGGGAAAATTGGCTCATTGCAAAGAAGACCTGGTTGATTTTTCTTCAATGTTGTCTCACTTTCTGTTCACTTCTCTTCCTCAAATGTGAGATGGCAAAAGAGCAAATTCCCACTGGGAAATTCATATTTCACATAATTTATGCACTTTAACAGTTTCTTCAAAAAAGTTATGCATTCTCCACATGCAGGAATAAGGGGCAAATGTTTTTCCAGGTAGTAAGCACCTTTACGTGAATCATTTTCACTTAAGGGGTGTGCTCATGATCCAGCTTTCTCCCTTTGTCTTATTTATTTGCATGTAAGTTACATTAACATTCTATATAACAGGGCTAGAATTAACAGGTTTTAACAGCTATTCACATGCAGCTAATCTGCATCTTTCTACCAGTGAAGAGGCCAGCAAAGAAAGAGGTTGCTCCAACAACCATTGGAGGTTTCAGTAAGGTTTCAGAAATGAGCTTGATACCTTCAGAAACTGTTCCATTTAGTGTAAGGTCTGTCTTCTTGGCCTTTTAGCTAAAATCAAGTGTAGTATCGACATGCTATACGTGGTTGAAGTCATTAGGTTACATTTTAGCTTCATTTGAAGAAATTTTTAAAAGCGGCATCTCGGCCTTTTGGCTAAGATGCAAATGAGATCAAGCGTTGGAAGAGGAGCTATGCCTATTCCAATCAGCTTGGATCATGTAGATCAAGCCCAACATAGGAGGTGAGAGCCCTATCTTGTCAGCTTGGATCGGCAATGTTTCACTTGTTGAGACTCTGATTTGGACTTAATTTGAATGAATTGGATTTAAAAAAAGGGTCTGGCACATTCAGGGATGATGTAAAGATGCCGGCATTGGATTGGGGTGGTAAGAACTCAGTAAGAATTTAGCAACAGCAATTTTTAATCCAACCGATTTATTTGATAGTAAAATTGTGAGCTTTCAACACTCAGGCATTTGCCTGAGGAAGATACGGAGTGTTGAAAGCTCGCAATTTTACTATCAAATAAATCGGTTGGATTAAAAATTGCTGTTGCTAAATTCTAACTACATTCAGGGATAACATGGAACTAAGTACAGTACCATCCACACAGTGATATAACAGAATATATATGACTCACACCTGGGCGTCAGCCTCATGTTAGACAGAACTGTATGCACAAGAAAGCATGGACGTAAATCTTGCTTGAACAATTTATTCTATATATGTTTATAGATCTTGCAGTTAATAAATACATACAGTTAACCTACTTAAGTTCACAAAGACTTCATTAGGACCTATTGAATGATATTCAACACTCTACCACAAAATACAATCTCAAAATCTGGATACATCAACATTAGACCAAAAAAAAGCATAATTTCGTTTTACTCTATTTCTATTGTTGGTATGCCTAAGATGCCACTTAGTTCATTTTGAACTAGCAATTCTCATTCTGAATGAAGTGGCTGAAAGCTATGAAAATTATAAACAGAAGACCAAAAGTTGAATTTTTAAACTATAAATCCTTTTACTTTTTCCAATTAATTCTGTGCCTAGTTATTACAATACTGGGATTGTTTGAGAAGGAAAAAAATGATCTTTTGGACCTTCAAAACACATCCTAAAAGTGCTGTGCATGAATTACTTTGAAGTACAGCTAAGATAATATGTAGGCAAACAGTAACCACTTGCAGCATGATTCTGCACCTAACATAGAGCTCTCTTTCTGGTAATGCTAGTTGAATAGGCACTCAGAAAACTCACTTCTTTTCAGAATAGTACAACAGGAACTTTAACATTCATTGACTAGACAGACACAACTACATTAGAATTACATTAGAAGCATGGTGGCAAATGGTTAGCACAGCTGCCTCACAGCACCAGGTACCTGGGTTTGATTGCTAGCTTGGGTCACTGTCTGTGTGGAGTTTGCATGTTTTCCCCGTGTCTGCATGGATTTTCTCCCAATCTGAAAAACGAGTATTGACCCAAACAGTTGCCGGAGTGTAGCA
Source organism: Sphyrna mokarran (assembly GCA_024679065.1). NCBI lineage: Eukaryota > Metazoa > Chordata > Chondrichthyes > Carcharhiniformes > Carcharhinidae > Sphyrna > Sphyrna mokarran. Next base: position 37,804,575 of record JAGIQG010000001.1, read on the forward strand.
ACAAGGGGAATTTCACAGTAAATTTATCGCAGTGTTAATATAAGCCTTCTCAAGAATGACAATCACAGCTTCTCCAATCTATTCATTATCAAAGCCCTGGAATCCTTCTTGTAAATCTTTTCTATTCCCTCTTCAGTTCCTTTTTAGCATTCCTAAAGGCTCATGTGTGGAATTGGATACAATACACCAGTTGAGGTTCTACCAATTGCATAAAGGTTCAATATAACTTACTTGCTTTTATACTCAGTACTTCTATTTAGAAAGGCCAGAATCCCAGATACTTCTTGGCCACTTTCTCAAACTTCTCCTGAACCTTCAAAGAATCGTACACTTCCAGACGACTTCTCTGTTCCTGCACCATGTTAGAACTGCAGCCCTTAGTTTTACTTGCTTTCTGTATTCTTCCTACCAAAACGTATTGGCACAGAGGTTAGCATTGCTGCCTCACAGATCCAGGTTTGGGTTTCTGGTTTGGGTTACAGTTTGTATGGAGTTTGCATGTTTTCTCTGTGTCTGCATGGGTTTCCTCCGGATGCACCAGTTTCATCACACATTCTGAAAGACGTGCTGGTTAGGTGCATTGACCCAAACAGAAGCTGGACTGTGGCGACTAGGGGAATTTCACAGTAACTTTATTGCAGTGTTAATGTAAGCCTTACTTGTAACAAATAAACATTTTGCTCTTAATTAAATATGACTTTGTTAAATAATAAAATTGAAATCAAATTTTAAGGTATTGGCATTTCTTTGTTTAAAAACAAAACTATTGTGGCTGGAGGTTAACTATAGCCAGATAGTTTTGTTCTCACCGAAGGCATTACTTTGCGGTGATTGGACAGACGTAGACAAATGTAGGATAATGGGTGTATTGGTGTTATAACCCCATTTCAGCTTCAGCTAGGTTCCACCCCTGCAGCACCATCTTCCCGAATTTGCTGTATAATCTCATATTTTACTAGTTGTCAAATGTAAGAGATTCATTAAATTTCCCATCAATATTTACTTAGATTTGGAACAACAATTCTGATGCCAGTAAGACCCAAGCTTGGCTTGTGTAGTCCTGTAGCTTTGGTTTCTTTATATAGTATTTGAGAGGCACCAGGTAAAATGAAATATTAAAATGGATGAAAGCAACATATGTTGTCAAAGCTATTGATGTTTTGTGATTTCATTAAATATTAAATTGTTTTATGCATTATTCATGAGAGCAAAAATTCCATTGTTGCTTTCTGCTAAATCATGATAATGTCAAGTGTTATGATGGCCCTACTTTGGCTAACAGTGAGAATCTTTGCAGTGTTTTGGCTAACTTTGGTTAATAGTGACAAGCTTTGCGGTGCATTGCAACGTTGTGTGGTTTTAATTGATTAAAATCCAACAGTATCTCCATGCATACTTGAGAATTTAGACTTTAATGGCTCTTGCTGGAAATCATTTGATCAGGTAATTGGGTACATTCCTACAGGTGATGTCTGATTAGACAAATTGAAGTTCCACTTATGTAGATTCTTTACTTGTTTAGCTTCAAGGTTCATTAAGTATTTTCATACACATTGGCCAAGATTCTCCGGCGTCCCAACATGTTTCCTGCTGGGTGAAAGTGGCAAGCCTCCCATCCATTGACTCTGTCTACCCTTCTCGCTGACTTGGAAAAGCAGCCAGCATAATTAAAGACCCCACGCACCCCTGACATTCTTTCTTCCACCTTCTTCTGTCGGGAAAAAGATATAAAAATCTGAGATCACATACCAACCGATTCAAGAACAGCTTCTTCCTTGTTGCCATTAGACTTTATTAATACCTTGCATTGAATTCATCTTTCTCTAAACCCTAGCTATGACTGTAACACTACATTCTGCACTCTATTGTTTCCTTCTCTATGAACTGTATTCTTTGTCTGTATAGCGCACAAGAAACAATACTTTTCACTGGATGCTAATACATGTGACAATAATAAATCAAACCAAATCAGTTGTCCGCTAGTGGCAGGATTCTCTGGTCCCACTGCTGTTAATGGGAAACTCATTACTGGCAGGGCACTGCCAGCAGGTCCGAAGAATCCTGTCGGTGTAAAGAGCTGGAGATACCTGGGCATTGGATGCCTAGCAGATCACAAAAATATAGTGGGGGCGATTTTGAGCCCACTCTGTCCTTCCGAGGAAATGGTGGTGCGTGCTCAAAATTCACATTGGCGAGCTTTCAAGTTCCAATCTCACTGGCCCCTTGCTGGTGGAATGGTGCCAAACACACTGCAGGACCTTAAAGATCATTATAATACATTAGATGTCAGTAGCAAGCACTTTGTCCAGGACTTCCCCCATTACCGGGTGTTCAGTGAGAACCTACATGTGAACATGTTGAGTGGGTCTCCCTGGGGCTGTAAAGGTAAGTATAAACCCCAGGGGAGAGGAACATGGCCATACAGTGGCCACAGCCCTTGGCACAGATTGGCACTGCATGTTTGACAAAGTGCCAACCTGGCAGTGCCAATCCATGTCAAGGGACAGGCCTCAGTGGAAGTTTCATAGTGGGCAGTACTGCGGGAGGGGTGGGGAGGCAGGATGGGTTTCATTTAGCTGAGTCAACTGGGGCAGATGAAGACATTGGAATTGCTGATGATTGGCAGTTGGGGGCAGAGGGCTTGAAAGGGGAGTATCAGTTCAGATTGTGGGGAGAGTGGGCACGAGTGAAGAAGATGCTGATGATCGGAGGTAGGAGAGAAGGGGTCTGTGGTCCGGGATTAAAGAAGTGCCAATTGGGATTGGGAGAAGGGCTCAATTAAAGTTTTAGGCAGGTTCTGGTTGGGGTACTCTTCCTGGCATCGCAATCTCAGTGCAACCAGGCTTTTTCCCAGCTTGCCACCACCCCCACACTCCCTCTTCATGACAAAGTAATTTTCTTTTGGCGTAAGTGTTGTAAGATCTGGAGAGAAAACACAATTGTTTTTCCTGAGGAGAAACACGTTGATTTTCTCACTCTGCCATCTTTCGGTAAGCTTTTGCCCAGTAAGTGGAAGATCATGGAAGGACCAGTTTAGTTTACTAAGTACATTTTGCCTCTTCACTCATGTCAAAGAACAAAGAACAAAACAGCACAAGAAACAGGCCCTTCGGCCAACGAGCCCACGCCGCCACCTCAATGTTCCCACTTCTACCCATGATCCCTGTCATTCCTGTTTATATTTGTAGATCTATATATTAGAACCAAATTTGAAACAACTTAGGGAGAATTTGTTCTGCCAATCAGCCTAAGAGCACATGTTTGGGATGTGGGAGGAAACCGGAGCACCTGAAGAAAATCCATGCAAGCACGGGGAGAATGCGCAAACTCCCACAGACATAGGCCCAAATCCATGTATCTGCACAGCACAGCGATAGTCACTGAGCTATTGTGTTGCCCATCAACTGGTCCAAGTCAAGCGTACACTAACAATGTGAAGCACTAGGCTACTCTCGAAAAATCCAAGAGTAGCTCTCTCACGACCCATCATGTATACGTGCCTTGTTAGACAAGGCGGACCAAAGTACCTGTAGGATAAAACAAATACATCAATATCATCGACAATATCCTTCTGAAACCGTGACAAAGCGATTATCACACTGGCAAAAATAATACTTATAAGCAAAGAATTTTTGCAGAATGTTAGAAGACTTCAATATTTTAATTTGCTTATATTATTCCTGACAATAGAATGAAATGGAAAATATTGAATTTTTCGCATATGTTGTTCTTCTCCTTAATTAATAAGAAATAATGGCTGCCTTCAGTTGCAAATTTTTGCAATCCCACCAGACTTACTTATGTAAATGTGAACCATCATAAATGAACATTCTTCCTTACTGACACCCCCAGGAGACATTCTCAATTACCTTTCATATCAAGGCAGGAAACTCAACAGAAAATACATTTCTAGAGAATTACTCAGGCACGTTTTCAATTAGGGAAATCTCTATCATTGCAAGACACTTTTCCACCTTCTATTATCCATAAAGAAATATGCATATTGAAGATAACATTAACCATTAATAGGAGTTAAATGTTTATGTTAAAGCTTTATAGCAGGGTGAAAAAAATCAACATCAACGCACAAATCAAAATATGCAGCCGCTTCTGCATCAATGGGCATGATGCAAGAAATGAGGCCGCCATATACACTCATGTTTAATTCAGGGGTACCAGATACAGGAGAGAGTTACAACCTTTCAACATACCATTCAAGAATTGAGGAAATAATCTATCAACTTAGTGAAAGGTTTGGTTCAGACATCAAGTCAATAAATCCATTCTTAATTAGTGAGGCCTGTACTAAACAAAATGTCAAAGCTGCTTGCAAAAAAAAATCAATATTAAATTTGAAACCTTTGGAGATTGACTTGGAAGTGCAAAACACATTCATATGCCAAGCCTGCCCCCAGCAGGTTATTGACAGATTACTGTTTAGCAATTGCAACTATTTTGTCAAGATTTTGTGACTTTAATTTTACCAGGTGCTTAAATGTGCTTAAACACCGAAAGAATGCCTAATCACATTGATTGTCTAGCTATAAGTCAAAGAAGTCCTTATACATTGCAGTACAGATTGCATAATCAATGACTCAAATGTAAAGGGGTCTATTTTGTTTCAATGAACAATTGATAATCATGGTTTGTTTTATTTTATATTTACTAATTAGTTCTTTCTTATTAGTGAACGGCATGGTGACACAGTGGTTAGCACAATTGCCTCAGCGCCAGGGACCTGGGTTCGATTCTCAGTTGGGTTATTCTCTGTATGGAGTCTGCATGTTCTCCCTGTGTCAGCATAGGTTTCCTCCCACTGTGCGCAATAGGTGGATTGGCCATGCCAAATTCTTCCTAAGTATATCCAATCAGGTGCCAGAGTGTGGCGACTGGAGGATTTTCACAGTAACTTCATTGCAGTGTTAACGTGACTCTACTTCTGACTAATAAATAAATAAACTTCACATTTTTCAATTGTACCATTATCCATCAGATTAAGAAATATTCACTGTCTTTGAAGAAAGCACAAGGTCTCATAATGAGTCAAAAAGGTGTTTGCTTAATGAAAAAGATCCTGAATTCCTGATACTTCTAACCACAGAAATCTACTGCAAATGTATCACTTTATCTATCTTAAGTATGGACCTCGATCTAAATACTTAAGTAAGTATATTTCTAGGGCTCAAAAACCTTTATGGCAATAAGACTGTGTTTAGTATGATTCAGAAAAGTATTCTGAAGGATTACTTGATTTAGCTGGGTAATTCATACAGTTAAATGCTTCGGGAGAATATTAAAATACTTCCATTAACAAAATGAAAGATCAGAGTCTGAAGCTCTGTGCAAAGTAACTGAGAAACTGTCTGTGCTGATATGTGTGCTATTACAGACCAGAACACCTCATTCGCCTGAGGAAGGCTGCAAAGGCCAAAAGCTTGCAAGTTTACTATCAAATAAATCGGTTGGATTTAAAATTGGTGTTGTCAGACCTCTTACAAAGTAACTGAGCACAGAATGAACTGAAGATTAATCTCTCAGACAGAGAGATTAAACAGAGAGGGACAACCTTCCCTCCTCTGTCTGATTATCTGGGACTGAGGAAAAGAAAAAAGAAAAAATAGAGAAGGTTCCCATCACAAACCTGGAGAACTTGGATAACATCATGTGAAAATTGGGAAGGGAAAATGTGGCTACAGATCAAAATGAAGAAAACAAAAGGATGAGAAAATATAAAAATTAAGAGATGAGAGAGGAAAGTTGTTCTGGAATCACACGCAATTATAAATACATTACAAATTCTCAATGAGAGTTGTTCTAAATTCTAAGTTTGATTTATTTTTGTCACATGCATTAACATACAGTGAAAGTATTGTTTCATGTGCGCTATACAGACAAAACATTGTTCATAGAGAAGGAAACGAGACCGTGCAGAATGTAATGTTATGGTCATAGCCAGGATGTAGAGAAAGATCGACTTAAGTAAGGTAGGTCCATTCAAGAGTCTGACACTAGCAGGGGAGAAGCTGCTCTTGAGTCGGTTGGTAAATGACCTCAGATTTTGTATCATTTTCCCAAAGGAAGAAGGTGGAAGAGAGAATGTCCGGGGTGTGTGAAGTTCATAATTATGCTGGTTGTTTTCCGAGGCTGCGGAAAGTGTAGACAATGGGTGGGAGGCTGATTTGCGTGATGGCTTGGGCTACATTCACGATCTTTTATAGTTCCTTGCAGTTCTTTGCAGAGCAAAAGCCATACCAAGCTGTGATACAACTAGAAAGAATGCTGTAAAGTTGGTGAAAGTTGTAGCTGACATGCCAAATTTCCTTAGTCTTCTGAGAAAGTAGAGGCATTGGTGGGCTTTCGTAACTACAGTTAAATTGCCAATCAGAGGCAGCAAGAAGATGGTATCATGGTGCACATCTTCCAAATTCACATTCAGATAGAAGCTTTATTTATGAAGAGTGAAGAATGAAAATTCTGATCTGTGTTCTGTGCAGTTTTCTGACCAAAATGGTTTAAAATCATTCAAACAGGCATTTGTACTTCTGACATGGACTATTTTGACATGTGCCCTGGGAGAAAGGTATCCCTTCAGGATGATGTTATGAAGCTGATTTTCAGTTTTCGTGTAAATAAAGACAACAATCTGCTCACAGCAATCTGTTTTGCAGTTACGTTGTTTCAGCAGAGCAATTCCCCCTGTGCCAATACTACCTGAGGGTTCTGAGCAGAGTACAGAATTAGCAACTGCAAAGATTGTAAAGTTAAATTTTCACTATAATAAGTGCTGCAATCAAAAATAATTAATCTGTTAATTGTTGGACTGGCACTAGTAAAAATGACCATGACAAATGGTACTATTAAATTGCTTACTAAGGCCCTTTCGGGGAGAATGGTGGGGGCGGGGTTGGGGGGGAGGGGGGGGAACTGCTACTCCTATAAACTGACCTTGTTTGACTACAGTCCCACACTATGTGGTTGATCCTTAACGTTTTCAATGCCACTGTGGATGGGAAATAAATACTGCTTTGCCAGTGTCAACCCACATCCCAGGAATTGAAAATAAAATTCCCATGCCTGGCAGTGAAAGAGAGCACTGATAAATCCCACAGTTGGATCTAAGTGTGAGAACAGAGGAAAAGGAGAAGATTTGTGCACGTGCGTGGGGTTCTGGTGACCAGCTTCCTGCTGGGACTGATGAGATAGTAAGCTAATACATATCGTTAAATTATGAATAGTGAAACAGCAAATCACCAGGGTTTGATTTTGACTTTAAAAACTTACCATTTCCATTCTGGCCTCAGTAAGTTTCTCTCTTCAATAATAGAATCATAGAAACTAGAAGCAGGAGTAGGCCTTTCAGCCATTTATTTTGACGATGGCTGATCATCAAATTCAATACCCTTGGTCCCTGTAGCCCCAAGAGTTTTATCTAATCTCTTCTTGAAATCAGACAATGAACTGATATACTGATGTACATCTGCCCACTGACTGCAATGATCAGGTAGCAATGAGAGTGGTTTTCTGGCAAAGTGATCAGGATTTCTGCCCAAATTCTTCTCATCAGCATGAGGTCAAAACCATTATGGTGGTATGCTCTCATTTACATTTACATTTATTGCATTCCCACACATTCCCAGGATTGATGTTCAGCTCAACTGGAAGGTGTGATATCCAATAGGCCTTAAGTATGAATCACAAAAGATTAGTATGTAGTAATTAGGAAAACTAATAGAATGTTATTGTCTATTACAAGAGAAATTAACTATAAAATTAGCGAGGCTACAATCTGAAGCTAAAAGGTTTGCAAATGGATTTTGACAGATTAAGCAAATGGGCCAGAATTTGGCAGATGGAGTTTAATACGGATAAATGCAAGATTGTCTATTTTGGCTGGAAAAATAAAAGGAAATATTACTATCTAAATAGGAAACAGATTCAAAAGGCAGCTGTGCAGAGGGATCTGGGTGTCCTTGTTCATGAGTCTCAGAAAGTGAATATGCAGGTGCAGAATTCTTAAAGAAGGCAAATGGAATCTTGGCATTTATTGCAAAGGGTTTAGAGTATTAAAGTAGAGAAGTGTTATTACAATTGAATAAGGCATGGTTAAGATCTCACTTGCAATATTGTGTTCAGTTTTGGTCACCTTCTTTGAGAAAGGTATGGCAGCAGTGAACGTGGTTCAGAAGAGCTTCACTGTATTGTTTCCAGGTTTGAAGGGGTTGTCATACGAGGAGCGGTTGAGTAGCTTACCTTGTATTCACTAGAGTACAGAAGAATGAGGAGAGATTTGATTGCTCAATGGGATTGATTAAGTAAATGTTAACCAAATATTCCCCCTTCTAGAACAGTCTAGGACAAGAGGTCATCATTGTAGAGTAAGAAGGGGAGGTTCAAGACAAAGATAAGGAGAAGCTACTTCTTACAGAAGATTGCGAATCTATGGAACTCACTGTCCAGTGAAGTCGTCATGTTTGTCCTTGTTGATGGGGACCAGCTTTAATTCCCGCTGGGGGGAACCTCTGCTCATGGAGGCAATACCTTTCCGGGCTCACTATTGAAATTGAAATTCAGATTTCCATATGGTAATCAATCTCACGTTGATTTCTAGCACAAGGCTGATTATATTTTAAAAAATGGCCTGGGAAATTCACGATTGATTGGACACTGGTTACGAACCCCACTGCAGCCCCCCGCTGACAATTCCCATTCCACTGCGCCACTCGAGTAGTGCAGCGGGCTGGGACAATCATGTCCAACATGAACCTACGACCATGGAAGAAATGTAAGCTGGTCTTGTTCTCTTTCAATAGCAGGGAGGCAGATAATGCATTCAACCTGAAGGAAGGTGACAGATAATGATAACTCCCAGACCATCATTGCCAGGCATGGGGTTAGTATTTCAAGCACTTCAACAACCTGACCCAGACAGGCAACCTGAGAACCATGTTTCCAATCTCTATTTCTCTGCATATAATTTTGGCACAATTTTTCCTATTCCTGCCGTATCCCACCATCTTCCCACACCTCCTCCCAGAACAATAACCAATCCCACCCCTGCAGCACTTGAAACATACCCCTTACAATTACAGTGAGAAGCCCAGGTGAAGAACCATTAGCCCAGGTGAAGAACCATTAGTACAGACCAGCACCATGGTCAAAAACGAGCAAGAACTGGGCTAATCAAAAATTGTCCAGCATGTGCTTGCAATACTTTCATATTGCAGCAGAAGGTTGGGTTCTGAGAAGAATTAATTAGCATAGGGCTGCAATGGGGCATTTATTTCAACATAACACCAGTGCAGGAAGAATACATAAGACAGTATTGAGTCAATTAACTCTAAGTCTGAATATATTAGATTGGTGTGCAATGCGTTAAGGAAAATTGGACAGACTGGAATCAATGAGGCAGCACACCCAATTTTCCAACTATTAATTTAAGTGAATAGCAAATTGGCAGACTCCATTACACTGGTGAGATCCTCCCTGTTTGAATCCTTTAAGAATACTTAAACAGTTAAAGTATCCCAGCATCCTTTCTTATAGCATTATTACTGTTCAGGGAAAAGGAAGGAAAATCTGTCTTTTATCTCTCAGTATGAAACAAATGACAGTTTGGAAAAGCAAAAGCTGTAAAGCTAAACACCAAGATCAAGAAGACTCACATCCTGATTAAAAAATAGTTGCCAAGCCACCAGACACCACAATAAAAGATGAAGATTTCCCCTTGCACGTACAATATAACAAACAGATTTTGTGGGAAAGAGCTGGATACCGAAAAGATTAGAAGTAAACTGCTATACTTGACCTCAGAAAACATAGAAATACATATAAAATTATTACAATATTGTAGTCTGCCTATGTTATCTGACTTTTAATTTAAACACCTTGCAAGCATTCCAGTTCAATGAGACAAACAAGGACAATACTTGATTCTTTAATTCATTCAACTATATTTCTTTATTTAATACTTCTGGTACCAATTCAACATAAACAGTTGCAACTCATTAACTCTTTACTGAACTTTAACACTTTACTGAACATCAACTCTCAATTGAACTTAACTCTTAAATGCACACTAACTTAACTGAACATCAAATTTAACTATTTAATAGATACGAACGAGTTTAGGGAAACCTTGGCCAAGAAGTTGGAGTCCAGGTCCATAGGACTCTTAAATCTGCCCCGCAAGTAGACAATGTGGTCAAGGAGGCATATGGTGTACTGGCCTTCATTAGTAGAGGGATTGAGTTTAGGAGTCGGGAGGTAATGCTGCAACTTTATAAGACACTTGTCAGACCCCACTTGGAGTAGTGTGTGCAGTTCTGGTCACTTCACTATAGGAAGGATGTGGAAGCTATTGAGAGGGTGCAGAGGAGATTTACAAGGATGTTGCCTGGATTGGGGGGCATGCCTTAGGTTGAAAGAGCTAGGTCTCTTCTCCCTGGAGAGATGAAGGTTAAAAGGCGACCTGATCGAGGTTTATAAGATGTTGAGAGGAATAGACAGGGTGGATTCTCCGAGGCTATTTCCCAGGGCTGAAATGGTCGCTATGACACGACACAGGTTTAAGGTGCTGGGGGGCAAGTACAGAGCGGATGTTAGAGGTAAGTTTTTCACTCAGAGGGTGGTGAGTGAATGGAATCGGCTGCCATAATTGGTGGTAGAGGCAAACTCGCTGGGGTCTTTTAAGAGACTTCTGGATGAGTACATGGAATTTAATGGGATTGGGGGTGACAGATAGTTCTATGGCCTGAAAGGTATAGATACGATCGGCACAACTTGTGGGCCGAAGGGCCTGTTTGTGCTGTAGTGTTCTATGTTCTCGAAGTAGAAAATGTTAAATATTCTCGAAGTAGAATCTGTTTTCTTCTTTGAAGCATTCTTCAGGGTATGTAACTTGTGATGGTTAGTCTCTATTGAATTATCATTGCGAAGCAAAGGACTGTACGTTTTTTATCCGCAAACCTTTCACTTGCTTCCACAAGATTTCTATGCAACTAGAAATTGATCGCATGGCCCAAACAATGAAATTACTTGCAAATGATGCCATTACCCTTAGCTCACTTGACATGTTTCGCACATAACAGCAATAAACTGAAGCCACAATGTCTAAATCAAATGTAAACAACTTCCCTTATTTGGCCAATACTGGAGGCTTCATATCACAGCTCCCAGCGTTACCCAGAGCAACTTTACGACCTGCATCTGGTTTTAATTTACAGTTGACCAAAAAAATCCCAGAATGCTTAACTCTCTGCCAAAAAAGCCATTTTAATGCCACTCTTGACATTATTGCTGTTAAATCATTGTTGTAACCATTCTTTCTCCATCCACACCTAACGTTAATACCCAGTGCTAACCCCAGCCAAGGGCACAACATTCGTGAACTGGTTGGCAGTCATGCAGTCAGTCTAGCGGGTGGAACTAATCAGGTTGGGTGTGGGAACCAAATTGTGTTATTTGCATGTCTTTTTTTGTCATTGAATATCGTACTGTAGAATTGTTATATAAACCTAACACAATTATTAGTTAACATAAATAAAAGCTTGTTATAAAAGTCACTTGGCTTACAATCCTGAGCAGTTACAATCCATTGTTGCAACAGTAATCATGAGAAAATCCACAAACATCTTCCATGTGCTTTTATTATCATTTTTATTGTTTAGGTAATGCTATAAGTCAGCTTTAAGTAAAGTTTGTTTTGCTCAGAGGAAAAATCTTCTTCAATGTTAATTGCTACATTTATTCTCCTTTTTCACCAGGAAGTGGTGTGTGTCTAAGGATGTTAAAGGTGTTATATGAATGAATGTCATCATACTTTTAAAAAGGCTGGAATAGAATATTTTTATTTAGGTCAAACTAAATCATTGGGAATGAGTACGAGTGGGTTTGCATGTCACTGAATCCAATCATGGGCTCTGCTTTGTATCACCAGTCACATGCAGCATATTAAACAAAGCTGAATAATTATGAATAACACATGCTGTTTGATATGCCTAATTTTATGATCTGTGGCTTATTTGACTTATTTTGCATTTCATTGACTAGTGTAACATAATATCAAAGTTTGCTAGTTATTAAAATAAAAGAGGACCAATTTAACAGCAGGAAGCAATGTGTGCCAGTAATATATAATCAGAAAAAGCGTGTATTCAGCCAAGAATTGTCAGACCATTGATGAAATGGTATAGACATCATAACAGTCACCTTTTTCAATGTGTTCAGCTGACTGTTAATACCCCATGCTAGAGTCATAGAGGCTTCCAGCGTGGAAACAAAACCTTCAGCCCAACTTGTCCATGCCACCCTTTATTTTTAAACACAAAGTTGGTCCCAATTGCCTGCACTTGGCCAATATCCCTCTATACCCATCTCACCCACGTAGCTTATTAAAGGACAAAACTGTACTCGCTTCTACTACTACCCGTGGCATCTTGATCCAGACACTCACCACCCTCTGTGTGAAAAAATTGTTCCTCTGGATGCATCTCTCCCCTCTCCCCTCTCACCTTAAACCAATGCCCTTTTGTTTTAGACTACCCTACCTTCAGGAAAAGATGTTAACTATTCAGCTGATCTATGCTAGGAGCATGCATTTAAAAAACAACCTTAGGATATTAAGTCAGAATATATTATTTGTTGCAAAATTCAAAGCCTTTCAATCTCTTTTTAAATTCATTTACAATGTAGGTATCACCAGCTAGGCCTGCATTTTTTGCCCGTTTGTAATTGCCCTTGAGAAGATGGTGGTGAACTGTTTTCTTGAACTACTGCCATCCATATGGTGCAGATACCTGCATAGTGTTGTTAGGAATGGAGCTCCAGGATTTTGACCCAGCAACAGTGAAAGAACGGTTGGATATATGTTCAAGTAGATTTTAACAGATTAGTAAACCTCCTGTTATAATGGTCATAGTGAGTGAAAAATTGGATGGAAATTTCTTTTTTTGACTCTCAGTACTGATTTGGGCAAGAAATTTGGTGTGCAGCCATAGCTGGCTTTTCTCACCATATTGCCCAACACTTAGAAGAAAAATATCCCAGAGTTATGGTCCACATCGCTAGGACAGGGCCTGAATAAGCCTGCAACATCCAGGTTTCCAGAGATCCAGACATCCTTTTTATTGTGCACTCCAATCTTTGGTTAAGAACAAAGAAGACACCCTATCCCCATGTATACGGATATTTCCCCCATGCACTCAATGCCCCTCCCCCCATGGGGAATCCCCTACATAGATGGAGAACCCCTCCCCATGCTCTGGGGCCTAGCCATACATTGGTAAGACCCTCCTGTCAGGAAACCCTACTCACAGAACTCCATAGAGGCAGCCTCAGGTACTGCTCCTTGGCAGTATACCCGAGTATTTCCCCCTGGCATTACTGCCTAGATTGCAATGACAGGATGTTGCAGGCAGTGCCAAGGTACTGACTAGGCATATCCTTCTCTTCCTGGGAACCATACTTATACTTACCTATCCATTCCTGGCAGTTCCCTTCACCTGGTTCACATATTTTAAAACCACGGAGATCCCAATGTGGCGCGATGATACAGCAGGGAAGTGCACTGATGACATTTAAATGCACTGAAATGATGTTTCCAATCTTCCTGGGCAGGAAATCCATTATATTGACGGTAGGGTGTGAGGGTGATGTTGTTTTTAGTCTCTTGTGGGATTTTGTACCCATGTTGCTGTTTGTGCCCACATCGCTCTTTGTACCCCCATTGCTATTGATAGCTATATCACCGTTTGTGCCCATGTTTGTCCTGGGGGCAAAATCCCAAAGTTTATGTTTTGATGGAGGTGGGCATTGGTGTGTGAACATGGAGGAGATGGATACTCTCAAACAATTATTTTTTATAGTTTTTTTTTCAGTTTATTTATTAGAGTCATGAGTAGACTTACAATGAAGTTACTGTGAAAATCCCCTAGTCGCTGCATTCTGGCACATTTTCGGGTATACTGAGGGAGAATTTAGCATGGCCATTGCAAACTCACATGACCCAAACGGGAAATCAAACATGGGTTCCTGGTGCTGTGAGGCAGTGGTGCTAACCACTGTTCTACCATGTCGTTAGCATCACAAGAATAGATTATCTGTTGAGAATATGATGAAGAGCTCCGATTGAATGTTTTGACCACACAGGGTGAATCATACTGATCCCAGGTGATTTTGAAGTGTTGGTGTGTCATTATGCCACAAGTGAAAAATGGTACCAGCCATGGTTTTAGCAAAAAACAGGTCCCAATTTCTTACATGGTTCAAACCAAAGGTCAACTAATTTGGCAATACCATGCTAACCAATTATCACCTCTGCATCACCTCCAGAAGTATCAACTTCTTTAGCCCCTCACGTTATGAGCACTACTATGGAAAACCTAGCTGAATTTGAATTGCCTGATAATTGTGTCTTTGCTGCTATTTTATATGAGAGTAATGCAAAATTTGTTTGAAGCAAAGAAATTACCACTGAAGTCCCAAATCATACTCCTTGAGTTAAGAATAACCAAATTCCAGAATATTGTAAACAACTGAAGAGGAATATATGACTTCCTGATCGACTTTCTTATTGACTGTGTATAATGATTAATGATGCATCGTACTGTCTAGAGTATTCTTGATGCTATGTGTAACATTGTAGTAATGTGTTTCATGACCAGAGAAGAGGGAGGGGTGTTATACATTCAAGTGACTGGATGATTGCTTTAAGAGCAGATCACATGATTTGATGGTGATGTCATTGGGTAATTTACAGACTCTTGTTTAGTTTCAGTTTCAATTCTGTACATGCAGGAGCTCCTGGAACAAACCTCTCATTGTTAGCTTGAATGTGCAAACCACACCTTTTCTTTTTGTTTAAAACCTGCAACCGCAATCACACTTAGGATATCCTGGCAGAAGAGTACCTATATGTAGACTAGTGCTTCAGCCTCTTGAAGAATGTCATGCCCACTGGCTTATTGATGCCATGATTGAAAGGACTAGACTGTGTGTAATTGCTTAAGGATGTGCGCTAGTGGAGTGATGATGATCATATTTCCCAGCAGCCACGTGTTCCCTAGGCTATTGCACCTTCCAAGAATGATCCCATCATAAGGGATGAAGGCGTCTTATGCTGCCACCTTGATAATTATGAGATTGACAACCTTTCGTGATACATTGACTCTGACAATGAAGGTTCTGTTGTGTTGTCTGCATCAAAACATGAAGAGAACATCATGAAAACTTGTCTTCACATGAAAACTTATTCACCTTGAAATCTTGTAGCTCTAATGCTGTCATGGGCATTTCTGCTAAATCATGCCCATGTAATGGCATCCTCACTTGGCTTGTCTGAATCATTGTCTCCTTCAGATTCATTCCCTTCCAATTCCTTCTCATCCAAGGAGACATCTAGTTGCTCCATTTCTCCCTCTGCAACACATTCTGCTAAATTCTGTGGTGAGTATTGGAGAGCCCCCCAACCTGACCAGTCCAATCATTAAAATCACATATTCAAGAGGCCAATAATCTGCTCTAATAGGACATTGTGGTTAAATGTACATCATTTTATCTCTCCTTAGATCCACTTTGTGGCCAATGAGCAGGCAGCAATAGCCATGTCATCTTGGGGGACATTATTTATCACCAAGGCTGCATTCCTGCTTTGAAATGGAGGGGGATCATTCATTGAGAACTAGCTCAATTGTATCCCTTCACAGATACAAGCAGGAGTGCAAAATACAGGCTACAGCCAATGCCATTTTCTAGATAGGATGAGGAGAAGAGCAGCCAATGGCTGACTGGCACAGAGCAGAGAATACTTTTCACAAGAGTCAGGGAGATCTAGATGTCAACAATGAGGCACCAAAACAAAGACGTTTGATACAATTAGGGTCTACAAAAGATGAAGCTCATATATTGCGATAATTCCTGGGATAGTATGAGGAGAGATTGAATTGGTTAGGGTTGTATTTACTAGAGTTTAGAAGAATGTAGGAAGGGATCTCATAGAGGTCTATGGAATTCCAACAGGATTATTCAGGACAGATGCAGAAAGGATGTTCCTGTTTATGGGAGAGTCCAGAACCAGCGTTATTGTCAGAGGATACAGGCAAAACTAAAACTATTTAGGACTGAGATGAAAAGAAATATTTTCACCAGAGTGCTGAGCCTGTGGAATTCAGTAACACAGTAAGTAGTTGTGACCAAAACATTGTCTGTTTTCTAGAGGAGTTAGACATGGCTCTTGGGACAAAGGGGGTGAACGGATATGGGGTAAAACAGGAACACATTACTGAATTTGAGGATCAGCCATGATCATAATGAATGGTGGAACTGGCTCGAAGGACCTGCTTCTATTTTCCACGTTTCTATGTTTACTTTTCTATGAGTGAAAGGCTGATGCCAGCAGCTTGTCTTAATTGGCATTGAGTTGTCTAGAGTTGTGGCAGCTCATATTTGCCACAATCTCCAGGTTGATCTGAAGGTTACCATTACACTGAACATTTTTGCAAACGAATTCTTCCAAGACCTTTGCAGAATCTCACAATCCATGATACACAAATGCATAAGGAAGTTGACAGATTCCCTTTCCAATAAACTCACCATGTTCAGCTCTGCATGGATAAAGCAAGCTAGGGTGCCAGAGTTGTGGGATTGGCTACGATCACAAGGTTCCCCACAGGTGCAGGATGCCATTGACCTCAAGGGTTCCCTTGCAGCAGCCTGTGAGATTCATTCATAGAAAAGAATTTCACTCTTTGAGGTCCAGCTAATTTATGATCACAGAAAGTAGATGTAGCATATTGCTGCAAAGTACCCACAGAGCACACACAATTCATGCATTTTAAATCATTCACAGGTATTAGAAATATTTGAGGGAGTTCAGCGCTTAGAGGGTTGAGGTGGGCAACCTACAAAATTCTGCACTCACCTTATCTGAATGATTGCACTGCTTGCTAGTGTTTGACCACATGTAACAGGCAGTCCGCACTTTAGTTAGGTTAAAGGTAACAGGACATCAGGGCAGGCAGAGGATCTTTAGTGATGGATGTGGCAATAGATGCATAGGATAGGTGTAAGGATTCGCATTCTAATCAGCAATCTGTAAACTGTCTGCGCTGATATGTGTGCTTTTGGAGACCAGAACACTTCATTTGCCTGACGAAGGCTACAAAGGCCAAAAGCTAGCAGAGTTACTATCAAATAAATCGGTTGGATTTAAAATTGGTGTTGCCAGACTCTTACTGAGTCTGGCAATCCATCAGGGACTGCCCTGGAAGAGCAACAGGAGTTGGAGAGTGGAATGGGTGAGACCCGCAAATAAATACCTGAGTTCCCCTGTGTTTGTCTGTGGAGTCAGTTCTTGGGATACACCCCTGTAGCCGAATGCACAACAGTTTTAGGTGCACAGGATTGAACCTTATTCAGACAGAGGACCCTTATAGTTATATTTAAATGATGGCTTATGAATCACTCAGAAATTTCCATCGTCATTCATATCCAACATCCTTCTGGTGTGAGACACTCCACTGCTTCATTTCTGCCCCTCATTTTGGATCAGCAAACCCTGCAAGAGGCATTGCCAATCCTTTCTCTCTTGTTCTTCTAAATTTGTTAATATCCAGAAGCATTTTTAATCAATTAATACCAATTTAATCTTCAACGGTGATTTGGGAAATGATTGTGTCTCAAAGTTCAGGTTGCATTTTACATGAATATGCATACAAAGATATTAATGGCATTACGAATTGTACATCTGGCTGAATCTTTATATGGTCCTTTGGACACTAAAAAGATTGGAAAATAACAAATTCCATTCTTCAAGGGGGGATTGGCACAATCCTGGAAATTGTAGACCAGTTAATAGCATGTCAACAGTGACAAAATACAGGTGCTTATTGTAATAGAAACTATTTTTAGATGGTTTAGTAAGACTGAGAAAATAAACAAGTGTTAGCATATATTCCATAAAAGGGAAACTAGGTTTAGCAGGCTGATGCAACACTTTGAAAGGTAACAGTCGGCAATATCTGCATTGAATTTCTGGAAGCATTGCTCAGGTTCAGAAATTTGAATGTGCACTGCATATTCTTTCATGTTCAACATTAGCTGTCACGCTACTTCTCAACAATAGGGAATGTATTTCCATTGCCCAAAATCCAAAAAGGCCCGTGAAAACAGTCTGCAGCAAGAGTGAAGACAATATTTACTGTGGCAGTGATATCTAAACAACCAGAGGTGAGATGCCTAAAGATTGGAAGATGGCAAATGCCATGCTTTTGTTTAAAAAGAGCTGCAGGAAAAAGTGTGGGAATTACAGGCCAGTGAGCCTTAAACCTATAGTGAGTAAGTTGTTGGAAGGTAGTCTGAGAGACAGGATCTACAGGCATTTAGAGAGGCAAGGACTAATAAAGCACAGTCAGCGTGGCTCTGAGTGGAAAATCATGCCTCACAAATTTCACTGAGTTTTTTGAAGGGGTAACCAAGAAGGTCAATATGGGCCGTACAGTTGATGTTGTCTACATGGACTTTAACAACGCCTTTGACAAGATACCATATAGTAGATTGTTGCACAAAGTTAAATCTCAAGGGATCCAGGGTGAGATAGCCAAATGGGGATACAAAATTGGCTGGATGACACAAAACAGAGGTTATAGAAGATTTTCAAACCAGAGGCCTGTGACTGGAGTGTGCCTCAGGGATCAGGCCCATTGTTATTTGCCATTTATGTTAATGATTTGAATGAGATTTAGGAGGCATGTTTAGTAAGTTTGCAGATGGCACCAAGATTGGTGGCTTTGTGGGTAGTGAAGAAGGTTATCGAGGTTCACATCATGATTTTGATCAATTGGGCCAGTGGGCTGACAAATGGTAAATGGAGCTTAATTTAGATAAATGCGAGGTAATGCATTTTGGTAGATTGAACCAGGGTAGGACTTACTCAATTAATGGTAGCATTGGGGAGAGTTATAGAACAAAGAAATTTGGGGTTCAGGTTCTTAGTACCTTGAAAGTGGAGTCACAGGTGTACAGAGTGGTGAAGAAGATATTTGGCATGCTTGGTTCCATTGGTCAGAACGTTGAGGACTAGAGTTGAACACCTTGTTGAAATTGTATAAGACATTAGTAAGGGAACTTGGAAAATTGTGTACAGTTCTGGTTACCCTATCATAGAAAGGATATTATTAAACTGGAAAGAGTGCAGAAAAAAATTAATAAAATTGCTATCAGGACTTGATTGTTTGAGTTATAAAGAGAGACTGGCTAGACAGGACTTCTTTCTCTGGAGTGTAAGAGGCTGAAGGGTGGTTTTATAGAGGTCTATAAAATAATGAAAGGAACAGCTCGGTAGTCAATATATTTTCCCATAGATAGGAGAGTCTAAAATTAGAGAGCGTAGGTTTAAGGTGAGAGGGAAGAAATACAAAAGGGTCCAGAGGGGCAATCTTTTCACACAAATGGTGGGTGGTGAGTATCTGGAACAAGCAGCTAGAGGTAGTAGTAGAGGTGGGTGCAATTTTCTAAAAAGCATTTAGATAGTTACATGCGTAAGATGGGTATAGAGGGATATGAGCCAGCTGCAGGCAATTGAGACTAGCTTAATGGTTAAAAACAAAGAGGCAGTATGGACAAGTTGGGCCAAATAGTCTGTTTCCATGCCATAACCCTCCATGATTTTATGACTTTGTAGCAGATTTTTTAGCTGGGCTGCCGTTCTGATCTGGGCTGCCTTACACACCGTGAAGTTCTCAATGCCTTTATATTTAGCAGGTTTCCCTGTCCAGAAAACAGATTTATTAGTGGGTTTGGTGCCCTGTTAGACAGGGGAATAGTGCAGCAAAGGGCACAGCTCAAGACTAGGTAGGTTTTTTTACTGCTACGTGATCATAATGAGATGTTTGGAGAACCAAGAGCTGATTGTGGGTTCAGAAATGGAGGGCAGAGATGGAGCTCGGGGAGCAGGTGATCATGAGAAGAGGCAGTGACAACAAGGAGGGATCAATAATTGCAGAGTAGGCTTCAGTCATCACAGACTCATCATCATAGAATCCCTATTGTGCAGAAGGAGGCCATTGGGTCCATTGTGCTTGCACTGGTTCTCTCATAGAGTATCTTACCCAGCTCATCTGCCCCAGATGAGTATATACTCATAACATTCATCATGGCTAATCCGGCTAACAAAGCTAAACATCTTTGGACACTAAGAAGCAAGTTAGCATGGCCACTCCACCTCACCTGCACACCTTTGGACTGTAGGAAACTGGAGCACCCAGAAGAAACCCACACACTCACGGGGTGAACATACAAACCCCATGCAATCATCTGAGGCTGGAATTGAACCTGGGCCCCTGGCCCTTGTATTTTTCAAGTTTTACCATTTGCAGCAGTGAATTTTTAATGTATTCATTTTTTTTCTGAATCTGCAAGTTTCTGCAGTCTTCTGATGCAGTGAATGAGCTAGCTACTAGAATAATTATACTGTTAAGAGTTACTTACACAAATAAGGTGATGCTGACTGCTGAGTAAAGGATTCTGCTTGGATAACCTCAGAGTTATCCAAATCCCTGGGGTTTTGTTTTGCGACTTCTTCATCAAGATAAAAACACAACTTTACTAATTGACATATGAGAAATAAATGAAAAAAACTCCTAAAAGTAAAAGCAAAAGATTATGCAAATGTTGCAAAAAAAAACACCTCAATGTGACAAATATTAGCCTATAAGAGCATAGGAAAGTGGAGCAACAGGCAAAATACTGGCATCCCTATTTGATTAGCTGCAAAACTATTAATCTATGAAACTAAAGCTTTAGCTTGCTCCATCCATGTTAGCTGCATAACATTGATAATACTAAGGTTGATAATACAGGCAGAAATACTACTAGGTCATCGTCTTCCCTGCTGTCTAATGACAATTCTGTGACATTCACAAACAATCCATGCCCTGCGCTGTTGGACTATCCAACGGATTTTATACAGGTCAGATTTCCAATACCAGATTCCATTGAACAAACTGTGCAACTGAAAACAAACAGACACTTTTGAATACATCTTTCAGATTTCTCACTATGTTATATCACGTCTGCCTCCTCTGCAACACCACTTTTTTACTCATGTAAGGCTCTTTTACTCATGATGCTGAAATGATTTTCCATGTTGCCTGCATTATGATGTGTTTTTCCTATTGTTGCTTCAGGGGTCGCTACTCCTGCGCTAGAATTAGTGCTCAAGTTGCTCTCGTTTCTTCTAAGAATATTTTTTCCCTTTATCTCAGTTTTTTTGGATAAGATCAAATGTAATGTCTGTTCTTCCCAGCCTTTTGGCTAAGATCAAACATCAGAGTAAGACCAAGATGGGGAGCAATGCAATGCTTCATCTGTCAGCTTGGATTTTGCTTGTCTCTCTTGTGGGAACCGTGAATTGGATTCAATTGGATTTTGAATTTGGTTTTTGGTGCAAACATGGAATGGATTTGGGTTTGCCCGGTCCACTCTAAGCATTGGCTTTGTAATTTTAAAGATGGAGTGTCCCGGTTTTCTCCCACAGTCCAAATATATATGGGTTAGGTGGATTTAATAATTCTATCAACACTCCAATAAAATGTCTGTATAGCTTAGGTCAATATTATGGGACAGAAATGACCACTGGAAATAATCAAGGATGATCATTTGATTTGTCATATCCTTATAGTCTGTAGAATCCCTACAATGCAGAAGCTGGCCATTCAGCCTCTTGAATCTGCACAACTCTCTGAAAGGGCATTTTATCCAGTCCCAACATCTTATCCCCATAACAACACACATTTACCATGGCTAATCCACCAACTTGCACATTTTTGCACTGTGGGAGGGAACCAGAGCACTGGGGAAAAAAGACCCATGCAATAATGGAGAGAAGGTGCAAACTCCACACAATCACATAAAACCGGGATTGAACCTGGATCCCTGGCGCTGTGATGCTGTATGCTCATCACTGTGTCACTGTGCAAACCCGGTTCCTCTGCCTGTTACTTTAATAGAGATATTTACCTCTGCATAATAAATGAACTGTCTTTTTTGTCAAAAAACTGATCAGAGGAACATTGCCTGAATGTTTTGGGTCTATTCCCATTTGTTACGAGCGGTAATCTTTGTGCTAAAATCTGCTGGATCATTTGCAAAGGCATTTTCTTTTCCGTTTTAATCCTAAATTAGAACTGAAATGTTTTCAAGGCTCATTACAGTTGCCAATGCAGTTCAGGCATTGCATCGCCAATCATATCAATATATATTCCATTGTTGAAGTGACTCATAACTCCTTTTCCCAAGTGGCAGAATTCCTGGAAGTGAAACCTGAACTGGTAACAGGCAATCAAAATGGTGCTTCAGCTGCTTGTAATTCATTTTTTAAATGTTTTCTTTATTTCTATTCCAATTTTAGTTCCTTAGATTCACTGGATTCACACCATTTATTTGCAATTACTAGGTCTCCATCTTTTAAATCATGAACCTTTATGGGAGATTTCCAGAATTATATCTTTGGCAAGAGTCTTTACAGTACAGTACACAGAACTGAAGTGCAACATAATGCGTCATTTTGCAAAAAGCAGACCACATTTATCTCCTAAAAAGGGCCATAAGTGGATTTTAATTAAGTTCTTTTGTTAACAATTTACAGATACTCCATCTAGTAGGTTAATATTTGCTTAAAAACATGGCAACATACCCACTTCTTATTCTCACTAAAAGGAACACAATCCTGTTCCAAGAAATTTTGTTTACTGACAAGGTGTTGAATTGTTTCAATAATTTATTCTAAACATTGAAAGAATAATCAAATGATCTGATAAAATTACTTTGTTTTAAAAAAAGTTGTTTTAAAATATTAGCTTGGAAAATTTTTAAAAAGTGACCTTTGCTACTTCCTGACTCGCCTTAAGAAGTAGCAGCGCTCCAAAAGCTCATGATACCAAATACCATAAGTGGCACGGTAGCATAGTGGTTAGCATTACTGCTTCATAGCTCCAAGGAACTGGGTTCAATTTCTGGCTTGGGTCACTGGCTGTGTGGAGTTTGCACATTCTCCTTGTATCTGCGTGGATTTCCTCCCACAGTTCAAAGACGTGTGGGTTAGGTTGATTGGCCATCGTAAAAATTTTTCTTAGTGTCCTGAGATGTGTAGGTTGGAGGGATTAGAGGATAACTATGTAGGATATGGGAGTAGGACCCTGGGTGGGATTGTGGTCAGTGCAGACACGATGGACTGAATGGCCTTTTTCTGCACTGTAGGGTTTCTATGATTTCAAATAAACTGGTGTTGTGAGAGTTCTTACTACTTCTTGTATAGCCCCAACTGAGCTATACAGGAAGTGGCAGAGGCATTTTACAAACTAATCTTTTTGGAAACATGTGCATCAGCATTATCTTATTGTTGTTTTATCACTGATATGTAACTTAACTGAACGTTTCATGATTCAGAGCACAGGAGGATGTCATTAATGTTGAATACAGTATATCTTAGAATGAGATGGCAATGTAAAATGTTTAATCTACTCGGCAACTGAGGTGGAGAGAACAGATGAGTTAAAATTTTGGGTGTGGGACTGGCTTTAATCTTCTGTTTTTGTTTCAGACATTGAGCATTTAAAAAAGGGTTTTTTTTGGGAGGGGGTTGCTTTTTGTTCACAGGATTTAAGATTAAGTGACCAGACAATGGTTGGATAAAGCAGGCTTTATTTGAAAAGCTTGCATATCAAAGGCAAGGAAAGCATGAGAGTTACAGAGCTTTTCAATGTTGAGATTTTGGGAGAATGGGCTAAAACACAGGACGGTGCAACATGTCCAAAGCAAAAACATGTCTAGAAGCAAAAACAAGGCTGCAGATTACTATCTGAATAGTTGTAAATTGGGAGAGGGGAGTGTGCAATGGGACCTGGGTGTTCTTCTGCACCAGTTACTGAAGGTGAGCATGCAGATGCAGCAGGCAGTAAAAGAGACAAATGACATGTTGGCTTCATTGCGTGAGGTTTCGATTACAGGAGCAGGGATGTGTTGTTGTAATTATACAGGGCCTTGGTGAGACCATGCCTAGAATATTGTGCACAGTTTTGGTCTCCTTTTCTGAAGAAGGATGTTTTTTCTCTGGAGGAAGTGCAGCGAAGGTTTACCAGGCTGATTCTGGGGACAGAGGGCCTGATGTATGAGGAGAGACTGACTGGGTGAGGATTGTTTTTGCTGAAGTTCAGACAAATGAGGGAGGCTCTCAGTGAGACTTATAAAAGTCTGACAGGACTAGACATGGTAGATGCAGAAGGGATATTCCTGATAGTGGGGATGTCAGGAACCAGGGGTCAAAGTCTGAGGATGCAGGATAGACCATTTAGGATGGAGATGACGAGATATTTCTTCACCCAAAGAGTGGTGAGTCTGTGGAACTTATTGCCACACGAAGTAGTGGATGCCAAAACATTGAATGTATTCAAGAGGATAGTTGAATAACATCATACACAATAAATTGAATGGTATAGCACTTGGGGCGAAAGGGATCAAAGGTTATTGAGAGAAAGCATTATTAGGTTATTGAATGGGAAGATCAGTCATGATAGTGATGAATGGCAATGCAGGCTCAAAGGGCCGAATGGTCTTCTGCTTCCATGCTTCTATGTTTCTACATCTGATTTTAAGACAGTGAGACTGCACGATGAAGGAAGATTATGTAGGAATTGGTGTATTACAGCATAGGAAAAACAAGAGTGAAAAGCACAACAGATTAAAAACATGAACTAATGAAGAATATATTGTGGCCTTATTATTTTCCAGTAGTCAAATAAATAAGAAATAACAATGGCACATTTACCAATCCTTTAGTAAGCGTTCTAAATATATTGACTAGACTTGAAAACCACCGGTGAAATAACGAGGGATGAAATCAAATAAAGCCACTAACTCCTTGAAATGATTAAAAAATATCAAAACATGGTGAGTAAATCTAAGGCTTCAATATATTATTTGTCAACTGTTATTGTTATAAACCATTTAATTTATCATGTATGATGTCATTCAAATATCCTGAATCCAATTACAGAATTTAATCACTTTCTAGATATCCATTAGTCTCTATTAAATGTTGCTTGTCAAAGGTAACCTAGTAAATTTAAGGTTCTGTTCTATAATCTGTTGTTGAAATTAATTATGGTGTCGGTCTGACATTTCCAGCTTCAATCCTCATCATGAATTTTACGTCAAAGAAACAGACAACAAAGAGTGAGGAGAACTAATTTCAAGCAATGATACAATATTGGGAAAGATAAGAGACCGTTCAGTATTGATCATGCTAATGAACTCAAACTTGGCCCAAATCAATTTTATCACCTATATCCTTCCATCAGAAGATTCTCTATGGCCTTTTTTCACTCAGAAGGATGGATTATCCTTGATGTAAAGGTGGTGTAGCAACTAACAAACAATCCAAATACAGATTTCACATTTGGAGATTTAGTCCAATTGCTTTTATTACCATTTTATTCTGTTAATCCATCTATTGCCAATCTCCCATTTCAATATTTGTGAAAGCTAGCCTGTACAAAAATAGACGGAATTTAATGGGGCGGGAATCTGACAGCCTCCACAAAATCAGACAGTACACCTGCCAACCCAATCGCCAGGGCCACCAAGGGAATTAAGTCCTTAACTGATATCAAGAGGCCTCCCCTGGGTGCACCATTCCATGCTGAACATTTCATTGTAACACTTCCCCTAAAAGGATGGAAATCCAGTCTCAAATCAAATCTGTAATACGTTTCACTTTCTTCAGGGATTCATAGAATCATAGAATTCCTACCGTGTAGAAGAAGGCCATTCGACCCATTGAGTCTGTATCAGCCACAATCCCACACAGGCCCTATTCCCATAACCTACTCATCTTAAAAGTTTCTTTATCAATCACAAGTAAGGCTTACATTAACACTGCAATGAAGTTATTGTGAAATTTCCCTGGTCGCCATCGTCCGGCAGCTGTTCAGGTCAATGCACCTAACCAGCGTGCCTTTCAGAAACCTACCCTCTACTCTCTAACTCCCAACATGAAGAGGCAATTTTCCATAGCCAATCCACCTCACCTGCGCATCTTTGGACTATGGGAGGAAACCGGAGCACCGGGACATGAGGAAGAAGTACAAACTCCACTGAAACAGTCATCTAAGGCACAACTTGATCCCGGGTCCCTGGTGCTGTAAGATAGCAGTGCTAACCACTGTGCCACCATGCTGCCCCATGGATCCCTGAGGAAAGCAAATTACAGATGGGATGAACGGTGCAGGGAGGGGTTGTTTGTGGGAAGAGGGCAGAAGGGGTTTTGGAAGCAAATTAGTTCTTCATCCACACCCCACCATACCA
The DNA here is from genome assembly GCA_024679065.1 of Sphyrna mokarran. Lineage (NCBI taxonomy): Eukaryota > Metazoa > Chordata > Chondrichthyes > Carcharhiniformes > Carcharhinidae > Sphyrna > Sphyrna mokarran. The sequence continues at coordinate 37,830,930 of JAGIQG010000001.1, forward strand.
CACACTCTACCCCTGTCTAATGCTAAGTCCCTCAATCAGTCCAATGTGTCTCTTTGAAAAAGCAACCCAACCATTGTGGCCTGCAGGCAAACTGGACGATATTAGCTTGTTAATCCTCCATCACCCGCCTCATTCCTGCCACCCATCGCAAGACTTCTGCCTGCCACAAATGAGCATTGGATTTATTCGGTGGGGAGATGTCTGAATCCCCAATTTGCCCAATAAAATATCTCTGGACTTGCCTAACATTTTTATAACTGTTCCAATTGTATTTGAATCAATCAATGCTATTTCTCAACAGATTAGGCCTGTGCAATTTCATATTCAGGATGTTTTAACGTTACTCCTGGATAAAATGGGTATTTAGCGATGTGGGTCAAATGCAGACAATTGGGACTAGCTTTGTGGTTAAAGAAAAAGGGTGGCACAAAGAAGTTGGGCCGAAGAGCCTGTTCCCATGCTGTAAACCTCTATGACTATTCCAATGTCAAATTGTAAATTTCAATAAGAAGTTACTTATTCCCCAAATTTACACTTTAACGTCTGCTTTGACCAATGAAAGTGCTTCTATAACCATTCAACACAGAGGGAAGATGGAACCAAAGAAAAGATACACTGTGGACTCCTGTCATTGACAGAAGAAATTTTTAATTATTATTTTTATCATAATATCTCAATGTAAACCAAGCATCCAGTAAAGCTGACAGAATCATTTAGAAATGACCAAGAGGATTAAGAATCTTCATTAATTAAGCCCTGAAATAAAAATGCTTTATTAGTCAAACAGGAAGAGGTAAAAGGTTTGACCTTCCAAAAGACAGGCATGGAAATATGCTCAGCACGTACACCAGCATAGGCTGCCTTGTTGACAAATGGTGAGCCATACCATTCACTGAAGCCATTTCCTGAGAGATAAAATATAGTAAATGTAATCTTTTCCTGTTCTGCAGCTAAATTTAGTTAAACACTTCCTAGTGGAACTTGACAGTCACATAATGGCAAAGTAGCACTACCAAACAAACCATGAAAAATGTCCTGTTTCTAATTTATGAAGAAACAGAGAACTCAAAATTTAGCTTTAACTGAGGTGATCACCCAAAAAGTCAATCAAAATGGTGGCACAGTGACAAGAACTGCTGTCTCAGAGCGCCAGGGACCTGGGTTCAATTCCTGCCTTAGGTCAGTGTCTGTGTGGAGTTCTCCCTATGTCTGCATGGGTTTCCTCCGTGTGCTCCGGGTTTCTTCCACAGTCCAAAGATGAGCAAGTTAGGTGGGTTGGCCATGCTAAATTGCCCCTTAGTGTCCCAAGATGTGGAGGTTAGAAGGATTGGTTATAGGAAATGTATGGGTAACAGGGATAGGGTGGGCACAGGACCTGGATAAGATACTCTTGGAGAATTGGTATAGATTCAAAGGTCTTCATTTTACCGACAAGGCTCGCAGAATAGCATTCCCCGTTGGCCTCGGCCGCGAACTTACGAACCTCAGGCAGCTGTGCCGGTAAAATCAGGACCGATGGGCCATATGGCCTCCTTTTGCACTGTAGAAATCCTATGGACAAAGCTAAGTTCCAATCACATGGTACAATTTCAAACCATCAATCACTTAGATGCAGCACAGCCTAATACCATTGGCTCACACCTGAAGAGGTCCCTGTGTGGATCACATAAACTTGGGAAGGTGGGTTAAGTATGGAGAAGAAACACATCAACACAATGAACTTGTTAGGCCTTCTAGCCAAGAATTCACGATGATTAAAGGGAAGATATATCGCAGACCAAAGTGATGCAGCAAAACACTGTGAACTATTAAGAAGGCCAATCATTAAATTAAACCCTTTCCTTCCAGATAAGCAGAATGAAACTTGCAAGGCCATGATTTTGCTCTAACTCACTTAATGTGTGCATAGAGGTGAGTAACCATGGATTAAATCTCTCAAAACATAAAGCCATTACATGTCAAAAAGAAGAACAAATTACAACCATTTATCTGAGAGTGGAATCTATATGAAATAGAACTATAAATGCTGGAAATCTGAAACAAAATACTCAAAATCCTGGAATTAAACAGTAAGTCAGTCAGTATCCTAACAAGAAAATAGGTCAATATTTCCAGTAAAGCTGAACTCTGTGGATTGTTTGTCGATAAATATTTGGTTACAGTTAATCCAATAGCACAGAATGCACTGAGAGTCAGCATCCACATTGTGGCAGAGACCCAGAGATAGACCACAATAAATAAAATAGAAGCAGCAACATGGATAATTTAAACACAATACCAAGAAGTGAACACAAGAAACTTAACATACTGGAAAACCTCAGTAGGTCTGGCAGTAATCATGCAGAGAGAATAGAGGGAAAGTTTCAAGTCTGGATGACTCTTTGTCAGAGCGGATAGTGTGGCAGCCTTGAGGCTGAGAATAAAGTTCTGAATGACTCATAGAATCGTAGACTAAGCCTACATTTCTGTGGCTTGTGTATCACATGAACATTTCAATGCTCTGCCCATCAGGGACATAATTGAAAGGCTCGGTCAATGCCATGGAAAGCACGAGAACAGAGATTGTTTTATAACCAGCATTTTAATTCCAAGATTAGATTCCAGCCCTGAAATCATCCCCTGCTGTGGGTTATTATTATGTATAAATGTATCATTTCCAAATGCCCATTTCTTTCACATAATGAAGAACCTTTAACAAAAATGTGACTGAAGTAGACCAGCAGAACAGCAGTCATTTTCTCATATTGGTGCCCAAGGACAAAGAGAAAGGCATAAACATTATATTTCTATAACCGTATGGCATATCTATATCAAAAATAACTATAACTGATACATATTCCTGCTCCAATAACAAATATTTTCCTGTTCTTACGTCTGAAGAACATATTAATGGTACACATGGCCATTGAGAAAAGAGATCTTTCTAATTTCTAAATCTGTTGTGGTTTTTTGTAATGAGTAAATTAAATGAAAATAACCCATCATCTGGGCACCCAGGAAATAAAGCTCTTTAACAGAGGAAGCTTTTAGCTTAGCAGCAGTGACATCTGGTGGCCATAGCATGTAAGTGCTGTTTTCCATTCTATTCAATAATTTGCTCAGGATTTTCAATATAGTTTCTGCATAATCTACATCTGTCTGTTTTGATGGACAATGAACAGATGTAACAGGACGCTATGGTGGCACAGCAATTGGCACTGCAGCCTCTCAGCGCCAGGGATGCGGGTTCAATCGTGGTTTTGGGCCACTGTCCGTGTGGAGTTTGCACATCCCCCTCCGCCCACACACCCCCTCATGTCTTTGTGGGTTTCCTCCAGGTGCTCTGGTTTTCTCCTGCAGTCCAAAAATGTGTGGGTTAGGTTGATTGACCATACTAAATTGCCTCTTAATGTATTAGAGATTAGCAGGATAAATATGTGCGGTTACAGGGTTAGGATTTGGCTGTTGTTGTTGCATGGCCACTTTCTGCACTGCAGAGATCCTGTTTTGATGATTCTAATTACGTTGTCTACTCTCATGCCCATTGATCAAACAATTGGTTTTAATGTAATTTCACTGCAGCTATGGTAAAAACCTAAATAAATGCTGGAGGCGCATCCACCCAGGGCAGACACCACTGATTTCGCCATGTTCACAAGATTAGGATTATGGGAACAGAAAAGGTGATCTTTTGGTGCCTTGGTGGAGTGTCTGGAGTTTCTTTCCGGTTTTAATTTTTGGCTGAGATATTAAACCCAAGACCTTTCTGCATTCAGATAAAAGTCCCAAAGCACCATTTTGGAAAGAAAACCAGGGAAGTTATACCATGTCCTGGCCAATAATTATAGCTCATCCAGATTCTTTAAAATAGATTATCCACTCACTGTCACATTGCTGTATTTTGGAGATAGTTGGGCACAAAATGGTTGCCCTGTTTCCTACACCACGATAGTGACTATGCATCAAAAAATCTTTCATTGGCTGTGAGGTGGGTCACCCCAACGAAATGAAAGGAGCTATATAAAAGCTGGGCAGTCCTTCTTATTGTCTTTCAACAGACTGCAGGATGGAGTCTGGTTGGCCCCAGAGGATCAGGTTTATGAAGAGCTAATTTGAGTAACCTCTCTTGTAATTATGGGATGTAAACAACATTTGGGGCCTAGGAAAGCAAAAATAGTTCCAACCAATAAACAGAGTTATAGCTGGGGGAAAGGAAATTATGATGCAATTAGGCAAGATTTAGGATGCGTAGGAAGTGGAAGGAAACTGCAGGGGATGGGCACAATTGAAATGTGGAACTTGTTCAAGAAAGAGCTACTGCATGTCCTTGATAGGTATGTACCTGTCAGGCAGAGAGAAAGTGATCAAATGAGGGAACCGTGGTTTGCTGAAGAAGTTGAATCGCTTGTGAAGAGGAAGAAGGAGTCTTATGTCAAGATGAGATGTGAAGACTCAGTTAGGGTGCTTGAGAATTACAAGTTAGCCAGGAAGGACCTAAAGAGAGAGCTAAGAAGAACCAGGAGGGGACATGAGAAATCTTTGGCAGGTAGGATCAAGGAAAACCCTAAAGCTTTCTATAGGTATGTCATTAATAAAAGAATGACTAGGGTAAAATTAGGGCCAATCAAGGACAGTACTGCAAAGTTGTGCATGGAGTCCAAAGAGATAGGAGAAAAACTAAATGAATATTTTTCATCATTATTCACACAGGAAAAAGACAATGTTGTTGAGGAGAATACTGAGATACAGGACCATTAGACTAGATGGGATTGAGTTTCATAAGAATGAGGTGTTAGAAATTCTAGAAAGTGTGAAAATAGATAAGTCCCCTGGACCAGATGAGATTTATCCTAGGATTCTTTGGGAGGCTAGGGAGGAAATTGAAGAACCTTTGATTTTGATCTTTAGGTCATCATTATCTACAGGAATAGTGCCAGAAGACTGGAGGATAGCAAATGTTATCCCCTTGTTCAAGCAGAGGAGTGGAGACACTCTGATAATTATAGACCAGTGAGCCTTACTTTTGTTGTGGGCAAAGTTTTGGAAAAGATTGTAAGTGATAGGTTTTATAAACATCTAGAAAGGAATAATTTGATTAGGGGTAGTCAACATAGTTTTGTGAAGGGTAAGTCGTGCCACACAAATCTTATTGAGTTCTTTGAGAAGGAGGTGGATGAGGGTAAAGCAGTTGATGTGATGTATATGGATTTCAGTAAAGCATTTGGTAAGGTTCCCCATGGTAAGCTTTTGCAGACGATATGAAGACATGGGATTCAGGGTGATTTAGCAGTTTGGATTCAGAAATTGGTTAGCTGTAAGAAGATAGAGGGTGGTAGTTGATGGGAAATGTTCACCCTGGAGTTGAGTTACTAGTGGTGTACCACAAGCATCTGTTCTGGGGCCACTACTGTTTGTCATTTTTATAAATGACCTGGATGAGGCATACAAGGATGGGTTAGTAAATTTGCGGATGACACTAAAGTTGGTAGGATTGTGGACAGTGCGGAAAGATGTTGCAGGTTACAGAGAGTCATTGATAAGCTGCAGAATAATGTGGAAGCATTGGAAAGGGTACAGAGAAGATTTACCAGGATGTTGCCTGATATGGAGGGAAGATCTTATGAGGAAAGGCCAAGGGACTTGAGGCTGTTTTCATTTGAGAGGAGAAGGTTTAGAGGTGACTTTATCGAGTATATATATATCATCTTATATATAAGATGATCAGAGGATTGGATAGGGTGGACAGTGAGAGCCTTTTCCCTTGGATGGAAATAGCTAGTACAAGGGGACAGAGCTTTAAATAGAGGGGTGATAGATATAGGACAGATGTCAGTGGTAGGTTCTTTATTGAGAGATAGTAAGGGAATGGAATGCACTGCCTGCAACCGTAACAGATTCTCCAACATTAAGGGCATTTAAATGGTCATTGGATAGACGTATGATGATATTGGAATAGTGTAGGTTATATGGGCTTTAGATTGGTTTCACAAGTCAGTCAACATCAAATGCCAAAAGCCTGTGCTGCGCTATAATGTTCTATGTTCGATGCTCCAACCCTAAAAAACAGTAAGAAGTCTCACAACTTTTAGCTTTTGGAGCGTGAAAGCTCATGATTCCAAATAAACCTGTTGGACTTCAACTTGGTGTTGTGAAACTTCTTACTGTATCCCTCTCAATCCAGTGCTGGCATCCGCACATCATGACGACCTAAAAAACTGCACAGCAATATCTAGAGCATTTATGATTTTCAATCTTAAAGGCACAAATATATTTTTCTTATGGAGACCTGTCTTGCAAATGTAATTGAAAAGTAACATTGTTTAATATATAATTTTGATTCTTTATAGTACTTCATAAAATCACTTAATTCTAATTCGTTCTGAGAATGATTTATGACAGGCTATTTCTACAGCACAGTATGTTATCCATTGGTCAGTAGTAACACTTAAAATGGAAAAACTCAAGGGAATCATTCAGGCAGTGTGATTAGAAAAAGAAAACACAAAGGCTGAAGGCCTGAATGACCCACAGTATTCTACGTCAGGAACAGAAGAAGTAGGAACACTGCCTCAGACATTCTGTTTGGTCGTATCACAGCTTGATATGGTTCCTGCTCTGCCCAAGACCGCAAGGAACTACAACAGGTCGTGAATGTAGCCCAATCCATCATTCAAACCAGCTTCCCATCTATTGATTCTATCTGCACTTCCTGCTGCCTCAGCAAAGCAGCCAGCATAATTAAGGACCCCATCACATACCCCAGACATATTCTCTTCCATGTTCTTCCGCTGGGAAAAAGATACAAAAGTCTGAAGTCATTACCAACCAATTCAAGAACAGCTTTTTTCCTGAATGGACCTACATTGCGTTAAGGTGATCTCTCTATATCCTAGCTATGACTGCAACATTACATTCTGCACTCTCATTTCCTTCTCTATGAACAGTATGCTCTGTCTGTGTAGCACACAAGAAACAATACTTTTCTCTGTATGCTAATGTATGTGACAATAATAGATCAGATCAAAATCAACAACTGGACAAAATTTAGTTTGATGAAAAGTCTGTTGTATATTCCAGCACCTAAGAAGTGAGTATTCAGTTGCAAGTATTCAGCAATATTGATAAAATAATGTCCTTCATTTTGAATAATATTCTAAACTTAGCACAACTATTGTTCTGTTTCTATAAGTAGAAAATGCAGCAAGATCAATCAGCTGTAAAATTTTTATGTATTAAATCATGAATAACAACATTGGAAAATTTTACGACACTGACACTTTCTTGGATGTCCTGATAAATAATCTCTCCTGGCTTAAAATATTGAATATTTTTCAATGTTCATTTACCTGATGCCACCAACTTCTCCTTCTCCCCTGCTTTTCCAGCATTCAAATTTGACCAAAGTTTAAAATTTGAAAGAAGCTGTATTAGAGAAAATCTTCCGCATAGCTCTGGTGCATGGAAATAATCTGCCCACAGACCATTAACTCAAGCAGTAGAGTTATGTAATATAGTTAAGTGGTTGCATGATTACTTTAAGTGCTGCTTGCATGATTTGATGGTGAAGTCATTGGGTGTTTCAGAGGTTCCTGCCTTGGTTTCATTTTCTACTTTGTACAGGCAATAACTCTTGCAATAACTTGTTATTATTTTGAATATATGTATGAAAACCACATCATTTTCTTTTTGCTTAAAACCCACAAACCCTAACATAGTTGGGACAACACAAAAGTAAAATTGGCAACGAGTCATGATTTTGATTGTCAAGAACATCAGGAAAAGATCCTACCTTAAGGAAAAAAGGTGCTGCTCCTCATTGTTCTAACATTAGAAACCTACCTCTCTACTCATCTGATGAAGGGGTAGTGTTTCATAAGCTCATGATTCCAAATAAATCTGTTGGAATTCAACCGGGTGCTCTGAGACTTCTTACCAATATTAGAGAAAATCAACAACAGGATTAAAGATTGAAGTGCCAATGAAAGAAGGCCAAAGAAGGTAAAAAAAAGGAAAAACAAATTTGTACATTTATCGGGAGAATAATACAGTTAGACTCCTCTAAGCTGCAGTAGGTAGCAGCAGAACAGGAAACTCACTACGCAATTGAAAAAGGGTGGAAACTCTGTACGGAGTTTTTCTCCTATCAGAGAAGGGTGAGATTCCACGCGGTAAATGCCATTTTTGAAAAGGGATGATCTGCTGGAGCCACTGGAAAAAAATAAGTTTATTTATTTGTATCACAAGTAGACTTACATTAACACTGCAATGAAGCTACTGTCAGAATTCCTAAGTTACCACAGTCTGGTAAACACAATAAGAAGTCTCACAACATCAGGTTAAAGTTCCACTGAAGAAATCAAGTGGAGGGCAAAAGCATTGCTCAGTTAATGGCAACCTTCAAAAGATTGGCACAGTGTTAGGAATTTGCAGAGTCATTAGAAAATACTCTTCAAAATCTTTAGTATGTGAACTCCAAAATGAGGTTCTTATCTAAAGATGATTGCTTATTGAGCATGCTTTGTCTTTAAAGACAGCAGAAGGAATCAAGTGCCAAAGGAACTAGCTGCTAAAAAGGCTTAACAATTTGCTGAAATAATGAAGATCTTACAAATTGGTAACTGCCCATAAGACGTCAAAACATCAACAAGCACATCACAGATATGTCAAAATGGGTCATTCAGCAAGTGAATGCTGGAGCAAGGACAATCAATGCAATAGTTCTGGCAAAATGGGTTAAATGGGGCTGGACCAGCTTCCGCTGAGAAGAATATTCAGAAGAAGAATCTAGATGTCTTCATGAAGAACAAGATGCATTCTACAAAAAGATTTTCAATATGGAAGAAAAAAGTTATGATTGTGAAGAGGACAATGTCTAGAAATATGATGAAGAACTCAAACTGAACTTCATATGCATACCATTGACTCTGAACCATTGTTAACTACCATTGCTCATAAAGATCTTTCTCATTTTAAAAGATTACCTTTTAGAACAACATTTACACCAGTCCCATTCCAGAGATTGATTGATCAGATTTCAAGTGGTCTCTCTGGTGTACAATGTTATTCTAAATTACAGGATCCAGTGAACAGAAGCACTTGAATAATTTGGAAGCACATTATAATTGTCTTCAAGCACACAGTCTGCATAACAAGAAATAAAAGTGTGACTTTTTCTACATATCAGTCCAATATTTGAGTCACATTTTTGATAGTAAAGGCTTATATGAAGCATTTTTAAAAAATGGAAACCCTTTTAGAAGGATCACACTTAATGAATGTGATGCAACTGAATCCTTTCCCAGATGAGTAAATTATTCCAGCAAATCTGTCCTTAATTTGGGCATATTATTGAAGCCATTGCATAATTTTATAAATGACCTAGATGAGGGTATAGAAGAATGGGTTAGTAAATTCGCTGACAACACCAAAGTCGGAAGAGTTGTAGACAGTGAGGATGGATGTTACAGTTTGCAGAGGGACATAGATAAGATGCAGAGCTGGGCCGAGAGGTGGCAAATGGAGTTTAATGTGGAAAAGTATGAGGTGATTCACTTTGGTAAGAGTAACAGGAGTACAGAATATAGGGCAAATGGAAGGACTCTTGGTAGTGTTGATGAGCAGAGAGATCTCGGTGTACATGTGCATAGCTCCCTGAAAGTTGGCACCCAGGTTGATAAGGTTGTTAAGAAGCCGTACGGTGTGTTAGCTTTTATTGGTAGAGGGATTGAATTTCAGAGCCTGAGGTCATCTTGCAACTGTACAAAACTCTGTTTATTTTAGCGGCTACACTTGGAGTATTACATACAGTTCTGGTCGCTGCATTATAACAAAGATGTGGAGGCATTGGAAAGGGTGCAGAGGAAGTTTACCAGGATGTTGCTTGGTATGGTGGGAAGGTCTTATGAGGAAAGGCTGAGGGACTTGAGGTTATTTTCATTAGAGAGAAGAAGGTTAAGAGGTGACCTAATTGAGGCATACATGATGATCAGAAGATTAGACAGAGTAGACAGTGAGAGCCCTTTTCCTTGGATGGTGACGGTTAACACAAGGGGACATAGCTTTAAATTAAGGGGTGGTAGTTATAGGATGGATGTCAGAGGTTGGTTCTTTACTCAGAGTGTAGTAAAGGCGTGGAATGCCCTGACTGCAGCAATTGTGGACTGGCCAACTTTAAGGGCATTCAAATAGTCAGTTGATTGGCATAGGGATAGCATTAGAATAGTTTAGGTTAGAGGGTCATTAGATTGGTTCCACTAGTCAGCGCAACATCGAGGGCTGAAGGACCTGTACTGCACTGTAATGTTCTATGTTCTATGTGAGGCAACAGTGCTGACCACTGTGCCATCAGGATATCCTGCTATAGTCCAAACGTAGGAATTAACACATAGTTATTTTTGGTGGCCGGTCTGGATGCTCAGATTGAAGAAAAAGTGAGACAGGGTCAATCCTGTGCACAAATAAGAAATACACCACCATTGTTTCCTTTACACCCTTGGGGGTGGTTTAAAATGCTATGGCAATGCTTGCATGTAGATCTTGCTGGTTTGTCTGATGGTTACATGTTCTTAGTCATAATTGTTGGACACACACAAAATGATAAGAAATCATCATGAGATGGACTACAACTAAACAACTCATTGAAAAACCTGACAAAATTTTTGCGTGATTTGATAAATGGGAATAGATTGTTAATGATAATAGTTCACAGTTTACTTCACAAGATTTTGAGGATTATCTCAATGTAGAATAGTAGTCAGCATATAAAATCCCTATATTATCATCCATCAATCAATGGATTAGCTGAAAGATTTGTACAATCTTTAAAACATTCTTTAAATGATTCAAGGGAATAAAGTTTTTTATCACATTGTGTGAATAGCTCTTGGGCTACTCATGCAACTACCCAACATCCACCTGCATTATTATTCATAAAGAGAAAATTGAGAACTGTGTTTGATTTGTTATTACCTTGATAATCCTATAGTTCCCGTTTCGCAGAGCCAAAAATCCAATTACTGCCTTCAAAGTATCACTTATCTCAGGCTGACACTGATTTCTGGTGTTAAGGAGAAACATTTGTCCTCTGAAACTATTGTGGTTGTCTTTGTTGAGGATTTTTACAAAATTGCTTTCGGGTACCCAAGAGTTGACAGCTGGCCCACGATTGCAGTCCTTGAAGAGTATGAGCAAGGGCAGATGGTTGTAGAATAAAGGATTAACTCTAATGATATCTACTGAGCATGTGTGTATGGAGTTATGTATGGAGTTATATCACAGTGTGTTCACTTATTGAGAGGAAATGATTGTGAAACATTTCAGACAGTAGCTCCAAGTATGATTTTGTGCAAATAAACATGTTGTACTGATGGCAACCCTTCTGAAAGTTGGTAAAAGTAACATTTTGACATTCCCCTTCTATTATTTTGTAACCTCTTCAAAATGCAAACAGATTTTGCAAACGTAATGTGCAAGTGACACTGCTAACATCTCAGTGAGCCTTATCATCAGAGAGGTGATGAGAGAGAAGGCTTCATCATCTTTATTAGTGAGAAGTAGGATGAGTGGCACTTGGCTTTGACAAAGCAGTGGAATTCCCATTGTTGCAAGGAGACTAGTGACTGCATGCATATGGCTCTGAGTGGCATTTATCATCATGGAGATTACTGAAAAACCAAAGGCTACCAGTTCCTGAATGTATAGTTGGGGTGCAGTCACAGTCAGAAGATAAAATTGGTCAATGTCCACTATCCTGGTGGCAACTGCAATGCTTTCATCCTTCAGCAGTCTGCCATATTTGATCAAATTTGACAAATGAGAGACTGGCTGCTTGGTAACAAGGGCTTCCTGCTCCATATTTAACTCATGACCACCCATTCCACTTCTTACAGAAATCATATATGTCCACAATAGCCATGCTGCTGTCAGGAATGTTAGAGCAAATGATTGGCATTCTGAAACCACTGCCTGGATCTGACCTGATGATGGAACAAAAGTCATTGATAAAGCAGCTGAAGATGGTTGGGCCTAGTTCACTTTTGAGGAGCTCTTGCACTGGTGTCCTGGAACACAAAAGGGTTTTCCCCAGTGATTTCTATTGACTCCAATTTTGCTAGGGTTCCTTGATGCCACATTTGGTCAAATGCAGCCTTGATGTCAAAGGCAGTCACTATCACATTACCCCTGGTATATCCACGGTGCTATTAGGAAGGGGGTTCCAGGATTTTGACTTAGTGACAGTGAAGGAATTGTGATATCTTTATAAGTCAGAGTGATGTGTAGCTTGGAGAGAAACTTGTAGATGGTGCTAGGTAGAAATCATGGGTTAGCAATGTGCTGTTGAAGGAGTGTCTTATAGATGGCACATGTTGATTCAGCAGAAGGAACAATAAAATGAAATGTAGAAACATAGATCATGGGAGGAGGCCATGGGGCTCTTCGAGCCTGTTCTGCCATTCATTACGATCATGGCTGTTCAATTCAATAGCCTAATCCCCTAACATTTGATCCCATTTGCTCCAAGTGCAATACCCAGCTGCCTCTTGAATGCATTCAATGTTTTGGCATCAACTATTCCCTAAAGTAATGAATGCCACAGGCTCACCACTTTTTGGATGAAGAAATGTCTCCTCATCTCCATCCTAAATGGCCTGCACTGAATCCGCAGACAGTGATGCCTGGTTTTGGACTCCCCCACTATCAGGAATACTCAGTACCTACCCTGTCTAGTCCTGTTAGAATTTTATAAGTCTCTATTAGTTCACCCCCTCATTCATCTGAACTCCAGCGAAATCCTAACCTAGTCAATCTCTTCATACATCAGTCCTATCATCCCCGGAATCAGTCTGATAAACCTGCGCTGCACTCCCTCAAGAGCAAGAACATCCTTCCTCAGAAAAGGAGACCAAAACTGCACACAATACTCTAAGCATGGCCTCACAATGCCCCGTACAGTTGCAATAACACATCCTTGCTCCTGTACCCAAAACCTCTCACAAAGAAGACCAACATGCCATTTACCTTCTTTACCACCTCCTGCACCTACGTATTTACCTTCAGTGACTGATGCACAAGGACACCCACATGCTACTGCACACTCCCCTCTCCCAATTTACAGTCATTCAGGTAGTAATCTGCCCTCTTGCTTTGCTTCCAAAGTGAATAATCTCATACTTATCCAAATTATACTGCGTCTACCATTGATTTACCCACTTACCCAACCTGTCCAGGTCATGTGAAGGATCTTGGTACTTTCATTACACACTCCCCCATCCAAGTTGCTTTCATCTGCAAATTTTGAAATGTTACATTTTGTCCCCTCATCCAAATCATTAATATATATGGTGAATATCTATATCAATTGGGTTCCCCCTTGTCAACTCTACTGGTTATATCTTCAAAGAATTCCAACAGATTTGTCAAGAATGATTTCCCCTTCATAAATCCATGCTGACTCTGCCTGATCCTGTCACTGCTTTCTAAATGGTATACTATAAAGTATTTCATATTGGATTCAAGAATTTTCCCCACTACCAATGTTAAGCTTACTCGTCTATAATTCCCTGCTTTCTCTCTAACTCCCATTTTGAATACTGGAGTGACATTAGCTACCCTCCAACCTGCAGGGACTGTTCCAGAGTCTATAGAATCCTGGAAGTTAATCACCAATGCATTCATAATTTCTAGAACCACTTCCCTAAGTACTCCGTGAAGTGGATTATCAGGCCCGGGAGATTTATCTGCCTTCAATCCCATCAATTTTCCCAGCACCATTTCTCTGCTAATATTGATCTTCTTCAGTTCTTCCCTCTCACTAAATCTTACATTCACCAATATTTCTGAAATAAAACCTGCTCCAACTTTTAAAGTCAAAGACAAATGTTTAATAAAGAAATATCATAATTCCAACTCTTGAGACCTCCCTCTTAACCATTCCAAGCTCTGACAAATACTGCCAGCTTCTTATTTACACTGAGTCAGTTGGATAGCTGACTGCCACACCATCATGTCATTGGTTACATAGTTTACTGGGTCAGCTGACCCTTATAGCACGTTACCATTAGTCACTACAACAGATCCAAGATTACACTTTCTAATAGTATACACTGCTGCCAGTGTGAACCGGTAGTGGAGGGAATAAATGTTGAAGATGGTGAAGGTGGTGCTGTGTTGCTTTATCCAGGATGCTGTTGAGATCCTTGAGTATCGCCAGAGCTGCACTCGTCCAGATAAATGCAGAATTCCATTACACTCCTGACTTGTGCCATGTAGATGGTGGACAAACTTGGGGAGTCAGGAGGTGACTTACTCATCACAGAATTCCCAACCTCTGACCTGTTCTTCTAGCTCTTCACTCTGTTGGTGAACAGCGAAGACACTTTGGTAATAATTGAGAGTAGATTGAAAGGGAGGTAATTGGCTGGGTTGGATTTGTCCATGATAGTTCACCTAACATCAGGGGCAACTTAGCATGGCCAATCAACCTAACCTGCAAATCTTTAGACTGTGGGAGGAAACCGGACCACCCAGAGGAAACCCCACAGACATGAGGAGAATGTGCAAACTTCGCACAGATCATAATCTGAGGTTGGAATTGAACCTGGGTTCCTGGCGCTGTAAACCAGCAGTACGAACCACTGCACCACCGTGCCACCCCAATGCTGAGCCTAGTCAGGAAAGTGTTTGCCACAGTAACATAGCTTTAATTTATATTCAGCATAAAATACGTACGTACAACATAATTTCTCAGAAAATTTCTACAAGTAGTAGAAAGAAAATAATTTAGATACATCAGTGTGTTCTGACCATGTGTCATTACACCTCCCATTTTATTCTACATACTTGACCCACAAGTGATTTAAGCTAATGGCATTCATGTAAATTCTTGACCAAGTTCCCCAGGGTCAGAAGATGGTGAAAAATAGGAATAATTGTATTGAAACTTAAGACATTTTTATGATTTAAGAAATTTCTATGAAAAATGTTATATCTTTGGTTTGATTTATTATTGTCATATGTATTAGCATACAGTGAAAAGTATTGTTTCTTCCACGCTACACAGACAAAGCATACCTTAGATAGAGAAGGAGAGAAGAGGGTGCAGAATGTAGCATTACAGTTATAGCTAGGGTGTAGAGAAAGAGCAACTTAATGCAAGATAAGTCCATTCAAAACTCTGATGGCAGCATGGAAAAAGCTTCTCTTGAGTCGGTTGGTTCAATGAGATTCTTCACTCTGGTCGATGTGTAGATGGAGGATTGAATAAATGTTATGAATACTTAAATAGCCAGTGACATATTTTGTACATATGTACCTCCAAATGAATATATAATAAAAGCAGAAAAGAGCGGTGCAAACAACCAAATTTCAGGAATTTTACAGGAGTTGAGAGTTTGATATGATGATTTAAATAATACTGATTTTTTTTTGGAAAATAACAATTCAAATTTGTTTTTTGAAATAACATAGAAAATGTTTTTTTTTATTTCCTAAAGCACCTGTGGTATTTTACATTTAAACCTCTGGAAAACAGCAGGACATTTGGTAACTACTCAATTAAAGTTTCCATGTTCAGCAAAAATTTTCTCAAGTCCTGTAAAACTGTCACTGTTGCTCTCAGTTGCTCTCACACAAACTTGGAATACTTATTTGCTAAAAAGCAGGAATATACTTATGAAATAGAAAACTTCAAACAAAAAAATTGTAATTATTGCTTCCGTGATTAAAGCAATCCCCTATAATAACATCTTGCACAGTCTAATTGCCAGGAATGAATTGAGCGAGGTTCACTATAAAGTAGAATTATGTTCTGTTTTGAAAAGCAGTCGTTGTTCTACCCTTCGGAACACAGGGCTTGTAAACTGTGATCGCCATGCCAGTCTTTTTACTAGCAAACTCATAAACCATGAAGGTGCACGTTCCTATGTTTATTTAAAATAGAATTAAAAGTTAACTGTGATTTCTGTACAGCTTCCAGCTGGTGGCATGTTTTAACACCTGAAAAGGACACTGCAACTTTTTGTTTCCATTAAGAGTATAATTTTCCTAAATCAAACTTGAAAAAAAATTTCTAACCAAATTGAAACAAAGCCAAAGCTGTTCAAGTGTGTCAATGTGTACTTTATGGTTTGGATACAGAGTTTAGAAGGGGAAAAAATATAATGGTGGCACAGTGGTTAGCATTGCTGCCTCACAGCGCCAGGGACCTGGGTTTGATTCCCAACTTAAATCACTGTCTGTGTGGAGTTTGCACATTCTCCCCATGTCTGTGTGGAGCTCCTCCAGATGCTACACTTTCCTCCCACAGTCTGAAGATGTACTGGTTAGGTGCATTGGCCCTGCTAAATTCTCCCTCAGTGTACTTGAACAGGCACCAGAATGTGGCAACTAAGGGATTTTTACAATAACTTCATTCCAATGTTAACTTCAATCTATTTGTGGCACTAATAAATTTTAAACTCGTCTGAAAAGATTACAGTCTTCAATTTGAAGAACCATCCTTACTATTTTAAGTGTAATCACGGCAACAATTTCTTCCTATTGTTCATAACCTATTTTATTAGCAGCAATAATTCAAACTGTAATGTACCAGCTCCCATTTCTTATGTTCTTATATTCTGTTGTAGTTCTAAGTTCATGATATACTTTTGATGAAGAAGCTTACTTTTTCAATTTTTATTCATCCATTCCATATTATTCTTCACTTCGTTCATTTTTTTTTATTCGGATAGCATGGATCAGGAGCTCTTACCTGGCAAATAATCCCTCAATTCCTCTACCACTTCAATTTCTTTTGATCCTCCCCCTGCTTGTTTCACCCAATGCTATATTTTCAGCATTAGTCCACTTTTCCTTCTCTGACCATGTAGTGTCTGTCAAGGGGAAGTCTTGTCTTACAAATCTAGTGGAATTTTTTGAAGAAGTGACAAAAAAAGTTGATGAAGGACATGCTGTTGATGTCGTCTACATGGATTTCAGTAAGGCGTTTGACAAGGTTCCTCATGGTAGACTGATAGAGAAGGTGAAGGCGCATGGGATACAGGGTCGGGTATGTAGATGGGTCGAGAACTGGCTCGGAAGGAGGAGACAGAGGGTAGTAGTGGAAGGCTCTTTTTCCGACTGGAAGCCTGTCACTAGTGGAGTGCCACAAGGCTCAGAACTCGGTCCTCTTCTATTTGTGGTCTACATAAATGACTTGGAAGTTGGGGTAGGTGGTGAGATCAGCAAATTTGCTGATGACACTAAGATGCTTGGATTGGCGGGTACAGAGGAGCAGTGCCAGGCAATACAACAGGACATAGATAGGTTGGTAGACTGGGCAGATAGATGGCAAATGGAATTTAATCCGGATAAATGCGAGGTGATGCATTTTGGCCGGAAAAATGTAGAAGAGAGTTATAGGATAAAAGGTAAAACTATTCAGAGTATAGAGACGCAGAGAGACTTGGGGGTGCAGGTTCACAAGTCTCTGAAGGTGTCTTCACAGGTGGAGAAGGTGATAAAGAAAGCGTATAGTATGCTAGCT
Organism: Sphyrna mokarran; assembly: GCA_024679065.1. Lineage (NCBI taxonomy): Eukaryota > Metazoa > Chordata > Chondrichthyes > Carcharhiniformes > Carcharhinidae > Sphyrna > Sphyrna mokarran. Next base: position 37,848,430 of record JAGIQG010000001.1, read on the forward strand.
TTCATAGAAAAGGGTATAGAATACAAGAGTAGGAGTTTGATGTTGCAATTGTATAGAACGTTGGTTAGGCCTCACTTGGAATACTGCGTCCAGTTCTGGTCGCCGTACTATCGGAAGGATGTAGAGTCCTTGGAGAGAGTGCAGAGGAGGTTTACCAGGATGCTGCCTGGTATGGAAGGACTGTCTTATGAGGAACGATTAAATAGACTGGGGTTGTTTTCCCTTGAAAGACGTCGGCTTAGAGGGGATCTAATAGAGGTGTATAAGATTATAAGGGGTATAGATAGAGTAAATGGTGGTAAACTTTTTCCACCTTCAGAAATGGATAGGACGAGGGGTCATGGCCTTAGGGTGAGGGGGGCTATGTATAAGACGAATATTAGAGGGCAGTTTTTCACACAAAGGGTAGTGGGGGTGTGGAATGCACTGCCGAGTAAGGTGGTGGGAGCAGGCACGCTAGGGCTGTTTAAGGGTCTCTTGGACAGCCACATGAGCGTTATGCAGATAGAGGGATATAGTAGGACTGTTTAACTATGGCTTTTTTTTCCACAGGTAATTCGGTCCATACTTGACCAACAAGGAGCATGCATTCGGCAGGTGGTGCGAGGACAGCTCTTGGATGTTGGTTCATGGGTTGCCTGGTGCTTCATGTCGTAAATGAGTGCTTTATCTGGACCATCTGAAGGGCACCATGACAGCTCAGTGACTATCTCTGTAGCTGTGCAGACACTTGGAATTGGGCCAGTGTCTGCGGGAGTTTGCGCGTTCTCCCTGTGGTTGCGTGGGTTTTCTCCGGGCGCTCCGGTTTCCTCCCACATCCCAAAAATTCGCTCTTAGGCTGATTGGGAAACAAATTGTCCCTACATTGAGACTCTTCCATATTAGGAATAACCTAAAATTAGAATAGGATAATGAAATTGTTACTATATAGTTATGACGGCGGCGCAGGCTCATTGGGCCGAAGGGCCTGTTTCCCGTGCTGTGTTGCTCTAAAAAAAAAAGTTGGATGACCATTAAGTAGGTTAACAGATGAATATTTTATTAAGCTAATTAACTATGTACAGAGAGTGATATAAAAGCCACTGTAGTCCATGATTCCAGACTCTATCTGGCCAGGAAAACTTCTGCTCCAGCCCAAGGATTTGCATGTTCCAGCTGGATTAACCCAATGGGTTACAATACCCTTACATCAATAAATAAGGGCATTCAGTCTCTGACCTTCGGGTAAGCATTCTCCAAGGTAGCTTTCAAGACACATGACAGTGCAGAATCACTGAGCAGAAACTGATAGCAAGTTCCGCACACGTGAGGACAGCCTCAACCAGGATCTTGGGTTCATGTCACACTATGTGTCACTCCCATCATTTGGCCTGGTCTTGCAAAATCCTACTAACTGTCCTGGTCTGAGACAATTCACACTTCTTTAAACTTGATTAAGCTTCTCTCCACTTACATTGTCTGTGAGTTGATTACCTATAAAGACCTACATTACAACCATTATCTTGCAATTGGGCCTATGTCTACATGCCCTGTTTGTGAACCCAACTCTCCACTCACTTGATGAAGGGGCAGCACTCCAAAAGCTCGTGCTATCAAATAAACCTGTATGATTTTATTCTGGTGTTGTGGGACTTTTCACTGTGTCCATCCCAGTCCAATACCAGCAGTTCAGCATCATCAATAACTTCTAACATTTGATGCAAAAACAGAAAATGCTGGAAAATCTCAGCAGGCCTGGCAACACAAAACCATAAGTCCTAAAGGTATAAATAGGCCATTTGACCCATCAAGTCTGTACTGCTATTCAATGAGATCATGACTGATCTGACAACTCCACTTTCCCGCCTTATGCCTATAATCTTTGATTCCCTTACTGATGGAAAATCTATCTCAGTCTTGAACATACTTAATGGTCCAGCCTCTATAGCCTCCTATAGGAAAGAATAATACAGATTAAATATAGCCTGAGAGAGAGAAAAAAAAACCTCCTCATCTTTGTTTTAACTGGGTGACTTCTTACTGAGTGACTTATTACTCGGAGGTGGGGAGGTGGGGATTGGGCTGATTCAGGTCACTCTCATTCCTGTAATGGTGGAGGGGGGAGGCGGGGTGGTGACCTATTATTTGGATGTTGGAAGCGGGGGATGATGCCTTCTTTGCTGAAAGGTCGGTGGTGCTACCTGGATCCTACACACCAGATCCTAGCTGGTGATAACCAGGACCAATCACCCCACCCCTCCCCCACCAACCCATGGTCCATTTCCCACTGAAGATGCAAGTGAATGGTGGATACAGTGAATGGGCCATCAAATCCAGACCTTGAGGGAGGCTATTGATGAACTTGCAGGGGTCCTGGCAGACATATTTAAAATGTCAGTATTCACGGGGGAGGTGCCAGATGATTGGAGGGTGGCTCATGTTGTTCTGTTGTTTAGAAAAATTTCAAAAGAAATCCGGGAGATTATAGGCCAGTAAGTTTGACATCGCTAGTAGGCAAGTTATTGGAAGGTGTAATAAGGGATAAGATCTACAAATATTTGGATAGACAGGGACTTATTAGAACATAGAACATAGAACATTACAGCACAGAACAGGCCCTTCGGCCTTCGATGTTGCGCCGACCAATATAAAAAGCAATGCCCCTCCAAACTAAACCATTCCCTTCTCTTCCATATACTTATCAACTAACCTCTTAAACGCCACCAAACTTGGCGCATCTACACTGCTGCAGGCAGGGCATTCCACTCCCGAACCACCCTTTGGGTAAAGAACCTACCTCTGATATCCGTCCTATAACTATCACCCCTTAATTTAAAGCTGTGTCCCCTCGTGCTAGCTTTTTCCATCCTAGAAAAAAGGCTATCGCTATCCACCCTATCTAAACCTCTAATCATCTTATATGTTTTGATTAGGTCCCCTCTTAGCCGCCTCCTTTCTAACGAAAACAACCTCAAATCCCTCAGCCTCTCTTCATAAGACCTGCCCTCCATACCAGTCAACATCCTGGTAAACCTCCTCTGTACCCTCTCCAAAGCCTCCACATCTTTCTTATAATGCGGGGACCAGAACTGCACACAATACTCCAAGTGCAGCCACACTAGAGTTTTGTACAGTTGCAACATGACGTTGTGGCTCCGAAATTCAATCCCCCTACCAATAAAAGCTAAGAAAAGCTAAGACTCCATATGCCAGCTAAGACTCCATATGCCAATATTAGGGAGAGTTAACATAGCTTTGTGCATGATAGGTCATGTTTAACCAATCTATTAGAGTTTTTCAAGGAGGTTACCAGGAAAGTGGATGAAGGGAAGGCAGTGGATATTGTCTACCTGGATTTCAGCAAAGCCTTTGATAAGGTCCCTCATGAGAGGTTAGTTAGGAAGGTTCATTCGCTAGATATATATGGGGAGGTTGTAAATTGGATTAGACACTGACTCAATGGAAGAAGAGAGAACTCAGTAAGAATTTAGCAACACCAATTTTAAATCCAACCGATTTAGAACATAGAACATAGAACAATACAGCACAGAACAGGCCCTTCGGCCTTCGATGTTGTGCCGACCAAAATAAAAAGCAATGCCCCTCCAAACTAAACCATTCCCTTCTCTTCCATATACTTATCAACTAACCTCTTAAACGCCACCAAACTTGGCGCATCTACAACAGCTGCAGGCAGGGCATTCCACTCCCTAATCACTCTTTGAGTAAAGAACCTACCTCTGATATCCGTCCTATAACTCATACCCCATAATTTAAAGCTGTGTCCCCTCGTGCTAGCTTTCTCCATCCTAGGAAAAAGGCTATCACTGTCCATTTATTTGATAGTAGATTTATTTGATAGTAAAGTTGCGAGCTTTCAACGCTGTGTCTTCGTCAGGCAAATGCAGTGTTCTGGTCTGCAATAGCACACATCAGCACAGACAGTCACAGATTGCTGATTAGAATGCGAATCCTTACATCTAACCTGCTATTCAAGTGTTAAAGTGGCTAACAATGTGTGTGAAGGGAATCCTGAGCATTGGTTAGAGAATTTTGTATTTTCTCCAGACAGCACAATAATTGAGGTTTTTTGCTAACCCAGGCAAGTTACGGGGGTTAGAGAGTGGCTGTGGAATACCTTTGATGAGTGGTGTGCTGCAGGGATAGGTGTTGGGTCCATTATTGTTTGTCATCTATATCAATGACCTGGATGATAATGTGGTAAATTGGATCAGCAAATTTGCTGATGATACAAAGATTGGAGGTGTGGTGGACAGAGAGGAAGGTTTTCAAAGCTTGCAGAGGGATTTGGACTAATTAGAAAAATGGGCTGCAAAATGGCAAATGGAATTGAATGCAGACAAATGTGAGATATTGCATTTTGGAAGGACATACCAAAGTAGAACATACAGGGTAAATGGTAGGACTCTGAAGAGTGCAGTTGAACAGAAGGATCTGGGAATACAGATACAGAATTCCCTAAAAGTGACGTCACAGGTGGAAAGGATCGTAAAGAGTGCTTTTGATACATTGGCCTTTATAAATCGGAGTATTCAGCATAAAAGTTGGAGTGTTATGGTAAGGTTGTATAAGGCATTGGTGAGGCCGAATTTAGAGTATTGTGTACCGTTTTGGTTACCTAGTTACAGGAAGGATGTAAATAAGATTGAAAGAGTGCAGAGAAGGTTCACAAGGATGTTGCCGGGACTTGAGAAGCTGAGTTACAAAGAGAGATTGAATAGGCTAGGACCTTATTCCCTGGAACATGGAAGAATGGGGGAAGATTTGATAGAGGTGTACAAGATTTTGTTGGGTATAGATAGAGTGAATGCAAGCAGGCTTTTTCCACTGAGGCTAGCGGAGAGAAAAAACAGAAGGCATGGATTAAGGGTGAAAGGAGAAAAATTTAAAGGGAATATTAGGGGGGGAATTCTTCATGCAGACAGTAGTGGGAGTGTGGAATGAACTGCCTGATAAAGTGGTAAATGTGGGGTCACTTTTAACATTTACGAAAAACTTGGATGGGTTCATGGATGAGAGAGGTGTGGAGGGATATGGTCCAAGTGCAGGTCAGTGGGACTAGGCACAAAATGTTCAACACAGACAAGAAGGGTCAAAAGGCTGTTTCTGGGCTGTAATTTTCTATGGTTCTATGGTTCTAATTATAATAAGCAAGTTTGCATATTTATCAGTTTGCCATTCCCTATATTTTGCTCGATTCACTGGACCATCGTGATTCTTGCTGGCAGTGAGTGACCCCAGAGGATCCCCTTTTCCTGCGCCCTCTTCCGCTATCTTCACTATGTGCCTTTTCACCAAGTTTTCTGCCATCTGTGAACTTAGCAATAGGGCATTCACTTCCATTGTCTAAATCATTGATAGAAATAGTAAATAATTGTGGCCCCAACACAGATCCCTGTAGCACTCCATTACAGTTACAGGTTTCAATCCCTGAAAATGCCTCCCTTATTCCAACTCCCCGGGGAGACTCTTATCAAACAATATGGCAAAGTGATTATTCTGGTTAGAAAAGTGGCATGTTTCTCTTCAGATTTTATCACAGTCTGTCACAAAAGAACAGGTGGGTCTGTTTCACACCGTCATGCAGGGGGTTTGGGCTTCAACACACCAGCACAGCCAGCCGCACTGGGATCAGGTTTAAAGGTTGCCTCAAACAAAGCAAAAATAACCTCCCTCAACTCATCCCCATCCCATCTCACCAGGAGGCCTCAAGGCCCCAGCCCCACCTGATCAGAGCCAGCATTTACCCTCTCCCCCCCGCCACAATTGAAGTCAGCATTAATCATCCCCTGACCCTTGGCACAGGGTGGCACCACCAGGTTCGCACTCCAGGGTGACATGAACACAGTGCCACCCTGACAGTGCCAACATATACCAAGGGGCATTGCCAGTCCACTGCCTCTCCCCCAGGGTCTATGTTCACTATTATGCCCACAAGGAGACTCCCACGACAATCTAATAAAGCTGACACTAAAATGCCTTCCATGGGAGTACACCCCCATTGTGCTGATGGCAGTTTACATGTCACCCCATGTGGACATGAAGATTGCACTGGATGAAATCTACACCACTATAAGTAGCCTTGAGAGAAACATCCTGAGGCCTTGCTCATTTTGTCTGGGAACTTCAATCACGTTAAATTCAAGGGCGTATCACCAAGTTACCACCAACATATCTCCTGTTCCACCAGAGGCCCAAACATCCTAGACCACTGCTACACAAATATCAAACATGCCTCCTGCTCTATCACCCACCCACACTTTGCCAAGGCTATGTTCCTGCTCCTGGCTTACAAAGAAAAAACTGAAGCGGGAGAATCCATCAAAAAAAAGTCATGCAATGTTGGTCTGAAGAATTGAATGTTCTCCTACGGGACTGCTTGGAGTCAGTGGGATGGTCAGTATTTAAAATCTCTTTGACAAGCCTGAACGATTACGCCATTACAGTAACTGACTTCATTTGTGATTGTGTAGAAGACTGCATGCCAAAGAAGCAAATCCATGTGTTCCCCAGCTGGAAACTATGGATGAGCAGGGATATCCACTGCTTGCTCAAGTCCAGGTCTGAGGCATTCAAATCAGGTGACCCTGACCTATAAAAGAAAGCCAGATACGATCTAAGGAGATCCATCAAAGATGCCAAAAGACAGTATCAGACCAATACTCAGGCTAGCCACACTGACCCCCGTCAACTATGATAAGGATTGCAAGGCATAACAGGTTACAAGATGAAAGCGTGTAAAATCGTCAGCTCCAGTGTCCCCCTCCCTGATGAGCTCACTGCATGCTACATCATTTGAGCAAGAGGTCAGCAAGAGCATGCCCTTACCCTGGAATCCTTGGATCAGTCCGTATTTGGGGTCACCATTGCAGATGTCAGAGCAGCTTTCTCAAAGGTCAACCCACAGAAAGCAACTTGCTCGAAAGGAGTACCCGAACATGCACTCAGGTCCTGTGCAGATCAGCTAACTGGGGGTACTCATAGACATCTTCAGCCCCTCTTTACAACAATCTGAGGTCCCTATCTGCTTCAAGGAGATGACCATCATCCTAGTACCTAAGCAAAACCAAGCAGCCTGCCGTAATGGCTTCTTCCAGTGGCTGTGACATCCATCATTATGAAGTGCTTCGAAGGATTAGTCATGGCACAAATAAATTCCAGCCTCCTGGATTGCCTGGACCCACTACAGTTCGCCTACTGCTGCAACAGGTCCATGGCAGACACCATCTCCCTGACTCTGCACCCAACCCTGGAGCACCTACATAACTAAGACACCTATGTCAGACTCCTATTTATTGACTACAGCTCAGCCTTCAACACCATTATTCGAATGAAACTTATCTCCAAACTCAGTGGTTTGGGCCTTGGCTCCTTCCTCTGTGACTGGATCCAGAACTTCATATCTCAGTTATGATGTTGATAAGATATTGAGAGGTATAGGTAGGGTGGATTCTCAGAGGCTATTTCCCAGGGCTGAAATGGTTGCTACAAGAGGACACAGCTTTAAGTCTGAAGTCACGACCCAATCAACTCAAGAACAGGAGTAGGTACAGAGGAGATGTCAAGAATAAGTTTTTCACTGAGACAGTGGTTAATGAGTGGAATCGGCTGTTGTCGGTGGTGATGGAGGTGAACTTTTGGGGTCTTTTAAGAAATTTCTAGATGAGTACATGGGATGTAATGGGATTAAGGATTATAGATAGGCCTAGTAGGTAGGAATATGATCAGTGCAACTTGTGGGCCGAAGGGCCTGTTTATGCTCTAGTGTTCTATGTTCTATATTGCCAAAGCTTTAAAGTTCATTGCTAAACTCATTTGAGATTTTAGGAATGCAATAAGCAAATCTCCATTTTCACCTGAATGGAAAGCGTTACCATTCTAGGAGCAACAACGAAGTAATGGTCCATTCCGGAATGAACTGACACTCCACAAACTGCCGTGAGATACTCAGAAACTGCATTCCACAATGTATCACTCATAAAACTGACCACAGAAATGAAATACATCATGGGTTAAATCTGACCAAAAAAGGCAGCTTTGTTTCCATGAGAAAACGTGTCTCTCTCAGGGAAACCGGTCAACATACTCTCCAGATCTTACATCACACCGCCAAAAAAAATCAAAGGAGTGTGTTTCACACCAGCATATGGAGACCTGCGGGGGAGGGTCCTCAACACACCAGCAAGACCCATCTGCAGAGTTATCAGGATGTTATCTTTATCTGAGTAAACCAAGCCACTCCCTATCCCCCAGGAGACCACGGAGGTCTCAGGGCCAACCTCCCTACCCCTAATTGGAGTTAGCACTTGGAGTCTCTCCCCATCCCGATCATTGGCCTCCTCTGCCCATCCCCACCCCGATCATCAGCCCCTTCTACCCAATCATTGGCCTCCTTCTTCCAGGCCTTCTACCCCCCTCGCCCCACAGACTGAGTCGGCATTCACCTCTATCACTTTGAGACCAGAACACCATTAGATCTAGGAGTAGAATTAAGCCACTCAGCCCATCAAGTCTGCTTCGCCATTCAATCATGGCTGATCTTTGTCTTATCCCCATTCTCCTACCGTTTTCCCATAACTCCATTCTAAAAGTAGAGGGCCTGGGTTTGGGATGAGGAGGGGTGTCCATGGGGCAAATTTTTTTGCACAGAGTATGGTGGGTGTGTGGAATGGGCTGCCATGGTGGTGAAGGTGGGTGCAGTTTTGTCTTTCGAAAGGCGTTTGGACAATTGGGTGGGTGGGGTGGGTGTGGAGGGATGTGGGCCAAATGCAGGCAATTGAGGTTAGCTTTCGGGTTTAAAAAAAAGGGTTGCAAAGACAAGTTGGGCCAAAAGGCCTGTTTTCATACTGTATACCTCTACGACTCTATGATTCTCAAAGACCACAATCAGTAAGGATAGGCAAAACACCTTGTCCATGATCATCCTCAACACTGGTGCCCCACAAGGCTGTGTTCCCAGCCCCTACTCTATTCAAGAACAAAGAACAAAGAACAAAACAGCACAGGAAACAGGCCCTTCGGCCCAACGAGCCTGCGCCATCACCTTGATGTTCCCACTTCTACACGCGATCCCTGTCCATGTTTATAGATCTATGGATTAAAAACCAAATTTAAGAATCAAATTTAGGGAGAATTTGTTTTGCCAATTAGCCTAAGAGCACATCTTTGGGATGTGGGAGGAAACCGGAGCTCCCGGAGAAAACCCACGCAAGCACGGGGAGAATGCGCAAACTCCACAGACACAGGCCCAAATCCATGTATCTGCACAGCACAGCGATAGTCACTGAGCTGTCGTGTTGCCCATCAGATGGTCCAGGTCAAGCATACACTAACGATGTGAAGCAGTAGGATACTCTCAAAAAAGGTCCAAGAGCAGTCCTCTCACGACCCATCGCGTGTATGCCCCTCGTTAGACAACAAGGTGGACCAAAGCACCTGTAGGATAAAAAACAAGTACATCAATATCATCATCTATTTACACACTTCCCAGGACTCCCAAGGCTCATGATCCCTATTTTAAATCAGTTTTCTATACCCCTCCATTCCCATTCTGTTCATGTGCCCATCTAAGTATTTCTTAAATATCTCCAGAGTACCTGCCTCCTCCACTTTACTTGGTAGCACATTCCATACCCCTACCACCCTCTGTGTGAAAAAACTCCCTCTAGCATCCAATTACCCCCGTCACCCTAAGCCCATGACCCCTCGTGCTATTTGAGTGATATATTCCTTATATACCTATGATTGTGTGGCCAATTTCTCTTCCAATTCAATTTTCAAGTTTGCTGGTGACACCACCGCAGTGAATTGGATGTCAAACAATGATGAGACAGAGTACAGGAATGAGATAGAGAATCTGGTGAACTGTGCTTCGACAATAATCTCTCCCTCAATGGCAACAAAACGAAGGAGATTGTCATCGACTTCAGGAAGCATAGAGGAGAACATGCCTCTGTCTACGTTGATGGGGACAAAGTGGAAAGGATCAAGAGCTTTAAGTTTTTAGGTGTCCAGATCATCAACAACCTGTCCTGGTCCCCTCCATGCCAACTCTATTGTTAAGAAAACCCACCAACGCCTCTAGTTTCTAACAAGACTAAGGATATTTTGCATAGATATGATGCAAAACTGGGCGGAGAAGTGGCAAATGGACTTCAATGCGGATAAATGTGCAGTGTTCCATTTTGGCAGGTCCAATGGGATGAAGGAGTACCATGTCAAGGATAGGAGTCTTAGCAGTGTTGAGGAGCAGAAGGATCTTGGGGTCTGAGTCCATAGGACTCTTAAATCAGCCTCGCAGGTGGAGGATGTGATCAAGAAGGCGTATGGTGTACTGGCCTTCATTAATCGAGGGATTAAGTTTAGGAGTCAGGAGGTAATGCTGCAACTATAAAAGACCCTAGTCAGATCCCATTTGGAGTACTGTGCGCAGTTCTGGTCGCCTCACTACAGGAAGGATGTAGAAGCTATTGAGAGGCTTCAGAGGAGACTTATAAGGATGTTGCTTGGATTGGGAGACATGCCTTATGAAGATAGGTTGAGGGAGGTGAGTCTCTTCTCCCTGGAGAGACGAAGATTGAGAGGCGACCTGATAGAGGTTTATAAAATGTTGAGAGGAATAGATAGGGTGGATTCTCCGACGCTATTTCCCAGGACTGAAGTGGTCATTACCAGAGGATACAGGTTTAAGATGCTGTGGAGCAAGTAAAGAGGAGATGTTAGGGGTAAGATTTTCATCCAGAGAGTGATGACTGAGTGGAATCGGCTGCCATCGGTGATGCCATCACTGGGATCTTTTAAAAGACTTCTGGATGAGTACATGGAATTTAATGGGATTGGGAATTACAGATAGTTCTATAGCCTAGTACGTATGGATATGATTGGCACAACTTGTGAGTCAAAGGGCTGGTTTGTGCTGTAGTGTTCTATGTTCTATGTTCTATTTCAGCTATGGCACTCACCAATTTTTACAGATGCACTGTAGAAAACATTCTTTCTGGAGTATCACAGTTTGGAATGGCTCCTGCTCTGCACAAGACCACAAGAAACTACAGAAAGTTGTGAAAGTAGCCTAATCCATCACGCAAACCAGCCTCCCATCTGTTGACCCTGTCTACATTTACTGCTGCCTTGACAAAACAGCCAACATAATTAAGGATCCCATGCATCCTGGACATTCTCTCTTTCATCTTCTTCCATCGGGAATAAGATACAAAAGTCTAAAGTCACATACCAACCAATTCAAGAACAGTTCCTTCCCTGCTGCTGTCAGACTTTTGAATGGACTTACCTTGCATCAAGTTGATCTTTCTCCACACCTTAGCTATTTCTATAACACTATATTCTGCACTCTCTCGTTTCCTTCTCTGTGAACGGTATTCTCTGTCTGTATAGTCTGCAAGAAACAATACTTTTCACTTTATGCTAATACATGTGACAATAATAATTCAAATCAAATCTATTGTAAATGGCTGGTGCCCTCTGAATATCTGATGGGAATGGGGGCATATCCTGGAGACAGTGCTTGTGAATGCTGATGTATTAAAATGAGCTTTCTGGGATCCAATGGCATATTTTACACTATTTTGGAAGATTGGATCTCAGAAACTCACTGGCGCAAATCGCACTTTCTACATCTCTCTGGGCTTTGAGCGCACGTCACCATTCCTGCGGACAGAGAGCAGACTCAAAATCACCCCCAACATTTCTGATTTGATTTAGTATTAGATATTAGTACAGACAATGCGGAATCTGTATGAATTGAGTTATTGATCTCTACTAAGATTGTAAAAACAACGCTGTCTTTTGTGTTCAGACAATATTGATTTGGAACAGTTGATTTTAAAAACTACAAGGAAAACTGAGACAACAAAACTGAGGCAACAAAACCAAGGCATTTAAAAAAATGGAGATTGCATGCTAACTTAAGAAATTGTCTCATAGCTTTAAAGTAAATAATATGTTTTGTGTTTCACTCATCATCTATGGCCTCCAGATTTTCCAAAGTGTTTTACTGTTGATGTGGTGTATGTGGGTTTGAAGAAGTCTTTTGATAAGGTCCCACGCGAGAAATTAATAACCAAAATTAGATCACATGGGATTGAGAGAATTACATTGGTTTGGAATAAGAATTGATTGATGGCAGAAAATAGGCAATAGGAATAAATGGGTCATTCTCAGGATGGCAGGCTGTCACTCGAGGAGTGCTGCAAGGATCAGAGCTGAGGTGATTGTTGTTCATTATTAATATAATTGATTTGGATGTGGGGGCCATTGTAATATTTCCAAATTTGCCAATGCTACAAAACTACGTGGAAATATAAGTTTCTGAGGTGGAAACAAAGGAACTTGGACAGGCTAAGTGAATGGGCAAGAACATGGAATGTAATGTGAATGAAGGTGAAGTTATTTATTTTGATTTAAATAAAATGAAAGGCAGAGCTTTTCTTAAATAATAAGAGGTTGGGAGGAGTCAATGTCCAAAAAGGTCTGGATGCACTTGTCACTAAAGCTAGGCACGGTGGCACAGTGGTTAGCACTGCTATCTCTCAGTGTCAGGAACCTAAGATCAATTCCTGGATGAGTCACTGTCTGTGTGGTGTCTGCATGTTCCCCCATGTCTGCATGGGTTTCCTCTGGGTTCTTCCTCCTTCCACAAGCCGTAAGGACGTGCTGTTTATGTGCATTGACCATACTAACTTCTCCCCTGTGTACCCAAACAGAGTGTGACAAATAGGGGATTTTCACAGTAACTTCATTACAATGTTAATATAAGGCTACTTATGATACAAATAAATAAATAAACAGGGGCAGCAAGCAACTAGAAAGGGAAATGGTATGTTGGCTTTCATCACAAGGGAATCTGAGCGCAGGAGTAATGATGTTTTGCTGCAATTATCTGGAATCTTGATGAGATCACACCTGGAGTAATGTATACAGTTTGGTCTCCTTATCTAAGAAAGGATATACTTACCAAAACAGACTGCCACAGAGATTCAACAAGCCAATTCCAAGGGTGACCAGATTTTACTAATATGGAGAAGTGATGAAATTGGAGCTGTATTTTCTAGTGCTCTCTTTGAAACTTACAAATTTCAAAGACAGTATAACACGATTAATGTAGATAGGATGTTTTCCTGGCTGAATCTAGATCCGTGGGACACAATCTCAGGATAAAGAGTAGAGCAGTTAGGACTAAGATGGGCCAACCGTTCATGTTAACCGTTCATGCCTCCAGGTGTTAGGCTTGGAAGTTAGTGAACATTTTGGTGATAGTGACCACAATTTGGTTACGTTCACCTTAGTGATGGACAGGGATAGGCATGAAGCTGGGGGCAGTAGTTATAGCTGGGGGAAGGGTAATTATGAGGCCATCAGGAGAGAATTAGGGTGCATAGATTGGACTAGGAAACTACAGGGACTGGGAACATCTGGAATGTGGAGCTTATTCAAGGAGCAGCTGCTGCGAGTCCTTGATAAGTATGTCCCTGTCAGGCAGGGAGGAAATGGTCGAGTAAGAGAGCCTTGGTGTACGAAAAAAGTTGATTTGCTGGTTAAGAAGAAAAAGGAGGCTTATGTCAGGATGAGGCTTGAAGGCTCAGTTAGTGCAATGGATAGCTATAGATTAGCCAGGAAGGAGGTAAAAAGTGAATTGAGGAGAGCTAAGAGGGGACACGAGAAGATGTTGGCTGATAGGATTAAGGAGAATCCTAAAGCTTTCTTTCGATATGTTAAGAATAGAAGATTGGTTAGGGCAAGATTAGGGCCAGTCATAGACAGCAGTGGGAAGTTGTGCGTGGAGCCTGAAGAGATTGGTGAGGCACTGAATAAATATTTCTCTTCGGTATTCACGCAGAGTGCTGGAAATGTAGCTGTGGAGAGCACTGAGGTACAGGGTTGCAAATGGGGGAGTATTGTAGTAGATAGGGAGGATGTGTTAGAAATTCTCGAGGGTTTGAAGTTGGATAAGTCCCCTGGGCCGGACGGGATTTACCCTAGGATTCTCTGGGAGGCAAGAGAGGAGATTGCAGAGCCTCTGGCTCTGATCTTCAGGTCGTCGTTGGTTACGGGTTTGGTTCCGGAGGACTGGAGGATAGCGAATGTGGTCCCGTTGTTCAAGAAGGGAAAGAGAGACCTTCCAGGGAATTATAGGCCAGTGAGTCTTACTTCTGTTGTGGGCAAAGTATTGGAGAGAATAATTAGGGATAGGATTTATAGTTATTTAGAGAGAAATGAATTGCTTGGGGATAGTCAGCATGGTTTTGTGAAGGGTAGGTCGTGCCTTACTAACCTTATTGAGTTTTTTGAAAAAGTGACCAAAGAGGTGGATGGGGGGTAAGGCGGTTGATGTGGTATATATGGACTTTAGTAAGGTGTTTGATAAGGTGGCCCATGGAAGACTTCTGCAGAAAATGCAGATGTATGGGATAGAGGGTGATTTAGCTAATTGGGTTAGGAATTGGCTGCAGATAGAAGACAGAGGGTGGTGGTTGATGGGAGATATTCATCGTGGAGTTCGGTGACAAGTGGTGTACCTCAGGGGTCTGTTTTGGGGCCCCTGCTGTTTGTAGTTTTTATAAATGATCTGGATGAGGGTATTGAAGGATGGATTAGTAAATTTGCAGATGACACTAAAGTCGGTGAAGTGGTAGATAGTGAAGAGGGGTGTTATAGTTTGCAGAGGGACTTGGACAAGTTGCAGAGCTGGGCCGAGAGGTGGCAAATGGAGTTTAATGTGGAAAAGTGTGAGGTAATGCACTTTGGCAGGAACAATAAATGTGTAGAGGATAGGGCTAATGGTAGGGGTCTTAATAGTGTTGAGGAACAGAAGGATCTTGGTGTATGTGTCAATAGATCCCTGAAAGTAGCCAGTCAAGTGGATAAAGTTGTTAAGAAGGCATATGGAGTCTTAGCTTTTATTGGTAGGGGGATTGAATTTAGGAGCCGCAGCATCATGTTGCAAACTGTACAAAACTCTAGTGCGGCCGCACTTGGAGTATTGTGTGCAGTTCTGGTCGCCACATTATAAGAAAGATGTGGAGGCATTGGAGAGGGGACAGAGGAGGTTTACCAGGATGTTGCCTGGTATGGAGGGCAGGTCCTATGAAGAGAGTTTGAAGGATTTGAGGTTGTTTTCGTTAGAAAGGAGGCGGCTAAGAGGGGATCTTATTGAAGCATATAAGATGATTAGAGGTGTAGATAGGGTGGACAGTGATAGCCTTTTTCCTAGGATGGAGAAAGCTAGCACGAGGGGACACAGCTTTAAAGTAAGGGGTATGAGTTATAGGACGGATAGCAGAGGTAGGTTCTTTACTCAAAGAGTGATTAGGGAGTGGAATGCCCTGCCTGCAGCTGTTGCAGATGCGCCAAGTTTGGTGGCGTTTAAGAGGTTAGTTGATAAGTATATGGAAGAGAAGGGAATGGTTTAGTTTGGAGGGGCATTGCTTTTTATTTTGGTCGGCACAACACCGAAGGCCGAAGGGCCTGTTCTGTGCTGTAATGTTCTATGTTCTATGTTCTTTGTTCTATATATTAATGGCTGCAAGGTTTCAAGTTTCGATCGGGTGATTCTCCCAAGAGGATTGAATTGGTGACAAAACAGGTGTAAACTATGAGATCCTGAATGAATACTTTGCGTCGGTATTCACAAAGGAGAAAGGCTTGTTAACCAGTCCTGTCTCTGAGGGAGCTGTGGACCAGTTGAGGGAAATATCCATACCGAGGGAGGAAGTGCTAGAGCTTCTAAGTAGCATTAAAACTGATAAATCTCCAGAGTCTGATGGCATTTATCCCAGGCTGCTTAGGGAGGCATGAGGTGAAGTTCCTGGGCCTCTGACGCAAATCTTTGTCTCTTCTTTGGACACAGGTGAGGTCCCAAAGGACTGGAGAATAGCTAATGTTGTACCGTTGTTTAAAAAGGGTAGTAGGGATAACCCTGGAAATTATAGGCCGGTGAGTTTGACGTCAGTGGTAGAGAAGCTGTTGGAGGGGATTCTTAGAGATAGGATGTATAGGCACTTAGAGCGTTGCGATCTGATTAGGTATACACAGCATGGCTTAGGAGAGGTTAAGGAGCGGTCGTGCCTTACAAATCTGGTAGAATTTTTTGAGGAGGTAACGAAAATGGTCGACAAAGGGCGAGCCGTTGATGTCATCTATATGGATTTCAGTAAGGCATTTGACCAAGTCCCTCATGGGAAGTTTGTTGAAAAAGTCAAGGCTAATGGGATACAAGGACAGGTAGCTAAACGGATAAATAACTGGCTTGGTAATAGGAGACAGAGAGTAATAGTGGAAGGATGTTTTTCTAGCTGGAGGTCAGTAAATAATGGTATGCCGCAGGGCTCAGTGCTGGGACCTCCTATTTGTAATGTATATAAATGACTTGGAAGAGGGAGTAAGTGGAGTGATCAGCAAGTTTGCAGACAATACAAAGATGGCTGGACTTGTGGATAGTGAGGAGCATTGTCAGGCGATACAGCAAGAGATAGATAGGCTGGTAGCTTGGACAGGTAGCTGGCAGATGGAATTCAATCCTGATAAATGTGAGGTGATGCATTTCGGGAGAAAGAATGTAGGGGGCAGGTATATGATAAAGGGTAGGCCTAAGAAGAGTATAGAAGCACATAGAGACCTGGGCGTGCAGGTGCACAAGTCTCTGAAGGTGACAGAGCAGGTGGAGAAGGTCATAAAGAAAGCATACAGTATGCTAGCCTTTATAGGAAGGGGTATAGAGTACAAGAGCTGGCCTTTAATGTTGCAGTTGTACAAACGTTGGTTAGACCTCATTTGGAATACTGCATCCAGTTTTGGTTGCCTTCCTACCGGAAGGACGTGGAGACTCTGGAAAGAGTGCAGAGGAGGTTTACCAGGATGCTGCCTGGTATGGAAGGTCTGAGTTACGAGGAGAGGTTAGGCAAATTGGGACTGTTTTCCTTCGAAAGACGTAGACTTAGAGGAGATCTAATAGAGGTGTACAAGATTATGAGGGGTATAGATAGAGTAAACAGGGTTAAGCTTTTTCCTAGGATGGACTCGAATAGCACGAGGGGTCACGGGCTTAGGGTGAGGGGGGTAAGGTATAATTTGGATGCTAGAGGGAGTTTTTTCACACAGAGGGTGGTGGGGGTATGGAATGCGCTGCCAAGTAATGTGGTGGAGGCAGGTACTCTGGAGTTATTTAAGAAATACTTAGATGGGCACATGAACAGAATGGGAATGGAGGGGTATAGAAAACTGATTTAAAATAGGGATCATGAGCCTTGGGTGTCCCTGGGAAGTGTGTAAATAGATGATGATATTGATGTACTTGTTTTTATCCTACAGGTGCTTTGGTCCACCTTGTTGTCTAACAAGGGGCATACACGCGATGGGTCGTGAGAGGGCTGCTCTTCGATTTTTTTCGAGAGTATCCTAGTGCTTCACGTCGTTAGTGTACGCTTGACCTGGACCATTTGATGGGCAACACGACAGCTCAGTGACTATCGCTGTGCTGTGCAGATACATGGATTTGGGCCTGTGTCTGTGGGAGTTTGCGCATTCTCCCCGTGCTTGCGTGGGTTTTCTCTGGGTGCTCCGGTTTCCTCCCACATCCCAAAGATGCGCTCTTAGGCTAACTGGCAAAACAAATTCTCCCTAAATTGTCTCAAATTTGGTTTTTAATCCATAGATCTATAAACATAGACAGGGATCACGGGAAGAGGTGGGAACATCGGGGTGGCGGCACGGGCCAAAGGGCCTGTTTCCCATGCTGTTTTATTCTTTGTTCTTTGTAAGACATCGAAAGGAACCGACTGCTTGACTCCCTACTTTAAATTCTGTTTTCAGCTTCTCCATTATCCTTTTCTTAAATTCTCTGTTCCACCCCATAGGAAATCATCCACATCCATTACAAAAATTCCAGTTAAATCTTCCTTTAGCCTTCCAGTCAAACATTAATGAATCTGCTTTTAACTGGACATAGCCGGTTTTCAGCAAAACAGATCATACAAATCCTTGAGGCATCACTTAACCCATATATGCAGTTGTTCAATTTTCACGAATATCCCATTGCATGACTTGCCTCTTTGGAAGCCCTGAAAAAATTTTTTCTCTGAAATGTTTCATGCTGCAGAAATGCTGCTTTGATATCAATTGATTTACACTTTCAATTATTAGATGCTAGAACAGCAAAAAAAAACTCAGTGTCACTTCCCCTGCTGTGGGTGAATCAACCCTAATGTCTGTCCCATACAAACATACCCTCATACCCACAGACTACTAATCTGACTTTAGCTTTATCTGTTCCATTTTGCAAAACTTTCTCTGTGCAAACTCACTTATAAGACAAAGCAGGCTACCCTTCATTTGGTACCTCGCTGATCACCCCAAACTCCTTCCAGCTGTCCAGCTGTCTTTGTTTGATCTTTCTTACTTCCATGAGCTCCATTTTGTTTGCAGCTATCAATACTTCCTTATCACTGGGGCTCTTACTCCTATTCTATCATTGGTTTGATTTCTAGCCTTCCTCATTAAGTTCCGGCATCTACGGCTGTATCTGTTTCTGTCAGGGCTGCTATTCTCAGACCGCTGTTTTCTGTTGACACACCTTCGGACCCAGTTTCATTACATTTTCCTGGATTCACAAATGCTTAGTGTTTCATCCTCAGGATTTAAGTCTTGCTTTTTTTGTTTCCATCTGTCCACCGCACTTTCCCAATCTATAGCTTTGGCTTCTTGCCCTCACCTTTGGATGTTGAGCCAATGTTTGTATTTTCCTGATGCCTTTCCTGTTTCCCGATTATAGTGACATCGTTCCACTCATTTGACCCTTTCAGGTAGGTATAATACCACTGTGTCTACTTTGTGTAGCTGGGCCTTTGAAGTAGCAGCTTCATTCTCTGTTTCACTGGTATTTTGTTGATCATCCAATTCCCTCTCATGTATTGTTGACTGATCCTCATAATAGCTCAGGATATGTGCATGTGAGGTACAAGGTGCCTCCTGCACCCCTGCTTCTTGCTCAGATGCTCCAAATTCGTACCCAAGTACACTACTCTCAAAGAGTGGGCTCAGACTGTCTGGTTACTGTGTTGTAAGATAGCTACTTTGCTGTCTGTTCCTATCACTTTTCCGGACCCTTTACACCCCTTTTGCCCCACTTTTATGGGAGATTCTATCCCTTTAAAGTATACCCCCACTGGTCTTATGTGATGTCTTAGGGCTCTTCTTATCCATTCTGGAACTTCAGCCTTGACAAAGGCCTTTCTCCAAGCATGCATAGTGTTTAAGTGTGCAGAAAACATGAGGTAATGCTTATCCCTTCCAGCACGGGGAACCAACTGTCAATACTGATGGCAACTTTGGATTCCTCCCATACATCAACTGATATAGACTATAGTCCCTCACCATTTGTAATGAATTTTTCGTGTGCACTGCCAATGCTAATGCAACCTGCAATTTACAGCCTGGTTGATCCGCCAAAATTTTATGCAACGTCATCTGTAACAGTGTGATTCCTTTCATAGAGGCCAATGCTGAATGAGTTCCCTGCTGTAGCATTATTGCAATATTTAAATTTTTGCACATATCTTGAAACTCATCACTTGTGAATTTGCTCCCATTGTCCTTCAAAAATTTAGATGGTGCCCCCAATTCTATTCCAATCCAGTGGATCATAGTTTTATCTATAACGGTTTTCTTTATCTTTGCTGTAAATCATCATGAATATGCTAAACCGGGTGGCCAAATCCACAAAGTGCAATCAATAAATGCCTTTGTCTTGTTCCATATCTTTAGATTCATTGTCACTACATCATTGAAATCTCATGTTAATGGTGGACTCACGACTGGACGTGGATGTGTCCCTTTATATTTTATGCAAATTTCACACTGGGCTGATGTTTGCTTTATGAGATCATTATATCCTTTATCCAGCACATCTGTATCTTGCAGCAGTGCTCTCAATCTCTGGATGACCAGCCTGCTTATGGAGTTTCAGAATAATCTTTTTCTCTATTGTGCTGTTGTCTGTTAGCGATTCTAATGTGTCATGAATCCTTTGGTCTGATAATTTTGATTTGGTTAAAGGAAGCCAATAATGGCCAGATCTTGTAAACTGTAAGTCCATGGTTTTCCCAAATATCACAGCTTTATCCTATTTCAAATCGATGGTCATCTCAGCTTTCTTCATCGTACATGTGCTTAACAATGAAGATACATCACTGGAAACTCTTGCAATCCTAGACGGAAGTATCATCCTTTTGGAGGATATTAGAGTGTTGTCATCTCCAAATCTAAAGCAGATGGAACTATCATGTTCTTTTACTTTCTTTTGGACTTCATGATCAGGAGGCCCTGAATAACAATTTAATCTTGACCACTGACAGTGGATGGACATCCAGTATTTAAAATAGCATGAAAAAGTCTATCATCAGCATGCTCATTATGGGACTCAACTTTTCTGCCACCTGATCCTTATCCTCGTCACTGTCAGTTTCCACATATTCTGTGTCACATGTGATTTCAAAGACACAATTTCTTCTTTTCAGACAGTTTACAATGTAGTGGTATGGGGAAATTGCATTGGAAATTCATAATCCCTTTAGCATTTCTTCAATTTAAATACCTTTTATCAGTTTTCCATGTACGTCTCCTTTCCCTACTTGCAAATCAGTTCTCAACACTAGATCTGTTATTAACATAACTATCTCTGTTTAAAGGCCTTCATATACCATTTGGTCTGGCATGCAGTTGAGATACCATTGAGCCACCGTTGACTCCTCCGTTCTGGGTGTTATGGCATTCCGGTCTGTATTGAACAAGGTGGTGGGGAAGGATTGTTTCCCAAATAAACCTTTTTTAATGATGCTGCCATTTGATCAAAAAGGGGCTCTGTCCCTCTTAATTGTATCCCAGTCATTATTTAAAGTGTCTCCATTTGTGACAGACATGCACAATGCAACAACCTAAAGGTCAATACTGCATCTGGAATCTTCAAATTAAATTTCATTAGCCTGTTACAGCCCCAGTCAAAATCCATGATATAATCTTTCATAGACTCTGTGTCTTGTCTCCTAATCCTGTCAATCATCCTCCATAATTCTCCAAGAACTCATCTTTCTGGCAAAACTTATCTAAGTATTGTAGCAGGAGCTGTAGCCCTTTTTCTTTATTCAGGGCATCTGCTGTCCAAGTGGAAGATACTTTGCTTCTTACCTTGCTCCTAATTGGAAGTGCCAAAGCCAAAAGCATACCTTGCTTTTTTTTCGTGTTGTGGTGACAAGGATCCACATTTCCATCTCTGCCATTCATTGTTGATATGGTTCAGCATCTGAAAAGACATGGGGACAATCAAACAATGTCAGTTTATTTCTACCCTCTGCCATGGTTGTAGCACTCCTTCAAAAACAAACACTAAATTACAATGAGTTTTCCTGTGCTACCAATGTTTCTTCAGAAGGAACTCTTCAAATGCATATAATGAAAATATAACAAAACTTACTCTAATAATACTCAAAGAAAGGGTTTAATAAAGAAAATTCCCAACTTGGGGCCCCACTCTGGGCCACTCCAAGCTCTACATAATTCTACTAAGAAGTCTCACAACACTAGGTTAAAGTCCAACAGGTTTATTTGGTAGCACAAGCTTTTGGAGTACTGTCCCTTCATCAGCTGTCCCCAAGCCAGAATCCAGGCTTCAGGGTTCTATCATCCTGGTGGAGGTAAATCAGGAAACCCAGGAAGTTGTAGAAAGGCTATCAGCAACCATGCTGCGACAGCAAGGCTGTTTAGAGGATTCAACAGAGTGCTGATGCAGAAGATGGTGCTGAAATTGCAAAGCGACTGCAGTGGAAAGTCTGGCTCAGGGATCTGCTTTCATGGGTGACAAGGTCCAGGTCATTCTGCAGACACAGCAGGCCATGGCCAAAGTTTCAGGGCATGTGGGAGACATTGCTGGCCATGGCTGAGACTCTTGCTGGCATTCTGGAGACACAGCAGGCTGTGGTTGTGAGGTTGACAACTTAGGCCAGTCTCAGGGAGTTACTACTGAGGGGTTCCAACATCCAGGATGCACAGCATTCCATGGCCATAGTCTCAGGGGCATGTAGGAGACATTGCTGGCCATGCCTAGGACTCCTGCTGGCATTCTGGAGACATAGCAAGCCATACCTGTGAGGGTGACAACTCAGACCAGTCTCAGGGGGCTACTGCTGTAACCTGCCGCACATATCTGCGCACTGAGACCTGGGAGATCTCAGCTAGATCACCACTGGATGTCTGAAGTGAGCCAGAGGCGTAAAAATTCAGGGTGGCCATCATCTTCACATTGTCAGGGAGTGGGTGACTGCTCTCCCCTCAGATGCCAAGTGTGCAAGTTTGGGTCAATGCACTTAACCCCAGCACGTCTTTCAGACTGTGGGAGGAAACCCACACAGACACGGGAGGACGGGAAACTCCACACAGACGGTGACCCAAGCCGAGAATTGAACCCAGGTCTCCTGATCCTGGTCCCATGTTCCAACAGCCAATGAATAAGTCTTAAAATGTAAATTGTATATTTTTTTTCATTCAAGGGCTGTAAGCTTCCCTGGCTAGGCCAGCATTTATTGCCCATTCCTAATTGCCCTTAAAAAGGTGGTGGTGAACAGTCTTCTATAAACACCGAAATCCTCCCATTTCTATATTCATTAGTACATAGCACTATCATAATCCAGAGATTACAACCTTTGAAGTACTGCTTTTCAATCTGTCAACTAGCTCCCAAAACTCTTGATGCATGACCTCAACCATCTTTTAATCTATGTCATTGGAGCAGTGTGATCTTTGAATGTTCATCCTTTCTTTCAAAATACCCTGCAGTATTCTGTGGCATTCTTAATCCTGACATCAGGGAGATAACACACCATGCTGAAGTCACATCTACAGTCTCAGAAATGCCTGCCTGCAAACCTCACTATTAAGTCTCCAATCACTATTGTTCTTCCACTCTTACTCCTTTGTGCAGCTGAATTACCAACTGTGCCGTGAACTTGGCTCTGGCGTCACTGTCACCATTTTCCAACACAAGAAAAGTGATTCTTGAGTGAAATGCACTCTGGGGCTATCCTGACTGCCTGTCTGTCACCTTTCTCTGATTGATCACCCATTCCCTCTCTGACTGCACCTCCTTAAATTGCAGGGTGATCATGTCTAAAAACATGCTATTCTTCCTTTTCCTATTACTCCTACGTGGTACTAAGCCTTTGGTTTCAACAGAGTTAAAGACAGGCTACTCATTCCCCTGTTCTGACTGTTTCGATGACTATGGTGAACATCGTATGGATTTGGTGAGCTCTCCACTAAAAGTTGTAGTACCTGCATTGTTCAAGGCCAGACTCACCATCAGAACATGAAGGAATTTCACAGCTCTGTTCATTGGTGGGTGGGGTGGTGCAAGGGGAAAGGAGCAGGAATACATTGAGCAATGTTCCCACTTAAATGACTTCCTGCTTCATCTTGCCTCTTCAGGCCTATTCACGATTCCTTGCTAAGAGCTGGAGAGCATTTGTGCAGACCAATATCTGCACAGGGAGATTTGCTGGTAGTGTTGGGGACAGTGTAAAGTAGTTTGGCAGGGGTTGTGAACCTGAGAGGGAATTCAAATAGGAATTCAGCAAAGCTTTGCTGTATGTGGGCACTGACTGCTTCAGCATCTGAGGAGTTGCCAAGGTATTCTAGGATTCTAGGTTCTGATGAAGCAGTTGAATATGATTGGGCCTAGGACATAACCTTGTGGATCTCCTACAGTAATGTCCAGGGGCTATATTTTTATGCCACAAGCTCCACAAGCATCTTCTTTTGTACTAGCTGTGACTTCATGGAAGTTTTTCTTCTGATTCCTATTTACTTGAATTTTGCTAGAAACTTGTGATACCATACACAGTCAATTGCTGCCTGATGCCAGTGGCACACATTCTTATCTCCCTCTTGGTTTTCAGGTACTTTGTCCCTCTTGGGATTAAGAGTGCAATGAGGTCTAAAGCTGTGTGCAGGGCTGGCAGATCCAAAACTGTACATCACTGAGTAAATTCTGTTTGACAGCACTGTCAGTGACACCTTCCATCACTTTGCTATTGAGTTAGAGCAGACTGATATAACTGCTGGATTAGAA
This sequence comes from Sphyrna mokarran, assembly GCA_024679065.1. Taxonomy (NCBI): domain Eukaryota; kingdom Metazoa; phylum Chordata; class Chondrichthyes; order Carcharhiniformes; family Carcharhinidae; genus Sphyrna; species Sphyrna mokarran. Next base: position 37,872,560 of record JAGIQG010000001.1, read on the forward strand.
TTGTCTTGCTTTTTGATGAAAGGACATACCTGGGCAACTTTCCTATTACTATCCTTTATTAACTTTCTTTTTCCTATTTGATTACTATCAAATAGACTGGTTGGACTCTAACGTGATGTTGGGAGACTTCTCATCATGTTTATCCCAGTCCAATGTCAGCATCTCTACATTACAACTTTCCTATTGCCAGGTTGATGTCAGTGTTGTAGCTGTACAGGGACAAGCCTTCCAGAGCATAGGCTGGTTTTCAGACCCATGATGTTAAATGTGAGGGTATTCCAAAACCCAGAAGGGTAATTTGGAACACTAGTTCTTTGTGATATATATTTTTTATTTGGTAAATGTGAGGAAAAACATATAAACAAGTGAGGAGAGTCCAGTGTTGCTGTAACCAATTAATAGAGAATATTTTTAACTTAAAAGAAACTAACAACAAAAAAGACTGCATTACAAGACAACAACACACTTAACTACAATAATGACTATACCCACATAGCATCTTATGAAATTAACTGCTAATTTCAAAACAATAATATATACAGCTAAATTTCCAAATAATACCATATAACTCTGTGAGCTAAATCAAACATATAGTTATCACTCAAGTTATTTTCCAATATGGGAAATCCATTCTTCAATTCAGCATAGCAATTCTTCTTTCTGAGGTTTTTTAAACAGCAGCTTTCAGCTTTCAGGAGACATCTTTGCAGGTAGACATGGCTATCGTTGGAGATGCTGTACCTCTCTGCCTCTGTGAGTTCAAAGTTTAGGGAGAAGAATACAATATACATCTATCTGCTAAAAGCCTGGTTCAAGATGTTATTTAGATAGAGTAACATCAAAGGAAGAAAACAGTATATTCATAAAAGGGTATTTTTCTACAGTTCTAACACGTATGTCTATACAGCATTGTTCATCCCCTAGTCACTTGTTTTCCTGGTGCTATGCTAATTTGCAAATCAAATAACGCTTTCAAACAGATGCACTCTTATCAGTCCCATTCTTCACTTCATTTTATTCAATCTTGTTTCACTCATTTTCCAAATCTGTTTTACTCCAATATCTTGACACCCATGCCACTTAACGCCAGCTTGCACCTCTAAAGGAGGTGCACTTTGACTGAAGATGATAGAAGTTATACCAGAAGTGAGTTTGATCTAGCAAAGATACAGAAATTTAGATAGGGTGGACAGTGATAGCCTTTTTCCTAGGATGGATAAAGCTAGCACGAAGGGAAACAGCTTTAAATTAAGGGGTGGTGGTTTTAGGACAGATGTCAGAGGTAGATTCTTTACCCAGAGGGTGGTAAGGGTATGGAATGCCTTGCCTGCATCAGTTGTAGATGCGCCAAGTTTGGTGGCGTTTAAGAGGTTAGTAGATACGTTTATGGATGAAAAGGGAATGGTTTAGGTTAGAGGGTCATTGCTTGTTCCTAATTGGTCGGCGCAACATCGAAGGCCGAAGGGCCTGTTCTGCGCTGTAATGTTCTATGTTCTATGTTCTAGAAATTGCACAACATGACAAAGAGTTGGATTCTAGATTCTCCAATGTAGTGCTGAAGGATACGGTGCAGGAACCAAACAGGAGAAGTAATAAAAGCAAAATATTGCAGACGCTGGAAATCTGACACAAAAACAAAAATTGCTGGAAAAACTCAGTGGGTCTAGCATCAATGGCAGAGAAACAGAGCTAATGGGTAGAATTTTCCCTCCTACCTACCATGGGAATTCGAGCAGGCGGAACAGGACTGTGCAAAAGTCTGTTAATCATGGATGGGAAATTCCTTGGGGTGACCATGGCTGCAAAATCCTAGACAATGTTTCAGATCTATAGGGCCCTTCTTCAAAGACGTCAACACAGTAGAAGGCCTTTTAACAGGCAGTGCAAAGGCAGTCAGTAGAGATACCACACAATCAATGCCAGCATTTAGCCCTGAAGACCTGAATGCAATTTGTAAGAAGTTCACAGCGCATGCAGCATCAATTACATTACATACCTCACATTCAAAGCTTCACCTTACCCTCCAGCACTTAACATTATTGCAAGACTCGCACCCACATCTCACAGTTTGAACAAACTGCTAGCTGTTTAACCATGACATTGCTATCACCCAAATTGATTGCACCATACAGACACAATTCCTTTTCTCATGCACAATCACAGGCAGTAGCACTAACCAGCAGGAACAGGGGCAGCTCTAATGTCCTCACTCCACTGGAGGAGAGAGTGACCAGGATAGTTGTCGAAGCTATGGCTGAGGACATGGCCAGCTGCGGGGCTGAAAAATTCGAAGATAATAATTTTCTTTCATTTGTTCATGTGTTGTGGGCATCACTGGCTAGACCAGTATTTATTGCTCATCCCTAATTGCTCTTGAGAAGAAACCTCTTGAACCACATGTTGTCTGAACACCCACACTGCTGTTAGGAAAGGGTATATACTCATAGTTAATCTTCTCAAATCTCATTTCCCCTTCATCCCACCTCTTCAGATTTATGAAGTGCAGCTTATTTAAGAATGATTTGATTTATTAGCATACAGTGAAAAGTATTATTTCTTATTCGCTATACAAAGCATACTGTTCGTAGAGAAGAAAACAAGAGTGAAAAATGTAGTGTTACAATCATAGATAGGATGTAGAGAAAGATCAACTTACTGCAAGATAGGTCCATTCAAAAGTCTGATAGCAACATGGAAGAAGCTGTTCTTGAGTCCGTTGGTACATGACCTCAGACATTTTGTACCTTTTTCCCAATGGAAGAAGATGGAAGAGAGAATGTCCAAGGTGCATGGAGTCCTTAATTATGCTGGCTGCTTTCCTGAGGTATTGGGAAGCATAGACGGAGGCAATGGACGAGAGACTAGTTTGTATGATGGATTAAGCTACATTCGCAACCTTTTGCAACTTCTGGCAGTCTTGGGTGGAGCAGGAGCCATACAAGCTGTGATACAACTAGAAAGAATGCTTTCTATGTTGCATTTGTAAAAGTTGATGAGCGCTGTAGCTGACATGCCAAATTTCCTTAGTCTTCCGAGAAAGTAAAGGTGTTGCTGGACTTTCATAACTATAGTGTCAGATGGGGAGACCAGACAGATTGTTGGTGATCTGGACACCTAAAAACTAGAAGTTCTTGACCCTTTCTATTTCGTCCCCATCTCCGATGACAATCTCCTTTATTTTGCTAACATTATGGGAGAGATTATTATTGCAACACCAGTTCACCAGATTTTCTACCTCATTTCTGCACTCTGTCATGTCATTGTTTGAGATCCAACCCACTGCAGTGGTGTCACCGACAATCTTGAAAACTGAGTTGGAGGGGAATTTGGCCACACAGCCATAGGTCTATAAGGAGCATACACCTGTGTTGCTTCTGCTTATTCTCACTTCCATTGTAGAGGCCAACAGAGATAGAATCTATGGCACCAGTGAACTAAGTTTCTTGCAGGAGAACCAAGACCTGCCACACCACAACCTTTGGACTTCACCAACTTTACCCTGTAGTACAAACATCTAAGCAATTCTACTAACTCATTAACCACCAGTAAAAATCAATCCACAACTAAGTTAAAAGTAGTGAATGGTCCATTTATTTGGCGGTGGGAAGGCTTCCTGCTGCTGAACAGATATTTCGTCGTGTGAGGTTGAGAGAATGCTTGAATGTTCAAATTGAAAATACAACACTAAAGCTACAGACTGATGTTATGATCTATCCTGTGTATTTCTGGTATATGATCTGTGTTTTCTTTTATACATTTGTGGGACATGGGTGTCACTGACTTGCCAGCATTTATTGCCCATCCCTAGTTGCCCTGGACCTGAGTGGCTTGCTAGGCTATTTCAGAGTGCAGTTGAGAGTCAACTGCATAGCTGTGGCTCTGGAGTCATATGTTGGCCAGACAAGATAGGGACAGCCAATTCCCTTCCTTAAAGGACATTAGTGAACCAGATGGGTTTTTTCTGACAATTGACAATGGTTTCATAGTCATCAATAAATTCTCAATTCCAGGTTTTTTTTTATGAATTCAAATTCCATCATCTGCTGTGGCAGGATTCGAACCTAAGTCCTCAGAGTATTAGCTGAGTTTCTGGACTAATACTCTAGCGATAATACCAGTGGACCATTGCTCACGTTTTGAGTGCTCATGGTAGTGATCTAAGATGGCATCTGATGTAGTATGAAGTGTGCGTACACAGCATGGATATTATTTGAGACTAGAGTTAGCTTTCATGGCATTAAGAATACCATTCTTTCAGAAAGCCCACCAATGCCCCTATTTTCTCAGAAGACCAAGGAAATTTGGCATGTCACCTATGACTCTCACCAATCTTTACGGATGCACCATAGAAAGCATCCTTTCTGTGTCACAGCTTGGTATGGCTTCTGCCCTGCCCAAAAGATACCGCAAAATGTTGTGAATATAGCTCAATCCATCACACAAGCCAGCCTCCCATCCATTGAGTCTGTCTACACTTGCTGCTGCCTCGGCAAAACAGCCAGCATAATTAAGGACCCTACGCACCTTGGATATTCTCTATTCCAGCTTCTTCCGTCGAGAAAAAGATATAAAAATCTGAGATCACGTACCAACTGACTCAAGAATAGCTTCTTCCCTGCTGCTGTCAGACTTTTGAACAGAGTTACCTTGCATTAAATTGATCTTTCTCTACACTCTGGCTATAACTGTAACACTACATTCCGCAGTCTCTCCTTTCCTTCTCTACAAATGCTATGCTTTGTCAATATAGCGTGCAAGAAACAATATTTTTCACTGTATGTTAATACATGTGACAATAATAAATCAAATCAAATCAAATCAAATTCCTCATTCTCTCTACACCACAAAAAATTAACAATGATTTTCATACTTTAGGTAATAAAATTTTCAGAGTGATAATAAAATATCAGAAAAAACTTGTTGCTTCTGGTAATCAAGCACCCACAATTTAGAACATTATCAGGTTGCTTTAAGTCCAGTCTTCATTTTGAGAAATGGAGCAGGGAACCTATCAGGAATTCCAACTGTGAAGTAAGGAACTAGCTTCAGAGCTAAACCTTGTCCTCTTTAGTGAGAATTTGAGTAGTATCTAACTTGACCTAGCATGATCCCAAAAGGTAATCGGATATCTATAAGCAGCTGATGTGAATGAGGCACTTCTTATGTGCTACCTATAGTTAGAAAGGTGACGCTGCCAACTCTTGGCACATCAACTATTGTGAGATTCTTATGACCGCAAAGGGAAACATGGATATACAAATTATAAAAAATATATACAGAGGTGCATTTATCTTCAGAGCAAGGGACAAATTGAAACAAGTTACATTTTCCAGCCAAAAAGAGTAAGATTTGGCAGGTTTCAAAAAGGCATGACGCTTGGAGAATGAAACGCTTGTATCTTTAGTTAGCCATGAATGTCTGTAGCTCTAATACTTGTTCAGTGCTCCTATTAAGTCATCTCTTATGAGAATAATTTCAAATAATTGCTGCCAATCATCTATTTCTAGCTGTTGTACTCTAATTTTTCAAATCAATAACTAATGTAATTGGACTCATTCTTCTTCTTTGAATGATAAGCAATTTTGCATTTATTTTTATGTAAACTGTTGACAGCGATCTGAACTTAGCAAAACAGTGGTTATAATTGTCTTAAAATGTATTTCATCACCAAAGATACTGAAACAAAAAGTTTTGGTATTAGGTAGCTCTTACTTGAAAATATTCCGATGGTAATTCATTTTGAGAATGCTGGCCAGCCTCAAGCTTGCAAAAGTGCAATTGTGAAAGGTACTGAGGGTGGCACAGTGATTAGCACTGCTGTCTCACAGCCCCAGGGACATGGGTCCAAATCCTGGCTTGGGTCACTATCTATGTGGAGTTTGCACATTCTCTCCTTGTCTATGTGAGCTTCCTCCAGGTGCTCCAGTTTCTTCCCATAGTCCAAAGATGTGCTGGTTAGGTTGATTAGCCATGGTAAATTGCCCCTTAGTGTGTGGGATGTGTAGGTTAGAAGGATTAGTGGGGTAAATTTGTGGGGATAGAGCCTGGGGTGGGATTGTTGTTTGTGCCAAATAGCCTCCTTCTTCACTGTAGGGTTTCTATGGACTTCTATTCTATATATTACACATTGTACATTATTATTCTTCTCTTTTAACAGGTTTGTAGCCATACAATAATATGAATGGAAACACAATTTTATAATTGTATCAAACTATGTTGTGTGTAAACAGAATGAATTTTATTCATAATAACTCAAACTGCATTAACTTCATGAAAACTTTCCTGGCACTTATGGAGTATGTTATTGAGCATGTTTTTTTCTGGATGTGTCAGGGAATTATATTCCAAAAAAAATCTGCCAGGTTAGGTGGATTAGTCATGCTGAATTACCCCTTAGTGTCCAAAGGAGGTTGATTGGCCATGCTAAATAACCCCTTAGTGTCACGGGTGGGGTTAGCAGGGTAAATACATAGCATTACGGGGATGGGACCTGGCTGGGATTGTTGTAAGTGGAGGCTCAAGGGCCAAATAGCCTCCTTCTTCAACTACAGAGATTCTATGATTCTAAATGAGGCTACTTGAAAAGTCCCTAGAAGTATACTAACCTCTCTTTAATATTATACACTTGCTCTCTCACCGGATACAATCACTGTTATAATAGATATTATAGTCACCCAGATTTGTATTTTAATTTATTTTGAACCACTGATTAACATAATGGCACAAGAAATGGAAGTGATAACCATTTGGCTTGTTGACCTTGCTCTGCCGTTCAATATTATAGTGACTAATCTTTCGCTTCAACTCCACATTTTTGCTCATTTCCAGCATATCCCTTGACTATTTGGGATCAGAATTTTGCCTATCTCATATTTAAATATATTCAGTGATGAAGCATCCACCTCTTGGGTAGAAAATTCTAAAGATTCATAGATACACCGTTGATACATCATAGATACATCACAGTCTGTGGCCAGAATGTTACCCACCCACACAGGTGAGGTCCCAGAGGACTAGAGGATTGCAAATGTAGTACCGTTGTTTAAAAAGGGTCAGAGGGATAACCCAGGGAACTATAGGCCGGTGAGCTTGACTTCAGTTATAGGTAAGCTAATGGAGAGGATCCTCAGGGACAGGATGTGTGCGCATCTGGAGCGCTGAGATCTGATCAGGGATACGCAGCATGGCTTCGTTAAGGGGAGATCGTGCCTTACGAATCTAGTGGAATTTTTTGAAGAGGTGACAAAAACGGTTGATGAAGGACAAGCCGTTGATGTCGTCTACATGGATTTCAGTAAGGCGTTTGACAAGGTTCCCCATGGTAGGCTGATTAAAAAAAAAGTGAAGGCGCATGGGATACAGGGCCAGGTATGTAGATGGGTTGAGAACTGGCTTAGGAGGAGGAGACAGCGGGTATTAGTGGAAGGCTCTTTTTCCAACTGGAGGTCAGTCACTAGTGGTGTGCCACAGGGCTCAGTACTAGGACCTCTTCTATTTGCGATTTATATAAATGACTTGGAAGAGGGGGTAGGTGGTGTGATCAGCAAATTTGCTGATGACACTAAGATACTTGGATTGGCGGGGACTGAGGAGCAGTGCCAGGCAATACAACAGACATTGATAGGCTGGTAGATTGGGCAGATAGATGGCAAATGGAATTTAATCCGGATAAATGCGAGGTGATGCATTTTGGCCGGAATAATGTAGAGGGGAGTTATAGGATAAAAGGTAAAACTATCCTGAGTATAGAGACGCAGAGAGACCTGGGGGTGCAGGTTCACAAGTCTCTGAAGGTGTCAGGACAGGTGGAAAAGGTGATAAAGAAAGCGTATGGTATGTTAGCCTTCATAGGAAGGGGTATAGAATACAAGAATAGGAGTTTGATGTTGCAAGTGTATAGAACGTTGGTTAGGCCTCACTTGGAGTACTGCGTCCAGTTCTGTTCGCCGTACTACCGGAAGGATGTGGAGTCCCTGGAGAGAGTGCAGCGGAGATTTACCAGGATGCTGCCTGGTACGGAAGGGCTGTCTTACGAGGAAAGGTTGAACGTACTGGGGTTGTTTTCCCTTGAAAGAAGTCGGCTGAGAGGGGATCTATTAGAGGTATATAAGATTATGAGGGGTATAGATAGAGTAAATGGTGGTAAGCTTTTTCCACCATTAGATTCGGATAGAACGAGGGGTCACGGCCTTAGGGTGAGGGGGGCTATGTATAAGACTAATATTAGAGGGCATTTTTTTCACACAAAGGGTAGTGGGGGTGTGGAATGCACTACCGAGTAAGGTGGTGGGAGCAGGCACGCTAGGGTTGTTTAAGGGTCTCTTGGACAGCCACATGAGCGGTCTGCAGATAGAGTGATATATGAGGACTGTTTAAATACTTTAATTGTTTCCACAGGCTATTCGGTCCACCTTGTTGACCAACAAGGTGCATGCATTCGGCAGGTCGTGCGAGGGCTGCTCCTGGAGGTTATTTCAGGAGTGGCCTAGTGCTTCATGTCGTTAGTGTATGCTTAAACTGGACCATCAGATGGGCAACATGACAGCTCAGAGACTATCACTGTTGCTGTGCAGACACATGGATTTGGGCCTGTGTCTGCGGGAGTTTGCGCGTTCTCCCCATGGTTGCGTGGGTTTTCTCCGGGTGTTCCGGTTGCCTCCCACATCCCAAAAATGTGCTCTTAGGCTGATTGGGTAACAAATTGTCCCTATATTGGTCTCTATATGTCATTAAGACGTTAGGATGGCGGTGCGGGCTCGTTGAGCCGAAGGGCCTGTTTCCCGTGCTGTGTTGTTCTTTGTTCTTTGTTCTTTCGTTTTGGCAGGATTTTCCCACCCCACAGCAGTAATGGAGATTTGGCTGGCTTCTAAATTCTCCGATCTCACTGCAGCAGGAATGTGGCATGAATAACAGGTAAGATCGCCTCCTAAATGTTGGAGACTGAGATGGAACAGGTATCTAGCAATGGGGAGGTGCTGGAAGTGACCTAGTGTTGACCCCTTTGGCGTCATCTGTCAGGCACCAGCAGTTGAACCCAGAATATGAAGTCTGTAGGGATTGGAATATATCTGAGAGATTGTACGTTTTGGCACTGATCTTGGTAGGATTCATCAAACAGCACTGAGATGACCCATTTGACAGAATGCATAGCTTCCTCTTTAATAGACTAGTGACATGGAGGGCCAAACTAAGATCACAGATGCAACAGAATAGTCATTCTAACCTGCATTCCCTTGTCTTTGTCTGAGAGCTCCTGGTCCCTCACAGGAAATCAGAGAGAGCCAAGTGGACCTATGGCATTAGAGTGACTGCTGATGCCATCAGAGGAGAACCTTTCAGGGTGCTTCAGATTGTTACAGGCCTTCCTCTGCTCCTGTGCCAATGGCACAAGTGCCATTGAGTGTTGTAGTGACATGAGCCATCTGCCACTGTGCAGAAGACTCCCATAATGCTGGCACCCTCAGATCACCAGAGAACAGCCACCAAAATCACCGAGGCAAAAGAGTGGAATGGTCAGCAGCCTGTCTCCATTACAGCTTTCAGCAAGGAGGGAACACCACACCTCAGGGAATGGGAAGGAGTGAGAAGAAAACCTCATATCAGTCATATTTGGATGCAGATGGGTGCTTTTATTTGTGAATTTGATCATTGATATGACTTCTTCTGTACATAAATTATTTTCCAATTATCTCTGCCTGCGTTCATTTATGATCTGTGTATGATATGTTTGATGATATAAAGTGATTCTGTGCATTCTTCCAAATGAAAGCATTTTGTTGAGTAAACTTTTGAGTATAGGAATAGGAATGTTTTACTGCAATTGTATAGGTCCTGAGTGAGGCCATACCTGGAATATTGTGTGCAGTTTGGATGTCCTTATCTGAGGAAGGATGTCCTTGTTGTAAGGGGAGTACAGCAAGGTTTACCAGGCTGATTCTTGGCTTGGCAGGTCTCTCTTGTAGTGATTGGAGTTTAGAAGAATGAGAAGGGATCTCATAGAAACTTATAAAATTCTAACTGGATTAGTCCTTCTGCACGAATCTCAAAAACCCCAGTCTGCAGGTGCAGCAGAAGGCAAATCAAGAAGGCAAATGGAATGTTGGCCTTTATATCTGGGGGGATAGAATATAAAAGTAGGGAGTCTTGTTGCAACTGTACGGGGCACTGGTGAGGCCACAGCTGGAGTACTGTGTGCAGTTTTGGTCACCACATTTGCGGAAAGATGTGTTGGCTTTGGAGGGAGTGCAGAGAAAGTTCACTAGGCTGATACTGGAGATGAGGGGTTAGCCTATAAGAAGAGTTTGAATAGACTAGATTTGTACTCGTTGGAGTTTAGAAGCTGAGGGGGGATCTTATAGAGATGTATAAGATAATGAAGGGGATGGATAGGGTAGAGTTAGAGGGATTCTTCCCACTTAGAAAGGATAGCAGGACTAAAGGGCATAACCTCAAAATAAGGGGAGGGGGGTGCGGTTTAGATCAGAGTTGAAGAGGAACTTCTCCCTCTGATGGCATCAGCAGCCGCTCTAATGCCATGGGTCCATTTGGCTCTCTCTGATTTCCTGTGAGAGACCAGGAGCTCTCAGGATGATATACCTTTGGAATTCCCTGCCCATTGAAGTGGTGGAGGCTACCTCGCTGAATATATTTAAGTCATGGGTAGACAGATTTCTGATAGACAAGGAAATTGAGGGTTATGGGGAGAAAGCGGGAAAGTAGAACTAATCTACTTCAGATCAGCCATGATCTTATTGAATGGCGGGGCAGGCTCAAGGGGCTAGATGACCTACTCCTGCATATTTCTTATGTTCTTATTAGGATCAGACAGGATTGATTCAGAAAAATGTTCCAGATGGTGGGATAGTCCAGAACCAGGTGGTCATTGTTGAGGATAAGGAGTAAATCCTTTAGGACTGAGGTGAGAAGAAATTCACCCAGAGAGTGGTGAATCTGCAGAATTTGCTACCATAAAAATTAGTTGAAACAAAATGTTGTGTGATTTCAAGAAGAAGTTAGATATAGCTCTTGGGGCTAAAATGATCAAGTGAGATAGGGGGAGGATGGGATCAGGTATTGAATTTGATGATCAGTCATGAACAAAATAAATGTAGAAGTAGGCCCAAATGGCTGAATGACCTACTGCTTCATTTTTCTGTTTCCATTACTCATATAAAGTACTGGTTTTCATATCATTGAGTGTGAGAAGATGCTGATGTCATGAAGGTGATACTATGTTGCAGAAACCCACCAAATGTATGATCAGAGCTTCCCGTTTTCACAAACATCCAGATCTTCTCTCTTATTGGCTTGTTCAGCTGCCTTCTAAAGATCGCCACCACCACTACCCCCCCCACCCCCGCTTCTCTTTTGATTCCTCATCAAACGACCAGTAAGGTTTATCCTCACTGGAGGCCAGATTGTGAAAAACACAACAGGCCTACAACCTTGAGGGAGTCTCTGGCTGATTCACCATGCAGTGACCCACCTGGCATTGGAATCTCATACTGAGTAGACTAATACCCTGTTCAATGATGGACTTGGTTTTTGCATGGCTTTTATTGCAACAATGCTCAGGGATTCTGTGTTATTTCTATTTCATCCTAATTGACATTTCATTATTTTGCCAGACATTTGCTTCTAATCAACTCCCTATTTTATGATTTTTTGTGCATTGTTTCATTTTGTTTTTAATTTTAATTTTACTCAATTCTTAACACTGCTAATAGCCTGGCTATCTTGATATCCACATTAAGAAGTCTGACAATACCAGGTTTAAATCCTGGATTTAAACCTGGTGTTGTCAGACTTCTTATTGTGTTTACCCCAGTCCAACGCCGGCATCTCTACATCATATTTTGATATCCAACATGGATGATATTTTCTGATTGCTTTTATGTTTCCTAATAAACTTGATGGCCACCAGATTTCTTTGTAAATTTCCACATCATCTCCAAAGCCAACAAACCAGACGTCATCCTGATGTTGGATAATTCGCAGCATCTTTCAATCTGAACAAGGGTTGAGTTCCTCAAACCCTCACCTATTGGGGAATGATATTACTTTGCCTTCTGATTAAGTTCAGAAGGCTGCTAATGAATGAGATTTGTCAAATGTTCCTAGCAAGAATAGAATCCCAGCTGACAAACTCATACACAGTAAGTTCTGTCTATTGCTGTAAAGTAGGAGATGTGTAATACAACAATTTTCACACTATTCAAAAACAGGCAACAAAGAAGACTAAAAAATTATAGGGGCATCTCACTCCTTCATATCACCGAAGAAGCTTTTACTAAGGTTATACTTAAGACTCCATATACTTGCAGACTGAGTACCTGGAACCTTAGTGTGGTTTATATTCTGGCATATCTACTGTGAATATTATCTTTACCGTATACCAACTGCAAAAGAAGTTGAGTAAATTTCTTTATCTCATTTTACAGACCACAGTAAGGCATTCAACACTATCAGCAGAACAGAACTCTCCAAGGTTTTGGGGCAAATTGACTGCCTATCAAAATTCAGTCTCCTTCATTCGTTCAATGACATACATGTATCTGATTGTCCAGTTTGACAGAATGACTTAAGACAGTTTCAGAGTGAATGGGAGAAATAGAATTGTGCCCTAGCTCCCACTTAGTTTGGGATCCCTTTTCACCATGCTCTTGACCTTTGCCTTCCCTTCAGATGTGGAAGGACTCTACTGCAGACAAGGTCAGACAGCAAGTTCTATTGAGATGATAAACGAAGACAGGAATATATCATATTAAATCCCAATCAGATTAATTCTCCATGCTGATGAGTCATAGAATCCCTACAATGCAGAAGGAGGCCATTCTGCCCATTCAGCCTACACTGACGACAATCTCACCAAGACCCTATCATGAAACCCACATATTTACTCCTCTAATCCCCCTGACACTAAGGGTCAATTTAGCATGGCCAATCAACCTAACCCTCACATCTTTGGAGTATGGGAGAAAACCAGATCACCCAGATGAATTTCACGCAGAGGGAGAATGAGCAAATTGCATACGGTCAGCCATGGCTGGAATTGAACCAATCCCTGGCATTGTGAGGCAGCAATGCTAACCACTGTCCCATCATACTCTGATGCTGCGCTAGTTTCCCAAATGGAAACTTAGTTCCAGACTCATAGACTGTCTCTCCCATACCTCCAACTTGTTCTCCCTAACTATAAGCAGTAAGAACATCATGGTCATGAGGTAAGATGTTGCATCTCTGCTCGATTGTACTAAATAATACTATGTTGGAAGTAGTTAACAAACTTTGCTACCTCTGATCCACAATGACAGACCTCTGTCCTTTGATGCAGAATTTAATGCATAAGTAGGGAAAGCAGCTAACAGCTTTAGGCAATTCATGAGATGTAATGGAATAACCTCAAGTTGACTCTTAGAACTAAGCTGAAGGTCAGTCCCTTGGGGCTGTGAAACATGGACAGTTTACAGATGTCCAGAGAAGAAGCAAAGCAATTTTCATTTTGTGGTATGTGGTGCATTAGAAACATAAGCTGGCAGGACAAAATCACAAATGCAGCACTTCTGTCAATGACAGAGCTCCATAGTTTGTTAGCAATCAGAGGTGGCCTCAGATACATCTGCACTTTGGAAGCTGATTGCATACCCAAGGATATTCTGCATGGTGAGGTAGTGTGATCAAGCTGACCAGCAGGCTGCCCCAAAGCTCTGCTTCAAGGATGCTAGCAAGCATGGCAAACAGGATGTATATATTGACTATTGCACCTGGGAGTCAATAGTTGACAAAAAAGGAAATGACAAGACTTCCAGGGGGTTGGCATGTACCATCTTGATGATCAGTGGCTTCAGCAGCTTGGAAACAACCATTAATGCTAAAAACAACAATCCATTCAACACTTGGTAACTTCATGAAGGACACTTGTGGCAAGGCCTGCTTTTCAATCTTTGGCTTCTCCTGCTGGCAACTTCACAACATTTCCCTTCCAAAGTAATTTATGGGTTTTAATCCATCCTGAGCTTCCAATGAAAGCACTTCATGTACATTTGTTGACAGCTTGATGTACTGATATATTAACACTAGCACAGGCATTAAAAACAAAATGCAACCATTAATTGTAGTGGTCTCTGGCTCAGACGAATGGGAGAGTGATTACATGAATTTCATAGCTCCAAGGATTTCTAGAAAGACATCAAGGGATATGGGGATAGTGCAGAAAAATTGCATTGAAATAAAAGATCGAGGATGATCTGATTGATTTGGTTTATTATGGGCACATGCATTAGGATACAGTGAAAATTATTGTCTTGCAGGCTATACAGACAAAATATGCCACTCGTAAAGTACACAGAGAAGAAGGAAAGAAGATGCAGAAGTATTATAGTCACAAAAAGGAGGTGGAGAAAGATCAGCTTAATATATTGTAGGTCCACTCAAAACTCTGATGGCAACAGGGAAGAAGTTGTTCTTGAGTTGGTAGCATGTGATCTCTGTCTTTTGTATCTTTTTCCCGATGGAAGAAGATGGAAGAGAGTATGTGTGGTTTGCGTGGGTCCTTGATTATGCTGGCTGCATTCCCGAGCTGTTATATATCTGAAAAAGACGCTTTTTATGATGTATATGTAAAATTTGGTGAGGATTGTAGTGGATATGCCAAATCTCCTTAGCCTCTTTAGACAGTAGAGGCATTAGTGGGCTTTCTTAAAACTATAGCATTGACATGAAGGGACCAGAACAAATTATTGGTGATCTGGACATCAAGAAACTTGAAGATCGCAGCCACTTCCACTTCATTCCCATTGACATGGACAAAGGCATCTCCTCTACTATGCTGCCTGAAGTCAACAACTATCTTTTTTATTTCGCCGATATTGAGGGAGCAATTATTGTCATTGGACCAGTTCACCATCTCGTTCCTGTACTCCATCTCGTCATTGTTTGAGATCCGACCCACTAGGGTAGTGCCATCAACAAACTTGAAAGTGGAAGTGAATGGCAGCATAGCCTCCAGAGGAAGAATGGTCACCTTCAGGCTTCCTCATCCCGGGACATGGTGGGAACGAGCATGCGTGTTTCAGGTCGTGCCTGATGCGGAGGAAGAGGGGCGGGGGAACGCGTTGACGTCACAATCAGCGTGTCCACCTTCCCGTGCGCCGGGAGGGGGGGGCGGGGCGACCCATTGTGCCGTAGCAGCAGTTGGCACTGTGACAGCCAATGGTGGAGCGGGGCAGGCGGCGGCGGTAGTGGCTCAGCGCCTGAGGGCAGCCACTCACACTCAGTGTGGAGTCGGAGCGGCCGCTGGGGGCTGAGGCTGAGGCCGAGCCGTTGGTTGTTAGCCACAGCCAGAGAGCAGCAGCAGCAGCAGCAGGAGGAGAAGGAGGGCTGAACATCGGGCCCGCATGCGGGGGAACTCCAGTGAATCCGTGCCGTCGCCAGCGCCATCAGCCGCTGCTTGTCTTCAGTAACGCTTTGGGGGAGGAAAGCGGAGAGCGGTAGGGCTGTGCTGGGAGGGCTGGGTTGCTATGGACCGGGTGTTGTTGTAGTAGTAGTAGTAGTAGAAGTAGAAGGGATAGGGGTTACTTCCCCTCCCCCAACACATAGTGAGGGTGACAGGTTGAAGCTGATCCGATTATAACCGACACACAGTGTCGGATAGAAACGCATATCGGTCGGTTAGAGACGCATGTCTATTTATCTATCTCGAATCATTCGAGCTGAGAGTGCTTAGTAAATAAAACTCCCCTTGGAAAGCATGGGGTGTGATTGTCAAACACTCATTAATCTGCAAGTGCCACACCACCTTTTATCCATTGCAGTGCCGTCGGAGCTGGGGGTGGGGTGGGGAATCACTTCAGGAAGCATAGTGTCCGGGGAACCCCATCATTTCTGTACTTTAAGGATCCTACTATTGTCATGCTGTGAAAATTTATAATGCAGGATGATCGTGTGCTGGGAAAGTCCAGATTAAATCCTGTTTCTTATCTGACAAGATATATCATCTGATCGTGAATTTTTGCAGGAGGTGCAAGGCACCTGCCATGACCGTTTGCCCGATTGCCCAAAGGGCACAGGTTAATTATGGATCTCTTTCTTACATGGTTATTCAGCATAAGCAGTGTCAGTTTCTCTTCAGTTGCACCGCACCCATGTAAGGTGAGGTGACATAGCTTGACACACCCTGGTACCGAAATCCTATCGTGCTTGCAGCTGGTGCCTTTCAGTGCCCGAGCTGGATCTTGCTCTCCAGTGTTTTGAAAGGTAGTCAGTGTCTTGGTGAAAGATTTCCCTTTGCCGCACCTTCAAAATTCAGCATTTAATACCTGTAAATATTCTAGCAGAGATGATGCTGAAACCAGAACATTTGGCAGCTGTTTAATGATAGTAATGTAGCTGACAGTTCACTTCTATGTGGAGAATTAGTAACAATGTTACAGCATTATGCTATTGTCTACTGAAATGTTTTTGTCCTTGGAAAGCATCAGAGAATAGCAATCATCATAGCAAAAATTTGCATGAAATGTATTTTAAGCTGCCTATATACACATTAATAATCAAGATCAGCATATGACAAAGAGTATTTTGGCTTATTTCTGCTCATTCTAATAAGAAATGGGATGAAAGGAACCTGGATCGCCCATCTTTGATTTTCTTACGTATACTGGATTGGGGTTTGATGTTACTAGTGGCGGATATTAAAATCTCAGTGCATCGTTGTCTTTTTAAAGCTTTATTCTTTGCGCTGGAGTGGCAGTTTAATAAGATCGAACTCCAAATCAGGGGGTTATGTTCGTAAATTTTAGAGTAGAATCATCCCTACAGTGCAGAGGAAGGCCATTTGTCTGCACTGACCACAGTCCCATCCAGCCCTGTCCCACTAGCTCCATACATTTACCCTATCTAATCCCCCTAACACCAAGGAGCAATTTATCATAGCCAATCAACCTAACCCATACAATGTTGGACTGTGGGAGGAAACTGGAGCACCTGGAGGAAACTCGTGCAGACAAGAGAACATGCAAACTCCATACAGACAGTGATCCAAGCCGGGAATCAAATCCAAGTTCCTGGAGCTGAGAGGCAGCAATGCTAACCACTGTGCTACCCCAAAGCTTAAAATCAGGGTGTGCAATTTTGTTCAAGATGCCATCCTTTGTGTTTGACATTTGATCAAAATAGTTCAGTTTAGTAGTGTGAGGTGCAGAGAATTTTCTGTTGTTCTGACTGGCCTTCTTCTCTGAAGTAATACTAATAAAAATAGAATAATTGATTATTCGTTGTTGACTTTATAGAATCCTGCTGCAAACAAAATAGTTACTGCATTTATTTATTTTGTTGCTGTGCTCAGATTGTCATTGTGAAGCATTTTGAAGAACGTACTTAGCTGCACTATAAATGCAATTCTTGCTACATATTGTGATTGTGTCTTATTTCTTGTTATTGAATGTATTAGCTGCTGTCAACCAATTTTGTATGGAGTGTCCAGCTAGATATTGTCGGATGACGAATAGTCATGCTCGTGCCAGTGTGTGGGATAATATATACAATTACATTTATCACCAAATATTATCTTGTTTAGTAAACAAAATTGTTTAAATCATTGAACTGCTGGTTTTTGTAAATTTTGATTTATTCTGTTTATACTGTAAACAGATTAGTTTACCTCTAAAATGATGTATCAGCACTTTTGATTTACTATTTGTGCTGTCCGTTCAGTAAGGACACTCTCTCCTAGTATTATGTTTCTAATGATAACAATCTCATCTAGATTTCACCAAATAGAACAACTGCTTTTGGTCAGGAAACTCAGATTTTGCTAATATCACAGTAACAAGAAAAGGATCATCTGTACTTGTTAGTTTTAACATTGATTATATGAACTTTTGGAATTTATGTTAATATTTAGTGCTATGTTGCTCATTTTATCTCGACATCCCATTTATTAGGTCTTTGGTGTGAATGCCAGTTTCTATTACATTGGCACCCACAAAACCATATATTAACACGTAAGAGAAAATACTTCCTGCTTTTTAATTAAAATATTAATTAGATTGATATATCATCACTGAGGTAAAAGTAAGTTTACATCGATCATTTTACTAATGGAACAGAAAATTAGGAAGTCAAACTCTGCCTGAGAGGAGGGGGCATAGAGTACTCCCGATCATAAAGGATAGTGGGTGAAAGTGACCTTTGGTTATAGGGAGGAGTTGCAGTATTATCACTAAATTATCAAATCAGAAACTCAGCTGTTGTTTGGGGACCTGGTTCAAATCCTGCCATGGCAGATGGTGGAATTTAAATTCAAAAAAATCTGGAATTAAGAATCAACAGATGACCATGAAAGCATTGTTAATTGTTAGAAAAACCCATCTGGTTCACTAATGTCCTTTAGGGAGGGAAATCTACTGTGCTTACCTGGTCTGGCCTACATGTGACTCCAGAGCCACAGCAATGTGGTTGACTCTTAACTGCCCTCTGACAATTAGGGATGGACAATAAATGCTGGCATCGCCCATGTCCCATGAATGTATATTTAAAAAAAGTTCAGATAATTGGGTTATGAACAAAGACTTTATAACCTGACCTTTCATCCACATTTGCTGTGATAGATGGCAAAATTGGGAGCAATCTCCAGACATTCTTAACACAGTGAACTGCATATAGAATATTCTTCTGAATAAATAATAGAGATGCAAAAACCCTGAATTGAATCTAATGCCATTTTTGGGAGATGGGCAGTGAGAGGTTTCCTCTGGCTGGATAACTGACAATTGCCTTCCTCACCAATATTTATCTTGTACTAAATGCATTACTCCAGTAATGGAACTTTTACTATTTTTACTGTTATTGTCAATGATCAAAGTCCATGTATGCATCAGCTTAGCAGGCACCAACACTTAAAAAAAAAGATTCTGAGGTTAAATGTGTGTTTAATGAAATGAAATCAAAACAAAATTAAAATAGAGAGAGGGTAGTGGAGCAAATATGATTTCTCTAAAAGTTCCTTTAAAATAAAGTCAGGTATTCAAGTGAATACTACAGATCAAATATTCAATTAAAAGGGAAGACATTGAAATCCAAAGACACAAATGATAATTATAATATGTGGACTTCCTGAAGGGAAAAAAACACTAGTTACCCTAAGGATTTATTGCTAACTTATATATATTATTCTGGGTGAGGTCCTGTTCTTGACAGTGGCCAGCAAATATATGAGGATATCCAGAGAGGTTTTTGTTTTGAATAATGGAAGAAATTCTGTGAAACATTCACAGCATCAAAATTAACCTAATACTAGACAACATTCATAACACTCAGGCAAACTGCACCAGCCATTTCTTGGCTATGTAAAGAGGGGAACTCTTTATGATAGGTAAGCATAATACAGACGAAGCAATTAAGGGTAACTTAAGAGGACGTGTAGGCATACACAAAATGTAATATTTTATAGATGCAGCAATAGAAATAACATGCTAATCAGTGCATGCAAAAATCTGGTACTGCAAAGCCTAGTGGCATTTTGGATCCTCGAGGACTATCATTGATTTCCATGTGCATCATGCTATTTCTTCTGTTTCTCAATTTGTTGTTATGAGCTTAGTCCCAATATTAAAGCAAAAATATTCCAAAAAATACTGAAATAGGAAGAAAACACCAGAGTTTTGTTTTAACAATTTGATTTGTAGAGTTGCTGGTGGCCAATTTCTACTCATGGGATCAAGTAGGCCACGTTTTAACTTCTATTCTGCTTGGACCTTTTTTGCTTCGTTTATGTGCCAGCATGGAAGTGGGTTGCATATGTGAATGGACAGTTCTCAGTAGTCAGCTAGTAGGTGAAAATATGTTGATTATTTTACCTGCTCCATGTTCTCCTGTGCTAATAAAATCACGTGCCCTTTAGTTTATATAGAGACGTAGATCTAACTTACTTTTTCTAAAAATATAAAAAGATTAAATAAGTTGTATCTACTGTTTAATCTTAAGACTATTCTACATTAGAGTACTGCTGAGATTTAATGAGATAATTATTAGATCATCTACCACTGACAGACAGAACTTTCCAGCGTTCTCTCTGCATAGTACATTTTGGCAGAATTAATTGGAATTGTATTAACCTTTGAAATGTGGAAATGGCTAATAACAAGGTCTTTTACTTTCGTGTGTAACTAAATTTAAAGGCACTTATTTATAAGAATTCAATGTTTCACTTGAATTGAGAATGTGCACAGAAGATTCACCAGGATGATAATTCCATTTGAATATATTTAATTTCGTAAGGATATTTTTAATGTTACCTCTAACATTAAAGCATCGTATTTCCTTGATATAAATTGGCAAACTCTTTGGTACACAAGGTATTATAAGAACGGAGTAACATTTACAATGTATAATGTCAGTTGAGAATTTAATGAATTATTTGATTTTGGTTCAGGAGGAGAAGATACACTCAAAATATTGTTAGAAAATGTAGAAACTCTTGAGTAATCGCTCATGCTTTATTGGAATGGAAGGGCATTTAACCCACCATGCCTTTGCAATCTGTCTGCAAGAATAGCTCTTAGTCCAGCTTCCTTACCCTTTCTCCATAGCACTTCAGTTTTTTTTTCTCTTCAGGTACTTATCCAATTTACTTTTGATGACGTTGATTCAGCTTCCCCACTACAGTCCGAGGCAGTGCATTCTAAGTTCAGACACTCACTGTATATGGAAGTTATGATCTTCTCTACCAGTTGCCTTAAATCAATGCCCCCTGGTTCTTAATCCAACCATCAGTGGAAACAACTTCTCTCTGTACAGCCTAGGCATGATTTTTTTACATTATTAGCAAATTTCTTCTCAATCTCCTGTAAGGAGATCACCATCAGTTTTCCAATCTTTTATACAAGTTGTCTAAAGCCTTCAAATTATTCTCAAGGTGTGCTTCTCATAGCTTGTGTTGCTTGCGACTCTTATAATCTAATAATTCCAACCCAAGCCAGCTCTTATTCTAATGTAAAATGCTATATTTTGTGTATATTCTTACAATCGTGCCTCACAATTTCACAGTTTGTGGAACCAATGCACTCAACGTATTGGAACTTTCAAATCAGTTTTGCATGTAGAGCATGTGATTTAGAAGGCATATGGTGTACTGGCCTTCATCAATCGAGGAATTGAGTTTAGGAGTTGGGAAATAATGCTGCATTTGTACAAGACCCTCGTCAGACCCCATTTGGGGTATTGTGCATGGAGTTCTGGTCACCTCATTACAGGAAAGATGTGGAAGCCATTGAAAGGGTGCAGAGGAGATTTACAAGGATGTTATCTGGATTGGGTGGCATACCTTATGAGGATAGGTTGAGAGAGCTCGTTCTTTTCTCCTTCGAGAGATGAAAGATGAGAGGGGACCTGATAGAGTGTATAAGATGATGAGAGATCTTGATGAGGTGGACTGTCAGAGGCTTTTCCCCAGGGCTGAAATGGCTGTCACAAGAGGACACAGGTTTAAAGTGCTGGATAATAGGTACAGAGGAGATGTCAGGGATAAGTTTTTCACTGAGGGTGGTGGGTGAGTGGAATTGACTGTTGTCGGTAGTGGTGGAGGCAAATTTGTTAGGGCGTTTTAAGAGACTTCTGGATGAGTATATGGGACTTAATAGGATTGAGCGTTATAGGTAAGCTTAGTAGGTAGAGATATAATCAGTGCAACTTGTGGGCCAAAGGACCTGTTTGTGCTGTAGTTTTTTTATGATTCTAACACCAACAGAAAGCACCACAGAAGTAAGCAATAGAAGTTTGATTCCTTCTTTGCAAAGCTTTTGACCTGAGTTGAAATGCTTGGTGGGGCATGGTGGGGGAAGAGGATAGAGATAAATTGACATTTTCTCGTGACCTATATTGTGTATATCTAACTCCTAGAAAATACAACGTTAGAAATTTCTGAATAAGTATTAACCCTCTCTCTTGATGACATGTAGCTTAGGATGGAGTTGGGTAGAAACTAAAGGACTTGTGTCATTATGAAAGTTACTCCAGCTAAATTCCCCAATGTATGCTGAGAATGCCCAGCTATACCTCATTTCCACCTCTCCTTATTCTTCTTCCTCTTTCTAAATTGATTAATTTTCTGAACCAGATGTTTTGCAACCTTTCATTTATAGCAAATCAGTCTCCCATCCATTGATTTTGTCTGTACTGCCCACTGCCTTGGCAAAACAGCCAGCATAATTAAGGATCCCACTCATCCTTGGACGATCTCTCTTCCATTGGAGAAAAAAAATACAAATTTCACATTCCAACTGGCACAAGAACAGCTTCTCCCCTGCTGCTGTCCAACTTTTGACCTACCTTGCATTAAATTGATCTTTCTCTACATCTTAGTTATGATGATAACGCTATATTCTGCAATCCCTCGTTTCCTTCTCTATGAATGGTATGCTTTGTTAAGCAGCAAGAAACAATACTTTTCACTTTATGCTAATACATGTGACAATAATAAATCAAATGTTTAACCCCAAAATGAGTTTCATACGTATATCAGGACCATTAATAAGACTGTCTTTTTCCAGCTGGTAACTGCATCCTTGCTTCAGTTTTTTTGCTGCTGAACACAGAGGGTGGTGGGTGTCTGGAATTTGTTGCTTGAGTTGGTTGTAGATGTGGAGATGCGGCGTTGCACAAGTAAGACTTCTTACTTTGCTGTAGAGGCAGAGACCCTAAACTCATTTAAAAAAATACATGGATATGTACCTTCAAGGCTATGGCCATGTGCAGGAAGATGGGATTAGAAAGGGAATCTGTGTGCCTTTGGGCCAGCATGGACAAGATTCACCGAATGGCCTATTCTCTGCAGTATCATTTCTATGGCCCTAAGGGACAAAAATGAAGTTTTATGCATTATTTTAATTTTATATGTATTATTCTAATTTTATACTATAATATTATAGATCATAGAACCCTACAGTGCTGAAAGAGGCCATTTGTTCCATCAAGTCTGCACCGACCATAATCCCACCCAGTCCTTACCCCCACATCCCTACATATTTTATCCACTAATTCCTCTAACCTACGCATTCAGAACGCTAAGGGGCAATTTTAGTATGGCCAATCAACCTAACCCACACATCTTTGGACTGAGAGGAAAGCAGAGCACCCAAGGAAATCCTTGCAGGAGAATGTGCAAACTCCATATAGACAGTAACCCGAGCCAGGAATCAAACCCATGTTCATGGAGCTATGAAGCAGCAATACTAACCACTGTGCTATCTTGCTGCGTAATTCAACAAAAATTGTTCAGATATCACAAGATGGAAAACAGAATATATGAAATGGGATCAAAAATGTGAAATGTTTCTTATATATATTTTTTGTTTTTCAAGGCAACATTAGTGAGATTTGAGTAATAATTGCATACCATATCATTCAGTGCCTTAAAGAAAGCCAATGCCTACTTGCCCTTTTTGTAAGTTAACCCATGTCTCTTGACCTTGTAGTAGGTTATGTAAAAGTTCAGTACGTTCCCCGAGGGGAGACAATAATAAGGATGCACAAGTTGTAGGTGGCACAGTGGTTAGCACTGTTGCCTCACAGCACCTGGGATCCAGATTCGATTCCTGGCTTGGGTTACCTGTCTGTGTGGAATTTGCATGATATGCCAGTGTCTGCGTGGATTTCCTCCCACAGTCTGAAAAAAGTGCTAGTTAGGTACATTAACCCGAACAGTCGCCAGAGTATGGTGACTAGAATTTCACAGTAACTTCATTGCAGTATTAATGTAAGCCTTACTTGTGACTAATAAATAAACTTTTAACTGAAAGTGTTTCATTGATTGCTTGTGTGACATTAACAGAGTAGAGACACAAATCAATCAGGATGTAATTTCCACTTTGATTGCAACATGTTAATTACAGAAATAAATGAATAGATTAAAGAATTTATTTGTCTAAAACACAATGGGTTGCATTTTCTGCTTGCCCCAGTGGCATGTTTCACAGAGCAGCCTGCCAGAGATCCTACCTCTTTCACTGAGGTTTGCTGTTCTATGCACTCACTGCTGCTGGGAATCCTGTGGCAGGGATTTGCCACAGCGAGAAAGGCCAGAATTTTCCAGCCAATGTCATAAAAAAGACTTGGGAAAAACTAAGGTAGCAAATATTGTATTGGAAAAGTGTGTTGGACAGCAACGGAATGTTGATGCACATGTACAATATTGATACCACTAATCTGAGGTGGTAAGGTTACCAGTAATCTTGCATTGTAATGTCACCACTGATGTGGTGTCAAGAGATCAAAAGTAACATCAGAAAGTTGGAACTAGGTACCAATTTGCAAATATAAACTTCTGTTTGTCGTAACTTAAATGTTGTAAAGTTGAGGACTGCCTGTACTGTAATTGTATCACAGAAGCTTTTCTCTTACCTGTGTGTTTTTAATTAAGCTAATGTGTTTACTTTGGTTCTGATTTTTTTTAACTTTTGGTAATAACTTTATTAGCTCACTGCTATTTTGCATGGAAGTGAATCTTTGGTTTAGTGGTAGCAACTTTGCATTTTAGCCAAAATAAAGTGTCTGATTCCCAGCCAAACATCCTCCACAAGTGAAGACTATAATAGAATATGATGTCTAAATACTTAGTAGGTACCCAGTGGGATATTCACAACAGAATGAGTGGGCCACTGGCTCAATTCCTCTTGATGGGAAAGATTAGCAAAAGGACGTGCTGCAAACAGCCTGGAAGTGCAGACTCTCAATACTAAGGTTTTAAAATCCCTAACCCCATCATAAAAGGTAGTTGGAGTTTTTTTTTAGGGCAACACAGCACGGGAAACAGGCCCTTCGGCCCAACGAGCCCGCGCCGCCGTCATAACTATATAGTAGCAATTCCATTTTCCTATTCTAAATTTAGGTTATTCCTAATATGGAAGACTCTCACTATAGGGACAATTTGTTTCCCAATCAGCCTTTTATTTTACAGCTTTAATCACTGTCCTATTTAGATCTTCCCAAATGTCAAAGTTCAAAGATGCAGTAGGAAATAGGATCAGAAGCAGGCATTTAGCTCCTTAGGACTTTGTCACCATTCAACTAGATTATGACTGAAAATTACAATATAAATCTAAGATATGGACAATCATCTTGCTGACTGCAGTAGAGCAGGATTTCTCAAATCCAAAAAAATTCTTTGCAAAACAGTTTTAAGATGATACTTTTTTGAGTAGGTAATAAGTAAGAATATTTTACAATGTTTAATGTGTAGATTTTGAGCTTGAATGCTGAATTCAATTTGATTGCTTTGTAGCTTGTGATCTAGAACATTCAATAGATTCTAATCTGCTGTCACAGCATCAGCAGTTGTTTTGGATTGATTTTGTTTGTTTTTTTTACAAAAAAAATTCCTGGTAAGTATAATTTATCATATGACATATGATAATTACACACTTCTGTTTGAAATTCTATGTTGATGAAAACAATTCTAGAAGATGACACAGAATTTTCTGACGTAAATCTTTTTACCATCGAATGTTAGAAAATGTCAGGTTTTATTCACTTATTCAGGGTGGCATTGTTGGTACAGTGGTTAGCACAGCTGCCCACGATGCTATGGACCCAGGATCAATTTGGCTTGGGTCACTTTCTTTGTAGAGTTTGTACATTCTCCTCATGTCTGTATGTGTTGCCTCTGGGTATTCTGGTTTCCTCCCACACTGCAAAGATGTGCAGGTTAGGTTGATTGGCCATGGTAATTGCTCCTCTGTGTTTCTGGGGATTAGCAGGATGAATATGTGGGGTTACAGAGCTAGGGCCTGCGTGGCATTGTTGTTGGTGTGGATTTGATGGCCCAGATGGCCTCTTTCTGCATTGTATGGGTTCTAGGATTCTATTCAATGCTCAAACATCTGCTTCAAATTTTGGTCTCTGCTGTTTTACTCTGTCTGAGGAGATGCCAGCATTGGACTAGTGTAAACACAGTGACTCACCTGACGAAGGGGAAAAGCCCCAAAAGCTAGTGGCATTTGCTACCAAATAAACCTGTTGGACTTTAACCTGGTGTTGTGTTTGTACACAGAGTTGGGCAGTGGGCTGAGTCACAGCACAGTGGCCTCGGAAAATTAAAAGTTAACTTCTCCAAGGAGTAAATGGAAAAAATGAAGGATTTTTTTAGTTAGAAGTTTGGGCTCGACTTTAATATTGACTATCTATTGAATGCATATGGGAAATTCATTTTTTCTTTTCAATTTGTAAAATAACTTTAGGGTAAGTTAATTTTCATCTGAATATGACCATGATATACAAAGAGAAGGTGTAGCCACGCTTGTGCAATGATTCATAATCTGGGAGAGAGAATTTACCCTGAAGGAATTCTATTCAAATAGCAAAATACTGTGGATGCTGGAAATCTGAAAAAAAAAATAGGAATTCTATTTATACCGTTATAAGCATAAGCATTCAGTGTTTTCTACCTTTTGAACTTATAAAGATTAGGCATCCATTCCCGAAGTTAAAATATTTTGACTTGAATTTGATTTTGATATCTTTAATTGGTTGATTCCTGTTAAGCTATAAATGGAGAGCTCACACCCTTGCATGCAAAAGCTTTTATTAATTCTTTCGTGGGATATGGGCAGCATTGGTTTCCCATCTCTAATTACCCCACAACTAAGTAATTTGCTCGGTTATTTCGGAATTACTGTACTTAACACCAAAATCATTAGAACCATGGCACTGTGCAATGCAGAAAGAGACCATGTGGCCCTGTAAGTCTGCACCAACCTTTTTGATAGAGCAGCTTACCCAGGCCCTATACCTGTAACCCCTTATATTTATGCCGCTAATCTTGGGACACCAAGGGGCAATACAGCATGGCCAATCTATCTAACCTGCACATCTTTGGACTGTCAGAGGAAATTGGCACACTCTGAGGAAACCCATGCAGGCACAGAGAACATACAAACTCTGGAATTGATCCTGGGTCCCTGGAATTGTAAGATAGTGGTACTGTGCTGCCCACATAACTTTAAATCCCAAATGATACTCGATTTAATTTTTCCTCTTCCCAACTTTCATTTTCCTCTCTTTCTTTCTTCCATTTTGTTCCTACTTTTCCCCTTTCCCTCTTTGCACTTCTTTCTCTTATTGCTTTTTGTACGAAAGATGGCCAAGAATGGTTGATTAGTGTTTATCACAAGTTGTCAAATTTGTTGGCACAGTGGCACAATGGTTAATACTGCTGCCTTACAGTGCCAGGGACACAGATTCATTTCCTGGCTTGAGTCATTTCTATATGGAATTTGCACATTTTCCCTGTGTCTGTGTGGGTTTCCTCCAGGTGCTCCGGTTTCCTTCTACAAGCTAACTAAAATTTAACATCCAAGTTACATTAAATGCTAAGTGCAAAGTTGACTAGATTTTAGAAAGGGATTAACACTTAATATTCCCTCATTCACCAAATTTCCAAGTTAAGCATGTACTCCATGTAGCAGTACTCAGGCAACAGCTGTGCTAGTTAGGTACAGTGACCCAAACAGATGTCAGAATGTGACGACTAGGGAAATTTCATAGTAACTTCATTGCATTGTTAATGTAAGTCTTACTTGTGTCTAATAAATTTTAACTGAATAATCAAGACATCTTTCAGTAATTTGTAGATTCTTAAGATAATGCAAAAATTCAACTGGCTGATCAAATAATAAATATGGAATATAAATTAAGAATTATTGATATTTTTAACTGTTTGCCATTGCTCATCTGTTGTACCTTTTCAATCTAATTTCCCAATGTACTTTAGCCAATTCATCTCGTGTAATCAGCTTTACATTCAGTGCTCTCGTTTTGTATTCACGTATGTAACTCTCATAGAATTACAGAATTTCTTAGTGCAAAAGAGGCCCTTTGGCTCATTGAGTCTGTACCGACATGTGAGAAACAGCTGACCTTCCACCTAATCCCATTTACCAGCACTTGGCCCATACTCCTGAATGTTATGATATGGAAGGTTAGCTGGAGTGTTTCAGAAGTGTTTAAACTAATAGGGAGGGAGGGTGGGGAGACAGCGGGAACTGGGAGTGGGAGAGAGAGGGATGATAGGGTAACACCAGTAGGTAGAAAGGAATATCCGAGAGCTGAGGGTCTTCAGTGCATGTGTTTTAATGCGAGGAGTGTGACTGGCAAAACAGATGAACTGAAGGCAATAATGTTCACGAGGAGTTTAGAAGTGGTGGCGGTGACCGAGACGTGGTTGAAGGAGGGGCAAGACTGGCAATTGAATATTCCAGGGTATAAGTGTTTTAGGCGTGACAGAGTTGGTGTGAGGAGAGGCGGGGGAGTGGCTTTATTAGTTAAGGACAACGTCATAGCAGTGCAGAGGGAGGGAGGTATGGATGATTTAGGAATTGAGTCTCTATGGGTGGAGTTGAGGAATAGGAAGGGAGTGGTTACTCTGTTGGGTGTTTACTACAGACCGCCCAACAGCCCGCGGGCCACGGAAGAAGGGATATGCAGGGACATTTTAGATAAGTGTAGGAAAAATAGGGTGGTGGTAGTGGGAGATTTCAATTTTCCTGGAGTAGATTGGAGTGTGCCCAGGGCTGTAGGAGTGGATGGGGAGGAATTTGTACAGTGTGTTTTGGAAGGGTCCTTGGAGCAGTATGTGGATGGCCCGACTAGAGAGGGGGCTATACTGGATTTGGTTCTGGGGAATGAGCCAGGCCAGGTGGTTGACGTCGAGGTAGGAGAGCAGGTGTCAAATAGTGATCACAACTCTGTCTGCTTTAGGATATTAATGGAAAAGGACGAGACTGGCCCAAAAGGGAGGGTATTTAACTGGGGGAGGGCTAGATACAGCCAGATTAGGCAAGATCTTAAAGATACCGACTGGGATAAGCTTTTTGAGGGCAGGTCGACGAGGTACATGTGGGAGTCTTTCAAGGGAAAACTAAACTCTGCAGGAAAGATACGTGCCGGCAAGGAGGAAGGATGGGAAAAGTGGGATTAGAGAACCTTGGCTTACCAGGGAGATTGAGGACTTGATCAAGAAAAAGCGAGAGGCTTACATTAGATCTAGGCAACTAGGGACTGAGACAGCGCTGGAAGCTTATAGAGAGTGTAGACGGGATCTTAAAAGGGGTATTAGAAAGGCAAAAAGGGGCCACGAGGTGGCTCTGGCAGGTAGGATTAAGGAAAATCCAAAGGCATTTTACACCTATGTAAGGAGCAAAAGGATGGTTAGAGGCAAGATTGGACCTCTTAGGGACAGAGGAGGGGATCTATGCTTAGAGCCTGAGGGAATGGGGGAGATCCTGAATGAATACTTTGCGTCGGTATTCACGCAGGAGACTGGACAGATGTCTGTGCCTGATGTTGACAAAGTTGAGGATCGGTTGAGGGAAATAAGGATTACGAGGAAAGAGGTGTTGGGGCTGTTAGGCAGCTTAAAGACATATAAAGCTCCGGGGCCTGATGGCATTTACCCCAGGCTGCTAAGGGAGTTGAGGGAAGACTTGGCTGGGCCTCTGACGCAAATCTTTGTCTCTTCCTTGGACACAGGTGAGGTCCCAGAGGACTGGAGGATAGCAAACGTAGTACCGTTGTTTAAAAAAGGTCAGAAGGATCACCCAGGGAACTATAGGCCGGTGAGCTTGACTTCAGTTATAGGTAAGCTAATGGAGAGGATCCTTAGGGACAGGATGTATGAGCATCTGGAGCGCTGCGATCTGATCAGGGATACGCAGCATGGCTTCGTCAAGGGGAAGTCTTGTCTTACAAATCTAGTGGAATTTTTTGAAGAAGTGACAAAAACAGTTGATGAAGGACAGGCTGTTGATGTCGTCTACATGGATTTCAGTAAGGCGTTTGACAAGGTTCCTCATGGTAGACTGATAGAGAAGGTGAAGGCGCATGGGATACAGGGTCGGGTATGTAGATGGGTCGAGAACTGGCTCGGGAGGAGGAGACAGAGGGTAGTAGTGGAAGGCTCTTTTTCCGGCTGGAAGCCTGTCACTAGTGGAGTGCCACAAGGCTCAGTACTAGGTCCTCTTCTATTTGTGGTCTACATAAACGACTTGGAAGTAGGGGTAGGTGGTGAGGTCAGCAAATTTGCTGATGACACCAAGATGCTTGGATTGGCGGGTACAGAAGAGCAGTGTCAGGCAATACAACAGGACATAGACAGGTTGGTAGACTGGGCAGATAGATGGCAAATGGAATTTAATCCGGATAAATGCGAGGTGATGCATTTTGGCCGGAAAAATGTAGAAGAGAGTTATAGGATAAAAGGTAAAACTATACGGAGCATAGAGACGCAGAGAGACTTGGGGGTGCAGGTTCACAAGTCTCTGAAGGTGTCCTCACAGGTGGAGAAGGTGATAAAGAAGGCGTATAGTATGTTAGCTTTCATAGAAAAGGGTATAGAATACAAGAGTAGGAGTTTGATGTTGCAGTTGTATAGAACTTTGGTTAGGCCTCACTTGGAATACTGCGTCCAGTTCTGGTCGCCGTACTATCGGAAGGATGTGGAGTCCTTGGAGAGAGTGCAGAGGAGGTTTACCAGGATGCTGCCTGGTATGGAAGGACTGTCTTATGAGGAACGATTAGATAGACTGGGGTTGTTTTCCCTTGAAAGACGTCGGCTTAGAGGGGATCTCATAGAGGTGTATAAGATTATAAGGGGTATAGATAGAGTAAATGGAGGTAAACTTTTTCCGCCTTTAGAAATGGATAGGACGAGGGGTCATGGCCATAGGGTGAGGGGGGCTATGTATAGGACGAATATTAGAGGGCAGTTTTTCACACAAAGGGTAGTGGGGGTGTGGAATGCACTGCCGAGTAAGGTGGTGGGAGCAGGCACGCTGGGGCTGTTTAAGGGTCTCTTGGACAGCCACATGAGCGGTATGCAGATAGAGGGATATATTAGGACTGTTTAACTACGGCTTTTTTCCACAGGTAATTCGGTCCATACTTTGAGCATGCATTTGGCAGGTGGTGCGGGTACAGCTCTTGGATGTTGATTCATGGGTTGCCTGGTACCTCATGTCGTAAATGAGTGCTTTATGTGGACCACCTGAAGGGCACCATGACAGCTCAGAGACTATCGATGTGGCTGTGCAGACACTTGGAATTGGGCCAGTGTCTGCGGGAGTTTGCGCGTTCTCCCCGTGGTTGCGTGGGTTTTCTCCGGGCACTCCGGTTTCCTCCCACAACCCAAAAATTCGCTCTTAGGCTGATTGGGAAACAAATTGTCCCTATGGTGAAAATTTTCCATATTAGGAATAATATATATATTATTATATAGGAATATTAAAATAGGATAATGTATTTGCTACTATATAGTATGACGGCGGCGCGGGCTCGTTGGGCCGAAGGGCCTGTTTCCCGTGCTGTGTTGCTTAAAAAAAAAATGCCAAGTACTCATCCAGATACTTTTTACAGGATGTGAGGCAACCCGCCTCTATCACCCTCCCAGGAAGTACATTCCAGACCGCCACCACTCTGAGTAAAAAAGCTTTTTGTCACATTACTCCTAAACCTGCTGCCCCTCACCTTAAACTCTGTTGCTGGATTACTGCTGGACAGAGTATTTGTTTAACTTGGAAATTTGGTGAAAGAGGGAATACTAAGTGTTGATCTTTTTCTAAAATCTAGTCAGTTTTGCACTTACTAATTAATTTAACTTGGACATTAAATTGCAGTTAGCTTGTGGTAAATAAACTGCTTGCAAGCAGCAGTTGCACAATTAGTTAATTGGGTGACTAATTAGAACTTGTTTCCTGGAAAGCAAGACTGACTTCGGTTTCTGGAATCTTAGCTGTATAAATACAAGAGATTTTGCTAATGCAAGAAGTAGATAGTGTGGAGTCCAGCCTGACAGAGTGCTGCTAGAAAGAATACTGAATTTGGTGTCTGAGGAAAATTGGTTCAGGAGGAGAAGGGATCTGTCATGGTCTTTACAGAACAAATTAGTTCGAGAGAGGCAATAGAAGACAATGAGAACCTGAGAGTTCCAGTCCAGAGGCAGTAACTAAGTAAATAGGTAGGCGATTGGCTAGTGAGTTTTAAGATTTATTTTTCTCTCTGAACTGGGACAATAGTTCAAACCTGTTTGAGGGAGATGCAAGGTATGTATTACAGTTTTTGCTTAGCTAGTTAAATTACTTAACTATGCATAATTGTTGGGTGATATTTCTAAACTTGCGATCCTGATTGCTGAAATTAAACACAATAGAAAATGGCAGAGCAAGAGATGTGTTGCAGTTGTGGCATGTGGGAACAGGTGAACACTTTCTGCAATAGAGAGCTTGTTGCAAAGGCTATGTTGCTTGTCTCATCTCAAAATTGGGGTGGCGTCCTGGGATTGGAGAGGAACGTGAAATCGGAGGGGAAAAATTTAATTCTTCTAATACATATGAGGACCACTAATATGGGTAGATTTTAATGAGTCTGAACAGCGAGGGACTAAATTAAAAATCAGAATGATAAGGGTAATGATCTCTGAATTACTACCTAAATCATGAACTAATTGACTAGGGTAAGTTGGATCAGAAAGTTTCAAAGATAGTTGTGAAAGAAATGGTTTTTGATTCATGGGGCACTGATAGCAGTATTGGGGAAAGATCAAGCTGTAATGTCTTTGGGGTAATCTTCACAAATCTCACTGGAACCAATTTGAGGCAAATCGATAACTTGGGTTGGACAGAGGATTTTAAGTGGGCAGGAGGTTTCATGTGATGGGAGATTTGATAAATGAACAGGAAAGGAAAAGGCAATAGTGTAGAGTAGCATTATGGATAATGGTAATCAGAAGGTGACAGGAAGGCACAGAGAGTATAAACTGAAGAATTCAGCAACAAATTAGGATTAGAGATGGGATAAATGTTGATAAGACAAAAATAAAGGCTCTTTATCAGAATTATGTGGCACCAATAATAAGATGGATTAATTGTTAACATAAATTTAAATAAATGTGTCACCGTTACAGAGCTATGGTTGCAAGGTGACCAAGATTGGGAACTGGATATTCAGGAATATTTGACATTTCTGATAAGAAGAAAGAAAAATGAGGTGGGGGACCTCTGTTGATAAAGAATGAGATTAGTTGATTAGTGACAAATGATCTTGGTTCAGAAGTCTATGTTGTAGAAATAAAGGGTGGGATTTTATGGTCTCACCCTGAGACAGGGAAAAAAAAACATCCGAGGTCAATGGATTTTCCCATTGTCTGCCTCTCACCTTCTCCAATTCCTGTGGTAGGTGTGGTAGTAGAATTCCAGCGACAAAAGAGAGAGTAGTTTATAGACCCCTGAAAAGTAGCTATATTGTAAGAGAGTGTAAACCAAGAAATAATGTGAGCTTCTGAGGAAGATACTGAAATAATTGTGGGTGATATTAATTGTCATGTAGATTGGAAAAATCAAATTGGCAAGAATAAAAATATAGGAACATAGAATCAGGCATAAGCCATTTGATCTTGTTGAGCCTGCTCATCAATTTAATTTGATCATGGTTGATCATCTACTTCAATGTTACTTTCCCGCACTATCCTAAAATCCCTTGATCAGTATATTGAAATATGTTAATTTCTGTCTTGAACATGCTCAGTGACTGAATTTCCACACACCTCTGGATTAGAGAATTCAAAAGATTCATCACCCTCTGACTGAAAAAGATCATTTCACTAATCAATCCTAAAAGCCATTCTCTTATTCTGAGATTGAGCTCTCTAATTCTAGACTCACCAGTCAGGGAAAAAACATTTCATATCATCTACCTTACCATGCCCTCTCAGAATTTTGTAAGTTTCAATGAGGTCACCTCACAGTTTTCAAAACTAGAGAATACAGGCCCAATTTCCTCTATCTTTCCTTCCAAAATAATATTGCCATCCCAGTGTTGTGTTGTGGCTGTTATGGCATCATCAAGAGATTTGAGTTTTTGTTAGGAACAAAAGATATTTATTGTTAAGAGAAACTTAGTACAGGAGATTTATGCAGCACCAAGATATGGAGCCCCAGTTCTGCATGCTTACGACATGATTCCAGAAGCAGTTCCTGAGAGAGGACTGTCGCTGTCTCTCTGCTGTGATCACTCACTCTCAGTTCCCATTGCTCCCTCAAATCAGGTGACTCATTTCTACTGTACTGTCTTAAAGAGACAGATATCACATACACAACACCCAGAGACTGACCTGATGAACTTCCTTGCACTTCCTCCATGAAAGGTATATCCTTCCTAAGATAAGGAGACTAAAACTGCATAATACTCTTTGCACCTGTATTTGAATCCTCTTATGATGAAAACCAACACACTGTTTGCTTTCTTAATTGCTTGCTGTATTTGTGTGCGATTTTCATGACTTGTGCAAGGACAGTCAGGGCTTGTTGGATATCAGGGCTTGCCAACCTCTCGCCATTTAAGAAATATTGTGCCTTTCTGTTTTTCCTACCAAAGTGGATAGCTTCACACTTGCTCACAAGGTGAGTTCACAGATTTATTCCAGAGAGTTTCTTAGAACAATACATTCCGGAACCAAGAAGGCAAGAGGCTATTTTCAACTGGTTCATATGTAATGTGACAGAATTAATTAATGATCTCATAGGAAAGTTACTGTTTTGATCTCTTTACTGAAGGAGATATCCGAGAAGGTTCATTAGGGTCTGCACTCATTGATGTTTAAAAGAATAAGAGGTGATTTTATTGAAACATATAAGATCCTGAGAGGGCTTGACCATGTAAATACTGAGAGGATATTTTCCCTCATAGGGGCATCTGGAGCTAGGAACCACGATTCAGAATACGAGGTCTTCCATTTAAGACAGAAATGACAAGGGTTTTTTTTCATATTTCAAAGGGCCATCAAACTTTGGAAATCTCTACCTCGCAGCACAATGCAGGCTGGATAACTAAATATATTAAGGGGAAATCCTTGGTAGATTTTTGATCTGCAAGAGAGTCAAGCATCACTGGAAATGGACAGGAAAATGAAGTTAATGTCACAATCAAATCAATCAATAATGAAGGGTATAGATCAGCTAGATAGTCAAAATCTTTTCGCAAAGGAAGGAGAGTCTACAACTTGAGGACAAAGGTTTTAATGTGAGAGGGGAGAGATACAAAAGGGTCCAGAGGGGCATTTTTTTTCCACAGAGGGTGTTGTGTGGGAACAAGTTGCCAGAGGTAGTAGTAGAGGCAGGTACAATTTTGTCTACAAGAGCGGGTCAGGCTAGGAATGTTGCAGCGAGTAACTCATCTCCTGATTCTTTAAAGCCCATTCACCACCTACGAGGCATAAATAACAGTTTGATACTCCCCACTTGCCTGGATGGGTGCAGTCCCAACAACACAAGAAACTTGACGCCATCCAGGACAAAGCAGTCTGCTTGATTGGCACTACATCATTCGATCCCTCCACCACTGACACTCTGTAGCAGCAGTGTGCACTGTCTACATGATGCACTGCAGCAATTCATCAAAGCTTCTTACAAAGCACCATTCAAACCCATGGCCATTTCCATCTAGAAGAACAAGGGCAGTAGATCAATGGGAACACCACCACCTGCAACTTCCCCTCCAAGCCACTCACCATCCTGACTTGGAAATATATCGCCGTTCTTATAGTCACTGGGTCAAAATTCTGGAATTCCCACCCTAATAGCATTGTGGGTCAAGCCACAGAACATGGACTGCAGCAATTCAAAAACGCAGCTCACTGTCACCTTCTCGAGGGCAATTAGGGGTGACAATAAATACTGGCCAGTCTGTGACGCTCGTGTCCCATGAATGATAAAAAAAACTGGGTAAGATGGGTGTAGGGGCTTATGGGCAAAAGTGGACACTTGGGACTTTAAGCTTAATGGTTTAAAGGAAGGGAGAAATGGACAAGTTGGGCCGAACAGCTTGTTTCCATGCTCTAAACCTCTGAATCTATGATCTTATTCAATGACAAAACAGGCTTTAGGGATGGAATGGAGCTACTTTCCTCTATTATGTCCTCTTAAATTGTGCTAAACTATCATTACAATCACTGTTTTTTGCAAACTCTTTACTAAAAGATTATGAATTAACCCTGTTTAGTTTCATAGAATGGAATACAAAGTAGCCTTTTCCCTTTGAGTCTATTCTGCTCTAAACGTTCTCAAATGCATTCAATAAGCACATTACTTTCGCCGATTTCTATTTGTCCTTTTTATGGTTGTAACATTGCCTTTTTTTGTTTTTATTCCAATTCAATCCAATCAAGTTCAATTCAGAGTCTGAACAAGTTGAGACATTCCCAATCCAAGCTGATAAGATGGGGCTGTCACCTATCTTGGGCTTGATCTACATGATCCAAGCAGATTGGAGTAGGTGTACCTCCTCCTTCAAGGCTTGATCCCATTTGCATCTTAGCCAAAAGGCTGAGATGCCCCTTTTTAAAAATTGCTTCAATTGAAGCTGAAATGTAATGTAATGAGTTCAACCAAGCACAGCATGTCGATATTACACTTGATCTTAGCCAAAAGGCCAAGCCTTTTTTATAAGCACCTCATATTTCTTGATTAAAGGTAAAGTTGTCATAGTCCCAGCTGACTATGGGCTTCCCTTCCCTTTGTGAGGGAGAGCTGACAAGTCATAGAGTCATAGAAGTTTACACCATGGAAACAGGCCTTTGGCCCAACTTGTCCATGCTGCCTTTTTTTAAAAACCCCTAAGCTAATTCCAATTGCCCACATTTACCCATACCCCTCTATATCCATTGTACCTATGTAACTATCTAAATGTTTTTTAAAAGATAAAATTGTACCTCTCTTCACTACTATCTCTGGCAGCTTGTTCAAGTGGTGATTTAACCTGGGGATCACCACACCTCAGGTGAGGAGCAAGGTTGAGAAGGGTGGTCCTTCATGAATAACCTTAAATAACTGCCTGTTACAGTGATATAACTACTAATAGGTGGCTTTCAATCTACTTTTGTAATTATTTCCTGGTTTGACTGTATTAGTGCTTTGGGGAATTAGGCAGGAAAATGAAGAGGAGCGATGTTACCAGAAAATATCTTACTGCAGAAAGCTTACCTTCCCCAATATATAACACTGCTCTGTGGCTTTGATTTTTATCTTTTGGATTTTTCATTCACTTAAACTCACCAACAGCTGACCCTTGCCATGCTCTTTTGATTAAAGCATTCTACAACAGAACACTGGTCCCAGGGTGGTTAACTTGGAGCCTGTCACACCAGAATCATCCTGCTCTTCCCAACTCATTAGCTCCTCAGACTGCCCTATTAGATTCTCATCCCTCATGTTACCTACATCTTTGATTCCAACCTAGACCTGAACTGGATTCTACCCCTTGCACTCCCAACTCTTTCCTAGACAAACACAAA
Source organism: Sphyrna mokarran (assembly GCA_024679065.1). Lineage (NCBI taxonomy): Eukaryota > Metazoa > Chordata > Chondrichthyes > Carcharhiniformes > Carcharhinidae > Sphyrna > Sphyrna mokarran. Next base: position 37,909,887 of record JAGIQG010000001.1, read on the forward strand.
TATGTATTTAACTTTGGCAATGGGTAGGGAACACAACACAGAATGCAGAGTACCATTTCTATCCTGCTGGAGATACTTTCCCCATTGTCTCCTCCTACTACCGCATTCCTCATCATTCCTGCCACCTGAATATCTTTTGTATTGTGGTGCTGTGGTCACCCTGTATTTTTATTAATCTATTTTTTCACAGAATGTGGGTGACACTGTCTGGGCCAGCAATTAATGCCCATTCCTAATTGCCCTTGAGAACATGGCAGTGAGCCCATTTCCAGTAAGTCTTGAACCTCAATGTGATGTACGTACACCCACTATGCCGCTAAGAAGTGAGTTCCTGGGTGTTGATCCATCAACATTGAAGGAATGGTTAACCCAGTTCCAAGTCAGGGTGGTGTGTGACTTCAAGGGAAACTTCCAGGTGATGGTATTTCCATGCAGCTGCTGCTCTTGGCCTACGAGATGGTAGAGGTCACAGATTTGGAAGGTGCTGTTGAAAGTGGGTTGATGAGTTGCTGCTGTTGTGCATTTATGCTGTAGGGAATGCATGTTTGATGTGATAGATATGATGCCAGTTAATCAGTATTCTTAATTCTGGATGGTTTCAGCTTCTTGAGTATTGTTGAATCTGTTCAATAAAAGTTTTGAATTATGGATGAGAAAGTCGGTCAGCAATGGAATTCTTGACAAGAGTCAGAAATTCTGGATAAAGAGTCATTCATCCATTAGTCATGTAAATGATTTATATGCGTTGCTGCATCAAACGTTTGTGTTGAAGGTAAATATGATTAATTTTTGAAGACATTGTAGACATTCCAAAGCATGCTACATTAACATTGAGATGGTTGTGGGACTATAAGATTCTTTAGTGCAGTGATTTGGGTGTTCACTTAGAAAGCAGGAGGTTGCAGTTTTTGGTGTAGTCTGCATTTTGTTAGGTTAAAGGAGCCAATCAGTGATGATTATTGGGCAGGTTTGCACTTTAATAGAGAAAATATTATTGTTCACCCGTAGGATGTGGGACCACCTCATGCTCAATTTGGATGTCATGAAAAGAAAACGCAGCTAGATGATTTGTATAGTTTGCAGTTGGATGGAAAATAACTACAATGGTCCATGCAACCTTGGGACAGGAAGCAGACAGCATAGTTAGCATTAGCCTGGATGCTGCAGTTGGTATCTGAGGCATCCACGATTGCAAGATTTCGGCGAATAGCTGGAATACCATGGAGAAATCAAAGTGACTTTCCAAGGACTGTGATATACTTTTGTTTTGGCCTTAGCAAAGTGAATGAACCCTCAATATCCTTGTAATGTATAAGAGGATTGTTGGGGGCTAAAGTCGAACTGAATTTATGACATGAGTAATTATTAACTGTAGTGTTAACAGTGTTTGCTTTATTGCTTTGAAATAATTGGAACTTGTGGCAAAGGTAAGGTAATAAACATGGGGGACTTTAATCAGGTATTGAGTGCAGTGGCAAATTTATCGTAATATCATTGAATTTGTGTTTGAGGGTGGCATATTGAAGTCCAAAACAATAATCTTGTATATAAACAAAGCTGGCTACATAGTATGAGGGGAGAGCTGACCAAGGTTTATTGGGAAATGGACCAAAAAGATATTATGGTAAATAGAGGGAAATATTTATAGAACTTAAGATTTTCAGAAAGCAATACACTTGATTTAAAAAACAAAACAATTAAAAAAAAATTAAAAGAAGAGCTTTATTATGTTGTGAAGAATAGTAATCACCTTGAGAATTGGGAGACTTTAGTGGATATTCAATAGTGGATATCCAAAAGGTTGATTAAAAATGTCAAAAATACAACAAGAGTAAACTACCCAGGAATACTGATTGTAAACTTTTACAAATATATAAAAGGAGGGTATAAGTAAATGTTGGTTCTGTGCAAGGAAGGGACAAGTGCCTGGACAGATCAGAACTCACCTGAGACTAGTGATATGGATGAAGATTCTGTGGATCCTTACTTCAAGCCAGCTTAATAGCCACTTGCGACTTGGAAGAGGTTGTGATGAGAAATACCAGAGGGAATTGAGGAAGATGCTGGAGGGCTGTCGGACTGGATTAATGTGAACATTCCGTGTGTGACATATGGTCTCCTTGGTCAAGAAAGGATATACTGGCACTGGATGGGGTGCAGAGGAGATTCACAAGGTTGATTCCAGAGTTGAGAGAGTTGGCTTATGACGAGAGATGAGTAGTCTGGAACTACATTCATTGAAATTCAGAAGAATAAGGGGATATTCTGTAGAAACGTAAAAGATAATAAAGGGAATAGATAAGATAGAAGCAGGGAGGTTGTTACCACTGGCAGGTGAAACTAGAACTGGTGCACGTGGCCTTAAAATAAGAGAGCAGATTTAGGACTGAGTTCAGGAGGAACTTCTGTATCCAAAGGGTTGTGAATCTGAAATTACCTGCCTAGTGAAGCAGTTGAGGCTATCTCATTGAATGTTTTGAATCAAGAATAGATAAATTTTTGAACAGTAAAGCAATCAAGGGTTATGAGTGGGTGAGTGGGTGGGTAGGTGGTGCTGACTCCACAAAAACATCAGCCGTGATTTTATTGAATGGCAGAGCAGGCCAGATGGCCTACTCTTGCTCCTAGTTCTTATGTTTTTGATGCCAGAATGTGGCAAATGATGCTCACTCTTGAAGCTGAAATGAGATCATTCATTTTCTTGCAGCATTGCATGGCAGTGCTCAGTGTCAGTCAGCTGGCACTGACTGCTGCAGCCACTGCATCCCAGGCCACATTTGTTTCCCTGCTTCTGGGCCATCTACCAATCTGGGGTATAAGGTGGCCCTGACTCTCCTCCATTGTGACCAGAAGTTTTGCGAGTTCTGTCTCATGAAGCGTGAAGCTGCTCTCTGCGCTGCTGTCTTCCTGGTTTGACTGGCTTTGAGTGCAGAGGGAGTGTTTAAATGCAGCTCCTCCTTACGAGCCAGTTTGGGCAAGTCACACACCTGGGGATTCCATACCAGCTTGTTTAAGTGGGGGTTCTTTCAATGCATCGTGTGGGGTAATTGTAATCTGGTTCACGTCAGACAATCATTGGTGCAGATTGCACCAATTTTTTCATCATTTTTCGGAAAATACTGCCCAGAGGATTTTAGGTTACTATTAGATCAGTCGTGATCCTATTAAATAGTGGAGCAGGTTTGAGGAGTGAATGGCCCACTGTTGCTCCTTGTTTGTATGATCTTATAACCAAGGACTATTATGAGTGAGAAATTTAATATATTTAAAGTCAGCAGAGAGCGACTGTTCGATAAACTTAAGAGATGACCGTTCCCCAGGATCTGATGGCCTACAACTTAGAATTCTAAAAGAACTAGCTGCAGAGAGCATGGATGTTCTGATTGTGATTCTGCAAATTTTGTGGATTCAACGATGGAGGGTGAAATAAAATAAGGAAGTAGAGGCCAGTTTGCTTGTTGTCAGTCATTGGAAAATTATTGAAATCTATTATGAAGGAAATCTTAACAATGTGCATTACCTTAATACAATCTATATTAATAACCTAAATGAAGGGACTTAAAATAATGTAGGCAATGTTTGTTGAGGATATAAAGCTTGTTGGGAATATGCTCTGAGGAACTGTCTACATTGTTTTGCAACCTGTTTAAGTGAGAGGGAAACAAGTTAGTAGGTGGAATATAATGTGAAAAAATGTAGGTGATTCACTTTGGTAGTAAAAATAGAGCAGCAGAATACTTTTTAAAATAGTGTGAAAGTTTTAAATGTTATTTTTCAGAGAGACTTCTTTATACAAGTTAGCATATAGATAGAACAAGCAATTAGGAAGGCAAGAGAGAGCAAGGAGTTCTTGCTAGTTATTTAGGGCTTTAGTGAGATCACACCTAGAGAACTGTGCAGTTTTAGTCTACATAACTAAAGATGGATACATTTGTCTTGAAGATGGTACAGCAAATGTTCACTAGATTGGCAAGTGGATGAGGGGGCTGTCCTGTGATGAGAGGGAGTTTGAATTGGCTTGCACTGTCTAGAGTTTGGAGAAATGAGAGGTGATTTCATTGAAACCTACAAGATTTGGAAGAGGCTTGACAGGGTTGATACTGAGATGACATTAAGAAATATGGACAGATTGTCTGAATAAAGGGCCAATCATTTAGGACGGAGATGGGGAGAGATTTCTTTGCTCAAATAGTTGTAATTTTTGGAATTCTTTTATTTAAGAGAATTGTGGATGTCCCATTGTTCAGCATATTCAAAGCTGGAATAAATAGATTTTTTGGTGTCTCTGGGAGGCTAGGGATATGGGGAGCAGGAGAGCGACTGAAGTTGAGGCAGAAGATCAATCTTGATTGTATTGAATGGTGGAGCAGGTCTGAAGGGCTGAATAGCCTAAACATTTCCCTGGTATGGTAGATAGTTCTGAGGACCAAATAAAATTGCAAAGAAATATTCGTAAGATTTAGAATGGCACATCAAATTTAATAAGGGAGCACATTTTGTTTGTTTAAAATCAGCATTATACTTCCAATGGGAAATACAGTGATCTGGAACAGCAAAGAGAGTTAATGTAATTTTTCATATACCTTCTGTAAAAATCAATCTTAATTTTTCAGGCATAAAATGATTATTAATTACTATTGGTAATTACAGGGTTCAGTAACTTAAATGCAGGTGCAGGAACCAATAGATTTTCCCTTAGCCAATTCTAGCAGCATTCTGTGTGGAAATAAGGCTACTGTGTACCAAGTGATTTATCGCAATGTCTTTGAGCAACAATAGCACATATGCAGCTCAATTTCCATGAGAAAAAGTGGTGAGCAGAGTTAACGAACGTTGGCAAAATGATCATATTATCACCGGCGATAGCCACTAACTCTACGCCCTCTGAAAACTAGACGAAAATGTTTTTTTAGAATTCGACTTTGTGTCAGGTGGTACAAAACTTCATGAAGAACTACAATTTAGTATTCTCATCAGAAAACAAAAAGTTCTATTTGCCACCTGAACCCTGCAATGAAATCCAAATTCTACCAAGTTGTCCTTCACCCTTGAGAGAGAGAAATGTGTATTGAGTGTCCTGTACTGATAACCTGGAAGAAATATTGATGAATATCAATGTGCCAGCAAACAATACTGCTAGCTAGACTGATGAAAAACCATCATTATAAAGGTGACTTGATGGTGCTACTCACATTGGTCCCATCGTTTAAAGTAAGTAATGCAAAATTAAAGCTGATGATGGTGTTCAAGAGCAAAGCTGTCTCCAGAGAGAAATTGGAGAAAGATATGTTGTTCATGTTCACAAGAAAGGTTGGATAGATGAAGTTGATTACACGAAATGAAGCAAAGAGGTATAATATTGAATTTGAGTCCAAGAGGAGGATGACACAAGAAAACGTTTATTCAACAGGGATTCATCTGTCCTGTTGTAGTTGTGTGTTATCGTCCTCTCTGTTTGTAACCCCTCCTAAGTTTGATATTATCGGCAAATTTTGAAACTACTGTATTTCATTATTCAAGTCAATGATATATTTCAGACAAAGCAGTGACCCTCACATTGACCCTTAAAGAACACCACAATCCACTATCTTCCAATTTGGAAAACAACCTTTTTCTTTTCTTTTGCATACATGAAATTTCTCTTATCGTCTTAAGCAAAATAACAGTAAAGAAAGATGATAACACTCACACAAATGACTAAACCTTGTCCATTGTTTCATCATAAATGGGTTTAAGTCCCACCTTGTCGACATAGTCAGTGATGCAAAATCAACCTATACCAATGTACCAATACAAACAAAAATACCCTTTTATGAGTATTACTCAACCCTTGAATATGTATATAAATACACCTGTCAAAAGTGGTTTCCAAATGTTCTGGAACAATTGCATATTGGAAGGCAAAGGAACATCCACTAAATATGTGACTACCCTCACTACCAATTTTGTGCCAATAGGCTTGCGGATTCATGGAATTAACTCGATACTTATATTGTCAAAACGTCCTCGCTAAGCTGTGGAATTTCAAATGCTTTCATCAATACAGACTAATTTGATTAATTGTTTATTGACTCAGATGATCAGAGTGATTTTGAAGGATTTCAATGCCAAATGTTAGACTTAATTTGTTATGTATTTATCTATATTATCCTGGATGAAATGTAAATTGTTTTGATATTATGAAGTAAGTAAATGCTGGAGATTCTAGTGATTTTTTTAAAATTTTATTTCTTAGACATAGTCTTTTTGGGCCCAAATTAAGCATGCATGCTAATTTCTCAAAAACATAACCTGAGTAAAAGTTAGCTCATGACCTTTGGCCTAAAAATGTTGGTCTCAAACATTCTACTTTTATACTATTATATATGATTTAAGTATGAGATTCAAGACAGCAGCAGAGCTTTATTTACACAAGTTTGAGGGGCTGTAGGCTATTCTATTGGACTTAATAATTAAAGCAGAAATTACGTCAATTTTTAAGAATAGGTTAAGTGAATGATTATAGCAAATGGAAATAAAATGAACAAGGTAGGAAATGGGATTAGGATTTGATAATTTGAAAGATAAATAGACTGGTTTCCAAATGTCCTGTTTGAATGGATAGTTGCTGCTGTCTCAGAGCCAGTCTGGTACTGTGTAAACAGCTCTGTTGGTTATATGAATTTATGTTGTAATAGTTTGCTATTTTTATGGCTGTAATTCAATCAGTCACATCATCTGATAGCAAATGATTTTCATCTGTTTATACATAAACTGTAGCAAGACATTGATAGTTGCATGTTTAAATATTTCTGGCTGCTGGAATAGTACAGCATGATTTGCCACCATGAGTAACGATCTTAACTGCTCTATTGGATAGATGCCAAGTTATTGGCCTTGCAGTCCTCCTTAGGAATGAGAGGAAATTTAGTGGTAGTGGCACTTCTGTTCAGCAACCAGTTTCAGAATGAAATAGCAAAGACCTGAACAGTTTGATAGTTATCTTGAATGAAAAAATATTGTGTGTCAGTGACCAACGTATGAATGGAATCGCTTTTTCCCCTAAAGTAAGCTACTGAATAATTTTGATAATGAGAGCAAAAACATTCCAATGAACAAATGAATAAGGTTGGGTGCTTAAGAAAAAATGAACAAGAACCGATAATTCAATCCAGTAAGGCTTTCTTGCCTTTCTTCAGAAATGTATCCCCGTCACATCTTCCCATTTATATAATTTTCTGGTAAGTTGTTCTGTAAGTTTATTTCACCTTGTGTAAAAAACCATCTGATTTTCTTTATTACTCACAAGGTTTTAATTTCATTTTTTTCCTGTGTAAACGATTTTGTTTTATATTGGTTTCTTAGTAGCTCTAAAAAGTTACATTTGGTGACCTAATAAGTCATATTATTGTGAATAAGTGTTTTTTTTCCTCTAAATCTAATTTCTGTGGAGCAGTGCCATTTCATCTGTATTGGATCTTCCTATTCCTTCTGTCAAAATTCATTCCCTCACCCTTTTCTGTATTAATTTCACATGTCTACAATTTTGCTAGCCTGTCCATGTCCTGTTGTAGTTGTGTGTTATCATCCTCTCTGTTTGTAACCCCTCCTAAGTTTGATATTATCGGCAAATTTTGAAACTACTGTATTTCATTATTCAAGTCAATGATATATTTCAGACAAAGCAGTGACCCTCACATTGACCCTTAAAGAATACCACAATCCACTATCTTCCAATTTGGAAAACAACCTTTTTCTTTTCTTTTGCATACATGAGATTTCTCTTATCGTCTTAAGCAAAATAACAGTAAAGAAAGATGATAACACTCACACAAATGACTAAACCTTGTCCATTGTTTCATAAAAAATACAATTGGATTAGTCAAGCCTTTTACAAATCTGTGCCGACTGTCTTTAATAAATCAAACTTCTGCGTGTGCCTGTTGATTTTTTTTTCTCTCTGAAACCATTCCCACCATTAATGTTAAACTGAATGGTCTCATTATTATAGATGTCCTTAAACTCTTGAATAAGGGTGCTGTGTTTACCAAATTCTATGATACCTACCTTATGCCTAGAGAAAGGTGGAAGACTATGGCATGTGCAAACACTACCTCCACCCTTAGAAGTTTGGGATGCAAACTTTAAGCTTAGACAGCTGTACCAGTAACTGCCTGGTTACACCTTGTTTATCACATCTCTACTTCCTGAGATATTTGGTCAGCATCATCTTCTTTGTAAACATCAATAAAAAGTTTGCATAAGCATTCTAGCCTTGCCCTGCACCTCTAAACCTATGTCCTCTTTGTTTCTGAAGGCCCTATCCATTATGAATGGTTTTGATACGGTATGTGTAGAGAAGATGTTTCTACTTTTATAGGAATTTAAAAATGCAAATTAGTCACCCTAAATATAATAAAGACTTCAGGAGGAACTTCCTTATCTAGAGCATGTGGTGAAAATGTGTAAATTGTTATCACAAGGAGTAAAAACAGATAATGTTGGGAAAACTTAGCAGACCTGACAGCATCTGTTAACATTTCAAATTTAATATGATTTTTCATTCGTACCACAAGGAATAGTTGAGACAAAAAGCCCAGATGCATTTAAAGGGATGCTAGACAACTGTATGAGGGAGAAAACAATAGAAAGATGCACCTGAGAGAGTTGGGTGAAGTGGGGTGGGAGGAGGAATAAAGGATCCTTTAAGTAAGAATAATCATAATATGTTAGATTATCGCACTCAAATTGAGAATGAAAACTTTGGGCCTGAAACTAGTGTCTTCACCTTAAAGGCAACTATGAGGTTATGAAGATAAAATTAGCTTAGGTGGAATGGGAAAGCAAGTTGAGAGGTAAGATAGTAGAGAAGTAAATGCTCAAAAAAGATACATTCCACTGAGAGACAATAAGAAGAATGCACCATCAATGGCTACCTAAGGAAGTTAAGAGTAGTGTCAAATTAAAAGATGTACAATGCTGTAAAGATCAATATTAGGCTATATATTAGGAAATTTTAGAAACTAGCTATTAATAGCTAAAGATATGATTTAAAAATTGAGACATTGGAGCATGAGAGAAAACAGATAGTAAAAACATTTACAAGTCTGTAAAAAGAAAGAGTAGTAGCATTGGGCATTGAACCCTTAGAAGGTGGGACTGAGGTGTTAGTAATAGGAAACAAGGAAATGGCAGATTTTGAACAAGTATTTTATATCTGTCTTCACAAAGCATCCCAGGAATAATGCAATAGGTGTGTCAAAAGGAGGGAGGAAATTAAACAATCACGAGCACTAGAGCAAATGTACTAATGAAAATTAATGGGCTAAAGGCTGAAGAAGCCCCTTGGAGCTGGTGGCCTATATCATAGTCTTAAAGGAAGTGGCTACAGAAATAGTGAATGCATTGGTTGTAATCTTTCAAAATTCCCAAGACTCTGAAAATGCCCCAGAGAATTGGAAAATTGCAAATCTTAATTCAATTGTCCAAGAAAGGGGGAAGAAAAGAAGCATGAAATTATAAGCCAGTTAGCTGAACATCTGTTGTTGGGTAAGTGGTAAAATCTGTTATTAAGGCAGTGGTACTGATGAGCTGTTAGGATGGGGGTGGGGTGGTGGTGGGGGGATGAAGAGCAATGAGAGTGGGGAGTGGAGGGCAGTGAACAGGTGTGTGTTGGTGAATTCAATAAGGAGGGTGGCAGAGCTGTGAGGGGACACTGTTTTGAACTGCAATATTTCTAAATATGAAGCACATACATTTTCACTTTTTAAAGACTTTTTTGCTTCTATTATTTACTATTTCATTTCCTTTCTATACCTTCAATCAACCTGGTTCGCAATTGAATTTCCCATCTGACACCTGTCATATTGCAAGGGGGATGGAGTATAAAAGTAAGGACATCTTGCTATAGTTGTACAGGGCATTGGTGAGACTACAGCTGGAGTATTATGTAGAGTTTTGCTCTGTTTACTTGAGGAGTATAGTTACACTGGAAGCATTTCTAGGACGATTCAGTAGAATAACTTCTGAATTGAAGGGATTTTCCTGAGGAAGGTTTACACCCAAGATCATTGGAGTTTAGATGAATAATTTAATTTATTATTCTCTGTGTCAGGATGCAGTGAGAAGTATTTGTTTCTTGTGCGCTACACAGACAAAAACATAACATTCATAGAGTACATAGAGGATAGGCTGCACAAAATAATGAACGTTAGAGTTTAAGAGAGAGTTTGTTTTTAAGAGCATAGAATAAGAGTGAAAGATAGAATTAAAGGGTATGCTGGTGACAGCTTGCAAGAAATCACTTCTCTGGAGAGGTGATCTTATTGAAACATTTAAGATTCTGAGGGAATTTGAAGGTAGATGTTGAGGGTGTTCAAAGCTGAGTTAAGGAGATTTTTGATTGATAAGGGATGATAATAGGGATAGATGGGAAAGTGCAGAAAAGGCCATATTTGACCAGCTGTTATCTTACTGAATGGCAGAGCAGGTTTGATGGCTGAATGGACTATTCATACCTCCTATACCAAGGAGGTTTGTGTGGTGCATAAATGCTGGCGTAGATGATTAGGTAAGAAGTCTCACAACACCAGGTTAAAATCCAAAAGATTTATTTGATAACACAAGCTATTAGCTTTTGGAGCACTGCCCCTTCATGAGGTGAATGGGAGTTCTGTTCACCAACAAGGCATATAAAGACACAAACTCAATTTACAAAATAATGTTGGAATATGAGTCTTTACAGGTTATCAAGTCTTAAAGGTACAGACAGTGTGAGTGGAGAGAGGGTTAAGCATAGATTAGAGAGATGTGAATTGTCTCCAGCCAGGACATGTAGTGAGATTTTGTAAGTCCAGGCAAATCGTGGGGGTTATGGATAGTGTAACATGAACCCAAGGTCTCGGTTGAGGCCGTCTTCGTGTGCAGAATTTAGCTATCAGTCTCTGCTCAACGTCTCTGCTGTGTGTCATAGAACATAGAACGTTACAGCGCAGTACAGGCCCTTCGGCCCTCGAAGTTGCGCCGACCAATGTAACCAATTTTATGACCCTCTATCCTAAACTTTTCCAATGCTATCCATGTGCCTACCCACTGACCATTTGAACACCCTTAAACTTGACGAGCCCACAACTGCTGCAGGCAGGGCATTCCATGCCCTTACTACCCTTTGAGTAAAGACCCACCTCTAGCATCTGTCCTATAACTACCACCCCTTAATTTAAAACTACGTCCCCTCGTGTTATCCATCTCCATCTGAGGAAAAAGGGTCTCAGTATCCACCCTATCTAACCCTCTGATCATCTTATATGTCTCAATTAAATCACCTCTTAGCCTTAAGAACATAGAACATTACAGCACAGAACAGGCCCTTCGGCCTTCGATGTTGCGCCGACCAATATAAAAAAGCAATGTCCCTCCAAACTAAACCATTCCCTTCTCTTCCATATACTTATCAACTAACCTCTTAAACGCTACCAAACTTGGCGCATCTACAACTGCCGCAGGCAGGGCATTCCACTCCCTAACCACCCTCTGGGTAAAGAACCTACCTCTGATATCCGTCCTATAACTATCACCCCTTAATTTAAAGCTGTGTCCCCTCGTGCTAGCTTTCTCCATCCTAGGAAAAAGGCTATCACTGTCCACCCTATCTAAACCTCTAATCATCTTATATGTTTCGATAAGGTCCCCTCTTAGCCGCCTCCTTTCTAACGAAAACAACCTCAAATCCCTCAGCCTCTCCTCATAAGACCTGCCCTCCATACCAGGCAACATCCTGGTAAACCTCCTCTGTACCCTCTCCAATGCCTCCACATCTTTCTTATAATGCGGGGACCAGAACTGCACACAATACTCCAAGTGCGGCCGCACTAGAGTTTTGTACAGTTGCAACTTGACGTTGCGGCTCCGAAATTCAATCCCCCTACCAATAAAAGCTAAGACTCCATATGCCTTCTTAACAACCTTATCAACTTGACTGCCTACTTTCAGGGATTTATGCACAAATACACCAAGATCCCTCTGTTCATCAACACTATAACTTAAGATAGAGTTGCATTCAAACTTTTTCAACCCTTGATTTAACTTGTGGATAATTGTATAGGGTATCACATCTTACTTGATAGGCATTGTAGAGAGAGTTAAAGATGGTGATAATAATACCCAAAAGACTTAGGTTTCCTTTTTCTTTTTTCCAGATTCAACATTATAAAATGGTTACATGTCCCACAAATGTAATACTCAAATGGCTTGAACACCTGAATAGTTCCTGGGCCTTGGAAGATAGTGAATCTGCAGCCACAAGGGAAGGTGCCTCTGCATTATATGAAAAACTACTCCAAAACAAAGAAGTGGTCGGGATATCTCAGCAGGCCCAACATCTGATAGGTCCTCAGTTGCCAGATTTTGAACATGAGTCTTCAGCCGCAGAAGAGCGTGAGCAGTATCTCTCAGCACTGCTCAACAGCCAACAGAATTTGGCCAGGACAGTTTTTGGAAATTCACCTTTTGCTGTTGCCTTACATATGCGATTATTGTCACTTCAGAGAATATTCCATGCACTTTCTAACAAATATCACGATCGGTTCAGACAAGGGCATCCAGTACAAAGGCAGAGTTCTGACAGCAGGTTAGATCTGGGTGATGCCTTGGCCAGGAGTACGAGAATAAAATCAGGTACTGATGTTCTAATTGAGATGGGAGTGAAGACTGGTCTAAGTCTACTCTTTGCACTAATTCAACAAAATTGGCAACAGTCAAGGTTAGACCCAAGCTTGAGCCTGTGCAATGATGTTTTGTGCACAGCCTGCACAATTATCAATTCCCTACCTCCACTTTCTCTAGCAAATGAAAATAAAATCCCCCAAGTTGGTTTGGACTGTCTTGCACAAGTGACTACATTTTTAAAGAAGATGACCATGCCCAGTTCTGGAGCAGACAGTCAGGGTCGAAGATTGGCTTCAGAGCTACTATTGGGTCTTGCAGTACAGCGTGGATCTCTGAAATTCCTACTTGAATGGATTGAAATAGCGTTAGCTGCTTCTGCAGCTGCTGTTAATGCGCCTTTTGCACCAGAAAACGAAGGAATGATTGGATATGATTGTTTTTTAAGATCTTTGGAGCAACTGAAACATTCTTCAGTGAGTTTGATTTACCAGAGATGGACTTTGTTTTTAAATGTGATTGCATAGCATGTAAATACTTGATAGCCTGTTTTATTGCTTTCATTTGCAAAATTTACTGTTTCCTGCATTTAGTTGGTAAATGTTCTCCATGTGTTGTACCAGAAAAACAGAAGATTATGTATAAACTGGTTCTGTGTGAATTGATGCTTTTACAAAAACTGAAAAGCAAATTAATTGAAACCAAGAGTGTAACATGACAGCAGTATGTTAAATTAAAATTTAATAGTACTATATTGGCACCAAACTCACCCTCTCTTATTTGCAGTCTATTCCTATACAAAAGTTGATTTTAGCTTAAAAGAATCTCTAATAATTCATAGAAGGAATTTAAGTTGGTGATATTTAAGCTTTCTCCTCACATGCTATTGCAAATCAACTTAACAAATAACTCAAATGAAGGAACTTTAAAATCAGAGTGCAGGTTATCATTGATAACTTGAAGTTGAGTTTTCCATTTTGAAAAATAAACTGTTCAATCATTTGAATGAAACCAAATAAATAACTCAGCAGTTAAATAAAGTAAATTATTATATTCCAATTATGACTTTAAAATTTAAAGCACTGTAAAATAGAATTGGTCATATTCTAACCAACAAAGGGGTGGGAAAGATAGGAAGAGAATGATTTTGTTTCCGTTTCCTTGTGTATTCATTGCTGCTGTTATTCCTTCATACTATTCTTCCATCATTCCTTTTGAGCCTATCTTTCCCCATTGAATTTAATGGTTTTGTTATGAAACATAAAGCTCATAATTTTTTTTTGTTTTATTTAGCAAGAAAATCTTTTGATTAATCTTGCAAACCCATCTGTTATAACTAATCATTTTCACCAAACCTTCCCTGCTAATTTAGAGAATGAGCTTTTCTGGTTATTCCTGCCAGTGGGATCATCTAGTCCTGTCAACCATAATCCCTGATCGTTGGGTTTCTTGGTGGTGGAGGGTGCAAACAACTGGAAACACCATTGACAGCAGTGGGATGGAAAGATCCTGCCACTGGCCAATGATGGGCTGCTGCTGCTAATCACACAATGGAGGGTGCAAAAAATCTGCTCCAGAGTCTTAAAGACAGAACTTTGCCTTTGCCCATTTCAATAGTTTACTTCTGTGATCATGCATTTATAATGAAAATGATCCGAAGTTAGGCTTCGTCTGGTACTGTGTTCAATTCTGTGTCATACTTGTGGAATGATGTGAAAACATTGGAGCAAGTACAAAGGGAATTCACAAGAGTTATTGCAGGGATAGGCAACTGTGGCTGAGAGAATAAATTGGAGAGATAAAGCCTGCTTACCTGGGAGAAAAGGTTGAGAGGAGACTTGATTGAGCTGCTCAAGATCTTGAGGGGTATGGAAAGGGAAAATAATATAAAACTGTTCCCTTTCAGTTGCATCAACAATGAGAGGACACAGATTCGAAATACTGGGTAAAGGAATTAGAAGCGATGGTTAGAGTCTGAAAGAAACTTCCTGAGAGGATGGGTGGTGGAGGCAGGTTCAAAGTGGGGATTAATAAAAGGATTTGGATTGCTATCTGAAAAGAGAATGTGTAAGGTTATGGGAATAAAACAGGGGAGTAAAATTGGTTAGAATGACCTTTCAGAGAGCCAGTGTAGATCCAATGAGCTGAATGGTCTCTTTCAGCACTGTAGGGATTCTGTGATTCAATGGAAATGTTGATTATTTGATCTGTTTTAACTTTTAGAATACATATGTAGATAATGTACAGAATCAAGAGCTCAAGAAGACTCCAGATGGATTGTGTTCTCTTTCTAATGCGGCAATTTGTCTTTGTGAAGAGGTTTGTCATTTTTATGTTATTTATATTTTATATTTCTATTTGATTAACTGACAGTATAACTCTAAACGTAATGCTAATTGTACCAATGATTTGTTTAGTGATCTTTTAACATGGATAATTTTAATATTTTGTCTATTTTTTTAATCTTATTTCAGCTCATATAATGGTTACAGCATTGAAGGAATTTTTCAGGGTACTGTCCTTGTCCTGATCATCTTTAGATGCTTCCTCAATGACTTTCCTTCTGTCTTTAGGTCAGAAGTTCTGATGTTCAGTACTATTTGCATCTCCTCAGATACTGAATTGTCTCTGTCCAAATGCAGCAAAACCTAGACCATATCTAGGCTTGTGCTGACAAGTGGCAATTAGCATTCTTGCCAAAGAAATGCCAGGCAAAGACCATCTCCAGCAAAAGAGAATCTAACCATCCCCTCTTGTCATTCAGTGGCATTAACATTGCTGAAACTCCCACTACAACACTCTGGGGTTACTATTGACTAGAAACTGAACTATAGTTTTTTTTTATATTCACTCATGGTATCTGGACATCGATGGATGGGACATTTTTTGTCCATTCCTGATTGCCCTTGAATTGAGTGGCTTGCTTAGGCCATTTCTGATATTTTTAAAAGTCAATTACTTATTTTCAAAATTTGCAGATAACATAAAAATTGAAAGTATTGTGAACTATGAGGAGGCGGTAATAATGTGCAAGAGGACATTGATATAATGTTGGAATAGGCAGAAAAGTGGAATTTCATGCAAAGAAGTGTGAAGTGACTTTATTTTGATAGGAAGAATAAGAAGAGGAATACAAAATAAAGACACAATTCTAAAGAGGGAATAGAAACTGGAGGAAATGGCCATCAATGTGATTTATTATTGTCACGTGTATTAGTATATAGTGAAAAATATTGTTTTTGTGCACTATACAGAGAGCAAATTATACATTGAGAAGGAAATGAGAGTGCAAAATGAAGTATTACGGTCAGAATTATGGTGTAGCAAAAGGTCAACTTAATGAGACGTAGCTCTAATCAAAAGTCTGATGGCAGCAGAGAAGAAGCTGTTTTTGACTAGGTTGGTATGTGTCCTCAGACCTTTGTATCTTTTTCCGATGGAATAAGTGGAAAAGAGTACATCTGGGATGCATGAGATCCTCGATTACACTGAGAAGTGTGGACAGTGGGATGCTGGTTTGAGTGATGGTTGAGTGATGTTCGCAACCCTTTGTAGTTTACTGTGGTCTTGACAGAGCAGGAGCCATATCAAGCTGTGATGCAACCAGAAAGAATGCTTTCCATGGTGCATCTGTAGAAGGTGGTGAGAGTTGTAGCTGACATGCCAAATTTCCTTAGTCTCCTGAGAAAGTAGAGGCGTTGGTGGAGCACTGTGTCCAATTTATGAGAATTGCTCAGAGATGAGAAACCTCAGCCAGTTGATAGATTGGAGAACCAGAGTAGTTGTTCTTGGAGAAGAGAAGATCAAGCATAGGTCTGTTTGAGGCTTTCAAAATCAATGGAAATCGGGGCAAGGTAAATAGGGAGGAACTATTCGCATTGGTGAAAGGGTGGTGAACCAGAGGACACCAATTTAAGATTGCCAAAGAGAAAGTAGTTGCCAGAGGAAAAGGTATTTTTATACAGTGTGCAGTTAGAATCTGGATTGTACTACCTAAGAGGACTTGATGGTGGCAGATTCACTTGAGGCCTTCAAAAGAGAATTAGATAATTACCTGAAGTGAAAGGATTTGCAGGGCCATGGGGAAAAACGCAGGAGCAGCAGGACTGGGTGAGTTGCTCGACCAGAGAAGAGATCCAGACACATCAAGCTAGACTGCCCTCATCTCGACTCTGACCATTCTGTGATTCTGTGAATGTTAAGGATTATATTTGGAAAGTTTAAATTTAGGAATATGGATCTCTGCAAATACAATTCTATAGCTGACCCCACATACCTAGTGGCACATGCTAGAGGTGCAGAGTTGGTGAAGGCAGATTGTGAATCAAGAGGTGTGCTTCATGGTTAAATGATCTAATGAAACTTGGTTTGGGAAGTATAGCCTTTTGAAAAAGGTGATAGTGGTTTGTTTGTGGCACCAGGAACCTGAGAGGAAAAGGGGGAGAGTGACTAAAATCTGATTGTCATAAAGGGTTCTTGCTAGTGAGAAATAAAATGTTACAACATAGTGTTAAATGTATTATATTTAGTGTTAGATAGTGTTAAATGTATTCTATTCTTGATTAGGTACTCTCATTCTAACATATGTGTTTTCTGCTACAGATTTGCAGGTTAGCCTTGGACTGCCTATGCAGTACCAGTTCTCAGAACTCTCAAAGCCGAGACAATGAAACAAGTGCAGTGTATGTTTGGGGTAGTAATAGTAGTCATCAGTTGGCAGAAGGAACACTGGAAAAAATTTTACAACCCAAATTAGCTCACGGATTTGCTAATGCTCAGACGGTAAGTGAAGGGAGAATTTGTAATTAATTTGTTGATAAATAAATAATATCACTACTTGGGAGTCAAAATAAAGACAACCTGTATTAGCTTTGTTTTTAGATATGATTTAGAAAGCTATTATATATTCGGTTAATGGATTTGAGTTATTTGAACATTGCATTATAAAGTCGTGGTGTACAAATGCAGTGAATTTTATTATTACAGGAAAGGATCATTTGGGATAGCTTTCAAATCCCTTCTTAAAATACGTTGTTTATTTTAACTATTTTTACAGACTATTAATGGGAAGATGCTAGAGCCTATTATGAAACAAAGTGCTAACAGTAAGCAAATGTTACCAAATTTGCTTATCAAATGATTGGACAAAGCTCGCATGAATTTATGAAAGGCAAATCATGCTTAACAAATCTACTGGAATTTTTTGAGGATATAACTGGTAGAGTACATGAGGGAGAACCAGTGGGATGTGGTATACCTGGTTTTCCAGAAGGCTTTTGATAAGAGCTTAGTGTGCAATATTAAAGCACATGGGCTGGGGGGTAATGTACTAGCATGGATTGAGAATTGGTTGACAGACAGGAAACAGAGTGGGAATAAATGTGTCTTTTTCAGAGTGGCAGGCAGTTCTAGTGGGGTAATAAAGGAGTTATTGCTTATATATATTTATATATATAAATGATCTGGATGATGGAACCAAATGTAACATTTCTATGTTCGCTGAAGACATAAAACTGGCTCCATGTCTTGGCATTCAATTAACCTTTTTAATTGTATCATCATATTTCCTGCACATTTAGAAGTTAAATTGTGTCAATATTCCTTTTCAATTATGAAATAGAAATCGAGAAGGTGGGAAAAGCTTAATAAATCTGTAGCATCTATAATGTTTCATGTACATATGATACTTCTCCCTATTTGGTTACTCCTGTTTTCATTAATTTCTGCATCACGTTTAAATTTTCTTTGTTTAAATTATTTTTGTAATTTAGTTTAGTTCAAAGTTCAGATACACCACATCCACAGGTTCCACATTGTCCACTGCACATGTAATGTTCTCAAAGGATTCCACTAAATTAGTCAAACATGACCTTCCCTTTATGGGCCCATGCTGCATCTTACCAATGGGACAATTTATATCCAGATGTTTCACTATTTCTTCCCTGATGATAGATTCAAGCATTTTTCATACTACAGAAGTTAAGCAAACTGGCTTACAGTTACCCGCCTTTTGTCTATCTCCTTTTATAAACAGTGGCGTCACATTTTCTGTTTTTCAATCTGCGGGAATCACCCCAGTGTCCAGCGAGCTTTGGTAAATTATCACTAGTGCACTTGCTATTTCTCTTGCCACCTCTTTTAGTACCCTGGGATGCATTCCATCAGGACCAGGAGATTTATCTACCGTTAGCCCCATTAACTTGCCCAACATTATGTCTTTCGTGATAATAGTTTCTAGGTCCACACCTACCATTGCTTTCCTGGCATCAATTTTTGGCATATTATTTGTTTTCCGTTATGAAGATCAACACAAAATACCTGTTCAATGCCTCAGCCATTTTCTCATTTCCACTTATTACATCCCCCTTCTCATCCTCTAAAGGTCCAATGTTTACTTTAGCCAGGTTTTTTATTTGCTGGACCTTTTGCTATCTTTTTTATATTCTGGGCCAATTTACTCTCATAATCCATCTTGCTTTTCTTTATAGCTTTTCTCGTGGCTATCTGTTGAACTTTAAAGATTTCCCAATCCTTTAGACTCCCACTAATCATTGTCACTTTATGTGCATTTTCTTTCAATTTCATACCCTCCTTTATTTCCTTAAAGATCCATAGCTGAATATTTATTTTTCTACAATCCTTCCATATCACTGGTATGTACGTTTGCTGAGCATTATGAAAGATTGCTTTGAAAGTCCTCCACTGTTCCTCAATTGTTCCACCATAATTGTCCCTCCCTCATCTCTTTTTAGTCTCCCTTGTTTAAGTAAAGATACTGGTATTGGATTTTACTTCATCTGTATTTTAAATTCAACCATACTGTGATCACTTCTTCCGAGAGGATCCCTAACTGCAAAATCATTAATTATTCCTGTCTCATTACATAGGATCAGATGTAGGTTTGTTTGCTCCCTGATAGGTTCCATTATGATGTCTCATCTCATCATGATGTCATTATTTGATGCCTTACAGACTATGCTTATCAGTGACCTTTTCTCATTTTTCTAATTTCCATCCAAATGGGTTCAACCTTTTTTTCCATAGAACTTGTATCATCTCTCACAATGCTCTGATGTCATCTTTAAATATCAGAACTACACCATCTCCCTTATCTTCCTGTTGGTCCCTCTGAACAATCTAATATCCCTGAATGTTTAACACCTAGCCGTGACCATGTTGCAACCATGTCTCTGTAATAGCCACCAAATCATATTCATTAGCAACGATTTGTGCCGTCAACTCATTTACCGTGTTTCAAATACTACGAGCTTTCGGATTAAGTGCCCTAATGCTAGTTTTTGTACATCTCCTGAGTTCTCCTTCCTTTTAAGTTTTTTTTTTCCTGATATTTGACGTACTTGGAACATTCTCCCCACATTTTGTCCTTGCTCCATCCTTCTTGGACTCCTTACCGTAGTTTCCATCCCTTCACTTCACAGTCTGAAAATTTTCTAACATTTTTATATGTATATGTTGCATTCTTCTCATTATTTGCTGCATCCCACTAATTCATAACTATTTTAATAGTTACTTGTTTTTTCTGTATCAAAATCAGTAATGTGAATTACAAACAACAGTACTGATCCTTGTGACATACTATTTACCTTCCTACAGTCTGAATGAGTACGCTTTATCCTATTTGTCTCCTCACTTCATGTGACACAACATTCATTATAAACTTGCTGTATGGTATCTTATCCACTGATATTAATATTAGTATTATAATACAGAAGATAAAAATCTTAAGAGAACCAATTAATCTAATGAAAAGAATTTCTCTGAATCGACTGACAATTGTTTCTCCATTACTTAATTCTTGGGCCACATGTTACCATCTCCATATAGATTGTTAAAAATAATTTCAAGCTTTCAGCTAATAGCTGAACGAATTTCATATTTTAAGGTTTTCACTGTAACAGAAGACTGAAAGCACCAGTGACTAACACTGTCTTTAGCAGCAACTTTTGCTTCGAACCGTGAAACGACATTCTTAGTTTTATTTTAATACAAGTGAAAACGCACTTCACAAATGCACTTTAAACTCTTGTTTGTCAGTGTTCAATTCTGTCCCCCACCAATCCAAGGTGATTTTTACTTCTGAGAGTTTACTTCTGTTCTTTTCCTATCTCAGTCAAGGAACTTTTAATGTCAGAACTGTCTTTCACAGTGAAGTTTTAAAGCAGAGATTCCGACACAAGTACGAATCTTCAGTCTTGTTTTAATTCCTTGTGAATTTGGTCTTTTCAGGTAACAACTTTGTTGAATGCCGACTTAGTGGAAGCTCTGAGGGAAAAACCATAACCAATTTCTGTTTCATTAGAGTATAAAGGAGAATAGTTTATAATTTCTGAAGATTTATGTGGTGCTATAACTAAATGTGTTCTGTCATACTTCTGGATCAAAAGACAATAAATTCCTAGAAACACTTCCTAAAAATTGTGATCTGCTATTTATATGTATGAAGTGCTCTCTGAAATTTAGAAAACTCCTTTTGATTTTTTTTCAGATTGAGGCTGGACAGTACTGCACATTTACAATTTCAGAAGATGGCTCTGTAAAAGCTTGTGGGAAAGGTAGCTATGGCAGACTTGGACTGGGTGACTCTAACAATCAGTCAGCACCAAAAAAGCTCACCTTTGAACCTCTTCGCAGCATCCGTAAAATTTCATCCTCAAAAGGTTCAGATGGGCACACGCTAGCAGTAACTACAGAAGGAGATGTATTCAGCTGGGGAGATGGCGATTATGGGAAGCTTGGGCATGGAAATAGTGCAACACAGAAATATCCAAAACTGATCCAAGGACCATTATTAGGAAAGGTACTGGCTAAAAATGCAAGTAAAATTCGACAAAATGTTTCTATTGTACATATTTCTGCATTTAGTATAGATGTCATACGAAATGTGTATCAAAAATAATAAAATGGTTATGGCATAGCACAAGGCATTTGGCTCATCAAGCCTGTGCTGTCAAACTGCAAGACAGATTTTTCTGCAGATCTTTTCCCTTTGGGTGTTTATCCAATTCCCTTTGAAAGTCATAGTTGAATCTTCCTCCACTTCATGCTCTGGCAGTGCATTTCAGATTCTTAACTGCTGTGCTTCGTAAAATGATCTTTCCTCATGTTGCCAATGTATTTTTTTTTTAACTATTCATCTTAAATGTGCCCTCTGATTCTCAAGACTCTGCCAATGAGAAAAGTTTTTCTCCACCTACTCGGCTTAACCCCATTTGTGATTTTGAACACTTCTATCAGACTCCATCTCACGTTTCTTGAAGGAGAACGATTCCAGTTTCTCCAATCAACTTGGAAACTGAAATCCCTTATGTCTAGAACTATTCTTGCAAATATTCTCTGCATCCTAAGTGTAGTGCCAAGAATTGGACACAATGCGACAATTGAGGCTGACCCATTGTTTTAAAAAGATTTATCACACTTTCCCTGTTTTTTACCCTGACGCTATGGATTCTGTATCACAAGGATGTGGCGGCCAAGTCACTGGATGTATTCATGAAATACTTTTTTATAGATTTTAATGGCGGCATCAAAGGGTTTGGGGAGAAATTGGGAATATGGTACTGAGATCAAGGGTCAGCCATGATTCTCTTGAATGGCGGAGCATACTTGAAAGGCTGAAAGGCTTACTCTTGCTCCTTGTTTCTAATTTTAAAATGTAGGATCTTGTATGTCTTTTCCTCATTCTTCCCTATACATTTGACAATTTATGTATGAACACCCAAAGGTGGTCTTGTTCCTGTACCCACTTCAGAGTTGTAAATTCTGGATTATTTTATTGTCTCTCCTAATTTGTCCAATCAAAGTGTATATCTTCACATTTTTCTGCATTAAGTTTCATCTGCCACATATCTTGTCCTTTCCACCAGCCTAGTTATCTCCTTTAGAAGTCTATTGCTATCCTCCTCACAGTTAACAATAATACCAAATACTGTAGCATCCACAGATTTAGAAACTTGTAGCTTGTACACCCAAGTGCAAGTAATATAATTAATATATCAGAAAAACAGTAGGCCTAACATTGACTCATGTGGAACCCACTGTAAGCCTTTCTCCAGCCTGAGAAATAGTTGTTCCCCATTAACTTGTTTCCTCTCACTTAGCCAACTTTGTGTGTTAACTGCTACCGTCCCTTTAATATTATCTCCAAACTCTTAGATTCTCTCTTTGCCTTTCGTATTTCCTTTCTCGTTTCCCCTCTGAATTTTCTGTATTCAGCCTGGCTCTTATATCTGTTATATACCTAGCATCTGTCTTACATATCCTTTTTCTGCTTTATCTTAACCTTTAATCATCCACGGAACTTTGGTTGCTTTCCATGTCTGCCTTGTTGGAAGGGTACCCAAGCTATCTTCTCTTTAAAGGCAGCCCACTGTTCTGTCACAGTTTTGCCTGATCTTTAATTCACACAGGACAGATCCATTCTCAACTCAATGAAATTGGCACTGCAGCAGTTTTGTACTTTTGCTGTCATTACTTCTTATCCTTCTCTTTAGTTAGAGAAACCAGACAAAAATCAAAAAGGGTCACATTACACCACATTTCTAAGAGAGCAATAAATCCCAGAAAAAAGTCTGTGTCTCAATGTGAGGAGCACTTGTAATAAGGTGGATGAATTAACTGCGCAAATAGTCATTAACAGATATGATGTAATTGGGATCATGGAGACCTGGCTCCAGGGTGGCTAGGAATGGGAACTCAACATTTAGGGGTATTCAATATTAAGGAAAGATGGACAGAAAGGAAAGGAGGGTGGGGGTAGTGATGCTGGATAAAGTGGAGATTGATGCAGTAGTAAGGAAGGGCATTAGCATGGACAACATGGAATCTGGATGGGTGGAGCTGCAGAACACAAACGATTTAAAAAAAAAAAGTTGTGTACAAACCACAACGGTAGTAGTGAGTTTGGGAATGGCATCAAGCAGATAATTAAAGATTTCCATGCAGTAAGGGTACAAGTGTTACCATGGTGACTTCAATCTGCATATTGATTGGGCCCACCAAACTGGTAGCAATGTGATGGAGGAGGATTTCTTGGACTGTATAAAGGATGATTTTCTCAGCCAGTAATCTGGGATTAAGTGTCTACTGATGACCATGAAATGATTGTGTTTCGCTAATGTCCTTACCTGGTCTGACCTATATGTGACTCCAGAGCCAGAGCAATGTGGCTCACTCTCAACTTTTCAGGGTAACTAGGGATGGGCAATAAATGTTGGCCTGTCAGCGATGTCCATGTCCACGAATGAATGAAAAAAATGTTGAGGAATCAACTAAAGAGCAGGTCACCCTAGACTAGGTATTGTGTAATGTGGGAGGATTAATTAGCAACCTTGTGATCTGAGATCCTTTGGAGAAGAGTGGCCATAATATGGTTGAGTTCTTCACTCAGATGGAGAGTGATACAGTTATGTATGAGATTAGATTCCTAACTTGAAGAAAGCCACTTTTGGTGGTATGAGACATACATTGGTTAGGGTAAGCTGGCAAAGGATACTTAAGGGATTGTCGGTGGCTAGGCAGACATTTAAAGAACCCATGGATAAACTTGAACTGTAACCTTGTTTCGTGTAAGAGTAAAGCTGGGAAGATGGCTCATCCATGACTAACAAGGGAAATTAGGGATAATGTTTAAAGTCAAAGAGAAAGCATGTAAATTGGCCCAAAAAAGCAGCAAACTTGAGGACTTGACGAAATTTAAAATCCAGCAGAGGAGAACAAAGGGTTTAATTCAGAAGGGGAAAATAGAATGAATGCAGGCTTGCAGAAAACATAAAAACTGCAAAAAGTTTCTCTAGATATATGAAAAGAAAAAGACTGATGAAGACAAATATAGGTCCTTTTACAGTTAAAATTGGGTGAATTCATAATGGTCAGCAAAGAGATGGCAGACCAGCTAAACAAATACTTTGGATCTGTCTTTACATAGGAGGACACAAAAATCTTACAGAAATACTAAGGGACAGAGGATCTAGCATGAAGTTGGGACTAACGGAAATCATTATTAGTCTGAAAGTTGTATTGGAGAAATTGCTGGGATTAAATCCTGATAAGTCCCAAGGCCTGATGTTCTGCATCCCAGAGTACTCAAGGCAGTGGCCCTAGAAATAGTGGATGCATTATGATCATTTTCCAACATTATATAGACTACAGAAGAGTTCCATTAGATTGGAAGGTAGCTAATGAAAAAGGAGGGAGAGAGAAAACGGGAAATAATAGACTGTTAGCCTAACTCAATGGTGGGGAAAATGCGGGAGTTAATAATTCAGGCTGTAATAACTGAGCATTTGGAAAGAAGTGACAGGATTGGTGCAAGTCAGCATGGATTCACTGAAGGGAAATTATACTTGATAAATCTTCTGGAATTTTTTTGAGGATGTGACTAGTAGTGAGGACATGGGTAAACCAGTGGATGTAGTATCTGGACTTGCAAAAGCCTTTGACAAGATCCCATACAAGAGATGAGTGAACAAAATTAAAGCTTATGATATTGGGGGAAAGTATTATCGTGGATAGAGAACTGATAGGCAGGTGGGAAGCAGAGAGTGCATATAAATGGGTCCTTTTCAGAATGGCACCATAGGGTTCAGTGCTGAGATCCCAGCTGTTCACAATATACATTAGTAATTTGAACAAGGGAATTGAATGCAGTATCTCCAAATTTGCAGACAACACTAAGCTGTGTTGCAGTGTGTGCTGTGATGAGAACTCTGAGGCTGAGCGATGATTTGGACAGGTTGGCTGAGTGGGTAAATACTTGGCAAATGCAATATCATGTGGACAAATGTGAGGTTATCCATTTTGGTGCCAAAAACAAGGAGGGAGATTATTATCTGAATGATGGCAGTTTAGGAAAAGGAGAAGTGCAATGTGATCTGGGTGTCATGGTGGAACAGTTATTAAAGGCATGCAGGTACAGTAGGCAGTAAGGAAAGTAATGGCATACCTTCATAGCAGGAGGATTTGAGTATAGGAGAAAGGATGTTTTGCTGCAGTTATATAGAACCTTGGTGAAGCCACATCTTGTGCGCTGTTTTGATCTCGTAGTCTGAGGAAGGACATTCTTGCTATTTAGGGAGTTCAGCAAAGGTCATCAGGCTGATTCCTGAAATGGCAGGACTGACGTATGAAGAGAGACTGGATCAGCTTGGCTTGTACTCACTGGAATTTAGAGGAATGAAAGGGGATCTCATAGAAACATATAAAATCTTGATGAGACTGGAAAGAATAGAATACTCCTGAGTTTGGTAAGTGCAGAAGTGGGAGGTCATAGTCTAAGAATAAGGGGTAAGCCACTAAGAACTGAGATGAGAAGAACTTTTTCACTGAGTTGTGAACCTGTGGAATTCTCTACCACAGAAAGCTGGTGGGGCCCATTCATTAGATATGTTAAAGGGGCTGCTGGATATGGCCCTTGTGACTAAAGGGATCAAAGAGTATGGAAAAAAGTGGGAGTGGGATACAGAAAGTGCACTATCAGCCATGGTCATAATGAATAATGATGCAGGCTCAAAGGCTGAAAGGACTACTCCTGCACCTATTTTCTTTGTTTAAATCTTGTGATCCTGTGACCTTTGTTCCCTAAATGTGTCCCTACTAAGAGTTGATCCTCTGAAACTTGGTCCGCCTCACTCACCTCATTCCCTGTAACCTGATCTGGCAATTCCTTTTTCCCAGTTGGACTGGAAATAGTGATGTAGAAAATGGTCCTGAGTATATTTCAGAAACCCTTTCCCCTCAAGGTCCTTTATGCTATTATTCAGTTTATATTAGGATAACTTGAAGGTCCCCATAATCGCTACTCTATACCTCTGTAATTTAGTGTAAGTATGTTCCTCTATATCTTTCCCACTAATTGGTGGTCTATAGATTGCATTCAGTAGTATTGTGCCACATCTATTGTTCCTTAACTCAAACCAAATAGATTCTGCCCTGATCCTTCCAGAACATTGCTTTCCCCAGCACTGTCATATTATCCTTAATTAATACTATCATTTTTTCCTTCCTCCTTTCATTTCCTATATTTCCTAAAAATCTTGCATCCTGAAATATCCGGAATTCAGTTCTCCCTTTTTGAACCAGATCTCCATTATCACCATAATCTTGTATTCCTGTATTTGCATCTGCCGTTCATCTTTAATTACCATAGTTTCTGTTTACAAATTTGCATGATAGACATAAATTAGATATATTATTATTTTTTTGTATTGTCCCTTAGTCTGACCTCACCTTACTATTTCTTTCTCTATTCTTAGCTCTCTCCCAGTCATTTGTGCATCTTGTTTATCCTTTCTAATGCCAAATCCTGGTGCCCATCCATCTGACAAATTTGATTAAAGCCTTCCCAACACTAGCAAGCCTGTCCTTAAGGATACTGGGCCCAGCACTATTGTGGTGCAATCCATCCAGTTGTTACAGATACCACCAATCTCAAAACCGGTTTCAATAGTCTGAAACCTGCCTTCCTGCACCATTTTTCCAGCCACAAATTCATCTGCTTATCCTTTTTTTAGATACCCATTAATGTACAGCACTTAGAGTTTGCTACTTTTATGGTTCTGCTTTAATTACTCTTCCTCAGCCCCTTAAATCTGTCTGTAAGACCTCATTCCTGTCTCCGCCTATGTCATTGGTACTGATATGAAAAAAGACTTCTGGCTCTTCACCCTTACCGATCAGGCCAGAAAAATAAGCCTTATTTTACTAACTTGATTAGATATGTTAAAGGGGCTGCTGGATGTGGTATTATGCTGATCAGGGCAGAATCTATTTGGTTCGAGTTAAGGAACAATAGATATGGCACAATACTACTGAATGCAATCTAAAAACCACCAATTAGTGGGAAAGATGTAGAGGAACATACTTACACTAATCGGCATTCGAGTAATATCGTTTTGTGATTCTCATGAAAGTTTAAAGTGATTTAATCATGGTGCATGATTATATTTATTAAAAATATTGATACGCTGAGAGCCTAATTGGAACAAGGCAGCTATTAATAATGCATATGACTTTTCTATCATAGATTGTGGTCTGTGTGTCAGCAGGATACAGACATAGTGCATCAGTTACATCTGATGGAGAGCTTTATACCTGGGGAGAGGGAGACTTTGGTAGACTTGGTGAGTACTTACTGCAACCTGGAAAGTTCACTTAGTTATTGCTGTGCAATGTGATGAAAAGCTATCAATCCTTGTGTAAAAAAAAAATCAAAATTAAATGCCCAGTTTTCAACCAGAGGACAGTGTCTGTTCAGATACTTAGAATTTTGTTGATGAATATCTGAAGACATTTGTGTAGCCTGCAAGTTAACAAAAATGTATGCTGATTATTAAATGAAAATTATTGACATTTTTTTTCGAGAATTTTTTTTATTGAGAAATAGATAGTACTGGCAAATACTATTTCTTGTCTAATATGACTTCATCAGAACTGATGAGGTTGGAAAGAGTTATGTTACACCCAAAATGTTATTTCTGTTCATCTCCGTGGATGGATCCGGACTTTTGGAATTTTTCCAGTATTTTTCTGTTTTTATTTCATACTTCCAGGATCTGCAGCATTTTGCTTTTACTTTAGCATTTGTCATCTGTTTTTTCCCCAATGCCCTGTCAACATTGAGGCAGTAAAAAGTCTCACAACATCAGGTTAAAGTCCACAAGCTATAAGCTTTGAGTGCTGCTCCTTCATCAGGTAAGTGCAAGTTCTGTTCATAAATAGGGCATATAAAGATACAAACTCAATTTATAAAATAATAGTTGGAATGCAAGTCTTTGTCTGTACCTTTAAGACTTGATTACCTGCAATGTGTCTTTATATTCGTTGTCTTTAATTGTATTGAAATATATGTAAATATGTTGTAATCGGGTTTATGCTCATTAGACCAGAGATTTTCATGATTTCCGAGTTTTCCCAGATCTTGAGTCCCCATCGCTGATCCGACAGGCGGAAGGCACAGACTCAGACTATTGCCCCCTATACTACACCTGACAGAATTGTTGAAAAGATCTCGATACAAACACAAGAAGATGATTCAAGTGCCCACTATTCCTTTTCCCTACCAATGTTTTCATGTACAAGTTAATACGATAAAAAAATTTACAATACTGAATATAAGTATGAAGTGTATGTGAATTAGCAGGTGAAATGTAGTCAGGTAAACCATATTTCAAAATAAACAATGGATGCGACCAAAGCATATTCTGTGGATTTTTCAACAATTCATATAAAATGTTGTCTTTCTCACAAGAATTTTCAAACTCCAGTTTTGAAAATTGTGCTTTGGAATTCTCTTCCAATGTCATTTCCACAAGGATCCATCTCCAGAGTTCATTCACTTTGAGATTTCTTCCCCTCCCCCCCACACTCACCAGTGACATGAGGTTTACAGCACATTTACCTGATCTATGCTCTGGGTCGTTGACCTCCCAGCTAAGGGAAACATGCCTTTCCTGTCCACTCTAGATAGGCCCCTCCTTATTTTCTACTTTTCAGTTAGGTTACACTTGAACCTTCTTTGTTTGAAGGAAATGGTTAATGATGTGTTTCAATTCCATGGACTTCAACTATAAAACTAAAGAAAATTTGCTAGGATAGCATGAGGAAGTCATTCAGGTAGTTGTGCTGGCCATTATGTATTTTTAATTGAATTTACTGATGAATACTAATAATTATCTACTTAAAGTGTCTTTATTAGTCACAAATAGGCGTACATTAACACTACAATCAAGTTGCTGTGAAAATTCCCTAGTTGCCACATTCTGACACCTGTTCATGCACTGAGGGAGAATTTAGCATGGTCAATGCACCTAACACATCTTTTGTGGGAGGAAACCAGAGCACCCATAGAAAATCCATACAGTCACAGGGAGAATGTGCAAACTCTACTCAGACAGTGACCCAAACAAGGAATCAAACCTGGGTCCCAAGCACTGTGTACCAATCCACAATTATTTGACTTTTCTGTACCAACGTTGTTGCTAACATCATTCAGGTTCAAAGATTTGGGTTGCTCGTTAGTTTTACTGTGTGGCTTAGCTTACAGCTGCATGTGGAATTTCCAGATATTTTAAGTACAAAGAACAAAGAACAAAACAGCTCGGGAAACAGGCCCTTCGGCCCAACGAGCCCGCCCTGCTACCCCGATGTTCCCATCTCTACCCGCAATCCCTGTCCATGTTTATAGATCTATGGATTAAAAACCAAATTTGAGACAATTTAGGGAGAATTTGTTTTGCCAATTAGCCTAAGAGCACATCTTTGGGATGTGGGAGGAAACCGGAGCTCCCGGAGAAAACCCACGCAAGCACAGGGAGAATGCGCAAACTCCCACAGACACAGGCCCAAGTCCATGTATCTGCACAGCACAGCTATAGTCACTGAGCTGTACTATTGATTCTGTATATAATGTGATATTTAGTGCATCTAAGTTGAACAGGATTCTGCTAAGTGACAAGTTTTATTACAATGGATTTTGTAACAGACTTTGGAGTCTAGTTTGAAATGAAATGTTGCAACCCATTAGAGTTTTAATATGCAACAAATTTTATTTAAAATTACTTAAATGGTAAAAAATTACAACGTGCTGCTGTGCAGAGGGAGCTGGGTGTCCTTGTGTAGGAATCTCAAGGAATTGGTTTGCCGTTGCAGCAAGTAATTACGAAGGCAAATGGAATTTTGTCCTTCATTTCTAGAGGGATGAAGCTTAAAAACAGCAAAGTATAAGTTGTTGATGAAACTACAGCTGGAATACTGTGTACAACTTTGATCTCCTTACTTGAGAAAGGATATATTGGCACTGGAGAGGACGCAGAGGAGATTCACTCGGTTGATGCTGGAGTTGAGAGGGTTGGCTTATGAAGAGAAACTGAGTAGACTGGGGCTATATTCATTGGAATTCAGAAGAATGAGGGGAGATCTTATAGAAACATATAAGATAATGAAGGGAATAGACAAGATAGAAGCAGGGAAGTTGTTTCCATTGGCAGGTGAAACTGAAATTAGGGGGCATGGTCTCAAAATAAGAGGAGGCATATTTAGGTCTGAGTTGAGGAGAAACTTCTTCACACAAAGGGTTGTGAATCTGGAATTCCCCACCTATTGAAGCAGTTAAGGCTACCTCATTGAATGTGTTTAAGGCAGGGATAGATAAATTTTTGAACAGTAAAAGAATTAAGGGTTATGGTTAGCAGGTGGGTAAGTGGATTTGAGTCCACGAAAAGATCAGCCATAATCTTATTAAATGAAAGGTAGGCTCGAGGGGTCAGATGGCTGCTCCTGCTCCTAGTTGTTGCGTTCATTCACTTGCACAGAATTAAAATTAGTTCTACAGAATCAGAATGAGAACAGTCTTTTGATTCCTATTCTTAGTTTTTAGTTCCTCTGCTGAAGTTGGAAGACTGTGTGCTTCTTCTTGGAAAAAGCCATAGTGATTAAGGAATTGAGCATCTTGGGAGAATTAGCTGACTTGAATCCATATATTGCTGTGTGCTGGGCTTTTTTTTTGTTGAATTAAAATAAGTTATAATTGTTAATGTGGAAATGTTTGCCATTTTCTCAAAGCATGTTTTATGATTTTAAATTTGTTAAATTTTCAATTGCAGAATATGTCTGTCAATGCAGCATAGCTTGGAGGTATATAATTTGCTTATTTCTTGTAAACTTTAGGACACAGTGACAGTCATAGTCGTAATTTACCAACTCTTGTAAAGGATATCAGTAGTGTTGGTCAAGTAGCTTGTGGCAGCTCCCATACTATTGCTGTGTCTCAGGATGGACGGACGGTGTGGTCATTTGGAGGGGGAGACAATGGTAAGCTAAATCCACTTTCACTGTTTATTTAAAATGTTGGAACATTTCTAACTTGTGCACATAAGTTCATAAATACTTAGGAAGGTTTCTGGAAAAGTTGAGGAAACTATTTAAAATATGGATTGGATCATTGATCATAGAATCATACAGTATAGAAGGAGGACATTCGGCCCATCGAGTCTGCACCGAACACAATCCCACCCAGGCTCTATCCCCATAACCCCATACATTTATCTTATGGGGCAATTTTGCATGGCCACATCTTTGGATTTGGGAAGAAACTGGAGCACCCAGAGAAAACCCATGAAGATATGAGGAAAATGTGCAAACTCCACAAAGACAGTGACCCAAGCTGGGAATTTAACCCAGATCCCTGGCACTGTGAGGCAGCACTGATACCCATTGTACTACTGTGCTGCTCCTACACATCTTTGGCTCTAAAAATAAAAGTATGGAATGCCACCTAAGGAGGTTTTGCAGTACATTTTCAAATCACCAGTTAGTCCCTAGCTGGAGTATTGTGCTCAATCCTGAGCATTATCTTTTAGGAAATTTCATCTGCAGCTATTAATGATCAATTAATTGACAGTTAAATGACAGTTCTTCCATAGATGGTCTGTACCCATGGGGAGGTGGTGTCTGGGCATGATCTTGTAAAAACCAACTTGTGTTATTATCATTGCTTTATGTATTTATATGTAAATGTATATTAAAAATAGTTTATTATTTTATTGATCAGTGTCACAAGCAGGCTTACATTAACAGTGCAGTGAAAGTTCCCTAGTTGTGATACTTCAGCATCTATTTGGTACACTAAGGGAGAATTTAACATGGCCAGTGGATGTACCCAGCACGTCTTTTGGACTGTCAAAGGAAACTGGAGCACCCAGATGAACCCCTACCTGGGTTCTACCAAGGCAGTTTTCATTTCACAAGTTTAGTCTCGGTTAGCCTTCAGCGTGAACGAATTTAATGGATAGCTTGTTCAACAAAATGTGCCATTTTACGTGTAGGAAGAATTCTTGCTCTGCCCAGCTCTAATATATTTAAAATTAATACTGTGTGTGTGATTTCAAATGTTAAAAATATGAACAAAGCTAGAGGGTTGCTTACAGATAAGTAGCACAAAATTTTTTTTGATTATACTTGATGTTATGTTAGGTTTTCATTTCCTGACTCATATTCTAATTGGCATAATTTTGTAACCTAGGTAAACTTGGTCATGGCGAAACTAACCGAGTGTACAGACCAAAGGTAATTGAATGTTTGCAAGGACTCTATATTCGGAAAGTGTGTGCTGGAAGCCAGTCTTCACTTGCATTGACTTCTGCGGGACAGGTAAGGCACAGCTGATTGTGAATAAGGAATGACTTAGTGATTGCTCACTTAATTGTGTGCATATCAATACATATTGAAATAGCAAAATCTGAGAATCACTATCAGGGAATGGAATCATAGAATCCCTACAATGCAGAAAGAGGCCATTTGGCCCATTGAGCCTGCACTGACAACGATCCCACCCAGGCCCTATCCCCAAATATTTACCCTGCTAATCCCACTGACACCAAAGGTCAATTTAGCACAGCCAATCCCTCTAGCCCCACATCTTTGGACTGTGGGAGGAAACTGAAACATCTCGAGGAAACCCACACAGATGCTTGGATAATAGAACATAGAACACTACAGCACAGAACAGGCCCTTCGGCCTTCGATGTTGTGCCGACCAATATAAAAAGCAATGCCCCTCCAAACTAAACCATTCCCTTCTCTTCCATATACTTATCAACTAACCTCTTAAACGCCACCAAACTTGGCGCATCTACAACTGCTGCAGGCAGGGCATTCCACTCCCGAACCACCCTTTGGGTAAAGAACCTACCTCTGATATCCGTCCTATAACTATCACCCCTTAATTTAAAGCTGTGTCCCCTCGTGCTAGCTTTCTCCATCCTAGGAAAAAGGCTATCACTGTCCACCCTATCTAAACCTCTAATCATCTTATATGTTTCAATAAGGTCCCCTCTTAGCCGCCTCCTTTCTAACGAAAACAACCTCAAATCCCTCAGCCTCTCTTCATAAGACCTGCCCTCCATACCAGGCAACATCCTGGTAAACCTCCTCTGTACCCTCTCCAATGCCTCCACATCTTTCTTATAATGTGGGGACCAGAACTGCACACAATACTCCAAGTGCGGCCGCACTAGAGTTTTGTACAGTTGCAACATGACGTTGCGGCTCCGAAATTCAATCCCCCTACCAATAAAAGCTAAGACTCCATATGCCTTCTTAACAACCTTCTCGACTTGACTGCCTACTTTCAGGGATCTATGCACATACACACCAAGATCCCTCTGTTCATCAAGACTACTAAGAATCCTACCATTAGCCCTATACTCTACACATTTATTATTTCTGCCATAGTGCATTACCTCACACTTTTCCACATTAAACTCCATTTGCCTCCAATGTGCAAACTCCACACAGTGACCCAAGGCCAGAATGGAGCCCGGGTCCTTGGTATTTTGCTAGTCACTGTGCTACTCAATTTAGATAAAGCTAACAGAAGAGGAAAGCTAATTTCACAGAAATTTGTTTATGAATGATAAATTAAGAAGATGTAGTTACACTATGTGGCAAAGGTGTTAACTATTTGTATATGATGTTCACAAATTTAAATACACTGGCAATTATTTCACGCCTCCTATGTATGAGCAGAATTAATGTAAATTGGTGTTCATGTGAAATTGCTTATGTCCTAGGCACCTCTTTTGTGCAATGTGTTATCATCTGACCACAACGAATGTCTTGTTTCAACTTTGCTCTCCATGTCTGTTTTGCCTGCACCTTGATGTAAAGTGTGGTTGCTACAAGAAACTCAAACCCATGCAATACACAACCCTGTGATGTACTTTATTGGTTCTGCACCATTGAGGCAGAGGTATTCTACATCTCTGCATTCTTCAAAGGTGAAGTGTGATGTTTAAGAGAAGAGATAATCATACCTACAGAAGGCTCGTGTATTCTCAAACTCCAGTGTTTCTCAATAGGGTCTTGATATGAGATTCTGCATAGGGCACATGTTTACAGACCTTCAAGTTACATTGATGCTTCCAATTAGTGATTTCTGAAGGCCACAACATTGCACAGAGGAGCAATGGGATAGAAGCAAGTATGTACTGAGCCAGAACAGGGCTCCTCATAAGCAAGGATGCACGACCTTGTGGGTTTCATGTTGTCTGAAAATCTTGCAGTTTGCAAGGAGTGGTCAGAAGAGGCATCTCAGTGTCATGCAAGCAAGTGTCTGGCTTCATCATTCTCAGATGCCCTGCTTCCATTGTAACATTGGACTGACAAGAGGAAGGAGCTAATAGTGAACGTTGATAAACTCTGATTCAGCCTTAAGTGAGGTATTATGTTATTTCTGAGCACCACATTTTTGGAAACATTTTGGCAGGAGAGAGTGCAGAAAAGATTCACAGGGAGTTACAAGGATAGATTGGAGAAACTACAACTTTTCTCCTTTTAAGAAGAAAATGTTGATGAGATGTAAAGTAGAACGAGGCATCTGGACAGAACAGAAATGGATTAACTTTTCTATTAATAGAAGGGTCAAGATGTGAAAACATGGGTGAGTGGCAAAAGAATCAAAAGCAACATAAAGAAAAACATATTTATGCAGCAAGTGGTCATGATACACTGCTTGACAATGTGGTGTAGGCAGATTCCATTATGGCTTTTGAAAAGGAATTGGATAATTATCTGACAAGAAACCATTTGTAAGACTATATGAAAAAGGTGGTAGTGTGGGACTAGAAGAGTTGTTGTGGAGAGTGAGAATGGGCACAATGGCATGGAATGCCATCCTGTACTGTAACCACTTAATTCCTTTTCATTTAGAATCATAAAGATGATTAATGGATTTAGTTAGGTAGTTGGACCATTCTGCCTTTATTTATGGCACTGTCAGCTTTTCATACCCTTGTATTATTGTAATTATATTTTTATGCAGCTACTTTTTTTTTAAAAAAGTAACCAAAAATTCAAATTAAACATTTTTTAAAAGATTAGCTTCGTCAAAAATGATGTGGATTGTCTATACTCAAAGCATTATATATACTGCAGGGTATTAGTTCAACTCTAGGCTAACTTATGTTTTTCTCTTGCTGTAGGTATTTGCTTGGGGCTGTGGCTCTTGCCTGGGAAGTGGTTCTTCAGAAACTACAGCTCTTAGACCAAGACTTGTTGAGGAACTGAATTCAACCAAAATCATTGATATTTCTTGTGGAGATAGTCACTGCTTGGCTCTAACCCATGGTGAGTTACAAATTAGGCCACAGTTATACTGTGGAATTCTGAAAAACATCCCTACAAGAATTGCATGAGTGATAATCACAAATGTCAAATAAAAATTTGAATTCCAGATCAAACATTGAATGTGAAAAATTTAAGAATAGGTTAGACGTGATTGAAGAATAAGTGGGTACAGCCTTAAGAAAACAAGGTGGGTACATAGGATTAGGACTATTCGTAGTATGGAGGAGAGACATCAGTGTGGCCTGGTTGGGCCAAACCAATGAGCTTTCACAAAGCAATTTCTTTGTAACCGTATGCCTATGATATTGGGGAATGAATTTAAGTGAGATCACCCATGCAAACATGAAGCATTTTCCAGTTTACTTAATGTATTTATTTCTCACTTGATATCAAATTCAATTGGGACACAATATGGATAGATATGATCAAATGAATTTTGAGAAGAAAAAAAAGACATATAATTCCTATTCAAGGAAATGGTGCATTTTTTTTGTCTATTGGTGATTAATAATGCATGTGAATTTTGATTTAGATTTTTTTACGTTAAAACTTTAATTATTTTTTATTTCCATTTTAAAGTAATTTTCTTATACTTTTGGCCATGAATGCAAACAGGCAGCCTCAGACCTTTGCACATGATTGACTGCAAATAGGAGGCTAAAATATGTCCCTTTTTCCCCTGAAAAATTGTCTTTCTTCTATTCTTCTTCTCTCCATGATTGGTTCCCTCCCTACCCCGGCCTGAAGTGGCGTTATGGTAAATCATTGCATTACATTAAAACCAGTGAATTTGTCTCAAGATTCTAAAGAAACAGGTTATGAGTGTGATGGAATGCTTGCCACTTGTCTGAATGAGTGCAACTCCAACAATACTTAAGGAGCTCAACATCATCCAGGATAAAACAGCCCATTTGATCCACCCCCACCACTGTGTGGCTGTTGTGTGTACCATGTATGAGATGCACATCTGTAATTTAACAAGGCTTCTTCAACATCTCTCTTTTAAACTTGTGACCTGGACTACCTGGAAGGGCAGGGGTGGTAGGTAAAAGGGCAAGTGAAGCATGGAATACAACTACCTACCAAAGTCACACACCATTCTGACTGGGAAATATATTATTGCTTCTTCTTTTGATTTGTGTCAACATCTTGGAAGTCTCTAATTAACAGCACGGTGGGAGTACATCCATCACGTGGCCTAGAGTGATTCTTGAAAGCAGCTCATCACTACTTTCTGAAGAGCAATTAGTAATGAGGTGCAAATGATGTCCACATCGTGTGAATTAATCTTTAAAAAATACTGCTGCTGTAGGTAATATATGAACATCTCCTCACACAAATCTTGTATTTCCCTAAGACAAAAATTGAGTGAGTCCCAAAATATATCCAAATGAACAGGAAAAAATGTAAAATATAAAACTGGTTAGAAGGCACGTGACAGGTAAGGGAGGATCAGTAAATGGCATGTCAGTGGGCCACATTGAATTGACAGATAAATCCAGACAGTGGTCTTTGGAAGATGAATTTCCAAAGTGGAATATTGTATCAGGGCAATAGGTTATACTTTTTTTCATTAATTCAGTCAGCAACACTACCTGACTGGTGTTTGTATGGTATCTTTAATATAAAAAAGTTGTTAATTCATGGAATCAAAAAATGGCCATTTAGCAAGATATGGCGAAGGAGCAGGGTTCAAAATACATGGAGGCCATGGAAAATTTGCCCTTGAATACACGATTTCAAGGGGGCAAAGGTCACAGAGATTTGAAACCATGGATGAGAATTTTAAAATCAAAACAGTTTGCTTGATTGGGAGACAACATAGGTCATTGAGTACAGGGATGATAGTGGAATGAAACTTTATGCAAGTTAAGACAAAGGGAGCGGAGTTTTGGATCACTTTAAGCTTATAGAGAATGTAGGAAACCAACCGGGAGGGCGTGGGAATAATTGAGCTTAGAGGTAATGAAGACATGAATAAGGGTTTCAGCAGATTCCAGATTTAAATGATATAGGGTGCGATCTTATCGGCTGTTCATGCCCCACTCTCACTGCAGCAAGGACAAAGAATTTGGCGTTCAGCCAGATCTCTGTTCACTGCAGCAGGACCAGAAAATCCCATCTGCCTGAAGGGAGGTAAGATTGTGACTATAACATATTGTCTTTGGTACATGTAATACTTAATCAATTGAAACATGGGAATGCTAAAAAAAAGTCTCAACTACAAAGGTAATGATACTGTGTGATTGTGTTATCTAATAAAGGAGTTAGTGAGAGTGAAAATGGAGCCAAAGGAAACCTAAAAGTAGCACCTTGAGAAAATCCCCAGAGGGAGAACAAAAGATATTTTATCCCCTCAGAAGAAGAGACCAAGGGATCAGTGAAAGTGGTAGCTCTGATGCAGGAGAGGGAAGTGAACATACAGAGGGGTTTAGAGAGGATGTTTTAGAGAACAGAACTTGCGTGATTAAAGTTATATCTATTAATAATAGGGTGGAGGTGTGGAATGCGCACAAGAATTGAGTGTTTTGGTGGGGATAACATTGTAAGAGGTTACAGTAATAAGAACAGGTGAGAACATTGGAGATTTAAGGTATTTCTTAATTAGATGAATTGAAGAACTGCGGCCAGTGCTCACTGAGGCCTGAAGTGATAAGCAAGTGATAAGTGCGATTGGTGCAGAATGAAGGTCACGTGGGTAAAAGCCAACGTCAACCAAATTCTGACCCATGGAGAGCTGGCATGCCTGCTCCAGACTCCAATAAGTTACTCTGAGGACACAAAGACATTTAAGCTCCCCTTTATGCAATCTGTAACTGAAGTTTGTAACAGAATATCTCTTTGTATTTATTCTAATAGATAATGAAGTGTATGCTTGGGGTAATAACGCAATGGGCCAGTGTGGACAGGGGCACACATCAACTCCAATTGCCAAACCAAAGAAAGTAATTGGTTTGGAGGGAATACCTATACAGCAAATCACTGCAGGAACTTCCCACAGTCTGGCTTGGACAGCTGCACCAACTGATAGGTAATGGAAATAACTTTACAGTTGTATAAACTATAAAGTAAAAAAAATGTGAGCACAATTCTTTTCAGTTTCAAAATATGCTTATAATTCTGAAAGCTTACGTAAATTATATTTTTGAATTTACAATGTGGAAACAATAAAAGTAGGAAAAGCCTACTAATAATCATCCTAATAGTATCCTAACAAACTTGTTTTGGATGTTCTTTGCAGTTTTTTGTTCCTTCGTACTTAAGATCTGTTTTTGTTGCCTTTCTCTGTTCAGCTCTTGTACACGAGTTTTGTGCTAAGGTGATAAGATGGGTTGAATTTTCCTGCGCCTATAGGAACAGTGTGGGAAATGGGATTTCAGTATATGGTCATGCTGCCATGCCCTTTTGGCAATGGCTGGACAATTTGTGCAAGTCCTATCATCCAGTGCCCAATTGAGCCCCTTAAGTTGTCAATTAATGGCCTTTTCCTGCCTCTGCTGCCGTTTTACCAGTATTTGAAGACCTTCAGCTATTTGGGGAGACCACTAGGTAAATTTTGTGACCCATGGAGGGATGGCATGCCTGTCCTAGTCTCCATTTAGTTGATTTTGAGACACATGGTCATTGTCAAAGGAACATGCGAGCAGGAAAAGACCATTCAGCCCATTGAGCCTGCTTTGCCACTTATCTAGATTATCTTCCTGCATTATATATATATATGTTCCTTGATGTCATTGCTATTTAGAAATCTTGCTTACAAGGAGACTTTCACCAAGACGTTTATCTCATCCAGCAATTAAAGCTGACTATCCAATTCTACTTCACAACTAGCACTTAATTACTCAAACTTTTTTTTAGATATGTAGTGAGTTATCTAAGTCCCAAGGGTCATTTTCTTTTATTATTCAAAATGCCCAGTAATAAATTGTTCAGCATAATTAAGGATACCAGTATTCAAACTCTCAATATTGCAGGCATCTTTAGTAAGATGCTTTAATTAATCTTGGGTGCGTATAAAAACGTTTTATTACTTGACATAGTATTGGTCAACATAAGCAGGATTTGTCTTATCTGCAGGGAGATATCTAAATACTGATTTTTTTTTTTCTGTGTTTAGTATAGCAGAGTCATCATCATAGAGGTTTGCAGCAAGGAAACAGGCCCTTTGGCCCAACTTGGCCATGCTGTCCAGTGTTTACCATAAAGCTGGTCCCAACTGCCCGCATCTGGCCTATATCCCTCTATATTGATCATACCCATGTAACTGTCTAAATACCTACCCCTCTGAACCTTCTTGTCTCTCTCCCCTCTCACCTTAAACCTCTGTCTAGTTTTAGACTCCCTGCTTTTGGGAAAAGATGTTGCCTGTCTATCTTATCCATGTCTCTCATTATTTATATACGTCTATAAGATCACTCCTAAACTTCTTATGTTCCAGTTTAAAAATGTCCCAATCTATCCAACTTCTCCTTTAAACTCAAACCATCAAATCTTGGTACATCCTAATAAACATTTTCTGCACTCTTTCTATTTAATATCTTTCTATAATAGGGAGACCAGAACTGTGCAGAGTACTCCAAGTGTGGCCTTACCTGTGTCTTGTACAGTTTCAGCAAGATGTCCCAACTCCTGTATTCAATGTTCTGACCAATGAAACCAAGCATGCTGAATGCTTCCTTCACCACCCTGTCCACTTGTGACTCCACTTTCAAGCCCAATCCAACATGCAAACCAACCTCCCACCCATTGACTGTATCTACAGCAAAGCAGACAACATAGTTAAGGACCTCACCTACTCTGCATATATTTTCTTCCACTTTCTTCTGTTGAGAAAAAGGTACAAAAGCCTAAGGTCACATACAAACTGACTTAAGAACAGCTTTTTCCTTGCTACCATCAGACTTTTGAATGGACTACCTTGCATTAAGTTGATCTTCCTGTACACCCTGCCTATGACTGTAACACTACATTCTGCACTCTCTT
The DNA here is from genome assembly GCA_024679065.1 of Sphyrna mokarran. Lineage (NCBI taxonomy): Eukaryota > Metazoa > Chordata > Chondrichthyes > Carcharhiniformes > Carcharhinidae > Sphyrna > Sphyrna mokarran. The sequence goes on from JAGIQG010000001.1 coordinate 37,950,651, forward strand.
GTTTCCTTTTCTGTGAACAGTATGCTTTGTCTGTATAGCGCACAAGAATCAATACTTTTCACTGTAAACTAATACATATTGATAATAATAAACCAAATCAAAAGTTACTATGAATCTGTACTCCTAGATCTCTTTGTTCTATAACTCTCTTCAATGCCCTACTGTTAACTGAGTTCAATCTACTAAAATGTATCACCTCAAAGAACAAAGAACAAAACAGCACGGAAGCTCGATTTATTTAAATTAAAACTGCATCTGCTATTTATCGGCCCACTGACCCAATTATCAAGATCCCATTGCAATCCTAGATATCCACCTTTGCTGTCCACTATGCCACCAATGCTGCATAAACTTACTAACCATCCTCCTAAATTCACATCCAAATTGTCAATATAAATGGCAAATAGCAGTGCACTCTGTACCAATTCCTGATTGACACTGCAGGTCACAGGCCTTCAGTTTGATAAACAACCCTCTACAACCACCCTCTGTCTTCTGCCATCAAGCCAATTTTGTATCCAATTACCTACCTCACTTTGGATCCGGTGATATTTAACTTATGCAACAACCTACCACGTGATACCTTGTCAAAGTACTTGCTAAAGTTCATGTAAACAACATCGACTGCACTGCCTTCTTGGTTGCCCTTCAGAAAAACTCAATCAAATTCATGAGATATGAATTTCCACTCACTGTCCCTCATCAATCCTTACCTCTCTAGATGTCTGTAGATCCTCTCAGAATACCTTCTAACAACTTACCCACTACCGACATTAGGCCCATCGGTTTGTAGTTCCCAAACTTTTCCCTGCAGCCCTTCTGAAACAAAGGCACAACATTTGCCATCCTCCAATCTTCCGGCATATCATCTGTAGCTATCAATGATTCACGTATCTCTGCTAAGGGACCCACAATTTCTTCCCTGGCCTCCCACAATGCTCTACGATATACTTCTTCAGGTCCTGGGGATTTATCTATCTCAATGCACTTTCAACTTTCCAGCACCATCTTCTCTCTAATATGTATGCTCCTCAAAGCATCACAATTTATTTCCCCAAGTTCCCTAATATCCGTGCATTTCTCAACAGTAAACACTGAAACAAAATATTCATTTTTGATCTCACCCATCTTTTGTGGCTTGGCACATAAATACCTTGTTGATCCTTAAGAGGCCCTACTTTCTCCATAGTTAATCTTTTGCCCTTTATGTATTTGTAAAAGCTCTTTGGATTCTCCTTTGTCTCATCTGTCAAAGTAACCTCATGTCCCCTTTTTGTCCTGATTTCTTTCTTAACTCCACTCTGATACCCTTTATACACTTTAAGGGATCCACTTGATCCCAACTGCCTCTGCATGTCATGTTGCTTCCTTCTCCTTTTTGACCAGAGTCTCAATGAGTCATCCAGACTTGCCCTTCACTCTAAAAGAAATGCACTTACCCTGAATCCTGGTTATTATACTTTCGAAAGCTTCCCACTTACAACCATCCCTTTGCCTGCCAACAGACTCCCTCCCCAGTCAACTTTTAAAAGTTCCTATCTAATACCATCAAAATTTCTTACCCCTATTTAGAATTTTAACTTTGAGCCAAACCTATCATTCTTTATATCTATCTTAAAACTAATGTAGTTGTGTTCAATGGTCTCAAAGTAATCCCTCACTAATACTTTGGTCACCTGTTCTTACTTGTTTCCTAAGAGAAGATCAAGTTTTGCCACTGTTCCTTCCCTCTCCCCTCCCCCATGGGGTCAACCACACGCTGAATAAATTGGTAGAATAAGAAGTTCCTTCTGAATAAATACAACAAATATTCCCCCATCCAAGCCCTTAATACTATGGCTGTCCCAGCCAATGTTGGAAAAGTCAGTGCCCTATTTTAACCACCCTATTTTTCTTGGAGCTATTTGTAATCTTAGATATTTGCTCCTCAATTTCCCACTGACAGAGTAACTTGATAACTGCTATGAGTTTTATGGTTTTAGTTACAAAAGCACTAAACTGAAGGTAGTCTCGTATCCTTCGAGCACCTCTGGTATGGGCTGATTTCTTTGAATCAGTAATAGTCTTGTGAATAAAATATTTGAACATTTATATTGTGCGTTGTTGCTTAATAAACTGAAGAGTTGATCTTTTATTGGAAATGTTACTTATTTTCATGCTTATCTTTTTAGACAGCTGGTAGCTTGGCACAGGCCTTTCTGTGTTGATCTGGAAGAAAGTACATTTAGTTATTTGCGAACATTTTTGGATAGGTACTGTGATGGCATTAACAATGAGGTACCTCCACAACCTTTCTTCTCTCAAAGGTAATAACAAATATTTTTATGTAGATCTTTTAAACTACGTAAACATTGATCTGAAAACATCTCGTTGGGCCGAAGGGCCTGTTTCCCATGCTGTTTTGTTCTTTGTCTTGGTAATATATTATAAATAACATTCTGATTGTTATCACTTACACTTTCATTCTGGATTACTTTTGATTAAAAATAGCTCAGTGTTATTGTTGCCTTGTTCTTATCATTTCATGTCTAACTTGGCTACAAATCTCCTGTTTGTAGGAGGGAAGAATCTTAGATGAATTAAAAAGATTTAAGGTAGACAAATCCTCAAGGCCAGATGACATCTCTCTCAGATTACTGAGGGAGATGAGAGATGAAATTGCTGGGTTGCTAACAGAAATTTTTGTTTCTCCATATGTGAGGTCATGATGTGGAGATGCCGGTGTTGCACTGGGGTAAACACAGTAAAAAGTCTCACAACACCAGGTTAAGTCCACCAGGTTTATTTGGTAGCAAAAGCCACTAGCTTTTATCTGGGTCTAGTGGCTTTTGCTACCAAATGAACCTGTTGGACTTAACCTGGTGTTGTGAGATTTCTTGCAGCTGAGATCTCTGGCGTTCTTCCAACCCTCTGTTATCCCATTATTTAAGAAAGGTAGCAAGGATAACCTGGATAATTATAGACCCATGAACTTGATGTCAGTGATAGTGGAAATATTGGAGAAGATTCTTCGGAATTGGACCTAAAGGCTTTTGAACTGAAAGGTCTTGTTAGTGATAGACAGCATGCTTTTGTACGAGGGAGGTCACGTCTCACTAATTTAATTGTTTTTTTGAGGAGGTGACAAAAGTGATTGAAGGAAGGGTTATGGATGTGTCTAAATGGACTTTATTAAAGCATTGGACAAAGTCCCTTATGGCAGGCTGGTACAAAAGATTAAACCTCATGGGATCAGGGGTAAACTAGCTAGATGGATTCAGAACTGGTTTGACCATAGTAGACAGAGGATAGGAGTGGAAGGGTGTTTTTCTGAATGGAGGTCTGTAACTAGTAGTATGCCGCATGAATCAGTGTCTGGATCTCTGCTGTTTGTAATATATATGACTTGGAAGAAAACGTAGCAAGTTTGTGGATGATGCTAAGATTGGTGGAGTTGCAGATAATGATGAAGATTGTCAGAAAATACAGCAGGTTATAGATAGGTGGAAAAATGGGTGGAGAAATAGCAGATGGAAATTAATTTGGACAAATGCGAGGTGATACATTTGGTAAATCCAATTCAAGTGGGAGCTATAATATCAATGGCAGAACCACAAAAAACAGATACACAGAGAGACCTGAGATTACAGATTCTTAGAAGTGGCAGCACAGGTGGAAAAGGTGGTGAAGAAAGCATATAGCATGCTTGCCTTCATCGAATGGAGTATCAAGTATAAAAGTTGGCAAATTAGGCTACTGTTGTACAAAACATTGGTTCAGCCATATTTGGAATAGTGTGTCCAATTCTGGTCATCACATTACCAGAAGAACATGGAAGCTTTGGAGAGTACAGAAAAAGTTTTTTGCCTGGCATGGAAGGTATTAGCTATGAGGAGAGATTGAATAAATTGGGATTATATTCCTTGGAAAGGCAGATGCTAAGGGGTGACCTGATGGAGGTTAAGGAAGTTATGAGGGGTGTTGATAAGATGAACACTTGGAAGCTTTTTCCCAGGGCAGAAATGACAATTACAAGGGGGCACAAGTTCAAGATGAGGAGGTGGGGGGGAAGGTTCAGTGGAGATGTGCAGAGGAATCTTTTTTATGCAGGGTGGTAGAGACTTGGAATGCACTGCCAAGTGAGGTAGTTGAGGTAGCTACGTTAGCCATATTTAAAACTTCTCTTGATAGGCATATCAACAAACAGGGAATAGAGAGATATAAATGATTGTTCTGGATATATACAATGTGATTGGTGCAGGCATGGAGGGGCAGAGGGCCTGTTTCTATGCTGTACTGTTCTTTGCTTGGCTTCGGATACACAACAAAAACTATTATCTCCATTCCTATGTTTTCATTCTATCAATATGGATTCTATCTTGCTGAAATCCTTTTGAATATCCTAATGCTCAGGCTTTGTAATGCTATTTAAAATTGATGTTATTCAAACTCTTTTTCCTGTCACTCATCTGAACATGTTACTATAGGAATATTCAGTTACTACTCCTGTTCAGATCTAATCGTCAGATCATGCTTAACGTCTCTAAACCTTAATTTTTGTTGGCATTGTTTAATTCAGAAACATACACTTAATCAGAAGTCAGACTTCTTTGTAATTAAGCCTTTTTGCAATTTATCTTTTTATGACATCACCTATGTTATTTTCTGGTATATAAAACTAAGAAGACAGTGGAATTTCCTGTCTTACTCATCCACTGCCAATACGTGAATAGAATCATCTTTTTGCTGATACTAATCTCTCCATCTTATTCTTTCCATGAAATAAGTTTTATATACAGTTCAAGTTATTATTTTCCTCATTGTGTCTGTTAATGTAATTTCCTGCATTCTGATAGTAGTTTTCTTCCTTCCAGTAAAATAACTTTTCTCTATATAATGTAAGAAGGAGAGTCTCATCAGTAACACCAGGTTTCTTTTTTGAGGTTTGTTATATTCATTCTTTTGTGAGATGTAGTTATCGCTGGCAAGGCCAACAATTATTGGTCTTGAACTGAATGGCTTAGTAGGCCATTTCAAAGGGCAGCTAAGATTGCTGTGGGTCCATAGACAAGACTAGGCAAGGACAGTAGATATCCCTTACCTAAATAATCAGGCAGGATTATCTGACAATTAGCAAGTTTCATTGTCCCTATTACTCAGATTGGCTTTATATTCCAAACTTTTACTGATTTGAATTCAGTTTTGACCAGCTGTTCTGGTGCAGTTTGAACCCCTGACTGCATTGGCCTTAGTTTCTGGATTGCTAATCTAGTGATGTTGCTGCTATGCTACCATCTCTGAACCCCTCCACACCTCTGTCTATAATGTAGCTTTAAGAATTGATGATAAGGCTCCAGCCTATTCTTTTTGCCATCATAGATTCATGAAATTGGAAAGCTGTATGAAAATGTAACAGATAATGGTCTACACTTCAGATACATTGGATACATGTACATATTGTTTAGTTGAAGATGAAATGTGGATTGATGGAATACTAGAATTACTATTTCAACCTCTGTGATTCAAAATTATAAAGATCTCAGTAATGGGTTTTGTGTTTTATTTTAAAACAGGGAACACCATCACTTTGTCTTTCTTTGTTTGAAGTTGCTTTCCACTCATCTGTCCCTGGCTCAAGCTGGAGGAACTGGAGCTGCTGTTCTCGGACAACAGGGTAGACCACTAAGGAACTTGCTTTTTCGGCTAATAGATTCAGATGTTCCAAATTCTATTGAAGAGGTAAATTTTGAAATTTAGCAGTGTTAGTATGATCATTAGTTATCCCACAATGTTTACCATGTTTCAGTGAATGCTTTACAATGATTGTCTTTGAGTGATATTGAAAGTTTTGAAAATTGGCATGTTTTACTTCATAATAAGATTAACTTCTACACCACTGGCCGCCTTGTTTTAAAACTTGAGCATGGCGATGAGTCTCCATTGGGCCAGCTGGATACACTCTGTCCACAAAGATTATTGCTGTGGTGGTGCAGGTTTTGTTTTTCTTAATGTCAGTGAACCATTGAACTAGTAGGCACTGCTGGAGAGATTCCACGGAAAGATTGTGAGAAAGGTGCTAGATAAATAAAAATTCAAGCAGGTTTTGTTCAAATTACTTTTTTATAAGTCTTAGAAACTAAGACAGAAGACATTGTGGAAGTAAGCTACCTGTCCATCCTTAGTTGCAGGAATTGCAGGGAGACCTGATGATAATATTGCCTGTGCCAAACCATTATAATATTTTCAAACTTATTTTAGGCTTCAGATGCTTGCATTTATTACTTTGAGAAGATTGTGTTAGCAACTAAAGGACTTTCACATTTTGATAACTGAAGGTTAATTCCAATGATCTTGATCCCAGTAGCGACACTATGCTTGAAGATGCTGGGAGTGATTTCCTGCTACAGCATTAGCAAGTTGTGCTGATCCCAGAGAATAGCTTAAGGATCTAAAAATTCGTTTTGTACCTGGCGCAAAACATATTGCTGATCTCCTGGCCCCTTCTTAATGGTGCGAGGCCAGTTAACATCTTTAAAGTAGCATTTCAATATACATAGTTATATAGTCCTTTCAAATCCCAGCACATGGATTCCCCACTCTAGTATCAATGTGAAACTCCCAACTCTACAAAATGTGACTGAATGTGGAAGTATTGCAATGTGGAGCATGCCTGATAGATCGGCATGGCTCACCCATTATTCTCACCATCATGGCGCTTAGAAATGTTTGGGAGAATTTGGCCTACTTTAGTGGCTAGGAATGAGCCTGTTGATTCCAGGCAGGTGACCCTAACGTCTGTTGTGATTAAAGTATTAGAAGGCATACTGAACAAGCAACAGTGAAGTGCTAGATACAAAAAGGCAAGAGACGGCATCAGTTATGGGAGGAAGTCTTGCCTAACTAATTTACTAGAGTCTTTTGACTAAGGAGCGAACACATTCCCGACTTGGGTCACTGTTTGTGTGGAGTTTGCACATTCTCTTTGTGTCTGCATGGGATTTTCTCCAGGTGCTCAGGTTTCCTCCCACAGTCCAAAGATGTACAGGTTAGGCTAATTGGCCATGCTTAAATTGCCCCTTAGTGTCCTGAGATGTGTATGTTTGAGGGATTAGTGGGTAAAATATGTAGGGATATGGCGGTAGGGCCTGGGTAGGATTGTGGTTGATGCAGACTCAGTGGACCGAATGGCCTCTTTCTGTACTGTAAGATTTCTATGATTTCATATGTTTAGATTTCAGAAATTTGATACCATACCACACAAGCCATCAGTAAACAAAGCAAGAAAGTATTGAATGAAGTTACAGACACGTTTCTGAGGTGCATTGGATTTGGAAATGAAAAAACAAATGAAAATCAATGGAACTGGCCCAACTCATGTCACTTACATCTTTGAGTCCTGCCAACAATGAACTCCTGCCGTGGGTTTTCCGGTGGCGGAATGTGCATACAGTGGGAAACCCAATTACACTGGCTAATGCGGGGCTGCCTCCGCTGTGCGAAACATGCTGTGGGGAACATGAAAATCCAGCCCATTGAATGTTTTGACAAAAGAGCACTTTAATCTATTTAATTATTTCTGTAATTAACGTGATTGTGATCAACAAATCAGAAATTATGTCCTGAATGATTAAAAGCTCTTTTTATGTTACACAGGCAGTCAATGAAACACTTTCAGTTGGTGCATCCTTATTGTTGCCTCCGCTCAGAGAACGCACTGAACTTTTACATAATCTACTACCTCAAGGTCCAGAGAAATGGGAAAGCTTATCAAAAGGACAAGTAAGCATTGGCTTTCTGCAAGGCATCAAATGATATCTAAAATTATTATTCAAATCGCATTAGTATTGCCTCAAAGAACAATAAAATGTATATTAAAATTTTCACCATCTCAGATCCTATTTAGTGGATTCTATTTTCCATCTTATGATAGTTATACAATTTTCAGTACATTGTGATTAAATTATTAGTGTAAAATTAAAAATGCATAAAATTTCATTTCATTAGCATTTAAATGTCCTCACTGTTATATTTTCTTCAGCGTTATACATGATTTCCCAAGTAGGAAGTCATGCATTATTAAATTGCATAGGTAAGCATAAATTTGATCACCCCCATTTTCTCCCCTTCACTTGCCATCTTTCTTTGATGTTCTACCAAGATAAGAAACTTGCTGTATAAGAAATTGGAGGGAGAAACTGGATAATACAAGTGAATCACAGGAATAAAATTTCAGTGGTTTGAAAATTGGAAGTGTTTGGCAACTCTCACATGTTATAGAATTTAAAATTATTTGGATTTAATATTTAATTAAACTAAACATGTGTATATATATCATAAAGTAATTTAATTATTGTTGAGTATAACTTTACTTGAGTCAATTCCAAATGCTTATAGCTTGCAGAAAATTATAGTCATTTTAATCCTCTTTACTGTTTATCCACTTGAAGTGACAAATCTTTGCTATCAACCTTTTCTCCACAATGCATTCATTTGTTGTATTGGCCTGAGAAAGTTTAATGACTTCATACTATAGGGATGAAACATGTCTTTAATTAAGGATTCTACTAGTTCCACACTGGTTCTAACTCCTGATTGTTGTATGGTTAAGTTTAGTAGGTAGAAGTTGTTAATTAGTTGCTATCTCTCTTTTGTAGCAATCCAACTATTGAATTTCACTGTATCCTAATTATGTGACGCAGTTTTTTTTTTGAGCAATTGGCATCCTTTTTCACTACAACCAGACGCTCAAAGTATGAAGGAAGTGTTGTGTGTCACGTATCAGAATAGAAAAACTGAAAAATTTTTGTTTTCAGTTTTCTGCTGAAGAAACGTATACGTTTATAGCAGTAGAAGCAGAGCCTTGAATTCATACAGCACCTTCTGCGACCTCGGGATGTTTCAAAGCATTGTACAAATAATTAATTACTTTTTGCAGCATAGTCACTGTTGTAATGTAGCAAATTTATCGAAATTGGAACAAAGCAAGATCCCACAAACATTACGAATTAGGATCAAATAATTTGTACTTGTGATGATTTGAGAGATAACTGTTGAACAAGACAATGCCTGTGTAATGCCTCTGCGCTCATTCAACATAGTGCGATGAGTCGTTTTGCATCCACTTGAGAGTAAGTGAGGCCCCAGTTTAAACCTCATCTAAAAGACTGTACCTCACTACAAACAGTATGCCTTTCACTACTGCACTGGAGTATCAGCTGAGATTTTTGCATTCAAGAATCTAGCCTCAAGACTTGAACGCGCTGCACTCTGATTCAGATGCCAAAGTACCACCAGCTGGGCCACACCTGGCACCAGGCGACCATTAGGCATATAATTTCAAGCCATGATTTGCTGTAGCAATTCAGGATAAATCCAGAACAATGCATCCTTCCCTGCTTTAAATATTCATTAATTTGCACTTAAGATTCAAAGTCCTGAATTGATAATGCTGTCTTGTAATTTTATGTTTCCCATTTATGTAGCACCTTTATTGTAATAAATGTCCCAAGGTGTTTCATAGAAATGTAATCCAATCAAATTTGATGCCAAAAATACGTGACCAAATGTTCAGAGAGATAGGTTTTAAGAAATTTGGAGGGGATTAGGAAGAGTATCCAGAGCTTGGAGTTGAAGACAGCCAAAGGTAGTATGAAGGAAGGTCAAAAGCCAAAGTTGGAAGAACACTCTTGAGGCATGTCTCGCTAGAGGAAGCGACCACTCTTCATGTATGAATCTTTAGTATAAACATCGGCACTTGTAAATTATTGGAGGCATTTTACCTGAATCTGTTACCTTTTCTGTCCTTGCATAGCACTCGCCAAATAAATGTCTGGACCTTGTGTCACTTTTTTATTCTGTTTCATCTTGTTAGTGATGATGATGCTCCTTCAATCTAACTGAAACAAGCTGAAAGGGACATACCAAAGGCTAAATTGTAGAACTTTGCAATTTCTGACTCATGTAATATGTTGCCTCTGTGAGCTTAAACTGGAACACGTTTTGTATTGAAGGATTACATCTTGACAGTATAAGCATTTACCTTGCAACCAAATTCCCTTCTAATTCATTTTATTGGTCTCTTTATTTCTAATTTTTAAACTACTAATTGTTTGTTGTGACGATTGAGCAGTGTAATAAGTAACAAACCTTTATCCAAATTCTTTGATCATATCTCATTCACTTGAACAGTTATATATATTTTTTAAATACATTGTAACCGAAAGGGGCTTAGTATATGTGTAAAATTAATGTTTAACTAAATTTTAATCAACCTGTTATTCTTCTAAATAGAGAATGCAGTTGGATATCATCCTGACCAGCCTACAAGATCAGTCCCACATCGCATCCCTGCTAGGTTACAGCTCACCTGCTGACATATCAGATGGCTTCTCACAGAACTACTCTTCTGATCAGGACTCGTCCAAGTTGGGGAATATTGACCACTTTCACTTAGCAGAAATCCTTTTGAAAACTCTCTTGAGGAACATTGGTTTCTATACAGTAAGATTTTTTTTTTGAGTCTTTTAAGTGAGAAATTAGTATTTTGTTTTGAACTATTGCTGCAATTTTCTTGATTGCTTGTTTTAAAAGGAACGAGCTTTCGGTGAGTTGGAGAAGAACAGTGATAAACAACAAAGTAATACAACGCATACAGAAAGTGGACCACCTTCTCATGTCCGTCAGCTGCTCTCTGCATTACATAAACATTTACTAGCCCACTGTTACTCAAATTCTACTGCTAAGGTAATATCAGTGTGAAAATCATAATGGGATTATCAACTCTTTTTGTAAAAACACGGCAATGGCATACTTGAGAAATTGTATTTTAGTAATCTGATCTCTGGGTTGGTGTGGCATATCAAAGAGCCTACCAGGAGCAGTACCAGGCATACCCAAATATGAGGTACCAACCTGATAACACTACACTGTATGACACATACTTGCTAAACAGTGGAAATAGCATACTTTATACAGACGAAATGCTCCTGCAACTAAGTAACAGCAGTCCTGCTACATCATGAATTGTGTTGGGCAATTATCAACTATCTGGTAGGAGAAGTTTCACGAATGTTCCCATCCTCAACGATGGGCGAACGTAAATCTCTCGATGGGAGATCATCTCGGGGATGGTGATCATAATTCTATCTCCTTCACTATAGCATTGGAAAGAGATAGGATCAGGCAGGATAGGAAGGTGTTTATTTGGAGTAGGGGGAAATATGAAATCATTAGGCAGAAAATTGGACAAGTAAACTGGAAGGAGGTGTTTTTGGGGAAAAGTACTGAAGGAAGATGGTGGATTTTCAAGGAACGTTTGTCTGGCGCTCTGCACCACAACGTTCCGATGAGACAAGTAGGTTTTGGTAAGTCACGGGAACCATGGTGCGCAAAGGTTGTGACGAATCTAGTCAGAAAGAAAAGAAAGATGTACAAAAGATTCAGAGAACTGGGAGATGTTAAGGAGCTGGAGGAGTATAAGGCTTGTAGAAAGGAGCTTAAAAAGCAAGTTAGGAGAGCCAGAAGGGGTCACGAGAAGACCTTGGTGAGTAAGATTAAGGAGAATCCCAAGGCGTTCTATAAATATGTGAAGGGTAAAAGATGAGAAATGAAGGGATTGGACCTTTAAAAGGTGAAGGGGGAAAAGTTTGTGTGGAACTGGAAGAAATGGCAGAGGTACTTAATGAGTACTTTGCCTCAATATTCACAGTGGAGTATGTCATTCAGCCCCTCAAGCCTTGTCCAACGTTTTAATAAGATCATGGCTGATCAGATAGTAACTTCAAATTGGTATCCCATCTAATCCTAATATCACCTCCATACTTTCAAAGAATATATCTAAAATATTCAAAGACTCTTTTTTCACAACCTTTTCAGGAAGATGTCTCGGTCAGTTATGGGTGGAGGAAATTACGGAGATAAGGAGAACCATGGAGGGATTTGAAAATGAGAATTTTAAAATTTGATAATTTGCTTGACTGGGAGCCAGTGTAGATCAGGAAGCAGAGAGGTAATAGGGAAACAGGACTTTCTGTGAGTTGAGATATTGGCAGCAGAGTTTTGGATGATCTTAATTTTATGAAGGTGACAAAGTGGGAGACCAGTTAGGAAATGTTCAGCTGACTTTACCAAGGAAAAGAGTAAGGAGGGGAGGCTACAATTGCATGTTTTAATGTCCCTGTCCTACAGAAGGGCTAAAAATTGTTGGATTTTTTTCTTCTAATTGTTTTCCAGTCATGACTTCCTCTTTCCACACCCTTCTTTTTCCCCACTCCACAACTGCAAAACGTGTGCCAGGATAGAGTGAAGGATTAATCTGTTTTTAGTACAGCTTCGATTGACATTTTTGTTAAGTAATGGGAAGCCCTTAATCTTCATTTCTCAAAAAATATTTAATGGTCAAAGCGCAATGTGCAGAATAGCAAAGGTTGAATGGAATGAAAGAGATCAAGTATGTTGGTCATGATTGATTACGTGATGCCTAGCTCTGTTTTATCAGAAACTTGTGAAGATGACCAAGTAGAAAGGGGAAGTCCTACATTATTTTCATAATTTTGACTGAGTGTTGGCAACCAAATATATTGTGATGTTCTTCATTTTAGGACCATTTAAGTGTAGATTTGTTGCATAAACATGTACACTTGCTGCTGCAATATGCATCCGAAACCTACAGACGATCTGCTGTTCTGCTGAAAGAAAGCTTGCTGGATAAAAGTGTCACGGAAAAATTGCATGGTAAGACCCTCTCCTTAACCTGTGCATTTGTCTTTGCAAATATGTAATTTGTCTTTTCCACTGTGTTAAAAACAATTCTTTGGCCCCTATGCTGTTGTACTTTTGCAACTAACTATATCTCAAGCATTCACGAAGGTTAAATCAAAAAGTTTAGAATCTTAATCTGTTTCTTTCAACATTATATGTTGATCACTTCATTTACAGTTAATATTTGCAGTATTTTAATTTCAGACATAAAGCCAGGGGGGCTTAAACAGGCCCTCGGTTGTATTATAGCAAGAGAATCTTAGAAAATCACCTTTCTCCATTGCATTTTGTGGCAGCCATCAGGACGTTCTTCAGCACATAGTCCTGGATTATGGAATGTGTCAGTGTCCAGCACTTTTTTTTAAGTTTATTTACTGGTGTCACAAATAGGCTTACATTAACACTGCAATGAATTTAGTGTAAAAATTCCCTAGTTGCCACACTCTCTGGCATTTGTTCAGATACACTGAGGGAAAATTTAAGATAGCCAACGCATCTAACCAGCTTGTCTTTCGAACTGTGGGAGGAAACCGGAGCATCAGGAGATAACCTGTGCAGACAAGGAGAACATGTAGACTCCACACAGACATTGACCCAAGCTGGGAATTGAACCCGGGTCCCTGGCATTGTGAGCTAACAGTACTAACCACTGTGCCACCATGGTCATGGGCAACTCTCTGTAAGATTAACAAGCTTTGGACAGATCAGAATGTGTCTTTCTCAAGTTGATGTTCCTCCAACATCAAATGATGTTTATCTTAGTGTGCCTCTCTGGGAACAGCCAACAGAATGCAGAGTCTTGTTGAGTTTTGTTAAGATGCATCCTGAGCAGTGTTACAAGCTACTCAGGATAAATCTCAACAAAAACCACTGCATCTTTTTCCAGAACAGCTTTGCAAAAGCACACATGTTCACAATAATACTTTTGGGAATTGTTTTAAGCAAATAAGTGACTCTTTTGAATGCAGCTTTAATTGGCACTAATAATTCATGTGGTGGAATCTAAATGGATATATTTCTTGTATATTACGAGATTACACTTCTGTGTGAAATACTAGTTGAATATTTGATGTCATAGTATTCTCAATATGAACTTAACATCTTAATCATTATTATAATGATTGAAAAAGAAGTCAGCAGTAGATATAAAATTCTGATTGACTTTTAAAAGCTTGTTTCTTCAATATCTTGTTCTTATTTAAGTTTTTGATTTCTTTTTAGGAATTCTTTTTAGCTCTGCAGCTGGAAGTATTTTGTGTCAAGTGATCTACTCCCTCCTTATGTTACCTGTTAGCATTGTACGACCTTTGCTGGGCAATCTTCTAGATCTCCTTCAGCCTCTTGATCACCTAAATCGGCTTTTACCAGCTGCTATGATACTGGAGGAACAGGAACTTGAATGGACAATGCATGGTTAGTGTGATTGTTTAATCTGGTTTCTCCCTCATTATTGAAATATTCTCTTCAAATGAAATTCGAAGCCTTTGAAATTAACTTATTTTTTCTATGTTATTGAAAATAAATTAAATTATGGACTGAAAATAAGTACGTGGTTAACGGGTCAAAAAGCAGGTTCTCATGCTGAGCAATCGATTTAAGTTTCTTTATGCTGCAGTTACGACTGTCTGACAGCTGTAGTGAGCATTCTGAACAAGCAATATACACTGCCACTTTCATGCTCCTCCCACTAGTGATCCATTCAATTGTCTAATCATTCTCCTGAAACCAAGGAGATGTGTCACAACTGTCCCCTCATGGAGGTGATACCCAAATTAGGAAACAGTATTGATAGTTGCTAGTGCAGAGAAACTAAACACAATTATCAGGTATGCGATGCTGGAGTTTGCAGAAGCATCTAATGTAAGTTGCATTTGGCATTCTTGCACTCAGCTTGGAGAACTAATAGATTGTTATCCAAAGACATACAACTCTGAAACAAGATCGTTTTTTGGGAGCGAAATCCTAAAAAAAAGGTTCATTTATTAGTCACAAGTAAGGCTTACATTAACACTGCAATGAAGTTATTGTGAAATTCCTCTAGTTGTTACACTCTGGTGCCTGTTCGTGTCAATGCACCTAACCAACACGTCTTTCAGACTGTGGGAGGAAACAGAAGCACCCGAGGAAATCCACATAGACACAGGGAGAACGTGCAAACTTCACACAGACAGTCATCCAAGCCAGGAATCGAACCCGGATCCCTGGTGCAAACCATGGTGCTCTCCAGATTTCTTCTGTTTGATTTTTGTTGGGAGTGATTTGGATGATAATCTTATGGTTCCTGTGGTTCGGAAGAAGAAAGTTTCTGTGGCTGCTTTTTATGCTTCAGTTTTTGGTTATGACTTCATAGAAAGAGAGAGGGGAAGCAGTAGCATAATGGTATTGTTGCTGGACTAGCAATCCCAGAAATCAGGATAATCAGCAGCTGGTGATCTTCTGAATTCAATAAAAATCTGAAATTAAAAGTATGATGATGATCATGAAACCATTGCCAAATATCATAAAGATCAATCTGGTTCACTAATGTGCTCTAGAGAAAGCCTATATGAGACCCCAGAACCACACAATGTGGGTGACTCTTAAAATTCAGTCATTGAAGGACAATACATACTAGCTCAGCTGGCAATGTGCACATGCCATGAATGAATCTCTCCCTCCATGTCAACAAAACAAAGAAGATGGTCATCCACTTCAGGAAGCATAGTAGAGGACATGCCCCTGTCTATGTCAATGTGGATGAAGTAGAAATGGTTGAGCGCTTCAAGTTTTTTCGTGTCCAGATCACAACAATCTGTCCTGCGTAATACCTCCATGCAAACACTATAGAACATAGAACACTACAGCGCAGAACAGGCCCTTCGGCCCTCGATGTTGTGCCGACCAATTAGAAAAAGCAATGACCCTCTAACCTAAACCATTCCCTTTTCGTCCATAAACTTATCTACTAACCTCTTAAACGCCACCAAACTTGGCGCATCTACAACTGCAGCAGGCAGGGCATTCCATACCCTTACCACCCTCTGGGTAAAGAACCTACCTCTGACATCCGTCCTATAACTACCACCCCTTAATTTAAAGCTATGTCCCCTCGTGCTAGCTTTCTCCATCCTAGGAAAAAGGCTATCACTGTCCACCCTATCTAAACCTCTAATCATCTTATATGTTTCAATAAGGTCTCCTCTTAGCCGCCTTCTTTTTAACGAAAACAACCTCAAATCCCTCAGCCTCTCTTCATAAGACCTGCCTTCCATACCAGGCAACATCCTGGTAAACCTCCTCTGTACCCTCTCCAATGCCTCCACGTCTTTCTTATAATGCGGGGAAATTATATTTAATTTCCCCGCATTCTTATAATGCGGGGAAACTATAATTAATGAAGCCCATCAATGCCTCTACTTTCTCAAAAGTTTAAGGGAATGTGGCATGTCCACTGTAACTCTCTCCAACTTTTACAGATGCACCATAGAAAGCATCTTTTCTGGTTGTATTACAGCTTGGTATGGCTCCTGCTCTGTCCAAAATGGCAAGGAACTACAAAAGGTTGTGAACGTAGCTCAATCCATCACACGAACCAGCCTCCCATCCATTGACTCTATCTACACTTTCCACTGCCTCGGCAAAGCAGCTAGCATAATTAAGGACCCCATGTGTCTCGGACATTGTCTTTTCCACGTTCTTCCTTTGGAAAAAAGATACAAAAATCTGAGGTTGCATGCCAACCGACTCAAGAACAGTGTCTTCCTGCTGTTGTCAGACTTTTGACAACTTATCTTGCATTAAGTTGATATGTCTGCACACTCTCGCCATGACTGTAACACTACATTCTGCACTCTCACGTTTCACAATACCAAGGTCTGAGGAAGCATACCAACAACTCAAGTACTTCTTCCCTGTTGATTTGTGAATGGGCATTAAGTTGATCTTTTTCTACACTCTAGCTATGACTGTAACATTTCATTCTGCAGTCTCCTTTCCTTTTCAATGCATGGTATACTTTGTATAGCATGAAAGAAACAGTACTTTTCACTGTTTGCTAATATACGTGACAATGAATCAAATTGAATTGAAAAAAGTAACGCTTGCAATGTATCTATGAAATTAAGTTAAAAAGTGAAATATCTTTAAAAATCATTTATTTTACAAATTTTGCTATTTTCTTTAATATAAAATTCATTTTCTGGGCCAGAGAGGTTGTCGGCAATAATTATGAACTTAGTACACCATTTAAAAATCTGATTAGTGTTTAATTGCACATGTGGACTCTAGAAGATGATACCAGCTTCAAAGAAGTAATAACAGCAATCACAGATTTTTGCATTTATTGCTATTGAAAAATGTGACCATTGGGCTAGGATTTTGTGGTCCGGATTAAAGCAACAGAGTTTATGGCTTACCTCAAAGAAAGCTGCCCACAAAAACCTAGCAATCTCTGTGGCATCATTTTCCTCTTTCCTAGAGGCAATTTAAATTTGTGCCAAGTCTAGAGGATGTCTTAGTATGCAGTAGCAGTGATATCAGCAATCAGATATGCAGCCAATCACATTGAAGTAATGACACAGTAATCCAGGAAGTTAAAAAAATTTATATTTAAAATGAAGGGTATTGAATATTTAGTCAGTGAAATAAATTAATGTAATTGAATTCAAGTAAAAGCTAAAATATAGATGCTAAAATGAAGACTTGTAAAATTATTATTTTAAGAATTTGCAAGTGTTTAGCAATAAATCTAAAATTATTATACTGCTGAAAACCAGTTACAACCCTTTCAATAAGCTGTAACTTTCAAAGATTTCTGTAAGTTTAACAACATAAACATGGCCATCTTGGTCAATTTGATTGATTTTCCCATTGATTGCAGTTTTACATACTCTATAATGGATCCTTTGATGAAGCATAGAATCACTGATGACAACTTCTGGATTCCTGAGTTAGTCTGCATTTCTGTGGTCTGCAAACATTACTGTCAGTTTCTTCGGAATGATAATAAATGGTAGGCTGACATTTCTGCTGCCATTCCCACGCAAAATCTGGGCACACATGATGTGTCAGTGGAAAAAATTTATTCCGTTATATCATAATGATTACTCTTGCTATGCACTTGAAATGCTGTTAGGAAATCCTAAAAATTCAGAGATCATGGTTTTTTAGGTTGGCACAGTGGTTAGTACTGCTGCCTCACAGTGCCAGAGACCCAGGTTCAATTCTTGCCTTGGGTCACTGTGTGGAGTCCACACGTTCTCTCCTTGACTCTGTGGGTTCCCTCCAGGTTTATTCCCATAGTCCAAAGATGTGTGAATTAGATTGATTGGCTATGGTAAATTCAGAGGATTACCAGGGTAAATACATGAGGTTAAGGGGATATGGTCTGGATGGGATTGTGGTTGGAGCAGACACGATGGGCTGAATAGCCTTGCACAGTAAGAATTCTATGATTTACTTTGCCGTGACATTTAATAGCTAAAGTTTATTTATTACTTACGAGTAAGACTTACACTTACGTGCAATGAAGTTACTGTGAAATTCCCCCAGTTGCCACATTCCGGCATCTGCTTCAGTCATTGCTATTGGTTAGACTGACTCTTGCACATTTGGGTTTTAATATTTTTGCATGGTAAGTTGCTGAAAATGCAAATCAATAACATCACAATGAGGTAAACTGACTACTTAGGATGTATGTGAATGAGGCAATCAACTGTGTCTTATTAACTAATAGAACATAGAACATAGAACATAGAACAATACAGCACAGAACAGGCCCTTCGTCCTTCGATGTTGTGCCGACCAAAATAAAAAGCAATGCCCCTCCTAACTAAACCATTCCCTTCTCATCCATATACTTATCAACTAACCTCTTAAACGCCACCAAACTTGGCGCATCTACAACAGCTGCAGGCAGGGCATTCCACTCCCTAATCACTCTTTGAGTAAAGAACCTACCTCTGATATCCGTCCTATAACTCATACCCCTTAATTTAAAGTCGTGTCCCCTCGTGCTAGCTTTTTCCATCCTAGGAAAAAGGCTATCACTGTCCACCCTATCCAAACCTCTAATTATCTTATATGCTTCAATAAGATCCCCCCTTAGCCGCCTCCTTTCTAACGAAAACAACCTCAAATCCTTCAACCTCTCTTCATAGGACCTGCCCTCCATACCAGGCAACATCCTAGTAAACCTCCTCTGTACCCTCTCCAATGCCTCCACATCTTTCTTATAATGTGGCGACCAGAACTGCACACAATACTCCAAGTGCGGCCGCACTAGAGTTTTGTACAGCTGCAACATGATGCTGCGGCTCCTAAATTCAATCCCCCTACCAATAAAAGCTAAGACTCCATATGCCTTCTTAACAACTTTATCCACTTGACTGCCTACTTTCAGGGATCTATTGACACATACACCAAGATCCTTCTGTTCCTCAACACTATTAAGAGCCCTACCATTAGCCCTATACTCTACACATTTATTGTTCCTGCCAAAGTGCATTACCTCACACTTTTCCACATTAAACTCCATTTGCCACCTCTCGGCCCAGCTCTGCAACTTGTCCAAGTCACTCTGTAAACTAAAACACCCCTCTTCACTATCTACCACACCACCAACTTTAGTATCATCTGCAAATTTACTGATCCATCCCTCAATACCCTCATCCAGATCATTTATAAAAATTACAAACAGCAGGGGCCCCAAAACAGACCCCTGAGGCACACCACTCGTCACCGAACTCCACGATGAATATCTCCCATCAACCACCACCCTCTGTCTTCTATCTGCCAGCCAATTTCTAATCCAATTAGCTAAATCACCCTCTATTCCACACATCTGCATTTTCTGTAGAAGTCTTCCATGGGCCACCTTATCAAAAGCCTTACTAAAGTCCATATATACTACATCAACCGCCTTACCCCCATCCACCTCTCTGGTCACTTTCTCAAAAAACTCAATGCCTTACTCAAGGTTAGTAAGGCATGACCTACCCTTCACGAAACCATGCTGACTATCCCCAATCAATTCATTTCTCTCTAAATAACTATAAATCCTATCCCTAATAATTCTCTCAAATTGAAGAATTATGAACTAAGTGGTGCAGCGACTGAGAACAAAAGGTGAAGCTAAGAGTTGTGTACGTTCTCTGGCTAGTGATGTACAAAAAGAAATGGAGGAAAAGAAAGATTGGTCGAAGAGAAAGAAAGAGAGAAAAAGAAATGGCAAAGGAACTTAATTTTCAAATTTTACGTTTTTTAAAACTCCATAGAGGTTGACTGCCAGTAATTAATACTAATTGCATTATTAGACATATAGTTAAGTATGAAATGGGCAAAGGTTAGTTTCTGATCCCCATCAAAATACAGCAAAGTTTGATTTTGATTTGATTTATTATTGTCACATGTACTAGCAAACAGTGAAAAATATCGTCTTTTGCGCAGTATACAAAGCATACCATTCATAGAGAAGGAAATGAGAGAATGCAGATGTCGTATTACAGTTATAGCTAGGGTGTAGAGAAACTCAATAAAAGGTATGTCCATTTAAAAGTCTGATGGCAGAAGAGAAGTTGTTGTTCCTGTATGTGACCTCAGACTTTTGTATTTCTTTTCCTGGTGGAAGAAGGTAGAAGCAAAAATGCCTGGAGCACATGGGCTTCTTAATTATGCTGGCTGCTTTGCCAAGGCAGTGGGAACTATAGATAGAGCCAATGGATGGGAGACTGATTTGCATAATGGACTGGGCTACATTCACAACCTTATGTAGTTTCATGTAGTCTTGGGCAGAGCAGGAGCCATACCAAGCTGTGATACAATCAGAAAGAATGCTTTTTATGGTGCATCTGTGAAAGTTGGTGGGAGTCATAGTTGACATGCCAAATTTCCTTAGTCTTCTGAGAAAATAGAGGCATTGATCAGCTTTCTTAACTATAGTATCCATATGGGAAGATTAGGACAGTTGGTGATCTGGACACCTAGAAACTTGGAAGCTCTTGACCTTTTCTACTTCGACCCCACTGATGTAGATAAGGGCATGTTCTCCTCTACACTTCCTGAAGTCAATGACAATATTCTTTGTTTTGTTGTCATTGAGGGAGAGGTTATTCTCACTGAACCAGTTCACCAGATTCTCTATCTCATTCCTGTACTCTGTCATGTCATTGTTTGAGGTCCGACTCACTACAGTCACTCTGTTGAATGCATTTCAATGAATGAGCCAAGCAGGGAAATGCTAATTTAACAAAGTAAATGGCAGACCACCACACCCTGGGATACCAGCTTTTGGATTTCCACATTTAATCTTGCATCTGAATTCAGCTATTAGTTGCTATTATTATTTCCATTTAAAATATGGTCCAATATTATGAGAAATTTAGCAGAATGGATGTATTATATAATGCAGTGAAGTGAATTGTGAATAACTCGTATTCTTCAGAATCTGGAAACAGTTCGGAAAAAGCCATTTCGTCAGATGTTAAATCCTGGATTTGGCTAATTGACATGGAACGAACCATTTCCTTTACTGTCGGACAATGTCTTGGAGAAATGCTACAAGGTCCCATTTGCTCAGTGGAAGAAGTGAACTCAGCGTACTGGTTGCAAAGTCAGCTCCTCAGCAATGGCCTTGAAATTGACTCTGAGCAACTAGGTAGGCGAATGCTTTTACATCATTCATATCAAGAATTGACTAAGCTTCTACCAAGGTGTTTAATACTGTAAATGCTGTGTATTTTTCTTCACACTTTTAATCCTAGCTACCTTAGGGATTCTTTGCCCAGAATTTTAAGCTCCCTCCGTCCTATAAAATGGATTTTTGAGGCAGTAAAGGAGCGTAAAATTGCATGAACAGGATTCCCACCCCAAAATGGAAATGATTTCACAGGGTGGCGGTTACTTGCCCTTGCCCCAGTGAAGCGACCACAGAATTTTAGACTGGCAGAGGAACGACAGCAAAATGACCAAACCTACACCTCAAATGAGAAGGGATTATTGAGGCACCTTAGATAACCCCTTCTACTGGAGCACCTTCCCCCTTGAGCCCTAGAGACCACCAGACTTCCATCTCCCTGCCTATATTGCCAGGTTCCCAAACAGTCCCCTCAAGACCTCCCGAGCAACCTCTCCCCAGGACCTATACCATATACCTGCACTCAGGTTCCCTGCACTTAGTTCCAGGGATGTTGCTGCGGTGTCTTGTCTGGCTGCTGCACCGCTGTGCCTGGAGTGACTGCAGAACTGCTAGACAATCAGATTGACTAGTGGCTTTCCAAGGTGAGTGTTCTGTTCAAGTGAGAATGGAGGTCCTGCTTTCTCCTGATGAGGGCCTATTGAGCTCCTTCTTAAAGTTATTCTCAAATGCAATATATATATGTTTTTCTATTTGTGCTAGAGAAAGGTTTGAACAAAAACACTTAGCTTGTGCATAACTCCATTACTGACTATGGAACTTTATGTCATAAATTAGCTGTCAGGTTTGCCTGCAGCTGAGAGTGAAAGTGGTCAAAAATAAAATGCTGTGAAGTGCTTTCAAAGTAATTTTCTACTGTTATTGCAAACAGTAGATATTTAAAAAGTTCATACTCCTGCAGCTTTCCTGAATGCTGCTTTTAAAAATTTATTTCCTGGGACCAAGGTCAGTATTAGTTGTGTATCCCTGATTGCCAAAGAGAAGATGAGCTGCCATCTTCAACTGCTACAGTCCATTTGTTGTAAGTGCACCCAAACTGCTGTTAGGAAGGACTTTCCAGGATTTTGATCCAAACACTGGGGGGGAATGGTGATTATAGTTCCGAGTCAGGATGCTGTGTGGCTTAGAGAAGTAATTGTAAGTGGTAGAACATAGAACATTACAGCGCAGTACAGGCCCTTCGGCCCTCGATGTTGCGCCGGCCAGTGGACCCTCTAACCTAAACTATTCCAATATCATCCATATGCCTATCCACCGAACATTTGAATGCCCCCAAAGTAGGCGAGTCCACAACTGCTGCAGGCAGGGCATTCCACGCTCTCACCACCCTCTGTGTAAAGAACCTGCCTCTGACATCCGTCCTATAACTACCACCTCTTAATTTAAAGTTATGTCCCCTCGTGTTGGTCATCACCATCCGAGGAAAAAGGCTCTCACTATCATAGAACATAAGAACATTACAGCACAGAACAGGCCCTTCGGCCTTCGATGTTGCGCCGACCAATTAAAAAGCAAATGCCCCTCCAAACTAAACCATTCCCTTCTCTTCCAATACTTATCACTAACCTCTTAAACGCCACAAACTGCTGCAGGCAGGGCATTCCACTCCCCGAACCACCCTTTGGGTAAAGACCTACCTCTGTATCCCGTCCTATAACTATCACCCCTTAATTTAAAGCTGTGTCCCCTCGTGCTAGCTTTCTCCATCCTAGGAAAAAGGCTATCACTGTCCACCCTATCTAAACCTCTAATCATCTTATATGTTTCGATTAGGTCCCCTCTTAGCCGCCTCCTTTCTAACGAAAACAACCTCAAATCCCTCAGCCTCTCTTCATAAGACCTGCCCTCCATACCAGGCAACATCCTGGTAAACCTCCTCTGTACCCTCTCCAATGCCTCCACATCTTTCTTATAATGTGGGGACCAGAACTTGCACACAATACTCCAAGTGCGGCCGCACTAGAGTTTTGTACAGTTGCAACATGACGTTGCGACTCCAAAATTCAATCCCCCTACCAATAAAAGCTAAGACTCCATATGCCTTCTTAACAACCTTATCGACTTGATTGCCTACTTTCAGGGATCTATGCACATACACACCAAGATCCCTCTGTTCATCAACACTACTAAGAAACCTACCATTAGCCCCATACTCTACACATTTATAATTCCTGCCAAAGTGCATTACCTCACACTTTCCACATTAAACTCCATTTGCCACCTCTCGGCCCAGCTCTGCAACTGTCAAAGTCACTCTGCAAACTATAACAACCCTCTTCACTATCTACCACTCCACCAACTTTAGTGTCATCTGCAAATTTCTGATCCATCCCTTCATACCCTCATCCAGATCATTTATAAAAATTACAAACAGCAGGGGCCCCAAAACAGACCCCTGAGGTACACCACTTGTCACCGAACTCCACGATGAATATCTCCCATCAACCACACACCCTCTGTCTTCTATCCTGCTAGCCATTCCTAACCCAATTAGCTAAACACCCTCTTCCCATACATCTGCATTTTCTGCAGAAGTCTTCCATGGGCCACCTTATCAAACGCCTTACTAAAGTCCATATATACCACATCAACCGCCTTACCCCCATCCACCTCCTTAGCCACTTTTTCAAAAAACTCAATGAGGTTAGTAAGGCACGACCTACCCTTCACAAAACCATGCTGACTATCTCCAATCAATTCATTACTCTCTAAATAACTATAAATCCTATCCCTAATTATTCTCTCCAATACTTTGCCCACAACAGAAGTAAGACTCACTGGCCTATAATTCCCTGGAAGGTCTCTCTTCCCCTTCTTGAACAACGGGACCACATTCGCTATCCTCCAGTCCTCCGGAACCACACCCGTAACCAACGACGACCTGAAGATCAGAGCCAGAGGCTCTGCAATCTCCTCTCTTGCCTCCCAGAGAATCCTAGGGTAAATCCCGTCCGGCCCAGGGGACTTATCCAACTTCAAACCCTCGAGAATATCTAGCACATCCTCCCTATCTACTTCGATACCTTCCAGTTTGCTACCCTGTACCTCAGTGTTCTCCATAACTACATTTACATCACCCTGCGTGAATACCGAAGAGAAATATTTATTCAGTACCTCTCCAATCTCCTCAGGCTCCACGCACAACTTCCCACTGCTGTCTATGACTGGCCCTAATCTTGCCCTAACCAATCTTCTATTCTTAACATATCTATTCTAACATATCCACCCTATCCAATCCCTTGATCATCTTATACGCCTCAATTAGGTCACCGCGTAACCTTCTTCTCTCTAATGAAAATAACCTCAGGTCCCTCAGCCTTTCCTCATAAGGCCTTCCCACCATACCAGGCAACATCCTGGTAAACCTCCTCTGCACCCTTTCCAATGCTTCCACATCTTTCTTATAATGCGGCGACCAGAACTGTACGCAATACTCCAAGTGCGGCCGCACCAGAGTTTTGTACAGTTGTAACATAACCTCACGGCTCCTAAATTCAATCCCTCTACCAATAAAAGCTAACACACCGTACGCCTTCTTAACAACTTTATCAACCTGGGTGCCAACTTTCAAAGAGCTATGTACTTGTACCCCAAGATCCCTCTGCTCGACAACACTATTAAGGGTCCTTCCATTAGCCCTATATTTCATATGCCTGTTATTCCTACCAAAGTGAATCACCTCACACTTATCCGTATTGAATTCCATTTGCCACCTCACGGCCCAGCTCTGCAACCTATCTATGTCCCTCTGCAAACTGTAACATCCATCCTCGCTGTCTACAACTCCCCCCACTTTGTTATCGTCAGCAAATTTACTAATCCAACCCTCTACACCCTCATCTAGGTCATTTATAAAAATGACAAACAGCAGTGGCCCTAAAACAGATCCTTGAGGTACACCACTTGTAACTGCCCTCCAGGTTGAATATTTCCCATCAACCACCACCCTCTGTCTTCTATCAGCTAGCCAATTCCTAATCCAAACTGCTAAATCACCTTCAATCCCATGCATCTGCACTTTCTGCAGTAGCCTACCATGGTGGCATCTGCTGCCTTATCCTTTGAGATGGTTTAGGTTGAGAGATTGGAAGGTGCTGTCAAAAGATTTTTGGTGAATTGCTACAGTGCATTTTGAATATAATACACATTGCTACCACTGTGGGTTGGTGGTGAAGGGAGTAAGTGTTTAATATGGTGGATGTGATGCTGATTAAGTGGACTGCTTTGTTCTGGGAGTTGTCAAGCTTCATGAGTGATGTTGGCTACACTCATTCAGACAAACGGAAAGTATACCATCATTCTCCTAACTTGCAGATGATAGACATTTGGGAGACAGGAGATAAGCCAATCACCTCTGTTAATCACTGCCTTGCTCTTCAATCCACAGTACGTACTTGTATTTATATGGCTGTTTCAGTTCAGTTTCTGGACAATGGGAATTGGTATTGCCATTGAATGTTAAGGGGAAATGGTTTGAATCTTTCTTGTTGGTCATTGTTTTGGTGTGGCATGAGTATCACTCATTCAGTTGACCAACGTCTTTCCTTCTAAGTATTATCTCATTCTTATATCTTTGTTTGTCCTTCCAACTGAGAGACCACTACCTTTGTGAACAAACTTCATTTGCTGTGTAATCCAGAATAAAATCTCACTTCTCATTATTTGTTTCTTTTTCCTGAAACAAGTAAGCTTTCTCAGCTATCTACTTGATTCTAGAATATATCAAATGAGGAATAAACAATCCTTATTAACAGGTCTGAATCAAAAAATGCTTGTACTTATCTGTATATGATACATTACTTAAATATGTTTATGCAATTTTTACATATCTTTTACAGTAGATTATGATCTTCAAAGATCTTTCTCTTACTGCAGATTTACTAATAAATTGTCTGACTGGAAAGGCATTGGCTGGCTCTGTGGAACGGAAGTCTTTTGAGTTTCAAGTTTCTGAAGATACTGCAGCACTTATAGACATTGCATTGGGTACTTCAGTGGAGCCAGGTTACAAAATCTGGAGCAGAATGCAGGCTTATGCCAACAGCAGTGGTAATTTCCAACTGTTATGTAATTTCATCCAATGAGTTTTTTCGCATATTTCTGAATGTTAGTTATAATACTTTTGAGGAGATACACTAAATCAAGCCATTGGTTGACATGAACTTTATCATCATAGAATCATTGTAAAATCCCTGTAGCGCAGAAGGCGGCCGTTCAGCCCATCATGTCTGCACTGACCACAACCCCATCCAGACTGTATCCCATGCATTTACCTTAGCTGGTCACCTTGACACTAAGGGGCAATTTAGCATGTCCAGTCAATCTAACCCACATATCTTTGGACTGTGGGAGGAAACCAGAGCACTCGGAGGACACTCACGCAGACACGGGGAGAACGTGCAGGCTCCACCCAGTGACCGAATCTGGGAATTGAACCCAGGCCCCTGACACTGAGGCAACAGTGCTAACCACTGTGTCATTGTGCCACCCTAACAACATGATCATGGTCAAAGTGCAAAACACAAAGCTGAAGCATTTATAACTGGCTCCAGTCAGATACACTGATTGGATAATCCTTCTTAACTTCTTTGCAATACAGATGCTAGTCTTCAACCAATTTGATTTACTTCACCTGACTTAAAAAAAAAAGGCTGAAGACACTGGGTACAGTGAAGGTTATGGTCCCTGACAACATCCAGGTTATTGCCCATGAGTCTTATGCCCAAACTATTCTTGGCCCTAGCCAAACTCTTTCAGTAGTTACGTAATTGCACCACACCATTGCAGAAAATTGCCCAAGTGTCAACAAAATGAGACAAATCCAGTGCAGCCATTTGCCACCCAATCAATTTATTCTCAATGATCTGCAAGATAATGAAAAGGGACTTGACAGTGCTATCAAGAACACTTACTTGGCAGTAAACTTCTTACTGAAGCTCTGTTTGGGTTCTGTCACCACCACTTTGCTCCAGACTTAATCATAAGGGATGTTAACATAAGGGGACCTGAACATTGGGGATACGGGGAGAGGAATCAGAACCCCTTCAGCGAAGAGGAGACACATGAAAAACAAAGCACTCATTGTAATGGCCATGCCTGTGCTAATTTTAATTCTCACAACTGGAATTAATTATCCTTCATGTCTCTTCCCCCACCTCTACCCTTCCTATATCAATGCACCTCACACCCTATTTAAAATGAGAACCATCAATCATATTGGTTTAAGTGAAAACTTTATTATTTTTATTCATACAAGGTGTTATAACATTCATCAATAACGCTTTGAACTGACTTGGGCCAATTGCAAGGAGACAACCAGGCCCATGGAATTTTAAGAGTTTTGTGAATGATTGCAATGTTTGAATTTAATGATTGCAGTGATTGCAATGTTTGAAGTTTCTATTGGATGGCCTTAATCACATCAAAACTCAATAATGTAGAATGAAGGAATAATGTAGTGTAGAGGATCGGATACGTTTCTGATCCCAAATACAATACATATCTAAATAGTCTCCCTTACTGGATCCTGCAGGAGTCTTTTGTTCAACCATCCCTGCCACAATGATCACTCAGAGCGCAGGAAACATTAGGTGTGCAAAGCTGCACTGATGTAGCATTTCCCCAAACTTCTGTAAGCCCAATTGAGTGAGTCAAGTGTTGCTATGCCATTCAAAACCTCAGCCGTGCAAATAACATGGTATGTTATTGTGCTGACTCAGCAACTTGTCAAACAAACTGCAGGAACAGGAATAAACTGTTCATCCATCAAAATTGTCCTGCCATTCAAAAAGATCATGGCTGAAGTGATTGTCATCTAAAATCCTCTTTCCTATCTGCATCCCAGCTTTGCAGTTGTACCCTTTAAGGACTTTCCAACCTGCCAGTTTCATTGCTCAATGATTCCCCATTGTGCTGTTGACTTGTTGACCCATAGCTTGGGAAACTGGCTAGCTTGTTAAATCCAGAATGCTGAGTTAAAGTCACAAAGAATTGATTATTTAAAGTACTGACCTGACAACTCATTAGGGATTTCTGCTTTGCGAGGATGAAGTGGATGGCAACATGCCGAGTTTCCATCCCACCAACATTTTCGCAGATTTAATCCCCATGCCATTCAAACACAACCCCTACTTTTTTGTGGTCGTTAATAATCTTGAGTTTAAATCCTGCCATGGTAAACTATGAAATTGAATTTGTAGACTAGCGCTAGAAATTTACCATGAAAGCTGTACAATAGTAGCTGCTTTTTAACAATTTGTTTGATTAGCATGAAATGATTTTTTTTCTCAGTAATGGATTATCGAAGTAGATTTGCCTATATTCAAAATCTTTGTGAATTGCTTTGTTTCAGAATGGGAACGTGGTACAAGCGGAGACCATTTGTTGGACACTGTGTCCCGATTTGTCCTTGCTGTATTACTGAAGCACACAGGATTGTTTCAAGAGGCCTGCAAAGATGACCGGTAAATTTAAGTAAATGTTAAGAACAATGGACACATTCACACAAGGTGGGAGAAAGAAAGGGAATTAAACCTGAAACTCCTTGGTTGACAAAAGGTATAGCGAATAAAATGAAACAGAAAAGGGAGGCTTTTGATAAATCATTCATTTGTAAAACAGTAAAGAACCAAGATGAATGAAGGAAATGTAGAGGACTGAACAAGGAATCAAGAAGCATATGAGAACAGATTAGCAATAATATAAAATGGAAGAGGACGTTGCCAAAGTCACAGTTTTGAAAGTTTTAAAAAGTTTATTTATTAATGTCACAAGTAGGCTTATATTAACACTGCAATGAAGTTACTATGAAAATCCCCTAATGGTCACTCTGAGGGACAATTTAGCATGGCCTGTGCACCTAACCAGCATGTCTTTTAGACTGTGGGAGGAAACCGGAGCACTTGGAGGAAATATGCTGACACGGGGAGAATGTGTAAACTCCACAATGATAACGACCCAAGCCAGGAATCGAACTCGCGTCCCTGACATTGTGAGGCAGCGGTGCTAACCACTACCACTGTGCGGCCCCAATGAAAGAGGAGATAATAATACAATTTGGATAGGATGAAAGGAGATAAAGATGCACTACTTAACAGATTGGCAGTGCTCAAAATAGAAAATTCACCTGATTCAAATGGAATGTTTTCAAGATTACCAAATGTAGTAGTGATGGAGATAGTGGAGGTTTACATCAATTAATCAATCCTCCTTAGATATAGGTGCATTAGAAGATATAGTATTGTAAATATTACATCTGTGAACAAAAGGGTAAGTGATAAACGTGACAAAAAGAGGCCAATTAGACTAATGTCAACCATGGGAAAAACTTAAATTAATTTTATATGAGAATACAAAATATGAGCAGGAGCAGATCATCTGATTCCTTGAGCCTTCTCTGCCATTCAATAAGATCATGGCTGATCTGTTTGTATCTTGTCATTCACTGTTTGCCATTATTGATTTGTTAAAGTTAAGTCATGATAAAGTAATGAAGAGAAGATTGATGAGAGTAGTGCAGGTGATGTGTATATGGACTTTTGAAATCACTTTTTTAAAGTACAACATATTAGACCTGTTAGTAAAATTAAATACAATAGGATTAAAGGGATAGCAATGGAGAGAGTTTGGGGGGAGAGGCATGACAGGGTTGGGATACAAGAAATTCACTGATGGATAATAGAAAAAAGTCATGCTGACATGTTTTTGCAGATTGAAAGGATGCTTGGCATCCCTTAAGTATTAGAAATAGACACACTGCTCTTTTGGATATATATAAATGACTTGGATACACAGGAAAAAAAAAGTTTCAACATTTACAGATGACATAAACCTTGAAGATTTAATAAATAATGCAGAGGATAATAAGAGATATCAGGAGAATGTAGACTGAAATGGGGAGACAGATGGCAAATATAATTTGGCCCAGAGAGACATGACGGCATTCAGTTTGTTGGAAGAATGAGAGACAAATAGAATTTTAAAAGGGATGCAAACACAAATTGTTGTAAGTAGAAAGAGAAGCTGAGGAAGCTATTCAAAAACACACAAGGATCTTTGCTTTTTATGTAGAGGCAGGGAGTATAAAAGCAAGCAGATTTTGCTAAACCAGTATAACCATTGGCTGAGCCCCTGCCTAGGTATCATGTCCATTTTTTTTGTCTCTCTCTCATGTGCTCTTTCTGTCACCTTCCCACTCTCGCACTGTATTGCTATGTCTCACTTTTATTCTCTGGTTTGTTGCTGGCGTTCTTACAGAAGATTAAGTTAACGTTAGGTGTCAAAGCACTATTTCCCCATGACAGTATGAATGGGGAGAATTCTAAAAAATACATATTTATGTTTATGACATCTTCTCATTCTTTTCAGAATTGGCAGGAAACTACTCATCTGTAAAAAAAAAAAAAAGTTTAATCATAGGCATCTGTTTGCTGCTGCGGGCAGTGGTTTTTAAGACATTTTAAAACAAATGCATCAAAAGTAGGTGGGAAGTGGCAATGTGATATTGACACCGTGGTTGGATACCAGCCCCCGACTGCCTTAAGAAACATCCCACCACATCAATCTAAACATGTTGTGGAGCAGCATGATTTCTCATTTGTGTCATGGATGGGCGATTCCAGTCAGGCACTCATCTGCATCTTATTAGCAGGACACAAGTCCGTTTTACGCTGGCCTGTGGTGGGAATTGTAACAAGACGTGACAAGGAGTAGTGGAAGATCCAGACATTATGTCATGTTGGCATGAAACCAACTTTTCGATTCTTCTATCCCCCACACTGCGTTCTCAAACCCCAACCTGCAATTAAAACCACCACAGAGTGTATGGGAAAATTCCACCCATCAATTTTATTTCATTAGTAATCTCTCTTTGTACCACAAACAAATGTGATACAAGCACACTTATTTTCCACACTGCATTCTTTGGTATATATTGGATTTGGCGTTTCATTGGCGGCAAATAATTTGCCAGATGCTCCTTGTTGTTTTTGCAGATGCCAACCCAGTGAGAGACTAGTGGAAGTATATCAATGTGTCTACAAGGTTAGAAGTACACTCCTGACTCAGAAGAACGTTGTCTACAATACTGCAAATGTGCAGCTACCTGCTTGGCTCAAAAAGGTAATGACTCATGTCCTACAAATTAATCCTCCCCATGTACCTTTTGCACCTCTTATAGATCAGTCTTAGATTTTGCTTCTGATTATTCCTCTATGGTTGAGTTTTATGTTTGCTTCCATTTGTGAAATGCTAAGAAATGTTGTAATTGTAAAAAATGCATGTTGTTATTTTGCAGGAGCATTTTTTCCATTTCAAAAAAAGGAATAAATTTCTTTATATCTGGACAAAAGTTACAAATGTTTATAGTTTTGAATGTTCTTCTAATGCAAAGGTTCCTGATGCTGTTAGTTTTCAAGGCTCACATTATTAGTAAAATGAATGGGCCTATAATTCCTCAACACTAACAGGTTAAATACTTGAGTTAAAGTTTCACAAGTCATTAAACTCCAAGTAAAAGCTACAGTAGCACACAGCTGTATTCGTAGCAAAGCAGAGCAGGCAAGTTAGCTCTACTATCAGAAGTGATAATTTGAGTTTTGTTAATACACATCTGGTGATAAATGTTGAGCTGTCCAAATCATAAAGGGAAATGTGAAATGGCTGCCAAAATGATTTTTTTCAATGTGTACATTATGATGACGTGTTCTGAAATCCGGGAATTGTCTCTCTGACCAATTATGTTAAACATTTTTTTAAAAAAAAACTAAAGAAATAAAAATTACTTAAAACAAAAATAGCTTCACACAGTTGACGTTCTTTAAAACAGTTCCAAAGGATCTCAATTTAAATTACACTCGGAACTAGTTTAGACTCACTTGTGACAGGAAATCCACATTGCTCATCGAAGAGAAGGGATACATTTGATCTCTTACTACTTGTGTCATTTTATGCTCGTCTTTATTTTTCGATCTCTATTTTTCTTCCAGCATGTTTGCATTTTACTGATTCTCTCTTTTTTTCAATTTCTCTTTTGTGTAGGAGAGAATCAAGTTACGTTTGCCATGTCGGGCTTCGGTAAATTACAACTTGCAGGCATTCACAACTCCACTTCACTATTGTTGCTGTGGCTCCATTAAATCCAGTGGATTTATTGGAGTTGCAACCCAATCCAATAAAATGAGCGTCAATTCCCTACTGTTCCTTTTGTACTCCGGCTAATGTGTGGAGTTGATTAGCTCAATTGGCTGGACAGCTAGTTCATAATGCAAAGCAATTTCAGTAGCGAAAGTTCAATTCCTGTGCCAACTAAGATTATTCATGAAGGCCTGCCTTCTCAACCGTACCCTCACCCAATGTGTGATGATTCTCAGGCTAAATCACCACCATTCAGTTTCCCTATTTGAGGGGGAGAGCAGCCTATGGTCATGTGGGACTATGGCAACTTTCTTTTATTCCGAATGTTGAATTCCTACAAATAAATTATAATATTTTCTCTTGGTAATATTGCTGCCATTTTTCTCATGTACTGAAAAATAGGCTAGTGGGGATGTGATTATCGGAATTCGATTAAAAATGGCTGCATGGATCTAAATCAATAATGAGTAGTTTTGATATGTTAATGAAACAAGAGGAACTGTAGTAAGGTAATAAAATAAGTAGTTTCAAAATGGGTTATTTTAGGGCAAAAGGAGACACATCCATGTTGTAAAAACTGTAAATAAGTGAGGCAATGATAGGGTAAGTTTATTTTTTTAAAATGTAGGAAAAAGACACTTCTGAAAAACTGGATGAAAACAATAGATTATAGAGAGATCAAAGGGAAGGAATAAGTTTAAAGCAACACTGAAACCTGTATGAGGATGGAGCTGAGAGTGGGAACAAGGCTAGACTTAGAGAACCAGTTGCTATAGGCCACAGAGGCCATTCCAAGAGCAAAAGGGCACTGCATAGTAAAATTACTGGAATTCTATAGATATGAAAAAACGAAGGACTGTTGTCAAGGAGAAAAGGGAATTTTTTTTTCTTTAATGCAAAGCAATCTACTCAAAGATTGAGAAGGGTATTTGCATTCTGAGAAAGAATGTTAAACCTGAAAAGTAATACTAATTAAATGTACCAAATTTGAAAACAATAATTATTTGTTCTTGTATTAATAAATGAGCTTATTTTCTTCTTAGCCTTCAGATGCCTCCAATAATGTTGAGGATGAGCCACGAGAAAGCACTTCTACTGAGCAAACTGATAACATTAGACAATCAGAAGAACCACAGTACAATATGGAAAGAGAGATTGTATTACTGGACACAGAGGATTTCCCAAAGATAAGCAGTGTGTAAACAGAGATTGTGTTACTTTTTTAACATTTTAAGCAATAATATGCCTTTCAGTAGCACTGTAATTATAAATCTACATATAAAAACAAATCCTCTAAATGTGTTGCAAGTTTTGTCAAGCTTTAAAAAGGCATCTTGTAGATGAGAGAAGTAAGTTAGTCTTAACGTTTCTGAAAAACGTTGTAAGCATTTTATTTTCTTATTGTGGGTTGTAGTAGTGACATTCCTTGATCAGGCAAAATGTGTGTTTGTTCACGTAGAAAATCCTGAAAGCCATTATGTTAAATATGCGGTAAGGTTTTCATGATTTTGATATAACTATTTAAAATGGGGACAATCATGAAAACAGGGCTATTTATTAATTTCTGTTACAAAATAACATGCTTTTAAGTGTGAATTCTTCTTTCCCCATGTGGCAGAGGTTTTGGAGTGCTTCCTATCTCGAAAGGCTGCTTGTCACCATGAAAATGAAACCGTGTATGAATATTCAGGCACAAGTAGCCGACCTAATAGCAGCGGCAGTGTGGAAGTTCCAGAAACTGAAATAGCTCTAAAAGAAAAAAGAAAAGATTCAGAAGAGCAGTATTCCTTTATCTCCATGTGCCACCATGTGATTCTACGCTCTGCCTTCCTCATTCTTGGAGTAAAGGCCGTGTGGCTGGGGAAAGGATGGCAAGAAGACCCAGTAATTGTTAAAACTAGGTAGTTATTTACGTTATTTCTTTTTCCATCCCCCACTTAATATTTTCCTTCCTTCCATCCACTTTCTCTTCTTTCCACTTGTGTACGCTTCCTCGCTCACTTTATTCCTCTCAGACAAATTATGGAGGGTGCTTCCTTTCAAACAAAAAATGAAATCAACTTCAAGATGCTGTGTATGTATAACATCAAAAGTAGCTTTAAGTTCTATTGGTTGAAAATGGATGAGTAGGCTGGAGGAAACAAGAAGTTCCATACTTTTGAAGGCACTGAAAAGAATGTGTTTCAGATCTGCTGATTTCTACTCTGTTTTCTCGCAAAATGTTTGTTATTTGGAAGATATGAATTTGAGGCGTTTGTCTTTTTTCTTCCTAAATTCAAAAAGTGTCTTAAATAACGTTGACATGTTTATTGTTCATAGGAAAGGAATCTCTCCACAAGAGGAACAGTCATCTCGGGCAAGACTCAGACAAAATCAAAGTGACTCTGATGCAAGGAAGCAAGTGAGTAAAGAAGTGTGTGTTCCACATTCCTAGGTAGTCGGACACCAAAAGGCATTTGAATACTGCCTTACTTACAAAACATGTAATGAAACTAACGAACTGTCTGTCCAAATGCTTGACTATCTCTTTTCATTTACTGAGCATGCCTTAACATCAATAGCCCCTTCTCAAAAAAATTAATGGTCATATTGTTGTGAAGTATCTAAAAACACTCGACATAAAGTCAGCTATAGGCAAGTCCTGGTGGGTCTGTCAGCATCTGTGGAGAAAGAAACAAAGTTAATATTTTGAGCAGTTTATTCGTAAAGAGTACGCATACAGAATAGTCTGAGACTATTCAAAGCTACACAGTTTCTTCCAGATGATTATATCTCCCCCGCGATACTTTATTTGTGCCACAAATAGGCTTAAATTAACACTGCCATGAAGTTGGAGTGGCGCAGTAGCACACAGGTTAGCACTGCTGCCTCACATAGTGCTTGGGACCCAGGTTCGGTTCGTGGCTTGGGTCTCTATCTGTGTGGAGTTTGCATGTTCTTTGTGTGTCTGCATAGGCTTTCTTCGGGTACTCCTGTTTCCCACCACAGTCCAAAGACATGCTGGTTAGGTGCATTAGCCATGCTAAATTCTCCCTCAGTGTACCCAAACAGGTGCCAGAGTATGGCAACTAGGATTTTCACAATAACTTAATTGCAGCGTTAATGTAAGCCTACTTGTGACGCTAATTTATAAACCTTATTTTAAGTTGCAATGAAAATTCCCTAGTCACTACTGTCCGATGCCTGTTTGGGTATGCTGAGGGAGAATTTAGTGTGCCAATGCACCTAACTAACATGTCTTTTGGACTATTGGAGGAAGCCAGAGCACCTGGAGAAAAACCACGCAGATGTGCACTTCATCATTGACTCATGTTGTTCTTATCTCACATGTCTAATTCTGTACGTCCACAATTACAAAGATACAAAATGTTATAGAATGGCCTGATCTTTGCCAAAGGTATCAGCAATTAATTCAGAAACATAAATTTACCTTTTAGCCAGACGATTTACTGCAATGTCCAGTCATTCCCTACTTATGGCCTGACCCTGCTCAATCATCCAGTTCTTCCATCTGTCAACATAGCATATTTCTTATTACACCTAGTCTCTTAGTTTTTACTGCAGTCATCAAACCTGTGCAATCCCAGGGGCCACCACTCCAATATATACAACTGTCTTGTGCTCATCATTTGGTTCAACTCCTTTCTGTATTGTTTATGTTCTTTCAGTATTCATCTGTAGATTCATTACATTAAATACCTATTTGCTTGTACATATTTCTGCAGTGTGAATATGATTTATGTTGTGATTTGCAAAGTGAAGTGTCGGATCTCAATCTTCCCTTCCATCTAGTTTACAAAAATAGTTAGTTGCTTGTTGCAAAATGTTGTATTTACTTATGTCATTTTGAATTTATTTCTTGTCTCGCATTCTAGTTCTCCGAAGGTCAATCAAGAATGCAGCCAAGATCATCTGATCACTCATTAGGTATGATTTCCAGATGCTTGACAACTGTATTGCTTCATTATCCACATAGTGTCCAACTAATTTTCTGTTGTTAGAAAGTTTGATGCAATTACTTTTGAATCATTAAAAGTACCCAATCACTCAGAAACATCTCCCAACCAGATTATATAAGCACTGATCTTTTAGTTAAGATCAAGCCCAAGATTAGGAGCAATGCCTTGTTTTGACAGCCTGGATCTTGTTTGTCTCCCTTATGGGGACTATGAATCAGTTGGAATATGAATTTGGTATTTGGAGAAAGCTAAGGATGGATTTGGGTTTCCCCAGGTCACTCTGCATATTGGCTTTGTAACTTTAAGGATGAAGTAAAAACTTTTTAAAAAAAGATATTTCAAGATTATAAGACTTCACAGGATATACTAATCTAATCTAATTTTCACGATTGACAAGTTACATTTGGGATCCTGTGCATAATGTTAAGAATGCAATCTACAAAATGACAATTGTATGAATAAGGTATCAAAGTTTGCACAACGAGGACTGCAATGGATCAAGAAGGTGGTTCACCACCACCTTCACAAGGGCAATTAGGGATTGGTCTTCACATATTGTGAAATAATTTTACAAAAGCAATAGCAGGATGACTGACAGCTTGTGTTGCAAAGAAATACCAGCAAAACTGAACTAGGTTGCATCAGAGAAAATCATTGAAAGAAGTTGAAAATGATGCCATCTTGAAAAAATACCAATCTCGGAAATACATGACATGTAAATATCAAATCGTTTGCTTTCTACAATAATGGATGTCTACCTCCAACTTGCAGCAAAAACAATTACTCTTCAATTTGATATCTGTATATAATAGACCTGAATTGCTATTGACCTTTTCAGGACATCATCTTCTTACACCCATACATTCAGGGAACTAAGCATTTGATCCCACATGCTTCAATCATATTTTCAGACTCATTCCTTATTTTTGTCCCCAAGATATAATAGTGCAGATTTGGTGTTTAAAAAATAATGGTCAGGGTATCAGTACTAATATTAAAGAGTAGCAACTTCTAGTGCCTATGAATTGCACATTTCAATGGTCAAAATCTGGAATTTGTTGTCCAATTTGCCTCCTCCAGGAACTTTGTTCTTAACAGTAACTCGCCAAGTGAGTTGACATTAAACCACATGGGAAAGATATAAAATTGTATTACCTATACAATAGATATCCACAAAGCTAGCCAGAAAAAGTTATGGCTTATCCAAACCAGTATAAATAACTTTTTAACTGAGCTATTGCCATACAATTTCTTGGGTACTGAAAATTGACTTACAATTAGATTTTTTTATTCCTTCAGATTTAATAAAAATGAATATTTTACTTTCTGTCTCATCTCTAAATTCTATTTTTGTTATCCCCTCTTATTTATCTTTTTGTACATGATTTATCATTGAATTAATATTTCTAACAAATACTTCCTCCTTCAAGTTCCGCGCATCTTATTAAGACACCTTCAACCTATTTGGGCACTGAGGTTATATCACACCTGGTCCCTGTTGATACCGTACATGACCCTCGCCAGAGAGAACTTTTCCCTGGGAGGCCACAGAGACAAGTAACTCTGGATGATTCCATCCCAGACTCACCAGTTCCATTCAGATTAAAATTAAAATGTGTTTAAATATTATAATTAGCCTCGCACTGGATGTCCCATGCTGATAAGAGTGAGAGAGGCAGGCAGCTGATTTCTTGGCTCTCTCGTGATATGACTGACTCATCCTGCCCTTTGGCCGGCGAGACGCAATGGGAAGATCGCCCCCATAGAATTTCACGCGTTATATTCATGGAGCATATTGGAATCATCTTGTTCAGTAGTGATAGTGAATTACAGCATTGATGTTTTGTTGGATTATTTTTCTTTTTACCTAGGAGTGCCATTGTGTTCGTTGGGCATTATGAAAGATGCATGGCAGCTGCTAAGGCAGTGTATTAGCCCACCAGAAAATACCCAGGCTACCACATTTGCACCTTTGCTGAATGATATCTTTCAATTCCTTTGTGGATATCTTACTCGAACTTCAAACCTGGTGGAACAAGAAACAGGCAAGGAATCTGACCCTAAGGCAATTATCACAGCAATGAGTCATCAGCAACAAAGAGCTGAGGTGCGAATATTTATTTATTTGGTGAGACCAGCACATGTAACAATGTAGTTGTAAGGATTCATCTTTGTGTGGATATTATGAACATATCTCTATAATGATTAGGGAAAAACTGGATTAATATTGTAATAGCTAAAATTATTCGAGTAAACTGACCCATTTAATTTAAATATAATTTAATTGATGATTCTTGCGGTGGCACAGTGGCACAAAGGTCAGCATTGTTGCCTGTCTGAAAGAAGTTTGCACATTCTCCTCGTGTCTGTGTGGGTTTCTGCTTGGTGCTCTGGTTTCCTCCCACAGTTCAAAGATGTGCGTGTTAGGTGGATTGGCCATGCTAAATTGCCCGTTAGTGTCAGGGGGACCAGCTAGATAAATACATGGAGTAATGGAGATGGAGCATGAATGTGATTGTGGTCAGTGAAGACTTGATGGGCCAAAAGGCTTCCCTCTGCACTGTAGGATTCAATGATAATGTGCTATGTGACTATGAGCATGATTTCATAGAGTTGGAAAATTTATTG
Source organism: Sphyrna mokarran (assembly GCA_024679065.1). NCBI lineage: Eukaryota > Metazoa > Chordata > Chondrichthyes > Carcharhiniformes > Carcharhinidae > Sphyrna > Sphyrna mokarran. Next base: position 37,989,780 of record JAGIQG010000001.1, read on the forward strand.
ACACAGCAAACCATTTGATCTATTATAATTCTACCGAAAGTTAAATAGTGAGAACCCTGCCCTTTTCCATTCCCTTCAATATTTCATTCTTTCAGATGGTTACCTTCCTCCCATTTAAAGCTATTATGAATTCTGGTAGTTTCTCATGCAACATTGCAGGTCTTCACATCACTTTGCATAAAAGACAGTCTGCCAACTTTCGCTTTGTCTTTCATGGTCTTAAATTTATGCTTTCTAAAAATAAAATTTTCCTTATTGTAATTCTGAACATGATTATTCAATAATATAATTTTGCTTAGATAGAAAATGTGTTTTAATTATGACACCCTAGTGCTAGTCTTTCTCTCTGAACTTCAAAATAAAGTCTTACTTTTGCTCTGTTATAGCTCCGCCTTGAAGCTCTTTGCCAGATTTCATCTTTTCTTTCTGAAATGGAGGGTAAAGATGGCACCTCATTGGATAGTTCAGGATTGTCACCAAAGTCGACAGGTCTTCTACTGACGGTACAGTTGCAGTTTCTAACTGGCTGCTTTGACCTGGGAACAGCGAACGCAACAAACATCAAGCGGAATTGTGGAAAGCTCCAGCATTACACGGTAAAGAAACAATGCTTTTCCTCCTTCAAAATTTCTAATGAACCAAAATACATAAAGGGTTTAAACATAATTATTTTGCACAATTATTGTGTTGAATGGCACTATAAATATTGTTCACTTCTATTAAATAGCACCCAGCATGTTCTACAGCAAGGCATAAATAAAATACATTCTTCATATTTGTTCTGATTTGTAAGGGAAATACAAGTCATCTCCTAATGTGTTCTTTTACTCCACCTTAGGATGTAACACAGGCTGCCCATGGAAATACACAGATGGAGCTACAGGCCGCAGCGCACAAACTTTACCAACATTTGGTTTCATCTCTGAAACGGGGACTTGCAACTGGAAAGGAATTCTCAGGTTTAAAAATAATTGTGTTAATTTGGAGATAAGGATTGTTTAATAAATTAGAATAATTATATTCACTAATGTCGTTATTGATAATAGGGAGCCTTTTGATTAGTTTCTTTTTCCCTGACCCCTCAAAAAATTTGAATAGAGTCATCAAAAAATGTATATCTAATACACCAGGAAAGTAAATAGTTTGAATAGTCTTAAATGGCCACAAGAGCTCTTCCTGTACAAAATGCACAGTCTAGATAAATAATTAATAAGTTCATTTTCTTGACTTTGACAATGTGTTGGCCACATGCTTTCAGCTGCCAACAAGAAATTACATAATATGGTTATATGTACTTTAAAATTATAAAATCACGAGTGTGGGATTGTGGAGAAAATGGTGAATGTGGCTGACTATACTTGAATGGCACCAATTTCAAGAAATTATAACATTTCACAGAATAGAAGGAGCTTACTTTCCCTTTATCAGTTGAAAGATTGAGAATTCAATCATTTATTTCCTCAACAGTGTTTGGGTTTAAGGATACTTTTAAAATATAAATGCTGCAAGACTGAAATATTGTTCATTTTAATTGTTTGAGAACCTTCTGTTTATTAAAGATTGTGAAAGCCATGAATAGTGCCTTAAATCTTTTTAGGTAGGATGTAAAACATATGGTTATGTTGTGGGTGACAGCAAAAAGAAGGCTGCATATAGATTGTGGAAGGTAGCTTAACATGCAGGATTCCATGGAGATTATGATGAGGTGAAGACCTGATCGTTTAGAAACAAAAACAGAAAATGCTGGAAAATCTCATCAGCTCTGACAGCATTTGGAGAGAAAGAATAAAGCCAATGTTTTGAATCAGGATGACTCTTTAAGTTAAGTTTTGGTACCTTCCTCCTATGCATACCTCCACCTTAGGTTTCCACTGCACAATATTGTTATATCTTGCACTATCAAACTTTACTCTATTCTTGCCTGAAGTTGCTGGATATTCTCCAAGTTTCGTTACATCCCAGCTTCCTTTTCACCAGGATTCTTCCTTCCATTCAAAAACCCCCTTCGTCCCCCACAATCCCTCCAAAGCTGCTGCTGTAATCCCAAATTGGAGAAGAGTTGAGGGAAAAGACTGCATAGTTCATTGGAACCTTCTGCCAGAATTCTCAAATTTGAATTCTCAAATTTGAATTCTCAGATTTGAATCCTCACTTGATGTACTCTACTACCTTGTTTCCTGGTGCTTCGTGGTCCACGAATTATTGTGTCCCTCTTAATAATTGGCATTGCCTTTTGTTTCCTGTAAAAGCTCTGATTGATGATGGCAGCACAGGAATCTGAGATCATAGAATAGTTATGGCACAAAAGAAAACCAACTAGCTCTTGGTGCTCCTGCCAGCTCTCTGCAAGAGCAACACCATGCCAAGTGTCCACCCTTGCAGATTTCCCAGTGCACTATAGTCAGGGGATTTCACATTTAATGCCCCTGTACAAGGTATAACTCTCCTTCCTGAGTCCCCCACCCAACAGAATATGTGGACCCGCTAGGTCCTCTGACATAATCTCCACATCCAAGAATCTTAGGTTGTGGTCTGAGCCTTCAATTTCACATTAACTTTCCACATTATCCAAGGGTGCACTCCATAAGGGTGCATTGCATTACCATTTTGCATTCCAGCAGCTTTCTTAGGACTTTCCCTCAGGTTTTCTTCTGTTAGATTTTTCCAGTATACATTTCGGTGAAGACGGTGGAAAATACTTATTTTGTTTCTCTCATCATCCATAGAATGATAAAATTCTACCAACAACAAAAATTCTGTATTTATTCAATGTCTATAAATAGAAAAATATCCAAACATGCTTTATCAGTATATTAGGAAAAATAGATACTCAGCTAAAGGAGAGGAATTTGAAGACACGACCAAAAGGACAAGATTCTGAGGCTGCTAGAAATCTGAAATAAAAACAAAAATGCCCAAAGTGTTTAAGTCTGACAGCATTTGAAGAGAGAAACAGAGTTAATGGGTGGAATACTACAAGCATTTAGCAAAGTGTCAGTACTGGTGAGAAAACAGGAACTTTCCAGCTTCACTGGCCAGTTTTGTCTCCAAATTAATTAATTAAAAAGAATGGCAGAGACACTTAAAACCGGGAACTGGCTCACTTAACAAAGGATCTCTTCTCTCAGAAATAAATTTTAATTGCCACACCTCCCACCCCAACAACGAAGGTATCTGTAAACCCCCTGCTTCACCCTGATCATTTCCATCGATGTATGCTTTCTCTCATTTAACTCCCCCTCCCCCCACCTTCCACCAGCACCAAGAATAGCTGTCTGTGCACACAAGACCTTCCCAGTCTGTCAATGCCACCTGTGCTGGGGAAGTGCCAGGGTACTGCCTGGCAATGTCCCTCTCCCTCAGGGACCGTACTGACTTTTGCACACTCCAGGGTGATCCCCTCGATTACATCTGTGCGAGCCTGTTGTAAAATGAGCCGATGGGAGGTATGAAATCTTTTGGTGGATAGAGAGAGCTGTTTAATTAGATTTAAATTTATTAAATCATATTGAAAACAGATTCATATCCACTAATTACATTATTGGCTAGGGGTGGCAAAAATCAGAGATTGCGATCTTTGTGATTTTTGAGTTTTGCTGGATCTTGAGTCTCCACTGTTGATCTTGCAGATGGTGATTGTGGGCTCAAGATCCCCCAGTATTTCTAGTCAGTGATCTTTGATCACAATTCTGAACTTTTGAGGTCAGTGACAGGGGAATCGTGGTAATATCACTGGATTAATGGTAATAAAACCCAAGCTAATGTCCTGGGGATACAGGTTAAAATCCATAGCAGTTAAAGTTCCATCTTTACACTTAACATACCCTCCACTATGTTGTGTGACTCTACCAACTATCATGCCAAATGTGATAGAGTCAGAACAGATCTAGTGTCCATGAAACGTGTGGACCATTAGTAATAAAGTACCACATGAAAAGTTATTGTGGAAAATGATGGTAAAAGAGGTAAACTGTTGGCACAGATAGAAGATTGACTCGCTGACCAGCAAAAAGGTGGCATAAATAGGTTGGTAAGATGTAATGAATGATGTGCCACGGGGATCAGTGCTAGGATGTCAACTGTTAACAACATTGATGGGATAGTTATCAAATTTGCTGATGACACAGATGTACAGAAATAATTTGTGAAGAGGACATAAGGAGATACAAAAGGATGTAGATAGGCTAACTGAGCATAAAATGTGGGAAATATGAAATTGTTTGTTTTGGCAGGAAAAAAAAAGCAGCATTTTGTCTTAATAGTATAGCTCTGAGTTGCAGAGAGATCTTCATATCTTAGTGCATGAATCACAAAAGGCTGTTATCCAGGCTTAGCAGTAATTAGGAAAGCGAACAGATAATTTTTTATTGTGAGGCGAATTGAATATGAAAGTGGGAAGGTTATGCTTAAGGTGTATAGAGCACTAATGACAACTGTTAGGATCCTGGAGCAGAACCTCAAGGTTTATTACGAAGCCGACTGGACCCTAACAACTGCTCTATTTTGGCAGAAACACAAGGAAAGGATGCTTCGCTCCAGGAAGAATTTTAAGAATTTTACTGACAAAATAGGGATATATTATTAAAACAAGCTTTATTCAAAACACAGTTTAAGAATAAATGAAGCAATTTAACTTTTAACAGTCTCTAAACATGAAAGAGCTATGGTTGGACAGGCTAGGCTTGTATCTGCTGGAGTTTAGAAGAGGTAAGTGGTGACTTGATAGAAGCATAAGATCCTCAGGGATCTTGACAAGATGGATGTGGAAAGAATGTTTCCTCTTGTCAGAGCTATGGGTCCCTGTTGAAAATTAAGGAGTCATCCATTTACAGTGAAGATGTGGTAAAATCTTTTCATTGAGGGTTATGAGTCTTTGGAACTCTCTTCCTGAAAAGGCATTGGAAGCAAGTCTTTGAATATTTTTAAGGAAGTGGATGCCTTCTTGGTAAGCAAGGGATGAAGATTATCAGAGGTAGGTGAGAAGAAGATTTGAGATTACGATTGGATTGGCCATGATCTTAATAAATGGCAGAGCAGACTCGAGGGCTGAATGGTTGATTCCTGCTGTTTATTCGTATGATCAGCAGCAGCAAAATTGCAAACCTTATGGCCCAATATATCTCTCATTCTATCAAGCCAAGGGACCAACCTTGGTTAAATGAGTCATACAAAAGGGAATTTCAGGTTTACTACCAGCACTCCTTAAAATGAGGTGTCAAACTGGTGAAGCTACAATATGGGACTACTTGCAGCAGAACCAACAAGCAATTGACAGAAATATACAATTCTGCAACCAGTGGATCAAGTCCTGCCTCATCCAGTCACACACAGTGGTGGACAATTACAAAACTAATTGAGGAAGGCCAACAAATAGCCTTTTCCTCCATGATGGGAGTGCCCAGCATATCAGTGGAAAGTAAATTATTTCCCTCAGCCTTTTCCTGAAGAACCCCAGCATCACAGATGTCAATCTTTAACCATGGTTCAGACTATGTGATTCAAGAAACCATTGAAGACACTGAATGCTGCAAAGGCAATGGACCCTGCCCACATTCTGGCAAAAATAATGAAGATTGTGCTCTTAGACGAGTTGTTCTGTGGCTAATCTCAGGTTGCTCGGGTATGTACTGTCCACAAAATGCAAAGGAAGCCCTAACCAGCCAATTTCTGCCCCTCTGGCCATTCTCAATCATCAAGAGCGTGATGGAAGTTGTCCTTAACAAAGTTTATTTATTAGTCACAAGTAAAACTTACATTAAACTCCATTGAAGTTACTGTGAAATTCCCCTTGTCATCACAGTCCGGTACCTGTTTGGGTCATTGCACCTAATTAGCATGTCTTTCAAAATGTGGGAGAAAACTGGAGCACTTGGAGGAAACTCACGCAGACACAGAGAGAATATGCAAACTCCATACAGACAATGACCCAAGCCGGGAATCAACTGGGTACCTGGCGCTGTGAAGCAACGGTGCTAACCGCTATGCTACCATACTGCCCTCATTGCTATCAAGTAGTACTTACACAACAATTACGTGCTGACTGATCCAGTTTGAGTTCTGCCTGGGCAGCTCGCCACCTGATCTCATTACAGTCTTGTTCCAAATTTGGACAAAAGAGTGGAACTTGAAGGTTGGTGATAGTGACTATCCTTGTCGTCAAGATTGTATTTGATTGAATGTGGCATCAAGCAACCCTAGCAGAAGTGTAGTTAGATAGAATGTAGAACATTACAGCACAAATAGGCCCTTCGGCCCACAAGTTGCACCGATCATACCCATTACCTACTAGGTCATAGAACTATCTATAACTCCCAATCCCGTTTAATCCCATGTACTCATCCAGAAGTCTTTTAAGAGACCCCAGCAAGTTCGCTCCACCACCACCGACGGCTGCCGATTCCTTTCACTCACCACCCTCTGAGTGAAAAACTTACCCCTAACATCTCCTCTGTACTTGCTGCTCAGCACCTTAAACCTGTGTCCTCTCGTTGCGACCATTTCAGCTCTGGGAAATAGTCTCTGAGAATCCACCCTGTCTATTCCTGTCAACATTTTATAAACTTCTATCAGGTCGCCTCTCAATCTTCGTCTCTCCAGGAGAAGAGACCCAGCTCCCTCAGCCTATCTTCATAGGGCATGCCTCCCAATCCAGACAACATCCTTGTAAATCTCCTCTGCACCCTCTCAATAGCTTCCGCATCCTTCCTGTGGTGAGGCAACCAGAACTGCACACAGTACTCCAAGTGGGGTCTGACAAGGTTCTTATAAAGTTGCAACATTACGTCCCGACTCCTAAACTCAATCCCTCGATTAATGAAAGCCAGTACACCATACACCTTCTTGACCACATCCTCCACCTGCGAGGCCGATTTAAGAGTCCTATGGACCTGGACCCCAAGATTCTTCTGCTCCTCAACAGTGCTAAGACTCCTACCCTTGATATTGTACTCCTCCCATTGGGAATCAGGAGAAGTCTCTCTGTTGGTTGGAGTCACCCCTTGCTTAAAGGCAAGATGATTGTAGCTGTCAGAAGCCAATCAGTTCAGTCTCAGGACACTGCCACAAAAATTACTTAAGGAAGTGTCCTAGGCACAGGCATCTGTTTCATCGATAACCATCTGTTAAAAGATCAGAATGGAGGATATACATTGCTTGGAGCAAAGAATGACTGAAAAGAAATAATAACAACGGAGAAATTGAAAGCTTGAGCGAGAACACTAGCTAGGAATATAAAAAGAGATAGTAAAAAATAATTGAAAAGAAAAAGAATAATTGAGGTATGTCTTGGTCCCTTAGAGAGTGAGATTGGGTGATGATGAAAAATGAGGAAATAGCAGCGTGTTGAACAGGATTTTTATTTGTCTTAACTGTAAAAAAAAATACAAAAAAAACCCAAGAATTCTTGAAAATCGAGGTAATTAGGAGGGAGCAATTTGAAACCATCACAAAGGAAAAGTTACTGGGATAACTATCAGAACTAAAGGCTGAAAATCTCCTAGACCTTTTGGCCTGCAACCTAGGATCTTAAAGAAGTGGCTGCAGGAATGGTAGATGCATTGGTCATGATCTTTCAAAATTCCCTCAATTCTGGAAAGGTCCTCAAATTGAAAAATAACCAATAAATAAATTCAAGAAAGTAGGGAGACAAAGCAGGAAACAATAAGTCTAACATCTGTTATTGGGAAAATGCAAGAATCAGTTATTAAGGAATACATTTTGAAAATATAATCAAGTCAGTATGGTTTTGTGAAAGAGGTTAATCAGACTGATTGCTGGACGGTAAGATCATCATAAGAGGAGAGATTGGATTGATGATTGGATTCACAGGATTTAGAAGAATGAGAGGAAATTATCTAAAATTCTGATAGGTCTTGACAGTGTGGATGCAAAGGTGATGTTTCCTCTGGCTCAGGGTCTAGAACAAGGGGGTGACAGTCTCAGGATATGGGGGTAGGCTTTTTGGACTGAGTTAAAGAGAAATTTCTGCACTCAGAAGGTAGTGAACCTGTGGAATTCTGGAGGCAATGGAGGCCAAGTCACTGAATATATTTAAGCAGCAAATAGATTCTTGCACTAAAGGTTTCAAGGAGAATGAGAGGGTATGGCATTTAGATAGAAGATCAGTTATGAGCAAATTAAATGGCAGAAAAGACTTGAGGGGCTGAATGGCTGACACTTTTTTTTATGCTTAAATCATGTTTGACTAATGTATTCTAACTCACTAATGAAAGTTCTTTGTGGAAGTAACTAGCAACATATATAAAGGGGAACCTGTTGATTTGGATTTTCAAAAGGCATTGATGAGGTGCCATATTAAAGTTTATCACATAAAATAAGAATTCATGGTGTAGGGGTAGCATATTGTCACAGATAAAGAATTGGTTATGAATTGGACAGCAGAGATAATTGGGTAATTTTCGTGTTGGCAAGCTGTGAACGAGTGTCTCACAGGAATGGGTGCTGGGGCCTGAATTATTGACAATTTATATACGTGACATGGAAGAAAAGAAGGAATTATTTTAGCTAAATTTGGTGATCACTCTCAAAGTAGGAAAGTAAGTTAATCGAGGATAAGAAGTCCACAACCTAATCCTTTTGCTTGACTGGCCAATGGACAGCGCCAGCTACTAAGATTGGGAGAGAGCCAAGATTTCTTGCTTCTTGTGATCTTAGAAATCGGCCTCATGCCTGAAAATAGAATTTAAATATGATGCAATAATTTGGGCTCATTTGCCCCTCAGACCTCAACGGTGAAGGTCCTTACTGGCAAGGACCATGTATGGTCCCCATCAGCAAGGACTAGATATGATGGTGTTGCTAGTAAGACTGGAAGCCATTGAGACCCTCCCAGTCTATATGTGGGGCTTTTATTGGACAACCTGTGCATGGGAGGAGGGAATCTGATGGTCCATGTGCAGGGGGGAATTGGCTGCAGAGCCCTGCAATGACAGGGGATGGGGATCAACCTTGGAACCCACAATATCTGGTTGTGGGGGAGCTATTGGCTATGAAGGCCACAGTAGCTGGAGGGTGGCAGTGACTGATAGATCTGTATTTACAAAACAGAGATCTGAATACATGCAATAGCACCCACTGTTCCTATCTGCTAGCTTTTGACAAGCTTAGACCTCACCCCCTCTCAGTGATCCTGCTGATGGGGAACAGACCTTGCATTTTTTTGTTTTTGCAGACTGAATAAGATTTGATTATTTTTTTCTCCTCTTTCCCCGCCACCCCCATACAATCCAGTCTGATTTTCAGGCTTTTTGGGCACTGAGAATTTTTTTAAGATTGCTCGCAAAAAGTCTACAAAGGGATTTTGATAGATTACATGAGTTTGGAAAAGTTTGGCAGATGTAGTATAATGTGGAAAAATTTCAGGTTGTATGCTTTTTCAGAAAAAATAGAAAAGCATTATTATTTATATGGAAAGAGATTGCTGAACTCTGTGACACAGATGGACCCCAATACTCAGCAGTGACTGCCTCACCATAACATTCAATGGCATTATCATTGATGAATCTCTTAATATCAAACATTGACCAGGAACTGAACTGGACTAGCCATGCAAATAGTGTGCCTACAGGGGAGGCAATGGCTTAGTGGTGGTATCACTAGACTATTAATCTAGGAACTCAGCTAATGTATGGGGACCCAGCTTTGACTCCCACTACGGCAGATGGTGGAATTTGAATACAACAAAAAAAATTTAGAATTAAGCTTCTATTGATGGCGATGAAACATTGTCAATTGTCGGGAAAAAACCCATCTGCTTCACTAATGTTTTTGGGAAGAAAATCTGCCAAGCTTGACTGGCCTGGCCTTGATGTGATACCAGAGCCACAGCAATGTGGTTGACTCTTAACTGCCCTTGGGCAACTAGAGATGGGCAATAAATGCAGGCCAGCCAGCAACACCCATGTCCCACGAATTAATACAAAAAAAAACGCCTGAACCTGGGAATTCTGAGTTGCATAACTTGCCTCCTGACAGCCGAAAGCCTGTCCATCTTCTAAAGCAGGGGTCTCAAACTACGGCCCATGGGCCACATCCGGCCTGCAGCCGGCTGCATTCTGACTGGAGTTTGGAGACCGCTAATCCAAAGGCTCAAGTAAAGATAATAATAAAATAATCTGCACTTGCCTAGATGAGGCAGCAACACTGGAGCTTTCCAGGACAAAGCCTGATTAAACCCCATTCATCAACTTAAACCTTCACTTCTCTACCACTGGCACATAGTAACAGAGGTGTGTATTATATCCAAGATGCACATCTGCTTTGACAGCACCATGCAAACCCATGTCTTCTACCACCTGGAAGGACAAGGGCAGAAAATACATGAGGAAACAGCCACCTGCAAGTACCCCTCCAAATCATACACCATTCTGACTTGGAAACATATCACTGTTCCTTCACTGTCACAGGATCAAATTGCTGGAACTTCCTTCCAAACAGCATTACAGATGCACTGGCTCCAGATGGTCTACAGCAGTTCAATAAAGCAGCTCACTACCACTACAAGGATGATTAGGAATGGGTAACAAATTTTGGCCTTTCTCCATATACCATGAAAAAAGTTTTTAAAAATGTGCTTTCGATAAGTTCTCTGTCATTTTTCTAGTTCTGTTGTGGCATTTTTAGTCAATACAGCTGCTCCATTTTTTCCCACTTTATCCCTCATAAGTATTTTGTTATTAGAAATTATCTCCCATTCTATATTTGCATACAGACAATCAAATCTGCCTTATGTTTTGACAATGTTGCTCTTTTGCACTTCAATTCACCTTAGAATTCTTGAAACACCCTTATTAGTTTGAACAGGAAATACGGATGGAATTTATTGCTCTCCCAGGATGAGTTTGAAAGTGGATGGAGAGAGACCATGCAATCATCACTCCTCCACCTTCCTCCACTTACATTGGGGTGGGAAACCTGTGAGTGACCTTCCTGCTTGAATGCTAATTGCTACTTAAAAGCCTCACCGACCGCAGCTGGTGCTCAGACAATAGTGGGCACAGGACTATCTGGTTTACCTATGACCTGTGGGTAGGGTTGGGGGGGGCTTCATCGTACAAAGGCACTCTGTGCCCGATTGAGGGACCAGGCATTAGAGAAAGCATGCAGGAAGTAATCTCTCTTTCATTGCTGCTGATCACCTTGACCCCTACCAGCATTGTAAACGCCATTCCACGTGTGTCACTCTGAAGTATTAATCATTGTTCCTTTATATCCAATGTAGCAGCAATAGTGGCTTCCACTCCCAGTGGAGCTGCCCATACTACTGGGTTGTAAGCCCCTCTTGGCTGGCAGCTCTCAGGTGGGATTTTCACCTTAATTGTAACATTATTTTAGTGGAAAGCACAGTGCTGCCCATGTAAGAGCCTGAACACATTGGAATAATACCAGGCTTCATGTGGAAAGATGGCAAGAAACCAGTGGGTGGGATTCATGTTATCTTCTCCAACTTCTGCCTTGTGACTACTTTGTCCTCTTCCTTCACAAAAACCTTTTTTATTAAGTCATTTTATGCTTTGCATTGAGAGGCTACATATCATTCAGAGCCACTGCCTAGAACCTTAGGAGCAATTATCTGTTCCTCTATATATAGAATCTCTTTCTAATGTTGCATATTGATGTTTCAAACATTTTTTTAAAAGTTCATTATGGGACATGGGTGTTGCTGACTTGGCCATTATTTATTGCCTGTTCGTATTTGGTTGCCCTTGTGAAGGTGATGACGGACTGCCTTTTTGAACCACTGCAGTCCTTGAGCTTATGTTCCCCCACAATGCTGTTAGGTAGGAAATGCCAAGATTTTGACTCGGCTGACAATGAAGGAATAGCAATATATTTCCGGGTTAGGATGGTGAGGAACTTCAAGTGATGGTGTTCTCACACATCTACTGTGCTTGTCATTCATATTAATTGTGGGTTTTGGAACGAGCTGCTTGAGAAACTTTAGGTGAGTTCCTGCAGAGCACCTTACAGATATTTAAATATTTACAATGTCATATTACGTGATACACAAAACTACTTTTTTTTTCTATTAACAGCATACCATTTTTGATTTCTACAATTTGCTTAAAATGTCTACATTATGGGATTTGAACCCATATCCCCAGAGCATTCGTCTGGGCTTCTGAGTTGCTAGTCCAGTGAAGTTACTACTTTGTCACCATCTTGCCTTAAATTAAATCAAACTCAAGTTTTCTGTTTTAGCTTTCAATGCCTCCATTCAATGCCTCCATTTTTTGTTTGATGGCCTCCATCTCCTAGAAATACTTAACTTGGCGCTAACGTAATGCTGAGCTAAATTTGGATGTTCACTCGGAGCATGCTTTATCAGGATGTATGATTAGCTGTGCCAATGGCATATTACTTTTAGGTACAATGTGGACATGCCATGTTGTAGTTTTTATTTAACCTATTTTGAATAATGTAGGGAATTAATTTTACCAGCTATATTTGATATCGCTCATAAATTCAGAGGCTCTATTAGTGAGTATTATGATTGCACATCAAAGATGGTACTATTGTCTTGTGCTTCAACTAAGGAGATTACAAAGGGGTGAGGGAAGAGTTGGCTATGGTAGACTGAGAGCAAAAACTTTATGATGGGACAATTGAGGAACAGTGGAGGAGTTTCAAAGCAATCTTTCATAGTGTTCAGCAAAAGTATGTATCAGTGATAAGGAAGGACTGTAGAAAAAGAGATAATCGACGATGGATATCTAAGGAAATAACAGAGTATCAAACTGAAAGAAAATGCATACAAAGTGACAAAAATTAGTGGGAACCTAGAGGATTGGGAAATCTTTAAAAGCCAACAAAAAGCCACAACAAAAGCTATAAAGAAAAGTAAATGGATTATGAGAGTAAACTAGCTCAGAATATAAAAACAGATAGCAAAGTTTTTAGAAATATATAAAATGAAAAAGAATGGCTAAAGTTAACATTGGTCCTTTAGAGGATAAGAAGGGGGATGTAATTATTGGAAATGAGAAAATGGCTGAGGCATTGAACAGGTATTTTGTGTCAGTCTTCATAGTGGAAAGCATAAATAACATGCCAAAAATTGATGACTGAAAGGCTATGGCAGGTGAAAACCTAGAAACAATCAGGAAAGAGATAATGTTGGGCAAGTCTCCTGGTCCTGATGGAATGCATCCCAGGGCACTAAAAGAGATGGTGGAAGAAGTAGAAAATGAACCCAACTGAGAGAGATTTGCATCTTAGTTCAATTTTCAATTAAAAACTCCACTTGAATTTTGAAGCCACCTCCTTATCCACTTGTATTTTGTTGCCCATCGAAGATAATTAGTGACTTATAAGACACAGATCTGGACAGAAATGCTAACATATGTGGTCTTACTCAAGAGTCTCACAGCATCAGGTTAAAGTCCAACAGGTTTATTTGGTAGCACAAGCTTTCTGAGCGCTGCTTCTTCATCAAGTGAGGGGGAAATGGATAACAAATTCAAACAGAAATGATTGGAAAATGCTCCCAACACTGAATTGGCCAAATTTATTTACTGTTAAATTCTTATGACTTCATATTTAATAGTGTTTATCTGAATCATTATAGTGTATATTTATTCAAAATAGTTTTGCTTAGATTGATTTATTGTACATTTTGAAACATTTGACAAAAATGCAAGTTTTGTATGCATATTAAAATTTAAAGGGTTGACAGAAGTGCTGTATGAAATTATTTTGGACTAGTAATAGTGAAGATGAATCCTCTTTAAATGCAATTGGATGGCTTTTCACTATTTCTTTAAATCCTACAAAATGTTATTTGTTGTTGCAGGAGCACAGCAGCATCTTCTATTGGCTACAATGTTTGCCTTAAACATCCGGTACCAGTCTGCAGATTTATCAGTGGTCATTCACAGTGGTCTTCTAGAAGCTCTTTCAAAGCTGACAAACTCCTGCCTTCTTGTGAACCAACGTTGGTTGATGGCATCAGTGTCCGGCAATTCCCATTTAAATGTTGCATTAAAACTGGCCGGTGCTCGACTTCTGCAAATTTTAGCTATCACTGCGAGGTTAGTAGTCCATGCGAGGTGTTAAAACTAGAGTGAAATTGGACTAAATAATATGTCAGATTTGTTGACAGCAAAGTTCAAATGCAATTGGATTTTAGCCATTGCAGTAATGGGGATTTATGTTTTTGTTTGTAACGCAAAAGGCACCAATAAATTAACAGTTACTTAACTTCAATAATTCTCAATCTGTGGTGTTTTAATTACACAGTTGTATTGAAGCATGTTGAACCATGGTTTACGAACTTTATTATCTCCAAGAAGGAAATCAAGTATTTTGAATTGTAATGCAAATCTTGATTTATTCTATTGAATTTGTCACTAAACTTCAATACTTCCTTTTATCGTGACTTTTTGTACACTTGTTGACAAAAATGCCAAAATATCATTATCATTTCTTTATTTTTTTCCCCTTTTTCCCTCAGTCATTGCAAATTGTGCTTTATCTCTCTTTTTCATGAAAGTCACTATTTGATTCAATAGATACTGTCTAATCCTAATAGTGCAATTCCTTCCAAAGAATCAAAGTCAAAATTTATTTATTGTCATAAGTAGGCTTACATTAACATTGCAAAGAAGTTTTCTGGTCGCCACACTCTGGCATCTGTTCAGGTATACTGAGGGAGAATTCAGCATGGCCAATGCCACTAACCAGCATGCCTTTCAGACGGTGGGGAGAAACCATGCATACACAGGGAGAACATGCAGACTCTGCACAGACAATGACCTAAGCCAAGAATCAAACTCAGGTCCCTGGTGTTATGCTAACCACTGTACTAATGCAAAAATCAGAAGCCATTTTATATAAAGGATTTGTATTGGATATAATAACTTAATATTTCTTGATTGAAAGACCCACAAGCTGACACAGTGGATAGAATATGATGCTTCATGAACACAAAATTTTAAGTAATAGGGTTTAGTCTTCACCTATCCTTAGTTTTTAAACTCAATGCTCTCTTTGATTTTTCTTTTGTTTACTTTTTTTTGCAGTTCCTATGCAGATACCTTGTGCCCTGAGGTAGTTCAAGCACCGATGGACGTATTGTGCTGCCAGTTGCAAAATTTTTTGCATGTAATGTGTGGAAATTCAGAATGCGAATTAGCTGAAGAGGAATGTACAGAACAACATAGCTATGGATCCAGCATCAGATCAGAAAGTAAAGGTGGGAATAGAAAATTAATACGTAAAATAAGAACGCTAATAGAATTTCTTTATCAAAATAGTTAGATCTCACTATTTTAAGAGCAGAGACCTCACATGACTTTTGATTTTGGTGTCAGGAAAAGCATATTAAAATATAATGAATTGGTAATGACTTGTCAACATGTTCAGTTTAACATTTTTAAGAAGTATCATGAAAGGGCAATGTCAATAAAGCCCTTTAAATACGTGGGAAGCACCACCAAGTGCAACAGGAATGTTCAAAAGGTGTTAGGTGAGGGATCCCTTTGAGATGTCTGCCTGTACTACTGGTGACATTGTGTTAGACCTCCTTGTAGACATTTGTGCAGCTTTTTTTCAATCTCTACAAGCCATAAGCAGTTATTGTGATCAAGAAGTAAAAGTTGTATGTTATGATTTGGTGAGTTGTGACTGCTTAAATGTATGCATTGCTATGGCTTCAGCATTATTGAGAGATTATGGGTGGAATTTTCCCATCCCATCTGTGATGGGAATCATAGTGGGCAGGGGCGGACCATGCAAAGATCCATTGACCTTGGGTAAGAATTTCTGGCCTTAGGGCAAGCACGGCTGGAAAATCCCACCCTTTATCTCTGCTGTAACAAAAAGCATTAGATAAAATGAGATTTGTTGATTTTAAAGTTTAAAAAATAATTGTGGAATAGAGGGGGTGCTCCATTGGTTCTGATAGCAATGTACATGTAGACGTATTGGTATGTTTTGCACATCACTTTTCAGTGAGGACCATTTTACACATTCACATTTCAGAACACCAGTTCTCTCCCTGTCATTAGACTTCCTAGTATGTAATGCCTGACTGAAAAGCAGAGCATAAATGGATAATAGACAGGATTTTAGATGTTAAAACACTTGGGTATTGCTTACTTGAGAGATCCATTGAAGGGGACAATTCATTCCAGACTCACAGCAGGAGGAAGCCGGATTGAAAAAACATAAAATTCAACCCTTTCTGCTGAAACCTGAAAGACTATGAAGCAACGAAGCAATGGATGGAAGAAAACAATGTATTGATGTATAATAAAACAAGAAGCTCCAAGAAGCAAGAGGTGGATTGTTACTGTTCTGTTCTGGAATAGATGAGATATTCTGTTAATTAATTTTTTAAAATAAAGTTACATTTTTAATAAATAAAGCTTAGTGACTTCTAAATTTTTTGAATATTAGTAGCTGGACAATTAAATTGATTTGGGAATGGAAATTTGCATTGGAATGTGTCTTCACTCCAGATCATGTCCTGATAATACCGGAGTGAGATTATTAGTTTTATGGAAGCTGCCCTAGAAATATAAAAACTTATTATTAAGAATCATCAGTACTCAAATTTGATGACAAGATTTATCCTTCAAATTTTGAGACTTTAAGTCACACTCTAAATTTTGCAATGTTAATATATATCTAAACATTTGTACCTTTTATCAGGCAACTGGAATGCAAAAAGATTAGTTTCAAATAAAACACACTAAACAATAAGGCGTTATGGCGCAGAAGGTAGCCATTCATCCAATCCAGTTCCTACTGGCTCTCTCGAATAATTCAGTCAGCCCCATTCCCATTGTGTTCCCTGAAGGCTTATTTCCCTAATTATCCGTCCAATTTCTTGCTGAAATTGTTGATTCCCTGTAGTTCCACTACTTTGTAGTCAGTGAGTTTGATGTCATTGCCAGTTATACCCTCCTACCTTGCCCAACATCTTAAATCTGTGCCCTGTAAACCTTGTATCATCAGCTAATAGGAAGGGCTTGCCATTGTCTGCCTTAACAGAACCTATCATAATCTTGTACAACTCTATCAAATATCCCTTCAACTTCCTTTGCTCCAAGGAGAACAACCCCAGCTCATCCAAGCTAACCTTAAGGCAAAAACGCTTCATCATCAAACTATTGCAGTAAATCTCTTTTGTAATGTCTAAAGGACTCTTACATCATTGCTAAAGTGTGATGACCATAACAGGTGCACCAATCTAATTTTAGCTTAGTAAAAGCTCTGTAAAATTTCAGCACAACATTTTTTTGCACCATGTGCACCAATTTATGAAGCCCATGATCCCATATGCTTTGTTAATCACTTTATGCCCTGCTATCTTCAAAGATTCATGAATTTTCAGGTGTTCTGTCCCAGCGTACTCATTAGAACTGTGCCATTAAGTCTATATTTCATCTGCTATCCTCTCTGCCAAAATGTATGACTCCATGGTTCCCTAAATTATATTCCACTTGTTTGCCCGTTATACTAGCCTGTCTGTCTTGCTGCATACTATTGATCGAATACAAGAGCAGAGATATACTTCTGAAGCTGTATAAAGCTCTGGTCAGACTCCATTTGGAATATGGTGAGCAGTTTTAGGCCCTGTATCTAAGGAAGGGTGCACTGGCCTTGAAAAAGGTCCAGAGAAGGTTCACAAGAATGATCACTGAAATAAAAATCTTGTTGTATGAGGAACGGTTGAGGACTCTGGGTAGTACTTGTTGGAGTTTAAAAGGATGAGGGGGAGATCTTATTGAAATTTACAGGATACTGCGAGGCTTGAATACAGTGGACGTGGAGAGGATGTTTCCACTAACAGGAAAAACTGGAATCAAACTAAAGGAACCGTTCTCTAAAACAGAAATAAGGAGGAATTTATTCAACCAGAGAGTGGTGAATCTTTGCTGCAGAATGTTGTGATGATGTAGAGATGCCAGCGTTGGACTGGGGTAAACTCAGTAAGAAGTCTGACAACATCAATTTTAAATCCAATCGCCTGAGGAAGGCTACAAAGGCCGAAAGCTTGCAAGTGTACTATCAAATAAATCAGTTGGATTTAAAATTGGTGTTGTCAGACCTCTTACTGAATATTGTAGAGGCCAGATCATTGACTATCTTTAAGACAGAGATAGATAGCTTCTTGATTAATAAAGGTCTTGGAGGCTCTGGGGGAAAGGCAGGAGAATGGGGATGAGAAAAACATCAATAATGTTTGAATGGCAAAACAGACTCGATGGGCTGAGTGGACTTATTTCTATTCCTATGTTTATATCATTCTCAATTTTTGCCACGCCTCCAAGTTTGAAAATTTTGTCAAATTTTGAAATTGTACTTTGTAACCCAATACCCAAGTGATTTATATTTATCAAAAAATGCTGATATCTTGGGAAATATAATCTGCTACCTTCCAACCTGTAAAGCAGCCATTTACTGTGAGTCTCTGCTTTCTGTCCTTAAGCCATTATCCAAGCTGACAATGACCCTCCTATTCAATATGCCTTAATTTTGTTAACCTTTTGTTAATAATTTTCAAATGCTCTCTTAAAATCCATGTAGACAGCATCCACTGGATTCCCTTCATCAATTTTCTCCCATTACTTCATTAAAAAATTAAATTAGATCAAACAATTCATCTTTTACAAGTCTGTGACGGCTCTCAATTAACTCAAATCTTTCTAGATGCCTGTTTTTTTTAAACTGATTATTATTTCTAAATACTTTCCATCAGTAATGTTAAACTGACTGGTCAGTTGTCACTAGGAATGTCCCTATACTGGGTTTTGAATAAGGATATCACATTTTCCATTGTCCCATCCTCTGGTACCTCTGCCATATCTCAGAAGTAAGCTGTCAACTATTTAGTACAGTACAGTACAAACAGGAACAGGCTCTTTGGTCCACGATGAAATTAAATGTTGAATGTCACCAGCAGCCGGGTGGGATCTGAACCAATGTGCCCAGGGTATTGGTCTAGGTCTCTGGATTACTAACCCAGCGCCATTGCCACAACTCCACCATCTTCCCTCCATCTCCTTCTGAACCTTCTTAAGGACATTTTTGTTTCTTCCCCTTTTTAAGTACACTGGAGTGCAAGGCATCCAGACCAGGTCAATAAATTATGTACTCTAAACATAGCCAGCTCTCCGTTGCACCCTGCCCATCAGTTTTTGGCTCATCTGTTACCATCTCCGTTTGTCTTGATAGTTTGTCAACATCATCTGTCTCAGTAAGAGCCAATATAAGAGCCCTCATTAAATTTTCTAGCCTTGCCTAGCCTCTAAACATATATCACCCTCCTTATCCGAAATAAACCTTCCCCATCTCTTACTACCCATTTACTGTTTACATGTTGATATTGAACTGTTGACAACATATATCCTGTCACTTTTACTTCTTAAATTTTGTAGGAAATCAAGAATTATTCCTGTTGAAAAAATAGCAATTTAAAAAATGCTTTTGATTTTGTACTTGGTAAAGTATTTATTTCCATCTATTATTTTAAGTTTGAACTGGTTTGGATTTCTGGACCAATATGTTGAGAAACCAACTGGAGAATTGGCCATTCTAGATTGAGTATTGTGTAATGAAAAGGAATAATTAGAAATCTAGTTGTGCAAGACCCCTTGGGGATGAGTAACCATAATATGATAGAATTCTTCATCAAGATGAAGAAAGATGTAGTTGGTTCTGAAAGTAGAGTCCTAAATCTTAAAAGAAGCTACAATGGAATGAGATACAAGTTGGCTGTGAAGAATTGGGAGACATTACTTAAAGGGATGATGGTAGAAAGACATTGGCAAACATTCAAAGAGTGCATGGATGATCTTCAACAATTGTTTATTCCTGCCTAGCACAAAATTAAAACGGGGAATGTGGTCAAATTATAGCTTATAAGGGAAATTAGGTATAACTTTAGATCCAAGGAAGAGGCAAACAAATTGGCCAGGAAAGAAAATGGACGTAACGATTGGGAGCAGTTTAGAATTAAGCAAAGGAGGACCAAGGGATTGATTAAAAAGGGGAAAATAGAGTATGAGTTTAAGCTTGCTGGAAACATAAAACTGGCTATAAAAGTTTGGCCAGGTGTGGAAAGAGATTAGTGAAGACAAATGTAGGTTTCTTACAGTCAGAAACAGGAGAATTTCTAATGGGGAACAAAGAAATGGCTGACCAACTAAATACATAGTTTTGTTCTGTTTTCACACACAGCACATGTGACTCCTTCCAAGAACTCCAACAAATTGGTTAAACTTGATTTCTCTTTCACAAAACCATGCTGACTCTGCCTGATTGCTTTGAATTTTTCCAAGTGCACTGCCATAATGTCTTTAATAATAGTTTTCAACATCATTTGTTAAAAACTTTTAGGTTTAAGAACCAGTATTTTGTTGCCTAATGGCAGCTCAATATATCAATATATCCAATGTGTCGACAGCTGACCAGTGTTCTGGTAATTTCTCCACTTTTACTGGCGTATTGTATTTGCTCAGTTCGTAGCTCACACCTAATTCAGAACTGTGTGGATTCAAGCTTCTATCATAAAGTCAAGGACATACCAAAGACTGACTCCTCAATTCAGTGTTGATAGAGTGCTGCATTGTTGAACATGCACTGTCATTTTATATATTAAGATAAATGGATTGGGAAGAGGCAATGCAGGTTGGATCACTGGCAAGCTCTCATGCTGGCACTGCCTTCCAAACCCACAACCTTTCTACCTAGAAGGACAGGAGAACAGATGCATGAGAATACTACTTCCTGCAAATTCCTTTTCAGTGACAGAATCATAGAATTTCTATGGCACAGAAGTGACTGCACTGGCTTGCCAAATGAACATTATGACTTTATGCCAATCTCCTGCCTTTTTACATATCCCTGCGCAGTTCCTATTCAAATAGCCATCTAATTCCCACTTGAATGCTTCAAATGAATCTGCCTTACCATTACTTCCAGGCAGTAATCCCAGACAGATCCCAACCACTTGTGCAAATTCCATCTTTTTCAAGTCACTTTAAATCTATGCTCATTCTTGCTCATTTTGAGTGGAAACAGTTTTTCTCTATTTGCTCCCTCTAGACCGTTATGATTTTGAACATCTCTCCTTAAATCTCATTTTAGCCATCTTCTCTCCAAGGATAACAGTCCTAACCTCTCCAATATTTCCTACAACTGAAATTTTTCATTCCTGGAACTATTCTTGTAAACCTCTTCTGCAATCTCTCGAAAGCGCTCACATCCTGCCTATAGTCCAGAGCCTAGAACTGTACACAATATTCTAGCTGAGGTCTAACTCGCTTTTTGTAAAAGTTCAGCAGAATTTCCTTGCTTTTTGTACTCTGTACCCCTATTACTAAAGCCCAGAGTACTAAGTGTTATTAATCCTCTCTTCACCCATCTACCACCTTCAGTGATTCTGCACCTATACACTCAGGTCACACTGCTCCTGCACCCCTTTAAGAATTTTAGCCCTAATTTAAAATTTATTTATTAATCACAAATAAGGCTTACATTAACATTGCAATACAGTTACTGTGAAATTCCCTTAATCGCCAAACTTCAGCACCTGTTCAATGCACCTAATCTTTCAGGCTGTGGGAGAAAATCTGAGCACCCAGAGGAAACCCACACAGACATGGGGCATATGTGCAAACTCCAGACGGACAACAAAGCTGGGAATTGAACCCGGGTCCCTGACACTGCAAGGCAGCAGTGCTAACAACCGTGCCACCATCCTGCCCCAGCACCAAAGTGGATTAATTAGTAAGTTCAGAGAATGTGGAAACAGGAAAATGTAACAGAATAGATTGCTAACTGATTTTAAAACATCCAGCTAAAAATGGGAGAAAGAGAGTTATTCAGAGGATGGCACCAAATTTGCAGATGATTTGGGGGTGGTGTGGGTTGGATGGAGGAAATCAGTGGGAAATAGTCACTATTAAGGAGGATTGCAAGACAATGTTAAAAGACTTGAATAACAGATGATCAGTGAAATTCAACACAGATAAATATAAGGTTGTACGTTTTGGTACTAGAATAGGAGTCGTACATTACTTCAAAAGCACATGCTTAGGTGGCATAGAGAAATGAGGGAATTGCAGAATATGAATAGAACAATCACTAAAAATTGTATCAACGGTTAGCAAGGCAGCAAATAAAGTAAAAACCAAACATTAGGTTTTATTTCTAAAAGGATGGAATTGAAACATAGCATACAATCTGGCAGGTGTGTGCCCAACTCATAAGTACTTAAATAGTGCCTAATGACGTTGAGCATGTATCCCAATGTCGTATTTTGGTCGGTGAGCATAGGCACGGATCAGCAGTGCATTTGCTGACAAATATGCTGCTTGTTAAAGGGATTAAATCTCCAATTTCAAGATTTTATGTGCCCTGTGTGATTTCAAGTTGGGAAAATGGGAAACTTGGGCAGGCAGACCAACCATTTTTTAACTTTTTGGATTCAAGGGTGGAATATAAGAGGAATGGAGGAAATGCTCGGTGAGGTGGGAGTTTCAGGAAGTGAGTTGAGTGTTTTGCAGTCTTAAGGGAGTGTGTTCTGTTTTCGGCTCAGCACCATTTTTTTGCTGTTCTCTGGCACTGGAGATACCTGCAGATGGATATAGTTTGCTCAGCAGGGAGCACCTCGTGCTCTGAGGAAGAAGGGGACAAAGAGGGAAGACACCTGGAGGTCATATGCAACCACCATGACCAGAAACGTAGGCACAGGATCATGAATGACAGGGTAGAGGATAAGGCGCACTGCCCTGCACAAATGTCACCACCCAGCTGATAGCTTATACAGGTAGCATTGAAATACTTGGACGTGACAGAAGTCAAGCTACAGCTTTCAAGGGAACCTATGATGAGCATGTGTTAGATGATTGGCTCAGAGAGAACTTCCATTGTGTGGTTCTGAAAGTCACTGGCAATGAACTTTTTTGGCTCTGAATCATTCCAGGGCACAGTGGGTAATCTTTGGCAGAGTCCTGCATTCAGCTGCGCACAGCTGTGTCAAGCTAGTGACTGATGTTTTCACGTATATTGGAATATTCATTCATTTCAGGAAGGACAAAGTCAGCGATGTCAAAGGAGGTTTGTCACCCTCTTGGCTGGCCCTGCTTTCATCTGAGGGATAAAAACAAATGTTCAAAGCCATAACTCATATCACACTGGCTTATTTTCAGAATATATTGCCCACTGCAATTGCTCTCAATTGCATTGAAGTTTCTCAAAGACTGATGCATAACTGAAGCCATTCTGAGAGATGGCTCTAATCCTGTCATGATTCTACCTAGTGACCTCTAGCCTTCCTCCAAGACGCCAGCCTGACTGCAGCATGATGACCTCCTTCCCTGCTTGCATGGCTGATGAGAATAGCCAGTTTTGATATCCTACTACCAGTGATGCTGTGTAAATGTGGTTACTAAATGTTTTTCATAAATGAATACAAAAAACACTTCCAGTGGAGGCGAGTTCTACATTCTCATTTGGGCGAAGATGGTTCTTTCTAAATTCCCTACTGGATTACCTGATGATCGTCTTATACTAATGGTTTCTCGTAAGGTTTTTCCCACAAGAGGAAACATTCCCTTTGTATCTACTCAAACAAAACCTTTCATAATTTTAAAAACCTCCATTAGATCATCCCCTACATTTCCTTTTCCAAGATAACATGTC
Source organism: Sphyrna mokarran (assembly GCA_024679065.1). Classification (NCBI taxonomy): domain Eukaryota; kingdom Metazoa; phylum Chordata; class Chondrichthyes; order Carcharhiniformes; family Carcharhinidae; genus Sphyrna; species Sphyrna mokarran. The sequence continues at coordinate 38,013,453 of JAGIQG010000001.1, forward strand.
AATCTTTTCTTGTTGGATTTGGCCATGTATTTTTGGCATCATCTGTCTTCACCCAAAGAGCGAGAATGTAGAACTCACCACCACATGAAGTGTCTTTTGTATTCATTCAGAAAATTGTAATCATGTTTACAGAGCAGCCACTGGTAGTGGAATGTCAAAACTGGCTATCCTCACCATTCATGAGATTGGAGCGCTGGAGCTCTCTTGCAAGCAGGAAAGGAGGCCATTGTGCTGCAAAAGATAAAAGAGCTCCTTTGAGTACTCAACCATTAAGCCGCAGTGGCTTCCCATACCAAAGGTCCCGAGAGATGAGAGATTGTTACAAAATAAAAACAAATTACTGCATTGCTGGAATCTGATTGTGATGGTTGGTGGTTTGGAAGGTGCTGTCTAAGGAACGTTAGTGTATCTTGTAGACAGTATACATGGATAACTCTGTTCGTTGATGATGGAAGGATTGGATGTTTGTGGAAGGGATAATAATCAATGGAGTTGCTTTGTCCTGGATAGTATCAAGCTTCTTGAGCATTTTTGGAGCTGCATCTATCCAGGCGAGTTGAGAATATTCCTGACTTGTGTTTTGTGCGTGGTTGACGGGCTTTGGGGAATTAAACACCAGAGGATTCCTAGCCTTTGACCTGTTCTGTAACCGCAGTATTTGTACAGTTTCTGGTCACTGCTAAATGGCATGATGTTGATGGGGGTGATTTAGTGATGGCAACGCCATTGAATGGCAAAGGGCAATAACTAAGCCTTCTCTTGTTGGTAATGGTCTTTGCTTGACACTGTACAACATAAATTTTACTTGCCACTTGTCAGTCCAGGCCTGGATATTGCCTGGGACTTCTGAATTTGGACATGGACTGCTTCAGTATCTCGGGAGTCGCAAATGATATTGAACTTTGTGCAATCATCAGCAAACGTCCTCATCTGATCTTATGATGGAATGAAGGTCGTTGATGAAATAGCCAAAGATGGTTGGGCTACTCTGAGGAACTCTGCAGCAATGTCCTGGAGCTGAGGTGATTGACCTCCAATCACCACAACCATCTTCCTTTGTGCCAAGTATGACTCTAACCAGTTGACGGTTTTCCCCCGATTGCTATTGATTCTACTTTTACCAAGGTCCCATGATGCCATAATCAGTCAAATGCTGCTTTGATGTCAAGGACACTCACTCTCACCTCAAGACACTTGAAAGGATAAAGAGAAGATTTGCAAGGATAATGCCAAAAATACATGCCTAAATACATACCCTCTTTACTCAGAGGGTAGTAAGGGCATGGAATGTGGAAATTGTGGACTTGCCAACTTTAAGAACATTCAAATGGTCATTGGATAGGCATATGGGTAGTATTGGAATAGTTTAGGTTAGAGGGTCATTAGATTGGTTCCACTAGTCAGTGCAACCTCAAGGGCCAAAGGGCCTGTACTGCGCTGTTATGTTCTATGTTCTAAATTAATAGGAAAAGATTGACCTATTGGAGAAGGAAAGGTGGGGATGACCTAAAGGAGATTTTAAAAATTAGGAAAGGTTTTGTTTGAGTGGATACAGAGGGAATGTTTCCTATTGTGGGAAAAATTTAATGAGGCCATCAGCAAAAGATAATTACCAGGTAATCCTGTAGGGAATTTAGAAAGAGCTATCTTTGCCCAAAGAGCGAGAATGTAGAACTCACCACACAAGAAGTGTTTTTTGTATTCATTCAGGCGTTGGGCCTGCCTTTATTTTCCATTCCTTTTTGCCTTTGAGAGGTTGATTGTAAGTTGCTTTCTTGAACCGCTGCATTCCATGTGATGTTGGTTCACCCACAGTATTAGTACAGAGGGAATTTCAGAATTTTGATTCGGTGACTATGAAGAAACAGCAGCATATTTCCACATCAGGATAGTGAGTGATCTGGAACGGAACATCCAGATAGTGGTGTTCCCATATGTTTGCTATCCTTGTCCTCCTAAATGGAAGTGGTCATAGGTTTGGAAAGTGCTCTCTCAGAAGCCTTGTTGAGTCCCAGCGGTTCATCTTGTAGATGGTACACACTGCTGCCACTGTGAATCGGTGGTGGAACGAGTGAATGTTTGTGGATGGGGTGCCAATTAGGTGGATTGCTTTTTCCTGGGTTGTGGCAAGTTTGTTGAGTGTTGTTGGAGCTGTACCCAACCAGGTAAGAAGAGATTGTTCCATCAGATTCTTGATTTATGCCTTGTGGGGATTCAGGAGGAGAGTTACTTGCTGTAGGAAGTTTGATCTGTTCATGCAGTCACAGTATACATGGCTCGTCCAGTTCAGTTTCTAGTCAATGGTAACTCCCACGATGTTGGTGGTGGGGATTCAATGATGTTAATGCCATTCAATAAGAAGTCTCATAACACCAGATTAAAGTCTAACAGGCATATTCGGTAGCAAATGCCATGAGCTTTTGGGCCTCTGATCCTTCATCAGATGAGTGAAGAGTTCTGATCACAAGCAGGGGATGTAAAGACACACTCAGTTTACAGAGTACTGAATAGAATGCGAATTTTTACAGCTAATCAAGTTTTAAAGGTGCAGACAACGTGAGTGGAGATAGCATTAAGCATAGGTTAAAGAGATGTGTATTGTTTCCAGAGGACAATAAGTTAGATTTTGCAAGCCCAGGCAAGTCATGGGGGTTACAAATAATGTGACATGAACCCAAAATGCTGGTTGAGACCATCCTTAGGTGCGGAACTTGGCTATCAGTTTCTGCTCAGCGACTCTGCGGTGTCATGTGTCATGAAGACTGCCTTGGAGAACACTTATCTGAAGATCAGAGAGTGAATGACCATGACCGCTGAAATGTTCGCTAACAGGAAGAGAACAGTTTTGCCTGGTGATTGTCGATTGGTGTTCATTCATCCGTTGTCGTAGCGTCCAATTAGCTCCTTCCTGGCTAATATATAGCTATCCATTGCACTAACTGAGCCTTCAAGCCTCATCCTGACATAAGCCTCCTTTTTCTTCTTAACCAGCAAATCAACTTTTTTCGTACACCAAGGCTCTCTTACTCGACCATTTCCTCCCTGCCTGACAGGGACATACTTTTAGCTTTTATTGGTAGGGGGATTGAATTTAGGAGCCGCAGCATCATGCTGCAACTGTACAAAACTCTAGTGCGGCCGCACTTGGAGTATTGTGTGCAGTTCTGGTCCCCACATTATAAGAAAGATGTGGAGGCATTGGAGAGGGTACAGAGGCGGTTTACCAGGATGTTGCCTGGTATGGAGGGCAGGTCCTATGAAGAGAGGTTGAAGGATTTGAGGTTGTTTTCGTTAGAAAGGAGGCGGCTAAGAGGGGATCTTAGTGAAGCATATAAGATGATTAGAGGTTTAGATAGGGTGGACAGTGATAGCCTTTTTCCTAGGATGGAGAAAGCTAGCACGAGGGGACACAGCTTTAAATTAGGGGTATGAGTTATAGGACGGATATCAGAGGTAGGTTCTTTACTCAAAGAGTGATTAGGGAATGGAATGCCCTGCCTGCAGCTGTCGTAGATGCGCCAAGTTTGGTGGCGTTTTAAGAGGTTAATTGATAAGTATATGGAAGAGAAGGGAATGGTTTAGTTTGGAGGGGCATTGCTTTTTATTTTGGTCGGCACAACACCGAAGGCCGAAGGGCCTGTTCTGTGCTGTAATGTTCTATGTTCTATGTCTCTCCAGTGTACCATGCCTCAGGACATCCTGCAGTGTATCAGGTAGACAACATTGGCCAAGTTGCAAAAGGAGGTACTGTGTACCTGGTGGATGGTGTTCTTACATGAGATGATGATATCCATGTCGATGATCTGACGTGCCTTGCAGAGGTTGCTGTGGCAGAGTTGTGTGGTGTTGTGGTCACTGTTCTCCTGAAGGCTGGGTAGTTTGCTGCGGACAAATGGTCTGTTTGAGGTTGTGTGGTTGGTTGAAGGCAAGAAGTGGGAGTGTGGGGATGGCCTTGGTGAGATGTTCGTCTTCTTCAGTGACATGTTGAAAATTCCACAGAAAATGCCATAGTGTAACACAACTAGTGTGAGATTTCTTACTGTGTTTACCCCAGTCCAATGCTGGCATCTCCACATCATGAATGCCATCCAGTGTCAAGCAGCACTGGAACGTAGAAGCATAGAAAACAGAAACAGAGTCAGCCATTTGGTTCTTTGAGCCTAGTCCACCATTCATTGTGATCATGGAAGATCATCCAACTCAGTAGCCTGATCCTGAATCCACCCCCTCCAAACCCCCCAATATCCTTTGATCCCCCTTGCCCCAAGAGATATATTTAATTCTTCTTGAAAACATTTGAACATGGACTTTTTAGTATCTAAGGGGTTGCAAATAGTGCTGAACGTTGTGCAATCATCAGTAAACATCCTCAATTCTGACCTTTGATGGAAAGAAAATCATCGGTGAAGCAGCTGAAAATGGTTGTGCCCTGAGGAACTGATGCCTTAGAGTTGAGATCATTGACCCCCAGCAACAATCTTCCTTTGTGTTAAAGATCTTTTCCCTCGATTCCCAGTTTTGCTAGAGTTCCTTGATGCCAAAATGCTGCCTTTATGTCAAGGACAATTATTTTCATCTCAGGTATTCAGCACTTTTGTTCGTGTTTAAACCCAGGCTTTAATGAGGTTAGGAGTTGAGAGACTCTGACAGTACCCAATTTGAGCATCCGTGAGCAGGTTACTGTTAAATAAGTGTCACTGTTAATGATCCCTTCCATTACTGATGATCAAGAGTAGATTGATGGGGTGGTAATTATCCAGGTTGGATTTGTTTTGTTTCTTGTGTATAGGACATACCTGGGCAATTTTCCACATTCAAATTTCCATTGGGTCATCAAGAAAAGGCTCTGATGAAAGGTCACTGTGACTCAACGTTGGCTCTATTCTTTCTCTTTACAGATGCTGTCAGACCTGTTGAGATTTTCCAGCATTTAGTTTCAGATTCCGGCATCTGCAATATTTTGATTTTATCAATTTTCCACAGTGCTAGGTAGATGCCAGTGTTGTAACTTTACTGAGATGGGTTGGTTAGGGGCACAAGTCTTCCGTACTATTGCTGGAATATTGTCAGGGTCGATAACCTTTACAATATCCAATGCCTTTAGCCATTTCTTAGTATCACATGAAGTGAATTGAATTGGCTAATGTATTCTTATAATGTTGGAGATTTCCAAAGCAGGTAAGAATGGATCATCCACTTGGCACTTCACAAAGGAAGGTGGTTTTTGTTGGAGGTCAATGATTTCAGCTCGAGGGCATCAGTGCAGGAGTTCCTCAGAGTAGTGTCCTGGGCATAACTATATTCAGCTGCTTCACACCTTAACCTTTGCACTGATGTGCTGGGCTTCCAATGGGATATTTATAATCTCTGCTTTAATGAGTTGTTTGCCACCATGCATATCCGGATATGACAGGACTGCAGAAACAAATAGTATAGATGTTTTAAGAGGAAGTTGGGCAAGTATGTGAGGGATTAGAGAATTGAAGACTATGATTTTAGATTTAGATTGGGGAAAATTAGAGGGGACTCTAGTGGAATATAAAAGCAGGTATAGACTGGTTGGGCCATATATCTGATGAAATTCTATGCAACCTCCCTGGAAAACATGACAATCAAGGAACACCAAAGTTGATGTATTCACAGCTCTATTTTTGTGAATGATGTGCTCATGAAGATGGAGAAGAATTGATCATGGTATTGCATATTTACATTTGAGAAACGATTCTGTGATCTGCCAATGTATTTAGTTTTTAATAAATGAGAATAACAGGCTGAATATTTGCAACATCCTGGAATATTATCCCAGTGCATGGTGTTGCTAGCTCGTGGAATCATTCTTGTAAAACAAAATCCCTTGTACTGTTTCACTAGTGTGTCTCAACCTCAACTTCTCAATATCAAATTCAACAGCACCGGTGTGTTTTTTTTTATTTCTCACATTGTCTAGCCTGTGGTCTTTCTCAGTTCCGAACTAAGGGCAGTGTTGTGGTGTGTCCATACAGATTTGGAACTAGATCAAAGTCTTATTTATTTGCCCAGTGGATGCCTTGCCATCAAAGGGAAGGCTTCCATCTTTTTTGGGCTGAGTTTGAATTTAGACATGGAGATGCCGGCAATGGACTGAGGTAAAAACAGAAAGAAGTCCAACAAGTTTATTTGTGGCAAATGCCACAAGATCTCGAGACAGGCTGTCCCTACAAAGGTTTGTGGTGTTTGCGAGAAATAAACCTGTGGACTTGGTGTTGTGAGACTTCTTCCTGTTTGAATCTAGATTCCAGAAATTGACTGACTTTAGAACAAAATTAATAATAATAATTAAGCATAAGTCTTTGTGTGCTTTTTTTTTTCTAGATTTATTTTCAGCTGTTGATAGTGACTTTGATTTTGCATGTCTTTTTCTCTTATAAACAGAATATGGCAAAAGCAGACGAATTGTAGAAACGCAATTGGGAGACTTCCTTGTCTTTTTGCGTCGTGTTATCTCCTACAAAAATGTACGGAACAATATTGTTTCTGTGAAATGGATTGATCCACTTTTACTGATAGCAACACGGATGAACGAAACAGGTGAAATGATTAAATCAATCTCTTAAGCTGATAATTACCATAGATAACATGCAGCATTATTGTAGCAGTATTATTCATAAAGTATTCAAGTTTCACCTAGTCAGTGCAGCTTTTAAATTTTCATAAACTTTTTATTAACATCATTGGTCATTAGAAAAGTACTTTCCTCTTTTTAAGTAAAGTTTAGAAACAAGATCTTTTTTGATTGTTGGCAAGTATTGGTTAATCATGTGAAAAAGTTGTTTGAAGTGACTAAAATTGTAAAATCAAGAATAAAGAAATTGACTTGCATATAATTGCAAAGTATGCAGAAACTTTGGTTGAATGGTTGTGGAATGCATTTAGCAGTTAACCTGTGTCTGTTTACATTCATCAGTCCTATAGTTTAGCGCATTGTATGCAAGAGGCTAACGGTTATCATGGTATTAAACAATGAATCAAAAAGCTATGAAATTGTCATCTGAAGCCTTTGACAGGCCTCTTTGAAAATGGTTTGTAATCCTGTGATCAAGGAGTTGCTTGTTTGTTTTCTTGCTCAATTTGAGTTATGATGGTATGATTTAAATGTGACTTACATTGATTTCACTTATTCTTGCTTAGATTGGTAGCACAATCTAAATAATTATACTTCTTGAAACAGAACTTTCAATTTCACAATTTATTATTCACTTGCTTAATGAGATGACAAACTAATACTAAAACCTGTACAATACCATTTTCCCCCAGGTGTTCCACTTGTGCGCAATTTGCGTACCAAGCTCCTAGCATTACATATTTTGGAGTCCCTGCTGCCTGCCTGTTTTGAGCCAAATCAAATTAAAGAGGTAAGATTTATTGGTGCTCTTAACAATTATAGAAGAAAAGATTAGGAAATATATATATTTCCTAATATATATATTGGCAATATAATATATATATTGCCGTTTTTTATTTAAACTAACTTGTAACCGGAAGTCGTCACTAGGGGCTGCCGGTAGTTGTAGTTTTTCTCTCTGACTCTATAAATTGGTCCAGAGAGGTAACCCGATACTCTACATTAACCTCCTCTAACCTAATAATAAAAGTGTGTGAGAAGTTTTTTTTTCTCTCCTGGAAATTAAAGTAACAGTGATGGCAGTGCAGGTAGTACGTTGCACCTCCTGCAGTATGTATGAGGTGAGGGACACCAGTAGTGTTCCTGCTGATTACACCTGCAGGAAGTGTGCACATTTGCAGCTCCTTGAGGATCGTGTTAAGGAGCTGGAGCTGGAATTAGAGGAACTCAGGGTAATTCGAGAGGTTGAGGAGGATATAGGCAGGAGTAACAAAGAGATTGTAACTCCTAAAAGTGATAATTGGGTAACTATTAGGAGGAGGGGTAAGAAGCAATCGGGGAGACAATCCCCTGGGGCTGTTCCCCTCCAAAATAAATTTTCTGTCTTGGAGGCTACAGTTGAGGAAGAATCAACTGGAGCTGACCAAAGGGAGCAGGTCTCTGGGGGTGAGACTGCTGAGAATGCTCAGGTGGGTGGGGGGAATAAGAGATTAGGCCTAGTTATAGGAGACTCCATAGTTAGAGGGACAGATAGGAGGGTAAATAGTAATAAACGGGACTCAGGGCTGGTGTGTTGCCTCCCAGGGGCTGGGGTCCAGGATGTCGCAGATCGGGTTTTTAAGATTCTTAAGGGTGAGGGGAGTCAGCCCCAAGTCATAGTTCATGTGGGGACACATGATGTAGGTAGGACAAGGGAAGGGGATATTAAACAGAAATTTATGGAGTTAGGGTGGAAGCTTAGGTCCATAACAGGCAGAGTGGTTATCTCTGGACTCTTGCCTGTGCCAAGGGATAGTTTAGAGATGAACAGAGAAAGGGATAGTTTGAACTCATGGCTGCGTGGATGGTGCAGGAGGGAGGGGTTCAGGTTCCTTAACAATTGGGACTCATTCCGGGATAGGTGGGACCTCTTCAAGAGAGATGGTCTACACCTGAACCAGAGGGGGACTAATATCTTGGGGGGAAAATTTGCTAAGGCTATGATGGCGGCTTTAAACTGATTCGGGGGGAGGGTGGGATCCTAAGTAGTTGGGGTGCTGAGAGGGATGAGAGTAAGGGGGTTATAGAAGAGAGTTGTAAAACACAGCGGCGTACGGGTGGGGTGGGGCATGGTTTGAGATGCGTATACTTTAATGCAAGGAGTATACGCAATAAGGGGGAGGAACTTGCAGCTTGGAACAGTACCTGGAACTTCGATGTTGTGGCCATTTCAGAGACTTGGGTAGAGCAGGGACAGGAATGGATGTTGCAGGTTCCGGGGTACAAATGCTTTAGTCGGAGTAGAGAAGGGGGTAGAAGGGGGGGAGGAGTGGCGTTACTGGTCAAAGACTGTATCACGGTGATCGAAAAGAAGTTTGATGAGGACTTGTCTGTTGAGGTAGTATGGGCTGAGATTAGAAACAGGAGAGGAGAGGTCACCCTGTTGGGAGTCTTTTACAGACCTCCTAAGAGTTCTAGAGAGGTTGAGGAAAGGATTGCAAAGTCAATTCTGATTAGGAGTGAAAGTAGTAGGGTAATTGTGATGGGGGACTTTAACTTTGCTAATATTGATTGGAATAGCTATAGCTCTAGCTCGTTAGAGGGGTCAGTTCTCGTACAGAGTGTGCAGGAAGGTTTTTTGACTCAGTATGTAGATAGGCCAACTAGAGGTGAGGCTACATTGGATTTGGTGCTGGGCAATGAGCCAGACCAGGTGTTAGGCTTGGAAGTTAGTGAACATTTTGGTGATAGTGACCACAATTCGGTTACGTTCACCTTAGTGATGGACAGGGATAGGCATGAAGCTGGGGGCAGTAGTTATAGCTGGGGGAAGGGTAATTATGAGGCCATCAGGAGAGAATTAGGGTGCATAGATTGGACTAGGAAACTACAGGGACTGGGAACATCTGGAATGTGGTGCTTATTCAAGGAGCAGCTGCTGCGAGTCCTTGATAAGTATGTCCCTGTCAGGCAGGGAGGAAATGGTCGAGTAAGAGAGCCTTGGTGTACGAAAAAAGTTGATTTGCTGGTTAAGAAGAAAAAGGAGGCTTATGTCAGGATGAGGCTTGAAGGCTCAGATAGTGCAATGGATAGCTATAGATTAGCCAGGAAGGAGGTAAAAAAGTGAATTGAGGAGAGCTAAGAGGGGACACGAGAAGATGTTGGCTGATAGGATTAAGGAGAATCCTAAAGCTTTCTTTCAATATGTTAAGAATAGAAGATTGGTTAGGGCAAGATTAGGCCAGTCATAGACAGCAGTGGGAAGTTGTGCGTGGAGCCTGAAGAGATTGGTGAGGCACTGAATAAATAATTCTCTTCGGTATTCACGCAGAGTGCTGGAAATGTAGCTATGGAGAACACTGAGGTACAGGGTTGCAAATTGGGAAGTATTGTAGTAGATAGGGAGGATGTGGTAGAAATTCTCGAGGGTTTGAAGTTGGATAAGTCCCCTGGGCCGGACGGGATTTACCCTAGGATTCTCTGGGAGGCAAGAGAGGAGATGCAGAGCCTCTGGCTCTGATCTTCAGGTCGTCGTTGGTTACGGGTGTGGTTCCGGAGGACTGGAGGATAGCGAATGTGGTCCCGTTGTTCAAGAAGGGTAAGAGAGACCTTCCAGGGAATTATAGGCCAGTGAGTCTTACTTCTGTTGTGGGCAAAGTATTGGAGAGAATTATTAGGGATAGGATTTATAGTTATTTAGAGAGAAAAGAATTGATTGGGGATAGTCAGCATGGTTTTGTGAAGGGTAGGTCATGCCTTACTAACCTCATTGAGTTTTTTGAGAAAGTGACCAGAGAGGTGGAGGGGGGTAAGGCGGTTGATGTAGTATATATGGACTTTAGTAAGGCGTTTGATAAGGTGGCCCATGGTAGACTTCTACAGAAAATGAAGATGTGTGGAATAGAGGGTGATTTAGCTAATTGGATTAGGAATTGGCTGGCAGATAGAAGACAGAGGGTGGTGGGTGATGGGAGATATTCATCGTGGAGTTCGGTGACGAGTGGTGTGCCTCAGGGGTCTGTTTTGAGGCCCCTGCTGTTTGTAATTTTTATAAATGATCTGGATGAGGGTATTGAGGGATGGATCAGTAAATTTGCAGATGACACTAAAGTTGATGGAGTGGTAGATAGTGAAGAGGGGTGTTATAGTTTACAGAGTGACTTGGACAAGTTGCAGAGCTGGGCCGAGAGGTGGCAAAGGGAGTTTAATGTGGAAAAGTGTGAGGTAATGCACTTTGGCAGGAACAATAAATGTGTAGAGTATAGGGCTAATGGTAGGGCTCTTAATAGTGTTGAGGAACAGAAGGATCTTGGTGTATGTGTCAATAGATCCTGAAAGTAGGCAGTCAAGTGGATAAAGTTGTTAAGAAGGCATATGGAGTCTTAGCTTTTATTGGTAGGGGGATTGAATTTAGGAGCCGCAGCATCATGTTGCAACTGTACAAAACTCTAGTGCGGCCGCACTTGGAGTATTGTGTGCAGTTCTGGTCCCACATTATAAGAAAGATGTGGAGGCATTGGAGAGGGTACAGAGGAGGTTTACCAGGATGTTGCCTGGTATGGAGGGAAGGTCCTATGAAGAGAGGTTGAAGGATTTGAGGTTGTTTTCGTTAGAAAGGAGGCGGCTAAGAGGGATCTTATTGAAGCATATAAGATGATTAGAGGTTTAGATAGGGTGGACAGTGATAGCCTTTTTCCTAGGATGGAGAAAGCTATCACGAGGGGACACAGCTTTAAATTAAGGGGTGATAGTTATAGGACGGATATCAGATGTAGGTTCTTTACCCAAAGGGTGGTTCGGGAGTGGAATGCCCTGCCTGCAGCAGTTGTAGATGCGCCAAGTTTGGTGGCGTTTAAGAGGTTAGTTGATAAGTATATGGAAGAGAAGGGAATGGTTTAGTTTGGAGGGGCATTGCTTTTTATTTTGGTCGGCACAACATCGAAGGCCGAAGGGCCTGTTCTGTGCTGTAATGTTCTATGTTCTATATATATAGTTCAGTGTGACTGTGGATCAAACCTTCCCTGAATTAAGTCAAGCTAGATATAACAGTTTAATCCTGGAAATTATTTTTGCAACTTTCATATTAAAATGTTATGGATGTCAATGGTGAACAATATCATTTTACAAATATTTTCACCATTATTAAACTCATAATCAAACACGTAGAAGCTTATTGAACTGTGGACAGATGAACTTCTTCCGAGGATCATCAGTTATCCTCTCAGGATTGTTTTTAGGACAACTCTCCAATTTACCCCTGTTGGTTTTTAAAAAACACTATGGGGAGGATTTCCTGCCCCACATTTGGTGGCTGGAAGTGGCAGCAGCGGCTGAGAGGAGGGTGAATGCCAAACTGGCTTCCACACATCGGGACTTTTCTGATTGATTGAGATGGAATGGGAGTCCTGCTATGCAATAACAGAAATCCCATTTGGATTCAGCTGAATATAATTAGTGGAACTCCTCACTGAAAAGCCCCCCCACAAATGAAAGGCCTCCTGCCAGGATTCCCAGCAGGTTTTTACAAACAGGAAACTGCCTAACAGAATTTGCCAAGGGCACAAAGACACGGACAGACCACAGCAGGGAAAGGGTCACATTTATTACTGTACCTTGGTCGTGCTGGTAAGTTGGGGAAGTGGGGGCGTCCTGTGTTCATTGGGTGGGTGGTTCATTTATTTATTGTTATTTTCTTTTAGATCAGGATGCCCTTTTAGGCACCCAGGTTGACAGTGGGGCAGGGTCGGTCGGAGCTCCAATAATTTTTTTGTGTCAAAAAAGCAATGGGAAAAGGTGGCAGTGAAGCTGGCAATTAAAATATTCGCCTAATCTGTAGTTTTGGAGCCTACACAAAGGAAGCTGATTTTTCTTTCTTCAAAAGAATTGATTCTCCTCCTCAAGCTTTGAAGTCTTCTAGTCTTGACTTGAGCTACTCCATTGAATCTAAAGAATAGGATGAAGGTCAGGATATTGCAAGCCACAGCATTTCTAGCCTTTATCTTCTAACCTAGTATCACTGTAGTAAACAAAGCTGGCCTGCTCAATGAGTTGCTTTGGGCCATTTTCAAGAAAATTCCAGTTTCACTAATTATTTCATTGCCCTTTTTTCTCGAATTCTATGATTTTGTATCCAGGTATTCATTATAGTGCAGATGAAATGTGTGCTTTAATTAGATTGATGCTACTTTGATGAAGACTAACTTTGCAGTAGGGAACACTTCATTTTGCAAATCTAGACAGTTCTTTGTGCCAGTGATGCATGTGATTGATAACAATTGTCAATATTTGCTAAATGATGGCATCTTCTTCTGTTCCCATTTGGATGGAAGAAAATTGATAGCTAGTAAATCTATTGGTATTGCGTGGAATGTATCTATAAGCCTGCATCTTGGAACATCATTAGCCCCTTCACCAAACATTACTGCTTGACTGCCATGAAAGTTCATCACTAAATGCATCTTAAAGGCAAGCGCTATATTTTACCCCAGAAAATCTGCCAGCTTTTTCGTAAGTATTGCTTAAGCAGAAATCTAACCGGTTTATAATGGATGTGAATGAGGTAAAATAATATAATACTGATTCCACTCAATCCCTTCCAGATTGAAGAAAATTATTTGTTAAAATTATTTTATGAGAAAGGTCAATAAGCTTCTTTGGGTCAACTCATAACTGTTGATATGAGGGAGAATTGGAGCTTGACAAAAATAGAAGAATATTAAAGGAGACAGAAGAATAAAGCGAAAGGAGCAGGAATAATTGACAATTCAAGAGGAGCATATCTTTTGTATACTGCAAAGGAAGTAGCAGAATGTGTTCTGCAATATAACTGATGCCCAAAATTCCTTAAGGGATGTTACTTGTGTCGTCCCGGTTTGTAATCTGATTTACCCAAGAGTATGTAATGCGATATCAGGTAGATAATCCATTATTTTTCAATGCTTTCTTTGAATTTGGAAAAGAGAAAAATAAAACATTCATAATGAATATGCTAATGTTCTTGTTAAACAAAATTAAAGTCATTAAGTATAACAAAGATTTATGATTTTAAAAATGTCAGCAACATAAATTGTAGATGTCAGCATATAAATTGACCTTAGAAGATTAAGAAATCTTCCAAAAACAGGAGTCGAATTATACACCAAGTATTAAGTAAACTGTTAGTGCGGGACATTGCCAGCTTTGTTGTTTACCATGTGGGGTCTGTTCTATGTAGACATGTCTTAAACTTCTAAGCATTTTTGTAACTTAGCCTGTATCATCTATTTGATATCTTGGACCCAATTAGAGTCATCGACTACAGTGCAGAAGAAGGCCATTTGACTCATCAAGCCTACACTGTCAACAATCCCACCTAGGCTCCATCTCTGTAGCCCTATGTATTTACCCTGCTAATCCCCCTGATGCTGAGGGGCAATTTAACATGAGCAATCAATCTAACCTGCACATCTTTAGAGTTTTAAAATACCAGTTAAGTAAAACATGCATTCTCTATAGCTGCAAAATTATGACTCACTACAGATGCGAGTATAGACTGATGTAGCTGAAAGGTGGGGGGATGGTTCACCCTACATGTCCAATATATGTAAAAAAAAAAATTTTTCTGGTGCTTAAAAGATTTTGATCATTTTATATATCAGGATATCTTGTATGCAAAGGTCCAAAATGACTTGGGTACAGGCTATGATTGTGACTTCATGGCAATCTATTATGCCTTGAGTATGATTATACCAAAAATATTAATAAAATCTCTTTTTTTTTTCTAGACCTTGGAGGGACTCTTCAGTTCTCTTTCTGCTTGTATGTGGGAAATGCCAATTGCTTTAAGCAGAAAGGAAAAAGAAGTGGATAAGGCAAATGAGGTAATGAAAGAGCAAACTAGAGAACAAAGAAAATTACAGTACGGGAACAGGCCTTCGGCCTTCCGAGCCTGCACCAATCATGCTGTCCCACTGAATTAAAACCCTCTACTCTTCTGCAGACCATATTCCTCTATTCCCATTCTAGTCATGTTTGTCCGGATGCCTATTAAAAGTCGCTATTGTATCTGCTTATACTACCTGCCCAGCAACAAGTTCCAGAACCCACCAACCATTGAAAAAAAAGTCTCCTTTAAACCTTGCCTCTTGCACCTTAAACTTATGCCCCCAATTAATTGATTCTTCCACCCTAGGAGAAAGCTTTTGACTATCTACTCTGCCCCTATCTCTCACAATCTTGTAGACTCTACCAGATCACCTCTCAACCTCCATCGTTCCTTGACAAACCAAGTTTCTCCAACCTTTCCTCATAGCTAATACCCCCCATGCCAGGCAACATCCTTGTAAATGTTTTCTGTACTATCTCCAAAGCCTCCATCCTTATGGTAGTGTGGCAACCAGAATTGAGCACTATATTTCAAGTGTGACCTAACTATGGCTCTATAAGGCTGCAACATGATTTGCTCATTTTTAAATTCATTGTCCTGGTAAATGAAGACAAGCATGTTGTATGCCTTCTTGACTACTTCCTCTATCTGCATTACCACTTTCAGTGAGCTACGTACCTGTACATCCAGATCCCTCTGCCTATCAATACTATTAAGGGTTCTGCCATTTACTATATATTTCCTATCTGTATTAGACTTCCAAAATCAGTACCTCGTATTTGTCCAGATTAAACTCCATCTGCCATTTCTCTGTCCAAGTCTCCTACCGATCTATATCCTGCTATACCCTCTGACGATCCTCATGACTATCCACAACCTTTGTATCATCAATAAACTTATTAATCAAACCAGTTACATTTTCCTCCAAATCATTTATGTATATTACAAACAGTAAACTAGTTCTGACCCTATCCAAATAGACGCTGTTTACAGAACACAACAATGGTTTATATTTGTATGGCACCTTTACCATAATGAAATATTCTAAGGCAGGTTACAGGAGCATTTAAGAAATAACAACACAAAACCTGACCATTTGATTCAACCAATCAGCATATTGGGAAATAATGACCAGAGCAGGGGTCTCTTCTTTTGGAAAGAGAAGGTCAGGGGATGGCCTTAATAGTGGACTTTTGTATTACGAAAGGTTTTGATTAGAATAGACAAAGAATGTTTCCACCTTTGGGAAAGCAAAAAATTAGTCACCATGACCAAAATAAATCAAACTGAGAACTCAGAAGAAAATATTTTTGGTCAGAGAATGGTGAAAATGTGAAACTCTTAACACGGAGTGGTTGAAGTGAATACATAAATGCATTTAATGGAAGACTAGCTAAGTATTTAAGGGAGAAGGGATTATAAGGTCATGGTAATAGTTAAATGAAGTAAGGCAGGATGGAGCTCTATTGGAATATAATGCTGGGTGGAATGAATTGGTTGGACCAAGTGACTTGTTTCTTCGTTGTATTTTGTGGGGTAGTCAAAATCACTTCCAGGACGAGCGTTTGAGGCAAAATCAATACTAAACTAAACCAGCTCTGATGCAGCAGCATCCAGACTTGAAATGTTGGCTGTATTCTCTCTTTACAGATGCTGGCAGACCTGCTGAGATTTTCCAGCATTTTCTGTCTTTGCTCACTGAACCTCTCTGCTTCTATATTCGCTTTCCTCCTCTAAAGCTCTTCAAACCATTTTAACGAAGTCTTCAGTCATCTGAGGCTGGGTATCAAATTTTGCTTTTTAATGTTCCCATGAAACAGGTTAGAAATTTTTAAATGTTAAATGTACATACACAATTCGAAGCAAATTTTAGAGTTTTCACTGTTAATTGTATTACACATTCACCAATTTACTAATTGATGTCATAATTTAGACATTAACTAAGATAGTTCTTAAAGCAAAAAATATTCAAAACATATCAGGAAGCAATTCTCCAATTATAAAGATTTAATTATACTAGATATATTTTACTTTTAATAGTTCTGAATGCGAACTTTACTCTGTTGTTTTTGTTTCAGACAGAGGATAAAGAGGATGACAACATACCTATTAAAGAGTTTTCATTTGATCCAGATAAAATGGTTTGCTGTGTTATGGAATCTGGAAATGTTTTATCACATGGTGCAGGAGGCAAAGGATATGGCTTAGCAACAACTGCCATAACATCTGGCTGCTTTCAGTGGAAGGTAAGTGTGATATTTAAAATGGCCCAGAAAAAGTAGATATTAAATAGTCTGAAATCATCTAGTTTTTGGTTGTACCTCCATCAGTCAAAGGGCTTCCATCTTCTTAAAGAATAGTTGCACTCAACTAGTTTTTCAAAAATCAAATGAGTAATTTTCAGTATTGTTAAGATATGATCCAGTAGCTATAAGGTATGAGTACATTTAAGATTATATTAAGAGCAAAGTGTCCAGAAGCTTACATATTTAACCCAAAGCTTTTCCTCTTCAGACTGTAGGTTTATACTGGGTTGTGTTTTCTGTTCTGCAAACAAGAGAAACATTTTTTTTTGTAAAATACAAGATCATTGCTTTCTATTCCTTATCATAAATAAAACAATTACAAGCAGAAGGTGTAAATATTTATTATTTGTCAAATTGACATTAACTCTATGAATGAAGCCAACACTGGTTATTGCTGGAAAGAATGACCAGAATCCTTTCATGTTGTGCGAAAGGATTGATTTGTCCACTGCAAATACAGTGGTTAAAAACTCTATAGCTGATTGATGTTAAAAGATTTTGTGCTTTATTGCTCCATTAGGGCAAAGAACAAATGAATTGCTAAATGTTAGTGACTTGATTTCATGTCCGTTTGGTTCCTATGAAATTTAAGTAGTCTTGCTGGCACATTTAGAGTATATCAATTGATTTTCCAAATCCTGATCTTGCTTTCATTTTCAGGAATGCTAAGCTCCAGAAAAATTAGCTGATCTACCACCTTGTGCTGAGTAAGCCTGAGCACCTATCTAAAATTCCTCTTTGCGTTTGACAGCTGCACTCTGCTGAGCCTTTAGTCCAGAAGTTAGGTGTGCCACAGGAGCATGCTGGAAAGGCCAGTAAAGTTGGCAGAGCATGTGTGTCAGTATGCCTCATTGAAATAATGGCCCAGACCTGCTGGAAACCTTCACAGGTGGAACTTTCAAAATAGATTTACATGAATGCAGTGCCAGGAACAAGTTCAATATGATGTGATTCGGCAAGAATTAGGGAGCATAAGATGGGAACAGAAACTGTCAGGTATAGGCACAGACGAAAAATGGAGCTTTTTCAAGGAACAAATACTGCATGTCCATGATAGGCATGTCCCTGGCAGCCAGGGAGGATATGGCCAAGTGAGGGAACCATGGTTCACAAAGGAGCTTGAATGATTTGTCAAGAGGAAAAAGGAAGCATATGTAAGGATGAAAAACAGGGTTCAGTTGGGTTGCTTGAAGGTTACAAGGTAGCTAGGAATGAGTTAAAAAAAGGGCTTAGGAGTGCTAGGAGAGTGCAGGAGAAGTCCTTGGCAGGTCAGATAAAGGAAAACCCCAAGACTTTTTATTCTTATGTGAGCGATAAACGAATGACCAGGGTAAGGTTGTGGCCAGTCAAGGATAGTAGTAGGAACTTGTGCATGGAGTCAGAAGAGATAGGTGAAGTGTTGAATGAAGGTGTTCACTAAGAACATGTTTTTGAGGATGCGTGTGTGATACAGGCTGATAGGATGGAGTAGGTAGATGTTCTGAGGAAGATGTATTATCAATTTTGAAAAACCTGAGGATTGATAAGTCCTCTGGGCCAGATGGAATACATCCTAGGATACCTTGGGAGGCCAAGGATGAAATTGCAGAGCCGTTAGCTTTGATCTTTGCGTCCTCACTATCCATGGGGATTGTGCCAGAGGACTGGAGAGTGGCAAATGTTGTTCCTGTCTTCAAGAAAGGAAATAGGAATGACTCTGGTAATTATATGCCAGTTGTCTTACTTCAGTGGTTGGTAAGTTAATGGAAAGGGTCCTAAGAGATAGGATTTATGACCATTTGGAAAGATTCAGTTTAATCTGAGAAAGTCAGCATAGTTTCATGAAGGTTAAGTCCTGCCTCACAAATTTGATTGAGTTCTTTGAGAAGGTAACTAAGTGTGTAGATGAAGGTAGAGTAGTTGATGCCATATATATGGATTTTAGTAAGATGCTTGATAAGGTTCTCCATAGTATACTCATGAAGAATATAAGGAGGTATGGGATAGAAGGAAATTTGACCGATTGGTTGGATAACTGGCAACTCATAGAAGACAGAGGATAGTGGTGAAGGGAAAATTTTCAGATTGGAGGCCAGTTACCAGCGGTGTACCACAGGGATCAGTGCTGGGTCCTCTGCTTTTTGTGATTTTTAACAATGACTTGGAAGAAGGGGTTGAAGAGTGGGTTAGTAAATTTGCTGATAACACCAAGATTGTTATCAGCAAATTTACTAGCCCACTCTTCAACCTCAATAGTGGATGAGGTGGAAGGTTCTCATAGGCTGCAAAGAGACATTGATAGGATGCAGGCAGAAAAGTGGCAGGTGAAGTTTAACCCTTTTGGTAAGACAAACTTGAATGCAGATTACAGGGTCAACGGTAGGGTTCTGAGAAATGTGGAGGAACAGAGAGATCTTGGGGTTCATATTCACAGATCTTTGAAGGTTGCCACTCAAGTGGATAGAGCCATGAAGAAGGCTTATAGTGTTTTAGCGTTTATTAACAGGGGGTTTGCGTTTAAGAGCCAGGGGATTATGTTGTAACTCTACCTGACCTTCGTGAAATCACATTGTGTGCAGTTCTGGTCACCTCACTATAAGAAGGATGTGGAAACATTGGAGAGTGCAGAGGAGATTTACCAGGATGCTGCCTGGTTTGGAAAGTAGGTCTTATGAGAAAAGGTTGAGAGAACTGGGGCATTTCTCTTTAGAGTGGAGGAGGATGAGAGGCAACTTAATAGAGGTTTTAAGATGATAAGGGGGATAGATAGAGTGGACGTGCAGAGACTATTTCCTTGGGTGGATGTAACTGTTACTAGGAAGCATGACTATAAGGTTCATGGTGGGAGATATAGGAGGGATGTGATAGATTCTTTACTCAGAGTGGTTGGGATGTGGAATAGACTGCCTGCTGTGATAGTGGAGTCGGACACTTTAGGAACTTTCAAGCGGTTATTTGATAAGCAGATGAAGCACACCAGAATGATAGGGAGTGGGATAGCTTGATCTTGGGTTTAGACGTAGCTCGGTACAACATTGAGGGCTGAAGACCTTGTACTATGCTGTACTGTTCTATGTTCTGAAATGTCCCAAAGTCAATGAAGTTTTTTTTAAGGTGTAGTCACTGCTGTAGTGTAAAAAAAACACTGAGGTGCAAGGGGATCAGAGCTAAAAAGAACTCTCACCTGTTTCCCTCTCTTATTAAGTTGAAGTTACATTGTAGATTTGCCAGGCTGTTCCACCTTTCTTTTTTAAGGAAGAGGTGTAACAATGGATATGTGCAATACCAGTAATTATCTAATTAATCAAGTAAACAATTTTTAAAATAAAACGTAATTTTATTCCAACTTTTTTGTTTCAAAGCAGTGCACAATACATTCTTTTGCCTCAGATGCAGTTGTCAAATTCATATTTTTTTCTTGTTAATTTGTGCACAGTTTTACATAACCAGAGAGAATAAAGGTAATGAAGGTACCTGTGTTGGAGTATCACGGTGGCCCATCAGAGATTTCAATCATCGCACAACATCAGACATGTGGCTTTACAGAGCTTATAGTGGGAATCTTTATCATGGTGGGGAGCAAGGCTGTATCCTACCCAGCTATACACAGGGAGACTGTATAACCTGTGTCCTGGATGTGGAAGCAAGAACAGTCTCATTTGGAAAGAATGGTGAGGTAAGAAAATATGTCAATCATTCAGCATTCAGACTTATTAATTAATAAGAACAAAGAACAAAACAGCATGGGAAACAGGCCCTTCGGCCCAACGAGCCCGCGCTGCCACCCTGATGTTCCCAGCTCTACCTGTGATCCCTGTCTATGTTTATAGATCTATGGATTAAAAACCAAATTTGAGACAATTTAGGGAGAATTTGTTTTGCCATTTAGCCTGAGAGCACATCTTTGGGATGTGGGAGGAAACCGGAGCACCCGGAGAAAACCCATGCAAGCACAGGGAGAATGCGCAAACTCCCACAGACATGGGCCCAAATCCATGTATCTGCACAGCACAGCGATAGTCACTGAGCTGTCGTGTTGCCCATCAAATGGTCCAGGTCAGGCGTACACTAACGACATGAAGCATTAGGATACTCTTGAAAAAAATCCAAGAGCAGCCCTCTCATGACCCATCGCGTGTATGCCCCTCATTAGACAACAAGGTGGACCAAAGCACCTGTAGGGTAAAAACAAGTACATCAATATCATCATCTATTTACACGCTTCCCAGGGACTCCCAAGGCTCATGATCCCTATTTTAAATCCGTTTTCTATACCTCTCCATTCCCATTCTGTTCATGTGCCCATCTAAGTATTTCTGAAATAACTCCAGAGTACCCACCTCCTTTATTTGGCAGTGTATTCCATACCCCCACCACCCTCTGTGAAAAAACTCCCTCTAGCATCCAAATTATATCTTATCCCCCTCACCCTAAGCCCGTGACCCCTCGTCTATTCGAGTCCATCCTAGGAAAAAGCTTAACCATGTTTACTGTATCTATACCCCTCATAATCTTGTACACCTTTATTAGATTTCCTCTATGGCTCATTTCTTGATGCACTGATGCAGCAAGATTTTATACTATATAATAATTTATGCATGAGAATAGAAGAAAATGCTGTGGTCCTCAAGTGCCTGAGGCACGAAGAAAGAAATTATGCTGTGTAATGGCAATGGAGTTTGTTAAACTTCAAGTACTTTGCAGAAAATATGATAATGCAAGAATTATGTAAATTTTTTCTCATCATAGTCTTTTTGCTGTAGTTTAATTGGTCGGAAGGAAGTTTAAACATCAATATTTCTTTTATCGTCATGTTATTAATGAGCCAGATTTTGCAGTCAGCAGCTACCGATTATTACACTTGCACTTGTTGATAGCTTTTCCAGGGATGAAGTTAATCCAAAAAGATCCTTTAAAGAGCGTCTGTAAACCTGTACAAATAAAGACTGTAACTATATCACTATAAGCAATCAAATTGAAGAATTGTTAATGTGCAGAACAACCACTAAGCCAGGAAGTAAAAGCCAAAAATACTGCATATATTTGTCAGATCAGGCTACAACTGTGGAGAATGAAGCAGAATTAAAAGTTCAGGTCAATGACCTTTCATTAGAACTGGAAGAAATTAGAATTGCAACAGGTTTTTAAGTTTATGCAGCAGAGCAGAGTGTGGCAAAAAATGAAAGGGAAGAGTACAAAGTTGGAGAGATGAAAGACAAAAGGAGTCATGGCACAAAACAGAAGATAATTTAACGAAAGATAGGACAGAGGAGCTGTGAATGGGTAAGAACAGAATTATTTCAATCAGCTGCCATTCAGAAATAAAGTTATGGCAAAGGTTATGATCTGAAATTGTTCAGTTCTGTGTTGAATCGATCAGGGGGTCAAACCTGATTGAAGGATGTGATCCTTGAGTTCACATTAAAAATCATTGGACTAGTGTGAAAGGCTGAGGGTGGCGAGATCAAAGTGGAATGGCAGGATCTGTCATGATTATCATGTTGATTATTGGAGCAAACTCAAAGGGCATACTCTTCTATTTTCTATGTGTATTTCTTGGTAGTCCTCAGAGCACTTTGCAGCGTCAACGGAGCTGAGTTTGCCACAATCATAACCTGCAACATTCTTATCTCGTTGACCAGTAGGGGCTTGACTAAGATGTGTTGTGCCTGCCTCTCATCACCTTCTCCACAAGCAGGAGATGAATCTTCTTCCAAATACTATTCCTTTTATTAGCGAGGATATAGTTAACCCTTAAACTTGGATTCAGGCTGTAGGATCTATGGATCGGGGATTGTTATGGCATAGAAGAAGGCCTTTTTAGCCTATTGAATCTATGTTGGCATTTTGTGGAGCATTCACACCTACTTCTCATCCCCTTAGTCCGGCAAGTCTATTTCTCTAGAGTGTCCATCCCATTCCTTTTGCAGTCATCTACAATTTCTGCTTCCACCCCTCTCGAGCAATAAGTTCCAAGTGAGTGGATTGGGAATATTTCTTTTCTAGGCTGTGTTGCTTTTTCAAAAAGGACATTGGGCATAAATAATTATATTTTTTCTATTATATTTATCTTAGGAACCAAAATTAGCATTTGAAGATATTGATGCAACCGAGTTATATCCTTGTGTGATGTTTTACAGCAGCAATCCTGGAGAAAAGGTAACCGAATTATCTATTTTCACAGATTGATGCAAATTGTTAAGTTTTAAAACAAAAATTCTTGATCAAAAAGGAAAAGAAGAGAGATTCAGGGAGGGAATCTTACAGCTTGGGGTCCAGTTATATAAAGCCACAGTTGTGAGTGATCAGGGATCACTCGGGGATGTACAAGAAACCAGGATTAGGGGAGCTAAAAGGCGTCAAAGGATTGTAGGGCTCGAGAAGGTTGCAGAGATTGGTAGTGGTGAGACCATGGATCAGGGTTTCCCAAATTTTTAATTGCAAACTCCTGGTGACCTCCCAAGAGCATCAGGGAACACCAAACATTTTCATAATGTCGACGCTTTTTTTGCCACAAAATAGGTGTAAACACAAAAACGGAACGTAAACAAGTTCTTGAACTATATCTATGCATTTATTACCAATAAAACAGGATTATTTTATTCGAAAAAACTGAAGACTGACCTCCTGTGTGAGGAGTGTTGCTGCCTCCTATGCTCACACCATTTGATGTCATTAACCCCTGATCACATAACATTAACTCCTGGAAGTAGTACCCACTTCAGGATACAATTCATTTCTGTTAGCAGGTAGCGAAAACATGAAAGAATACTTCCCTCTCCTTAGATGCCATAGTCACTGCAGCTGACCTTAATTGCTGCTTAGGTTATTGCTGTAATTGTCTCTCGTTGCTTTTATGCCCAACAGTAAAGCAACTGAAAAAAATCAAATTAGCCAATCAGAACCCAGCCTGAGAATTGGTTGTTGAAAGGCTGACTGGCAGCCAACCCAGGTTGGACTCCGGCCAAATCCGATTTTTTTCCTGCTTCTCTTTGTGTTCCAAACAGCTATATCAACAATTCTTGCCTACTTTGTCATTGTTGGTGACATGTACACCATGGTCCCTACAGAATCCTTGGGGGCTTCTCATGGTGTGATGAAGGAGCAGCACTCCAAATGCTCATGATACCAAATAAACCTGTTGAATTTCAATCCAAAGTTGTGAGAGGTACTTAGAGGTAACAAATGTATGGATTAGATTTTCAGCAACAGCAGTGTAGAGGAAGAAGAGTTGGACACTAACAGTGGTGGAAGTAGGCAGTCTTGGTGATAAGAGTGGATATTTAATCAGAAGTGTTGCTCCAAATATGGACAAGAGAACTGAATGCAAAAGGGACAGTGACTTCCCTTGACATCAAGATAGCCTTTGACAGGGCAGTATCAAGGAGCCCCAGACAAAATTGAAGTGATTGGAAGTTGGGAAAAACTCTGTACTGCTTAAATTTGTATCTAACACAAAGGAAGAGATTGTGGGTTTTTGGTGGCTAACCATTTCGTCCCAGGACATTGGAGTAGAAGTTCTCCAGATGGTGTCCTGGCTCCAACCAGTGTTTAATCAATAGCCAACACCATTACAGGATCAAAATCTTGAATTCCTCCCCAGCAGCACTGTAATCATGCCTTCACCAGATAGGTGAATTACCTTCTTGAATTATTCACTATCACCATGTACAAGTTTCCTGAGAAAAATCTACCAGCAGGCATCCTTTGGATCAAAGAATTGTAAACATGGGAGGTCACTGACAGGTTCTGTGTGACAAAACCCATCTATTGAATAGCAGGCTTTGAACGACCACGGTGAGAGGTGGTCCTTGCTAAACAGGTTCAGGACAGGCTAAGAGCCCTGGTTCAGCCAACTTCTATTGCTAAGGCCTCAATACGACCCCTTAGAAACTTGTGAAGAGACACAATGCAGCTAGTAAGCAAGGAATGGAGGTGGTGGAGTTTCAGTGTTGATTAAAGAAGATGTTGAGGAAAGAACAAAACAAAATTATGGCGCAGGAACAGGCCCTTTGGCTCTCCAAGCCCGCATCGATCATGCTACCTGACTTAACTATAATCCCCTACCCTTCCAGGAACCATATCCCCCTCTTCCCATCCTATTCATGTATTTGCCCCTTAAAAGTCACTACAGTATTTGCTTTCACTAATTCCCCCAGCAACGAGTTCCAGGCATCCACTATTCTCTGTAAAAAGAAATCTGCTCATACATCTCCTTTAAAGTTTGCCCTCACGCCTTGAACCTGTGCCCCCTAGTAATTGACTCTTCCATCCTGGGAAAAAGCTTCTGACTATCCCGTTAATTCATGCCCTTCATAATCTTGTACACTTCTATCAGGTCACCCCTCAACCTCTGCCACTCCAGTGAGAACAAACCAAGTTTCTCCACTCTATCCTCATAGCTAATGTCCTCCACACCAGGCAATATCCTGTAAATCTTTTCTGTACCCTTTCCAAAGCCTCTACACCCTTCTGGTAGTGTAGTGACCAGAATTGCTACACTCTATATTCCAACTGCAGCCTAAGGTTCTATAAAGCTGCAACATGACTTGCCAATTTTTAAATTCAGTGCCCCAGCCGATGAAGGCTATCTGCCTTCTTGACTACATTCTCCACCTGCATTGCCACTTCCAGTGATGTGATACTTAATAGCATGAAAGATATTGGCATAGGTGATCTGGAATGTGTATTGTTCGAGTTAAGAAACAACAAGAAGCAAAAACATTGGTGGGGATGGTATAAAGACCACCAAACTGTAGTGGTAATATTGGGGAAAGCATTAGACAGGAAATCAGAGATGCTCGTGTTAAAGAAATATCTGTGGTTATTGGGTAATTTTGATCTGCAGATTGGGAGAGTCAAATTAGTCGCAGTATAGAGGAGAAATTTCTGAAGTGCATATGGGATGGTTTTCTGGAGTAGTACATTGAGAAATCAACACTTGGACTGAATCTTGAGCAATGACAAAGGATTAGTTGACAATCTAGTTGAGAGAACTTGGGAATAAGTAACCATAATACAGTAGAATTCTTTATTAAGGTGGATGATAATGTAGTTCATTCTGGGTGCTGAATCTCAATAATGGCAATGACACACTGGGCAACATTACTGAAAGGAATGACAGTGGATAGGCAATGACAGACATTTAAAGAACAAATAGATTAACTATAGAAGCTGTTTCTTCCTGTTTGGCACAAGAGTGATAAGAGAATTAAGGCCAAACTATGGCTTACAAGTAAAATTAGAGATGTATCAGATTCAAGAAAGAAGTATACGAATTGAGAAGAGAAAGCAATAGGCTTGAGGATTGGAAGCAGTTTAAAGTCCAAAGGAGAACCAAGGGATTGATTAAGAGTATGAAAGTTAGCTAGCGGGGGAATAAAAACTGACTGTAAAATATAAAAATCTGACTGTAGATATGTAAAGACAAAAGATTGACAAAAACAAATAATAGGTTCCTTAGTCAGAAACGGGCAAATTCATAATGGGGAATAAAGAAATGGCTGAGGAATTAAACTTGAACTTCCTTCCAGTCTTCACAAAGGAAGACATGAATTAAGTACCAGAAGTGCTGAGAGAAACATGTTTTACTGGGGAGCTGAAGGAAATCTCTAAACCCTGATAATCTTCATCCCAGAGTACTTAAGGAAATGGCTCTGGAAGTAATAGACCCACTGGTGGTTATTTTCCAAAATTCTTTGGAGTCTGGAATAGTTTGTACAGATTGGAAGATAGGTAGTATAAGCCCGCTATTCAAAAAGGGAGATAGAGAGGGAACTATAGACCAATGAGCCTAACATTGATACGGGGGAAGTTGCTAGAGTCTATTAACAAGGATTTAATAACTTGGCATTTGGAAGGCAGTGGTATAATCAGACAAAATTAGCATAAATTTACAAATGGAAAAATCATACATGACAAACATTTAACTCGTAGAGTCGACTGAAGAGAACAATGGATGTGGTTTATTTAGACTTTCAGAACGCTTTCAACGAGGTCTCACATAACAGACTATAATGTAAAGTTAAAGCTCATGAGACTGCGGCTAATGTCCTGAGATGGATAGAAAGCTGGTTGGCAGATAGGAAGCAAATGGGTCTTTTTCTGATTGGCAGTCAGTGACTAATGGCTTGCCAAGGATTGTACTAAAACCTCAACTGTTCACATTATATATTAATGATTTGGAAGAGGGAACTGAATGTATTATCTCCAAATCTGCAGCTGATATAAAGTTGGGTGGGAGGGTGAGCTATGAGAAGGTTCATGCTTCAGCGTGATTTGGACAGGCTGAGTGTGTGAGGATCTGCATGGCACATAATGTGGATAAATGTGAGGTTATCCACTTTAGTATCAAGAATAGGAAAACAGATTACTACTTGAATGGGTTTCAATTGAGAGAGGTGGGTACTCAATAAGACCTTGTGGAATCCCCATGCATCTTTCCCTGAAAGTAAGTGCATGGGTACAGCATGAGTATGGTATGGTATGTTGGCCTTCACAGTGACAGGATTTGAGGAGAGGGATAGGGATGCTTTGCTACAATTGTATAGTCATTGGGGCCATATCTGAAATAATGTAGGTAGTTGTAGTGTCCTTATTTGAGGAAGGATGCTCTTGCTACAGAGAGAGTATAGCAGAGGTTTACCAGGCGAATTCCTGAATGGCAGGTCTGTCATAAGAGGAGAGACTAAGTCAGTTAGGATTATATTCACATGGTATTTAGAAGAGTGAAAAGGAATCTCATGAAATTTATAAAATTCTATTAGGGTGAGACAGGATAGATTCAGAAAGAATGTTCTCATTTGGTGGGGGAGTCCAGAACTAGAGGTCATAATTTGAAGATAAGGGGGTAGACCTTTTAGAACTCAAGTGAGAAGAAATTTCTTCACCCAAAGGGTGATGAATGTGTGGAATTCACTACCACAGAATGTAGCTGAGGCCAAAACATTTGTGTGATTTCAAGAAGAAATTAGAGATAGATCTTGAGGCTTTAAGGATCAAGGGATAATGGTGGGAGAGAGGCAGAATTAAGATATTGAATTTTATAATCAATCATGATCAAAATGAATGGTGGAGCAGACGTGAAGGGCCGAATTACCTCTCCTGCTTCTAGTTTCTGGGTGCCCCGCTCCAGACTAAGTCGTAGACTACTCACTTTAAACTCAGCAAATGAGGAGGCTAATCAAAAATTTAGATTTGTTAAATACTAATAGCCACCACTCTTTCAAGTGCAGGTAGATATGGGCAAGAAATGCTGGCTTTGTTCTTGACATCCATATCTCATGGTAGGATAAATATAAGCTCCTCTCAATCCAATCAGGTACCAAAGTGAACGTTATATAGTATGCAGTACGTATACTTTAGAAGGATACATCTTAAACTGCTGTCATTCACTATCACAGAGATTAGGTGTGATGCAGTAGTCTCGTATCTTTTAAAAGTGATAATCAGTCTATGGCAGCAGACGGTCAAAGTCAGAAATGTATGCTGAGCTTAACAGTATTTGTATTTAGTCTTATCTTCAAATCTGTCAGTCTGGAAGGAAGTGGTAGAGCCAGGGAACCCTGGTGTACTAAGGAAGTTAGTTCACTAGTAAAGAGGAAAAAGGAGGCTTATTTAAAGATGAAACGTGAAGGTTCGGTTGGGCACTGGACAGTTATAAATTAGCCAGGAGGGAGCTAAAGAGGGAGATAAGAAGAGCTAGAAGAGGACATGAGAAGACTTTGGTGGATAGGATAAAGGAGAATCCTAAAGCTTTTTATAGATATGTTAAGAATAAAAGATTGGTTAGATCAAGATTAGGGCCAGTCAAAGACAGTAGTGGGAAGTTGTGCGTGGAGCCTATAGAGTTTAGTGAGGCACTGAATGAATATTTTTCGTCGGTCTTCACACGGGAGTTGGAGAGAATACTGGCATACAGGGCTGTAGACTAGACAGGATAGAGGTACGTAAGGAGGAGATGTTAGCTATTCTTGAGAGTATGAAAATAGGTAAATCCCCTGGGCTGGATGAGATTTATCCCAGGTTACTCTGGGAGGCTAGAGAGCAGATTGCAGAGCCTTTGGCTTTGATCTTCATGTTGTCGTTGGCTACAGGTGTAGTGCTGGAAAACTGGAGGATGGTAAATGTTGTCCCCTTGTTTAAGAAGGGGAGCAGAGACCATCCTGCAAATTATAAACCAGTGAGCCTTACATCTGTTGTGGGGAAAGCTTTGGAAAGAATTATAAGGGATAGGATTTATAGTCATTTAGAAAGAAACGAATTGATTAGGAATAGTCAGCATGGATTTGTGAAGGGAAGGTTGTGCCTCACAAACCTTATTGAGTTTTTTGAAAAGGTGACTAAAGAGGTGGATAAGGGTAAGGCAGTTGATGTGGTGTACATGGATTTTAGCAAGACATTTGATAAGGTTCCCCATGGAAGACTACTGCAGAAAATGCAGATGCATGGGATTGAGGGTGATTTAGCAATTTGGATTAGGAATTGGCTCGCTGATAGAAGACAGAGGGTGGTAGTTGATGGGATATATTCAACCTGGAGTTTAGTTACTAGTGGTGTACCTCAGGGATCTGTTTTGGGGCCACTGTTGTTTGTTGTTTTTATAAATGACCTGGATGAGGGTGTAGAGGGATGGGTTAGTAAATTTGCTGCTGACACCAAAGTCGGAGGAGTTGTACACAGTGAGGATGGATGTTACAGTCTGCAGAGGGACATAGATAAATTGCAGAGCTGGGCCGAGAAGTGGCAAATGGAGTTTAATGTGGAGAAGTGTGAGGTGATTCACTTTGGTAAGAGTAATATGTGTGCAGAATATAGGGCTAATGGACTCTTAGTAGTGTAGATGAGCAGAGAGATCTCGGTGTACAGGTGCATAGATCTCTGAAAGTTGGTACTCAAGTTGATAAGGTTGTTAAGAAGGCGTATAGTGTGTTAGCATTTATTGGTAGAGGGATTGAATTTTGGAGCCGAGATGTTATGTTGCAACTGTACAAAACTCTGGTGCGGCTGCACTTGGAGTATTGTGTACAGTTTTGGTCACCATATTATAAGAAAGATGTGGAGGCATTGGAAAGGGTGCAGAGAAGGTTTATCAGGATGTTGCCTGGTATGATGGGTAGGTCTTATGAGGAAAGGCTAAGGGACTTGAAGTTATTTTCATTATAGAGAAGGTGGCTAAGAGATGACTTAATTGAGACATATAAGATGATCAGCGGGTTAGATAGGGTGGACAGTGAGAGCCTTTTCCCTCGGATGGAGATGGATAGCATGAGGGGACATAGCTTTAAATTAAGGGGTGGTAGTTATAGGACAGATGCTAGGTTCTTTATTCAGAGGGTAGTATGGGCATGGAATGCCCTGTCTGCAGCAGTTGTGGACTCGTCAAGTTTAAGGGCGTTGAAATGGTCAGTGGATAGGTATTTGGGTAGCATTGGAATAGTTTAGGATAGAGGGTCATAAAATTGGTTACATTGATCGGCGCAACATCGAGGGCCGAAGGGCCTGTACTGCGCTGTAATGTTCTATGTTCAAATAAAGAACCCATATTATTTAGTTATAGTAGAAGAGTGTAACATGGTGGGGGCAGTATGGTTTAAAGATTTGACTGAACAGTATACAAGCATTGATCATAGAACAACACAGCACAAACAGGCCCTTCGGCCCACAAGTTGGGCCAATCACATCTACCAATCCACAGACCTATCTATAATCCCCTATCCTATTCTTTTCCATATACTCATCCAGAAGTCTCTAAAAGACCCCAGTGAGTTTGCCTCAACAACTTCCGACGGCAGTCGGTTCCATTCACTCACCACCCTCTGAGTGAAAAACCTACTCCTGACATCACCTTTGTATTTGCTTCCCTGCACCTTAAATCTGTGTCCTCGCGTAGTGACCATTTCAGCTCGGGGAAATAGTCTCTGAGAGTCCACACTATCTATTCCTCTCAACATTTTATAAACCTCTATCAGGTCGCCTCTCAACCTTTGTCTCTCCAGTGAGAAGAGTCCCAGCTCCCTCAACCTATCTTCATAAGGCCTGCCTCCCAATCCAGGCAGCATCCTTGTAAATCTCCTCTGAACCCTCTCAATAGCCTCTATGTCCTTCCTATAATGAGACGACCAGAACTGCGCACAATACTCTAACTGGGGTCTGACAAGAGTCTTATAGAGCTGCATCATTACCTCCTGACTCCTGAACTCTATTCCTCGATTAATGAAGGCCAGTACATCGTACACCTTCTTGACCACTTCCTCCACTTGCGAGGCCAATTAAAGAGTCCTATGGACACGGACCCCGAGATCCTTCTGCTCTACAACACAGCTAAGACTCCTACCCCTTATATTGTACTTCTTCATCCCATTATTCCTGCCAAAATGGACCACTACACATTTATCCGCGTTGAAGTCCATCTGCCACTTCTCTGCCCAGTCTTCCATCCTGGCTATGTCCCGCTGCAACTTTTGGCATCCCTCCAGACCATCCACAACACCACCGATCTTTGTATCATCGGCGAACTTGCTAACCCATCCCTCCACTTCCTCATCCAGGTCATTTATGAAAATGACAAACAGCAGGGGTCCCAGAACAGATCCCTGGGGCACTCCACTGGTTACCGACCTCCATGCAGAACAACACCCATCCACAACCACTCTCTGCCTTCTGCCAGCAAGCCAGTTCTGGATCCACAAGGCCAAAGCCACTTGGATCCCATGCCCTCTCAACTTCTCCAGAAGCCTTGCATGTGGGACCTTATCAAACGCCTTACTAAAGTCCATGTACACTACGTCCACCGCCCTTCCTTCGTCAATGTGTTCAGTCACATTTTCGAAGAACTCAACTAGGCTCGTAAGGCATGACCTGCCCTTGACAAAACCATGCTGACTATTTCTAATCAGTCCAAACTTCTCCAAATGTTCGTATATCTTATCCCTCAGAAGCCTCTCCATCAGCTTACCAACCACTGAAGTCAAACTCACCGGTCGGTAATTTCCTGGACTATCCCTGTTCCCTTTCTTAAAGATAGGAACCACATCCGCAATCCTCCAGAATCTCTCCCGTTTCCATGGACGACGCAAAGATCATCGCCTGGGGCTCTGCAACCACTTCCCTCACTTCCCATAATAACCTGGGGTACGTCCCATCCGGTCCTGGTGACTTGTCTATCTTGATAGAATTTAACAGGTCTAACACATCCTCTTTCCTAACATCCACATACTCAATCTTTTCCGTATGCCGCAAATCTGCAGTGCAATCTCCCAGTTCACTTTCCACCATGAATACCGAGGCAAAGTACTCGTTAAGCACCTCTGCCATTTCTTCCGGATTCACACAGACTTTTCCCCCTTCACCTTTTTTAGGCCCTATCCCTTCTCTTCTCATCCTTTTACTTTTCACATATTTGTAGAAGGCCTTGGGATTCTCCTTAATCTTACCTGCCAAGGCCTTCTCATGACCCTTCTGGCTCTCCTAATTTCCTTTTTAAGTTCCCTTCTACACACCTTATACTCCTCTAGATCCCTAACATCCCCTAGCTCTCTGAACCTTTTATATACCATTTTTTTCTTCCTAACTAGGTTCACCACTACCTTCGTGCACCACGGTTCCCGCGTCCTACCAGAACCTCCTTGACTCCTTGGAACGTTGTCTTGCAGTGCCCTAGACAAACATTCCTTGAAAAACCGCCACTTTCCTTCTGTACTCTTCCCCAAGAACACCTCCTTCCAGTTTATGCGTCCAATTACCTGCTTAATGTTTTCATATTTCTCCTTACTCCAGACATGCACCTTCCTAGCCTGCCTGATCCTATCTCTTTCCATCACTATCGTGAAAGAGATAGAATTATGATCCTTTGAATAAAACAAAAGGAACTTATTTGTAAGTGATGCTATGGCTGCGTAGCAATCCTACACATTTATACTTTCATCCAGTGATTGCATCTCACTATAGCCAGCAGGTATCAAGTCCCAGTAAGATTATTTAAATTTAAGAGAGTTTAAATTTAAGAGAGTTTAGCTGCTGTGAAGTTTGTGGGGGAACAGAGATTAACCAGCAGACTCTGGAGGTTTTAGCTTTAAGCAGAATTTTATACACAGAATATCCATTACTGCTGCTTGCTATCTTTTCAGAAGACTAGAAAAGGTTAAGCACTAAAGAATGAGCTGCGAAAAAGAATCCATCCAGTAACACCACCTAATGGCTTAAAAAAAAGCAGTAAAAAGTCTTTTTACAGTTTGATGTCATATTTTGCACCTAGAGTCACTGTTTCATGGGAGAGCTTAAACACTAATGAAACAGAAACTGCTCAATAGCACCATCATTGCTGTTGGGCAATATCTTTTGACAAACTAAGGCAGTGGCAATTAAACACATAGCTCAGCTCGCCCAAAAGTTTGAATAACAATCAAAACTTCCAAATAGTGTTAAAAATACTATAAAAAGGCTCAAGATATCGTGCAATTTCCAATACAATTGGAAGACAGCAGACCTGAGTTTACTTTGTTCTGATAAAATGTGGAGTTGTGTTTTCTGGATTTTAATATTCCTGAACCAGATAAAATTGCTGCAGGCAATGAGGGCCTCTGCAGATTGAACAAGTTTTCTAATAGATATTCTTAAAAATCCAGAGAAAATCTGATCAAAATCCATTAATAAATCACGAGTGAAGATAATATCTTCCCAAAACTTGGGTATGTAATTTAACATTCCACAATATTCTATCTTTCAGATGCTGGCCAGAGGTCTTGTGGTGATGCACTCTGGCCCATGAGCAGATGTAATTTAGTAGCCCTTTTATTTTGGGGGCTGTGGGCCACTGTAAATTTTGAATTATACAAATGTCTACACATATTTTGATTTTGATTGCATTGATATTTATTTAGTAACTACAATTGCCACTGTACTGTGTCAGAAATATTAATATTTAGACTATTATGTGAACTTTCAAAAGTCTCATTTAGTTATCGCTTTTGATATCTGCATTTCAGTTTAGTTCTTGGATGAAGGGGGGAGTAATTTCTGGTTATACAAGATTTATAAGAAAACTGTTTATGAAAAATATGTGTGATGTAAGTGCCATTGGATGCAAATATCATATCTTTATTTGGAGTTATGTAAACCTAGCAGATTAATAAGATCATCAATATGGCAATATTTTCTTGAGCAGTTACATTTGTGCAACCAATTTACTGTGCTTTCTCTGAAAAGTCTTGATTTCCCATATATTTCAGGTGGCACTTTGTGACATGCAGATGCGTGGAATTTCTCGGGACCTCCTGTCTGGTGAACCACTTTGTAGTCCTCTTATGACTGTACTAGTAGAAGCAACTGTGCAATTGATCCGAAAACTGCATAGCCATGACAACTGGATGCCTGCAATTAACCATCACATGCTGTGTAGGCTTGAGCTAATTGGTTCAATAATGAAAGAAGCAAAAGTTTTGAAGCTGAATAAAAGCCGAAGTAAACATTGTGTAAAGAAAACCACCTTTGAAGAAAAGGAAATAAGAGGGCAAGAGGAAAAGATATTCAGGGCTGAAGATAAGGCCCAAAGTATCACAGACTTGGCTGAACTACAGCTCAGAATGTTATGCAGGGAAGTATGGCCTGTTCTGGCAGTTGTTGGTGGAATTGACTGTGGACTCAGAGTTGGGGGTTCTTGTGTACATAGGCCTTCAGGGCGCAAAGCAACCCTGTTAGGAGTTACAAAAGAAGGAGGCACCTCAGCAAGACTACAATGGGAAGATGTGGAAATCACCATGAGGTATGAATATTGCATAAGTTTAGAAATTAATCTTATTCTGAAATGTACTTTTCTTCCTATATACACTTCATCAGTTTGAGGCTATACTATCTGTCATTGAAGAGTGGGAGTGTAGTCAGATATAGCAGAGTGGGAAGGTAGAAGAGAGATTGGGAGAAAATACAATCTTAACATGTGCTTTTTTTTTAAAATGATGAATGTTGTTTCACATATTTGAATGCCAGATACAGATAAGAATTTGCTTAATCTGAAAAGGAAGAAAAGTAATCATTAAAATCATGAACATAAAAAAAAATAGTGATCCAGATCTTCCAGTTGCCGGATCATTAGAGACTGGACATATATAGCTCAATTTGCTCATCAGGACTCTGGAGGCCTGATGCGTTGACCTGCATGGTAATTACCCAAGATGTGTGAACGTCCCGCAGGCAATTCCTTTATCCCACAAGACTTTACCTGAAATGTCTCTGACTCTGAGCTAGAATTGGAAAGTCCAGATAGTTCAGTGGGAATTTCCCATACAAACATATGAATTGTGAGTAGGGATTAGACCATTCGTCCCTTCAAACCTGCTCCATTGTTCAATAAGATCATGGCTGATCTGAGTGTGATCTCAACCCCAAGAATCTACCTATCTCTACTTTAAAGATTAAATGAATGGGACTTTCTGGCCCTTCCTGCTGGCAGAATCTTTCAGTCTATCAAGGTGATCCATCATTGGCAAGGGCAGGACAGGTGAGCTATGCAAAATGCTGTAGTTGGCAGCACCAGAAGATCCCGCTGGCACCCAATAAAG
The DNA here is from genome assembly GCA_024679065.1 of Sphyrna mokarran. Lineage (NCBI taxonomy): Eukaryota > Metazoa > Chordata > Chondrichthyes > Carcharhiniformes > Carcharhinidae > Sphyrna > Sphyrna mokarran. The sequence continues at coordinate 38,048,739 of JAGIQG010000001.1, forward strand.
AGCTGCCTCTGCCACTGGAAAGCATGTCTCAGAGATGCTGGAAAATCCAGCCCAATGATCCTGCCTCCATTTGGGAAAGATAGTTCCAAAGACTTTCAATCCAAAGACTTCAATCAACATAATATTTTTTGTCTCATCACCATCCTAAGTGGGAACTTATTATTTTAAAACTGTCTCTCTGGTTCCGGTCTCTCCCACAAAGGGGAACATCCTTTCATGATCCATCCTGTTAAGTTCCCTCAGGATGTTTTTATATTTCAATAAATTCATCTTTCCTTTTTCGAAACACCAATGGATACAGACCCAGCCGTTCCAATCTTTCCTCAGATAAACTTCTCCCATCCCAGGTATCAGTCAAGTGAACCTTCTCTGAACTGCTCATAACACATTCATCCCCTTTATGAAATAAGGAGACTAGAATTGTATACAGTACTTCAGATTTGGTCTCAACAATTCTCTATAAAATAATAGCAAAACACTTCTACTTTTATATTTAGTTTCCCTTGCAATAAACAATGTTTGCATTTCTAATCAGTTGTTTGAGCTACAAAATAACTGATTCATGAACTAGGACACCTAGATTCCTTTATGCAATCTCCCTCTCTTGATTTGAATAATATTTTGGATTTTTCCTGTCAAAGTGCACAAATTAGCGTTTATTCATACTCAGGAAATATTAGACGGTAAAATTATAGTGCAATTCTTGGATAATTACAGAACTGACCCCCCAGTCACTCACCTCACCACTAAACTGTCCTGCCTGGAGCTGACTTATCTAGCCCCAAATCCAACTCGTGCTCTTGACTCTACCCAACTGCTCCCCAACCCACACAAGTCACTACCCCTTATAATCTTATACACCTCTATTAGATCCCCTCTAAGCCGACGTCTTTCAAGGGAAAACAACCCCAGTCTATTTAATTGTTAAATTAACGATTTAACGAGGGGACACAGCTTTAAATTAAGGGGTGATAGTTATAGGACGGATGTCAGAGGTAGGTTCTTTACCCAAAGGGTGGTTCGGGAGTGGAATGCCCTGCCTGCAGCAGTTGTGGATGCGCCAAGTTTGGTGGCGTTTAAGAGGTTAGTTGATAAGTATATGGAAGAGAAGGGAATGGTTTAGTTTGGAGGGGCATTGCTTTTTATATTGGTCGGCGCAACATCGAAGGCCGAAGGGCCTGTTCTGTGCTGTAGTGTTCTATGTTCTATGTTCTACCCAAATGCCTCCCACACCTACCCTATGAATTCATTAATGTTCACATCAAATATGCCATATGGCAGCTTGTGTTGTAAAACAAAAAGGGACATATTCTCACCTTATTGCTATACCACTACAAGGGAGCTTTGAGGGACACTGCATTCCTCATTTTTGAAGAAGCTGGGCTTGGAAATACTGTATACTTGGTATGCTGCAGAGTGGTGTGGAAAGGGTTGAACAGAGTTGCAATCCAATAATTACCACTTCATGGTTGATCCAAGCCTATGTGTGACTACTTAGGTCAAGTGAACTTGCCTTAACAGTGCTGTCCACAAAGCTTTGCTTTTAGCAATTATATTGTAGGAACATAACAGTTTTTGTTCCTACAATACAAGGCAAGATGTAGTACCATTGAAGGCAGTCCAGGGAAGATTTATTAAGTTGATCCTGGGTATAGAGAGATTTTCTTGTGAGGAGAGATGGAGTATGTTGGGCCTGTACTGATTTGAGTTTAGAAGTATGAGGGGCAACTTTATTTAAACATTAAGGAGCTTCACATTCCCATATTCCCTCCTGGGTACAGCTGAGCCACCTGTGGCGCAATGAACTTGACTTTGACTGCACTGTTCTAAGGAAATAACACCCTTACCCAAAATGGAAAATTGATGAGCAAGTGGTGCTTCAGGGAGCTCCTGAACTATCAACTGGTTCTCTGAGCCTGAATGGTACCTATCGGAAGGATGTGGAGTCCTTGGAGAGAGTGCAGAGGAGGTTTACCAGGATGCTGCCTGGTATGGAAGGACTGTCTTATGAGGAACGATTAAATAGACTGGGGTTGTTTTCCCTTGAAAGACGTCGGCTTAGAGGGGATCTAATAGAGGTGTATAAGATTATAAGGGGTATAGATAGAGTAAATGGAGGTAAACTTTTTCCACCTTCAGAAATGGATAGGACGAGGGGTCATGGCCATAGGGTGAGGGGGGCTATGTATAAGACGAATATTAGAGGGCAGTTTTTCACACAAAGGGTAGTGGGGGTGTGGAATGCACTGCCAAGTAAGGTGGTGGGAGCAGGCACGCTAGGGCTGTTTAAGGGTCTCTTGGACAGCCACATGAGCGGTATGCAGATAGAGGGATATAGTAGGACTGTTTAACTATGGCTTTTTTTTCCACAGGTAATTCGGTCCAACTTGACCAACAAGGAGCATGCATTCGGCAGATGGTGCGAGGACAGCTCTTGGATGTTGATTCATGGGTTGCCTGGTGCTTCATGTCGTAAATGAGTGTTTATCTGGACCATCTGAAGGGCACCATGACAGCTCAGTGACTATCGCTGTAGCTGTGCAGACACTTGGAATTGGGCCGGTGTCTGCAGGAGTTTGCGCGTTCTCCCCGTGGTTGCGTGGGTTTTCTCCGGGCGCTCCGGTTTCCTCCCACATCCCAAAAGTTCGCTCTTAGGCTGATTGGGAGACAAATTGTCCCTACGTTGAGATTCTTCCATATTAGGAATTACCTAAAATTAGAATAGGATAATGGAATTGTTACTATATAGTTATGACGGCGGCACGGGCTCGTTGGGCCGAAGGGCCTGTTTCCTGTGCTGTGTTGCTCTAAAAAAAAATATTCCTTTTCTACCTCTCTGCTCCTAGCCTGCAGTGTGACAATCTCTGTGAATGTGCTATCCATTTAGCTCTCAGCCTCTTGGATGTGCCATGGTAATTCCAGCTGCTGCTCAAGCTCCAAAACCCAGACCTCAAGTTTCTGCAGCTGGTGACACTTCCTACACGCACAGTTGTCTAGACCACAGGCAGCATGCACAGATTCCCACGTACTAGGGACACATGACCAAACTGCCCAGTTATGTCTTAACTTGCTTTACTTGCCCTTAACTTAGTAAACTTTACAACTATTGATAAACTTTTTTAATACTGACAAACCTGACTAATACTTAACACACTTTGAGTTGCAGTAGACTTTACTTAAAGCACCTCTTGCCCCACTGTATTGATTTCCCAATAATCACTACTTACTTCATTTCCATTTCACTTACTTGAATGTTGTTAGTTCTGTGTCAGAACTTGATTCTTGATCTATATATAAGCCTGAAAAATATTTGCCACAACTTACCACACGAACAGAATTCGATATTCACTCAGCCATTGTGTCCTTATACACCCCTTATTAGCATGCAGTTTGAAGAGTCTGAGTAGCCTCTCTGATGAGTCATTAGTTAGTTTAGCTTCCTCCTCTAGTAATTAATACCAATTGAACCCAACTCCTTTCAATTGATTAATAGTAACTGGCACCACCAGATAAGGCATATCTCTATTTAACAAGATAGTCTAATTTACTTGAAGATCATCAGAGCGTAACTCTTAGTTTATGTATGAACCCTGAAAAAGACTCAGCAAAACTTATGACATGAACCTAATTCACTCAGTTATCATCTCCTGTCCTGTGCACTTTTTACTCCTAGAAGCTGAATTCTTGCTAGTTATTTTAATACATTGCCAAGTACAAGCTGCACAATTTTAATATACTCAAAGGTAAATTAAAATATTGTGAAGAAATTAGCTTTCATTTGTAGTGAATCAGAAATAGTGAAAAATGTGTCAGCTAGCTGGTATTATTTCTAATTGCATTTCACTTTAGGGTTGGGTTTTCCTGTCTTTGCTGTTTTCTCTGATTAATTTTCTCCAATCTGCTCTAGCAAACTTCTAGTGAATTGAAGGAGGCATGTGGAATCCAAAATGATCTAGGTGGAATTGACTGCATAATCTTAGCATCAGGCTAGGAATTGACAAAAATTGTGATTATTTACTAGTGTAAATCTAATTTTTTTGAATGACCTTATGAATAACTAATAAGAACATTGTTTCTATTTAATTTTGATTCTTCCTTTTACTTCTGTCCAATTTATCTATTTTGTTTCTGAACATTCTTTTTCATCTACTTTCTTCTTGTATATCTGTTTTACTTTCTCTTTTACACATCTTTTATTTTTCTTTTTTGCTTTTATTCGTCCTTCATCATTGTGTTATAACATCTGCTAATAAAGCTTCCTGAATTCTTGGTCTCCCAGTGACACGCTACTGTCTACGCTGGAACCATGCAAGCCTTATGACTTTGATATCACAAGATTTCATGGTCTTAAACCATCCATGTTGTTGGACCTGACCTACTTGACAGGAGTACATGAAGAACCTGAAATAAACAGCAAGATGATACAAAATAAAGATTCCCCTGAGAAAGTTGTGAAGACTGAACTGGAAAAAAAGCTGGATGACGATATTGCAAAATTTATGGCAGATGATGACCACAAGGACTCCTCCAACTTACAAAACCAGGAATCTTCAAATGTATTCACTAAAGATTTACTGGATCATAATGAAGAAAATGAGGCTCAGAAAGGATGTGCATTAAAAATGGATACTGACTTGATTGAAAACTGCCAGAGTTCATCTGACAAGAGTATACAAAGCTATGAATTATTCCTAGCTGAACTACGTGCTATGCAACTTTCATATATCTCTGTGGGGGCCATGAAAACCCTTAGTGTCATACTGAGTTATGGCAAATATGCAGACTCACTCCTTGTTCCACATATCCCTGCACACATTCCGAGTAGTTCCGAGTGTACCAAATCTTCCTCCAGCTCCTTAGAGAATGTTGAACTTAGAATGGTCCTTCATTACTTAATGAGGTGCATGGTAAAATGGGCAGTGCGGCCGTGTCCAATTAAACGAGTAATTTCGCTTGCTGATCTAGAACGTGCACATGTCATGATCTTCAAGGGTGCATTGGATTCCCTGGTAGAAGATTGTGCAACCAAAGAAAGTAAAGGTAAGGAACATTCAGTTAGAATTGCCTACCCTTGTTATTGCAGTGTAACATTCCAGTATGTAGCCCCTAAAAATGGTATTCCTATGATTGCTTCATTAAAAGAGTAATTCTCTTTAATAAATAAGAAATATAATTTTATTCTTGGTGTTTTTGATGTTTAAGAGAACCAAGTATTTTGATCCCATCTGCTTCTCGATTATTAAAAATGTATCCAGTAATAAAGTGAGACTTAATTTGTCAGAGGCTCCTTCCTGTCGAGGCAATTATGTTGGTCAAATTGTATTGGGAAGAGTTGGATGTAATCTGTTTAGCATACTACGTCTTCTTTAGTTAAAATCAAATCACTTCAGAGTTGGCATATTGATTGTAGCGCTTGAGGGTTAGCGTTTTTCTTTATAAATTCTTTGATGAAGGTATAGTACTCTAAAATAAAGTAATTACATAAAATGTTTATAATTGGAATAGTGCAATGAGTAACTGCTCTGGAAATTGACCTGGAACTTAAGTTACACTGCATTGACTGTGTTCATTTGGACATAACCTCGCTTGTAGTTGTGTTGCACTTTACAATTGTCAACAATGCTCTGCTTTTGATGGTTGTCATACATGTTTAGCCGAGTTTGCCAATTTAATTGGCAAAGTAATTCTTCCAACCATGACTGAGTGTCAGCCATAGCTTAGAATGCAACATTCTCACTTCTGAGCCATTAGGTACTGGGTTCAAGTGCTACTCCAGAGATTTTGTACGTCCCTGATTAGTGTGGCGTTGCACTTTGAGGTTCCAAATCCTATGCACTATTATGAAAAAGAGCCTGTGAGTTCTCCCCAGTGTCCAATGTTAATAATATTTGCTTGGGAGTACACAACATGAGTATTACTGAAAGAAAAAATGACAAGTACGAGAGTGCCAAATTTTAGATCAACAATTTATATTGCATGAGAAAAAAATGCTGATTCATTGGCTAGTTGAAATGTTAAATAATAAATCCTTTAGAATCATAGAGTACAGGAGGTTATTCATCCCATCAGATCTGTGGTGGATGTGGTGGGTTATTCATCCCACCCAGGCCCTATTCTTGTAACCCCATGCATTTACTCTGCTAATCCCTCTGACATTAAGATTAACTTAATCAATCTAACATGCACATCTTTAGACGGTGGGAGGAAATGGGAGCACCCGGAGGAAACCCACGCAGACATGGGGAGAATGTGCAAACTCCACCCAGACAGTGATCCAAGACCAGAATTGAACATGGGACATTGATGCTGAGAGGCAGCAGTGTTAACCACTGTGTCCCTGTGCTTGTATGATGTCAGTTATTGGGAAGCTGACCTACATAACTTATAGATTGTATTAAACAGCACTTACTTCAGCTGTTCGAAGTAATAAGAGTATCGACCACACTCAGTCACCTTGTACTCAGTAAATTTTTCCAATGTTAAATGTGATTCCACAATTGAACAGCACTTGCTGAACAAGTCTGAGTATGCTAAGAGTTACACAAACAATCAATTTAAGACTACCTATCAGGTTTTGTAATGTGCCTCATCTACACTTGATAGAAGCTGCATATATTCAAATACAGGGACCTGTCCTCTGCCAGCAAAAGAAATATACCTAGATATTGCACATTTTAAACAAAAAAAAACAGAGACAATAATTCCCTGATTTATTCGCCATGGCAATGTTTCAACTAATTCAAAAAATCAGCACACCTTTTCTCCTGCAATATAAATTGTTGTTGCTTCTGAAATTTGGCATTCTTGCGTCTGTCCTAATGAATGCAACACAAAAATACTACAAGTTTATCTCTTTTTTTGCTGTAAAACATTAATAATCTGAAAATCATATGTCTTCCTCAGTGTGCCAGCATCAATTTACATTCTGCAAACTCCCATGCCTAAATATTTGTGAGTGTAGTTTTAGTATTAGTTAATAGTATGAGAATTTTGATAAGGATCAAGCATGCACAAACATATTTTTGCAGTCTCAAAATTGTATATAAATAATAATGATCTAATATTGGTATAAAATTCATAGTATGCAAATAAAAATTAAGACTTTCGCACTGATTTAAGGGTTAACAAATTTTACATCTAACAACATCCTCCATGGTATTTTTCAATAATGATGTAGTGTTTAAGGTATAGGC